>CM038675.1:272744493-273944493 GCA_021605145.1 Aegilops bicornis | reverse complement strand
ACCGAAGTACTTATATCATATATGTGTTCACCCGAACTTTAAGCGCGTCTTAACCGACCGTCGGCTTCTCCCTCTTCGGTCAAGGGCCAAAAAGTGTTATGTACACCACCTGTCGAGAATATCGACGGTGTTTCAGATAAGCAGGCAATCAGGCCATAAGGTCAGTAATGCATAAAGCACGCCAGTGGAACTTATGCTATATTATCGATTTAAGTGAAAGAAGCATCTTCAAAGAAAATAGTACCCCCACCGATACCTTTCTTCGGTTGCTTATTGTTACTATGAGACTTGTGCAATAGATTTTTTGTACTCATGAGTTCCGTTGTGTGCCGACCATGATTGAAAACAATAAGAGCGCTAGCTTTCGGCTTCACCCAGTCTAAGGTCCGAGCTCAGATGACCCGATCGTGACAATCGCAGAGGTGCTCCCTTTACTCCCTAGCCGAACAATCGGAAACGTAGGGGTAAACACACACAACTTGCAGAACACTTAAGTCAACATGGTGCATATTGTGGCATAATACACGAACAAGGAACGAAGCCATACAAGTATAATCATATGCAAGAGGAAAGGCTTCATAAAGGAAGCCCCCAAGTAAACAGGGTATTTGAATTTGTGTGTCACAAACAAAGTTTTGACAAGGAAGTTTTTCACAAACAACTTTTTGCCAAAAAGTGTGTAATGCTTGGTCGAACCGAACAAAATTTAAAACTGAAATTTTTTGAGCATGAAAGCGACACAGCTGGTTAATGTGCTCGGTGTTGATGATGCAATTTGGGCTTGTGGCGGGACGTAGACGCCCATTGATCTGTGACAGATCCGACAAGGTTCGCACTCCTCGGCATGGCCGAGGTCCTAGCCCCCAAACCCAAGGTGTCCGAGCAAGGAGTTTGGCACTCCGGAATAGTGATACGGCTCGGCCGATGTGGTAAGGCAAAGCCCCCAGTCTAGCCGAGCTGGCGGAGTTGGTCGGCAAGGTGACAATGAAGCCCCCACGCCAGTCGACCTGTTCGGCATGGTGGACGTCAGTTTGACGATGCGACGATGCTGCGCGGCCGAAGCTGCGGCGAGATGACGTTCCTGGTCCAGTTAACATGGCGAAGCTGCGAACGGCGGATGCCGAAGTCTCATGCAGGTCAGCTGGTGATGCTGAAGTGACCGCGCAATGCAGTCAAAATCGATTACCTGCACACATAAAATAGTGCAAGCAAATAATAATAATAATTGAAAGAAAAAATTGCATAATTAATATATGCGAAGCGAATCATGAGATAAGTTTGGCCTGCGCGCCGTGGTTGGTTCGACCGAGTGGCAGCGCGGACCCGTCGATGCAGGTCGGCATGCGCGGGGCGACAACATCGGCCTAGTATGATCCGAACTCATTGTGCGGAGGTGCCTGTCGATGCGGTGGCTGTCGGCGTAATCCACATGTAGCAATTGTTGTGAAAGAGACGTCCCTGAAGTACTCATGCAACTTCATGTGGAAGGTACCACGTAAGCTGCTTGTCGCATCAATCCAATCTCGATGGACGCGAAGCAACTGGTAGTGCTAATTGCATCAGGGAAGCACATGAAAGTGAAACCATTAGTGAAAGTGTAGACGGCCTCCAAACTTCTATATCTATACCTACTAATAAAGCAAGGTGTGTTTCTCTTAATTTTTCATCCGTTCACCGTCGAAATATATTAGAATTTCTTTCTATTCAAGGTGGTACTAAATTTTGGGGCGTTCGACCGCTAGAAAATAAAAAGCTCTTCCATCTAAAATTTCATCGCTTGGGCCAGAGGCCCATAGCTACTTGTCGCATCAATCCAATCTCGATGGACACAAAGCAACTGGTAGTTCTAATTGCATCAGGGAAGCACATGAAAGTGAAACCTTTAGTGAAAGTGTAGACGGCCTCCAAACTTCTATATCTATACCTACTAATAAAGCAAGGTGTGTTTCTCTAAATTTTTCATCCGTTCACCGCCGAAATATATTAGAATTTCTTTCTATTCAAGGTGGTACTAAATTTTGGGGCGTTCGACCGCTAGAAAATAAAAAGCTCTTCCATCTAAAATTTCATCGCTTGGGCCAGAGGCCCATAGCTTGTGCACAGCCTTTCCGAGGAAAAGGAAAAATTAATGTTGTGGTGGTGTTGAACTCATGACCTCATGGGTACGTACCGTATGACCAGGCCAACTGTGCTAGGTTTGTTCTATGTCCAAAAAAGAAGTAGGCCATCCTCTCTATTTCTGCTCAATCTGTCTAGCCCAGTTGGGCCTCCACGTGCGCACCAGCCCCCAATCAAATTATTTTTTCGTCCGTCTATTCAATTGATAAAGGATAATTTGTTTTGTTGGGATTTTCTCAAAAAAAAAATTCGTCCGTCCATCATCAAGTGATAAAAAAGATTTGTTTTTATGGGCCTTTTTTCGGACAGAATGGGGTGTTTTTTTTAGAGAAGAACGGGGTGTTCATGGGCCACGCATGGAGCACTAAAAAAATGGTTGTGTGAGAATCAAACTCACGATCTTCCCTGTTGTACAGATAGCTGCAACCAACTAGGCTAACATATGGATATTAATTTGTCCCACCTCGCGGCTTTAAAGTGATTGGATTTCTATCAATTTATATACTTTGTAAGTTACATGAAATATCGGCAAGATGAGAACTGGTGAAAAGGAATTGCGGGTCCTCTTGGAGGCATTAAAGGAAGGATGCATTTTGGCAATTAAAAGAAATTATGTGGGATGTCTTGGTGGGGGTGTATTAAAGGAAACATGAATAATTAAAAGGATTTCTTTGCGGAATAACAATTAAAAGGAATTGGGTGGCCTTCTTAGGAAGGAAGGATGGATTTCAAGGACATTTACATTGCAAGGATTGGACGTGTTGGTGGGGTGTATTATAAAGGAAGGATCAACAGTTAAAAGGAATTGGTGGGGTGTATTAAAGGAAGGATCAACAATTATAAAAAGGAAAGTTCACAAAAAATAATAATTAAAAGGAATTGTGTGGGGATGGATTCACGTGACAGGGATTGGACATGCTCAGGAGTTTCTTAAAAAACGTGCATGACATGGCTAAAGGAAATGTGAAAGGAAGGATGACAACGATGGGAGGAATCCCACGAGAACAATGATGGGACAAGCCATTAAGTATAGCTTAATTAAATAATAAGGAAGGAGGATGGAATCTACATGTGCTGCCGCCGATGTGAGCTCCTGTTTTACTTAACAAGCAGGCACTGGTTGAAATTCCTCTCAAAGGCAAAGAGTTCACTTGGAGTAATATGCAAGATTCCCCATTACTTGAGAAGCTGGACTGGTGTTTTACTTCTAAAGCATGGTCTCTTACATACCCTGCAACCTTTGAATATCCTTTGGCTAAAACCACTTCTAATCATGTGCCTATTAAGATTCAGATACGCTCTTCCATCCCCAAAACCAACATCTTCAGATTTGAGAACTATTGGTTGGAGCATGAGCACTTTAAAGATGTTGTTACCTCTATTTGGACACAACCAGTTCCAAAAACAGACAGTGCTAAAGTGATAGCAGCCAAATTTAAGAGGTTAAGGAAAGGACTAAAGGTGTGGGCCAAGGGTCTATCTGACCTCAAGAAGATTATTGAAAACACCAACTTCATGATCCTATGTTGGGACACTATTGAGGAGTTCAGAGAACTAACTACCGAAGAAAGCAATGGCAGGAACATTCTCAAGATGCACCTTGAAATAACACTTGATCACCAGAGGCAATATTGGAAACAAAGAGCAACTATCAGAAAAATCAAAGTGGGTGAAGCTAATACCAAGTACTTTCAAGCTAAAGCTACCATTAAATACAGGAATAATTGTATTGCAATGTTGAAAGATGAACAGGGTCATGAGCATCAGGATCATCAGGCCAAAAGCATCTATTCGGGCCTTCAAGGCAAGACTGGGAACCAGGGTTCCAACATCCAACCCTCTTCTGCTGCACCAACTACTCCAGCCTCATGAGGACCTTTCTGAGTTAGAAGCTCCTTTCTCAAAGGAGGAAATTGACAATGTCATTAAGCATATGCCTGCAGACAAATCACCTGGCCCTGATGGGTTCAATGCTGCATTCCTCAAGCACTACTGGGACATTATTGCACCTGACTTTTATAAACTCATTGCAGATTTCCACTCAGGTCAGGTTAATATCCAGAGTATTAACTACTCCTACATTACCCTCATCCCTAAGAAGGATCCTGCAGTTACACCAGCAGATTTCAGGCCTATTTCTTTATTGAACTGCACTCTTAAAATCATCACCAAACTGCTAGCCAATAGACTTCAGAAGCTCATTCTTAGCTTGGTTCACAAAAATCAGTATGGCTTTTTGAATCACAGATGTATCCAAGATTGCTTAGCATGGTCATTTGAATATATCCACCAATGCCAACAGAGCAGAAAAGAAGTTATCCTCCTCAAACTTGACTTTGACAAGGCATTTGACATGTTGAACCATGACACTATTATTGAGATCCTGCAAGCTAAAGGTTTTGGGGATAAGTGGTTGCACTGGATCAAAATGATTTATGGCTCTGGGTATTCATCTGTTCTGCTCAATGGAGTTCTTGGCAAGCAATTCCTCTGTAACAATGGAGTAAGGCAAGGGGATCCTCTGTCACCTCTAATCTTTGTGATTGCTGCTGATTTACTACAGACTATTTTCAATGAGGCCTGCCATGCATCCATGATTGAGCCACCACTTATTCATGCTTGTTGCCCTGATTATCCTATCATTCAGTATGCAGATGATACTATTTTAGTGGCAAATGCTGATAGTAGACAGGTGCAACATATCAAAGATCTCCTGTTACATTATGCTCATTACACATGACTCAAAGTGAACTATGCCAAGTCTACAATGATCTCTATTAACACTCCTCCTGAGAAGATGATTGAGCTTTTAAGCATTTTAGGATGCAAGATTGGAACTTTACCACTCAACTACCTGGGGCTCCCACTGTGTCTATCTAGGCCTAAAGTTGAGGATTTTATTCCACTGCTCCAAAGGATTGAGACAAGACTGCTCAGCTGCTCTACCATGCTGTCCTCTGGGGACAAACTCACTCTCATCAAATCCATATTCACAAGTATGCCCACTTTTTTCATGAGCACTCTGATGATACCCAAAACTGTTGTCAAACAAATCAACACCTATCTCATGAATTGCTTTTGGAGAAACTTTGGTACCATGGACAGAGGCACTGTGCTCATTGCCTGGGATAAAGTGAACAGACCAAAAAATCAAGGTGGACTTGGGGTTCTAGATCTCCACATTCATAACAAGGCTCTGCTCATGAATTTTTTGCATAAGTTCTTTAACAAAGTGGACACACCTTGGGTACATATCATATGGGAGAAACATTATCAGAACAGACTACCAGGTGATCAGAAAGTTGGATCCTTCTGGTGGCGAGATGTACTGAAACTTCTCCCACTATTTAAGCAAAGATGACATCCGTAAAGGTGTATTGGAGATTCTGTGAGTCTGTGGACAAATTGATGGCAAGATGATCCACTCTTTAATAAATTCCCTGAGCTCCATTCATATGCCATCAATCGACTATCTCCTTGAATTCTGCCTTCAAAGATACGACACTAGCCAACTCTTTCACAGGCCACTTTCTCAGCTAGCTTATGAGCAATTCACATCATTGCAAACGATACTGACTGAGCAAGCATCTGCTACCCAAATTGATAAATGGTCATATGCATGGACTTCACCCAATTACTCAGCCATGGAAATGTACAAAGCTATCAGAGGGGAGAACATAGTACATGACATTTTTAGAACTTTGTGGAAATCATCATGTAGGCTACGACATAAAATCTTTTTTCTGGCTGTCATTGTGGGATCATCTCGAGTACCGTAAACTTCCTCCATCGAGATCCTTGCATCTAGACGACTACAATTGTGCCCTATGTACAGATGCCATAGAGGAAACATCTGTCCACCTTGCTCGGGACTATCAATTTGCTTTATCATGTTGGCACTCCATTACTCCAACCAAGCCCAGAGGAATATCGGTATACGATGAGATTCATCTTGCCATGAGGCATCTTCAATCAGACATTGCAATGGACATCATTATTCAAGGATGCTGGGCCATCTGGATGAGTAGATATGACAAAATATTCAGGAGAGCTGCCCCATGAGTAGAGACTTGGAAGCACTACTTGAAAGAAGGACTACAAGCATCAGTTCTAAGAGCTAAATCATCAAAGTCAGGAAAGATCAGTCTCTGGATTCAACAGTACTTGTAATTTAATTATGGGTTTTCCTAAAACTGGTATCGGTTGATTTACTTTCCTTGTAATAATACTTTTTAATTAATGAAAATTAATGAAAATTATCGGCTCAAAAAAAATGTGAGATCCTGTTGGCTGGCCCACCCTAGAGACAGATCTACATGGGCATTATGCTCTGCATGGTCTCCTCGGCTGGGTTGCCGGTGCTTAGATCACGTTTTTTTGTTGGCCCATGTAGCGAGTCTGCCAAGTTTACGCTGCTGGTTTACAAGCGCGTTTCATTAGATCCTTTAGGACACGCAAAGGTAGTTCGGATCCGATGTATCACCAGACGACGGATACAACCGCTGCTGCTGAGATTTTTATGATCTGATCTGACTGCAAACAAAATAGCACGACATAGCAACGATTTTGTAGGAAAGAAAAATCATATAGAATAGATCTAACTGAAAAAATATCACCTGATCATCCCATCGATCCGCGACGATCACCTAGCAGGCTCTCAATGAAAGCACCAATGTCAGTTCTATATCCGGTGTATCTCGTAGTAGGGGTCCTAAGCTAGGCGTCTTGGAGCGATGGTAACATGGACATGTGGTTTTACCTGTGTTCGCTCTCTCGAAGAGATAATACCCTACATCCTGCTTTTGATTGTATTGATATGGGTGTAGTACGGAGTACATGTTTCTTCCACGAGATGATAGTAATGAATATGAGATTCTCTATTGACTAGCCTGGCCTCGGTTTATATATGCACCGTAGGCCTAGGGTTTATGAGAGTCCTAGCGCCAAGTCTTGTAGAAACCTCCTTGTATGCGGTATGGGCTGCCCGAAGTGGCACATGAGTGAACCGCCATGGGAGTCCTCGGCCCGATCCAGCTGGTCGGGAGACAACGTGGTGAGTACCCCCTAGTTCAGGATACCATCAGCCGGCCCCTCCCCAGCCCAGCGCCACACCGGCCATCCCCAGCCCTCGCAATGAGCAGCCACAACGATGCGGGGTCCGGCCGCCACGGGCACCTAGCGAGGCCGCCTATAATGGATCCGGCCACCGCGGGCGGCGTTGCTACTGGTCTGCATCGACTCCTGCAGCAACTAGTCTTCTCCACCTTCTCTCCTGATCTGTTCTCCTCGACGACCACGGAGGTGCACCTGCCATACCTCATCGGCGGACCACACCACCCACACGCCGGCAACTCCCTCATGCATCCAGTTCATCGGAGGTTCGTTTGTGCTTGGCGTGTAGTGCTTCCAGATCCCTCGAGCAGTTCACCGATGCTGAGGTGCAGCTTCGCCATTGTGGGATGCGGTTCCCTGCACATCTCCCATGCAGTATGGGGCAATGGCTTGGTCTCCAGCAAACTCCCACCTCGCATCTCTATATTCTAGCAAGCATCACACTTTGCATTCCCAGGTTTTGCTTGAAAGGTTCAGTTGTGTTTATTGCGTTGTGGATTTTCACTGACTTTGTTTTGGTGTGTAGTTCACAAATTCTGCTAAAGAGGTTCACTGTCTTCTATGCATTCCCAATACGGTGGTTTTTGTTCCATGCGAGGATGGTCGTGAGACTGTCGTACAGTACGCCGAACCATAGAGTGAGGTTCACCGGGTGCATGACTGCAGTGCAGTTTCTCTAGTGCAAAAAAATTGCTAAATTTGGAATGGTGGACGGCAGTGTGTGTGTGTGTGTGTGTGTGTGTGTGTGTGTGTGTGTGTGTGTGTGTGTGTGTGTGTGTGTGTGTGTGTGAAGTTTGGCTCCAGTTTTGGGTGCTCCTCTGGTGCGGCGTCGGCCAGTTTGGGAGGCCACGGGAAAAAAACTTGGGTGTGTTGTGTAGTTCGCTAGTCTCCCATCTGCAGTACCCATGTCTTCAATAAATTTTTTTGAAGACAGACAAAAAAAATCTAGTCCACTCCATTTCTGTAGCAGCTCATTACCCCTCTATATGAAGTGCAATTTGATTCATGTGTCTCAAAATTCAGTCGACTACGTCAACACTTGAAGTGTGTTTGGTCCTTGGATGTGGTTTACTTTTAAGAGTGATGTTGTACACTTGCGCCCAACATGAAAGTGTGATTTTTAAAACTAAACAACAAGATAGCAATGAGGTTCACTACGGCATATGTTGCGGTTCATTTGCCCTTGTCTCTGCGGTCCACTCTCGTTCATAAAAAATGTTGAAAAAATACAACAAAAACTCACAAAAAACTCGTGTGAGATAGTTTACGTCCGACAAAAGAAATCTTGAAGTTCACTTGATCGTCTGACATAAAGGCGGTTTTCACCCCGAAAACAAGGCGGTTTTCTTCCTCGCCTTCAAAAATTTACGTCCCCACAAAAGAGAAATCATGCGATCCGCTACTCGCTCGATGCAAAGGCGGTTTTGAGTCTAAAAGCAGTGCGGTTTTCTTCCTCGTCTTCAAATATTTACGTCCCACAAAAAAATCATGCAATCCGCTAGTCCATCTGATGCAGTGCGGTTTTAAGTCTAAAAGCAGTGCGGTTTTCTTCCTCGTCTTAAAAAAATTGTGTCCCACAAAAAAGAAATCACGCAGTCCGCTAATCTGTCTGATGCGGTGCGGTTTTCAGTCTAAAATAAGTGTTTCTTCCTCGTCTTCAAAAATTTACGTCCCATAAAAATGAAATCATGCAGTCCACTAGTCCGTCTGATGCAGTGCGGTTTTCAGTCTAAAAGCAGTGCGGTTTTCTGTCTGATGAGGTACATACGATGATTTAGTGTCGTGAAAAAATAGAGTCTCCGCATTTCGTTAAAATCAAAATTGCTCTTAAACCGCAAGGAATCGGAGAGAGTGTTCTACATGAGAAAGTTTCATCTCATTGGTATCTTTCCAACGGCGTATAATTTGAATTATTTCGACAAGCGGTTTGTAAAAATTTCGTGAAAAACGGCCGCTGCCTCTCGTCATCAGCCACACGATTTTCAAATTTAGCTAAAACCGCAAGGAATCTCAAAACCATTTCAACATATGAAAGTTGCGACTCGTCCGTAGTTTTCCAACGGCGTATCACACGTCTCGTTTCAACAAATGGTTCAAAAACTCGAGCGAAAACAGTACACAAATTGCAAAAAAATCAAAAAAACAGAATTCCGCGATTTACTAAATTTAAAACTGCTCTTAAACCGTAAGGAATTAGAGAAAATAATAGATATGAAAAAGATGTGCCTCGACGATATCTTTCCAACAGTGTATAATTTGCTTCATTCTGACAAGGGGTTTAGAAAAAATCGCGAAAATACGCTCGCTGCCACTATTTGTGGGTCGAACCATTTTCAAAATTACTCTTAAACCGTGAGGAATCTCGGAAAGTGTTCAACATGGAGAAGTAGCGCCTAATCCATAGCTTTTCAATGATATATTACATGCCTCGTTTCGACATACGATTTAAAAACTGGAGTAAAAACAGTACCAAAAAAACACCACGTGCAGCTTTTTTGCGACGGGAAGTTCACTCGCGTGAATACTGCAGCACACTCGGTTCAAACAATGACGTGCACTTGCTTTATGTGTGCAGTGCGGAAGTGTTACCAGAATAGTTATTCTGCTAATATTAACAGAATAGACCGACTATGTATATATATATAGTAACGCTAAACTAAGCGTGAGTGTAGAATAGCTTATTCTACACCCCAGTAACGGTACATACAAAATGTAGTAACGTAATATATAAAATATAGTAATTTTTCTGAAAATGTAGTAAATTACAAACTTGGATAGTAGAAAAAATATTTTCAAAATTACTACATTTTGTACAGTGTTTTATTAGATTCTGTATATAGCGTTACTAGGGGTGTAGAATAAGCTATTCTACACTCACGCTTACAATAGCGTTACCTATATATATGTAGGTAAATTGTTTGGGGCACCTAGGTGCCTCGGCACCTAGGCACATTATGGCAAGTGATTTTTATTAGTGCATGGCATGCAATTCATGAAATAATTGCTTTCCATTTTTCATTTGCATGCACTACTATCCTTCATGGTGAATGATTGCTTTCCAAAAAATTAATTAGCTTGATTTCCTAGCAATAATTCATTTCCAAATATTATGCCTAATGAAAATATGAACATACGCATGCTATTATGCACATACGCAGACTATTATATATAGTGAAAATATGAACATATCATAAGTATTATACTTAGTGAAAAGTATACATATACCCATGGTATTATATGTACTAAGAATATACACATACCGGAGGTATTATACCAAATAAAAATTATGGATATACCTCGGCTATAAAAAAAACCTATTAACATGACATAATGAATATACCCAGAAATATCATGAGTATGTAGATACCTCGACATATCATGAAATGTACGGAGATCTGCTATGTATATACCTATAAATATTATGAGTATGAGTATGTATATACCTCGACATAAATGGTGTACTTATTCCAAATCACTTATACATGCCCGAGTTGTCAATACCTACCGATTTAGATGTATGTATATACCCAGAAATATTATGAGTATGCGGATACCTCAAAATAAATTTGACACGTATGTCGTAAGAATTTGTCCTAGGTATCATACTCGTAATTTATGTGCTCAAATTAAATATGATATCCCCCAAGATGATAGTAAATATGATGTACCAAAGAAATGATATACCTGCAATATCATATCTGGTATATATATACTACAAATTGTCCTAGGTATCATTTTCCAAAATTTTATATACCCAAATTAAATATGATATACTCAAAATAAATATAGTACACCCCGAATATGATATAACCCTAGATGTTATAACCAAATATATATAATTTATAAATAATAAATATGATATACCCCCAAGATGATAGTTAAAATATGATATACACAGAATTATATACCCAAAATAAATATACTCGATTGTAGCACATCCGAAATTTTGTGAGTATAGACCATCGTTCCAAAATTCTCAAGTACCCACAAAAAATTCACATACCGAAGAAATTAGTACGTGCATACATGTCGTATCCACAGAAAGGAGTATGGTAGTATGTATATACCTTCAAACGAGTTCCATTCTTTGTACAAGGAATACATAAAGAGAATCAATTACATTTATCATCGCGCGTGATATTAATGCACCTAAATCATACATTTATTGACACTTACCAATTACGTCCATAAGCAAATATGCAAGGTGCCTAATATCCATATCTGTTGGAATTTGCATTCATCAATCTAAGATCCAATGGTTACGAGGTAAGGAGCCTGGGCACCTAGGTGTCCCAAATGGTCATCCTATATATATACATAAATACTATTCTGATCATGGGATCAGAATAGTATTTTGATCACAACCTGAACTGCCTGAGTAACGCGTCTGAACTGCCCTCTGTAAGAACCCGACCTTCGGGGTATCTTCGCAACCGTGGCTTCCCCCGCGAATTATTCTTCTTAGTCGTGTTCTATATGATGTTAGTGTAATCTGCAAATGGTTTTTAGCAACTAAATACACGTTTTAAATAGGAATCTCGCTTATAGTCAGATTTTGCACTCGGGTCGTCATGAACTCGCGTTTTTTGCAATTTTACTGCCTGAGCTGTTCGACCTGAACTTCCCCTTGTGCTAGGTTGAACTTCCGCCAACATTGCCCGAATGGGGCTTGCTATATACCGTTGGAAAGCTATGGACACCAGTATCATGACACAAATTAAACTTTTGGCAAAATGTAAGCGGTTTAAGAGCAGTTTTGAAAACCATTTTTCTTCATACAAAAAACGTGAATCGTATTTTCGATCGCATTTCTAAACCGTTTATCGGAATGAGGCATATAATATGGCATTGAAAAGCTTCTGCAAAACCGCTCCTTCCACATGTTGAAAGTTTTCCCTAATTCCCTATGGTGAAAGAGTAATATGGAAAAATGTAAAATTTTGCAAACCGAACAGCCGAGTTCGTATTTTCGATGTCATTTCTAAACGGCTAATTCAATTGAGTCATATGATATGGCGTTGGAAAGCTTATGAAAATGCACTACTCTTTCATTTTGGAAGCTTTTTCTAATTTTGAACGGTTTAAGAGTAATTTAGCAGACGGTACAAGTCCTACCGAGTTCGTATTTTCGAGCTAATTTTTTAACCGCGCGTCCGAATGCAGCAAATAATATGGCGTTGGAAAGCTTGAACAAATGCGAAACTTTTTTGTATGTATTATTTCTCCTAATTCTTTACGGTTTTAAGTCAGTTTCGAAAATGGCGAAAAGCGTATTTTTACCGTATTTTGTACAAACTTTATCGGAATGGCTCAACCAATATATCGTTGAAAAGCTACGGAAAATGCGAAACTTTTCCATGTTGACAGTTTTATCTGATTCCCGACCATTTTCAAGTAATTTCAAAAACGGCGATATCATTCGTTCTGCCTTTATCGCGAAGCAGATTCGTCAAAAATGCATCGCGTGAAGTACCTGAACTTCTCGGTATAAAACCTTGAACTTCACTCTCCATCCACGCACCGGAACACTCACCGGAATTGAGCAAGTGATATACCGATGGAAAGCTACTGTAGACACGCAACTTTCCCGTGTTGATCACTTTTTCATACTCGCAACGGTTTTAAAAGTTTTTCATGTGAAATTCATTCAGTGTAGTAGTTGAACTTCCTGTTGTTTTCAGTTGAACTTCTGTGACGTATTTTCGCTTGTAATTTTTTCATCCATTCGTTAGTGTCACACAAATGATATTCCTTTTGTACAAATCTCTCTCACAATAATTTTTTGAACTTTCTCCGACGAAGGACTTGAACTTACACAAATTATTTCCTACTGTTTTGAAGTAAATTAGAAAATGACGAGATCATGATTTCTGCCTTCACCGCGAATGGAAATACACTGCGTGAAGTAATTGAACTTCTTGTGCATGTCTGTTGGAACTTCACAATCGCTTTTTAACGTGTTGTTTTTGCACCGCGTGAAGTAGTTGAACTTCTAGGACGTGTCTGCTTGAACTTCACTCTGTTTTTTGGCGTCTTTGATTTTTTACGTGGTGTTTTTGCACCACGTGAAGTAGTTGAACTTCCGGCATCTCTCGCTTGAACTTCACCATGTTTCACTTTTTTTTGAATTTTTTCTTATATGAAATACACACCATGTAGTACGTGAACTTCCGGTTGTTAACACTTTGAACTTCTCTCTGGTTTGAGAGAATTATTTTAAAACACGAGAAAAAACATATTTTTTTATGTATTTTGGACATCTAAATACACGGTGAACCTGTCTCACAAGAATTTTTTGAACTTTTCCTCGCCGAGCACTTGAACTTCTAAACCACTTTTTCTACATGATTTCCTTTTTATTTTCACCATTTAAGATTGACTATTGGTTCAGTAATTAGCGTAACAAATCCATAGCTTCTCAAACAAGTATTCTCGAACTTCTAGCCTTATTTTTTGAATCGCAACGCCAAGACAGAACCCACCGAGCTCACAAAAGCTCTCGTGCCATGGCGCCCATCGTGCAGAGGAAGATGGAGGAGACAAGCGCCGGTATGGGTGCCTATGGTCGGGCCGGTGGAGGGGACCGCGAGGCCAAGAGTGCGCGACTCTCGCAGATGGGTGCAAATTGTCGTCATGCAAGATGACAGGGGCGGGGCGGGCGTATCCCGTGGTCAAGCAGTGAGGTGCCTGACGGGCGGCTATAGGTGGCCGGGACCGTGGCGTGGGAGGTGGTCGGGGTCCGCAGCTAGCTGGGAGGTGACAGTGGCCGGATCCCGTGGTTGAAGCAGGAGGGCCCGATGGCAGATCAGAGGTGGCCGGGACCACGGCCATGGTGTGAGCGGAGGCAGGGCCTGGCAATGGCGTGGACGTGGCCGGAGTTCCCGGCCAAGGCGGGTAGGGAGGGAGGCAGCGGTGGCGCGATGCAGATCGAGGGAGGGGCCAGATGGGATCGAGGGAGGTTAGGGGAGGGGTCGTCGCGAGCGGGTGGGGTGGTTTTCTTTTTTTTCAATCGGGGATCTCAGGAACCTGTGATCGCCCCTATATAGGGCTCTATGATCCAAATAGTTATTCTAATCCCAGGATTAGAATAGTGTCACACACACTATATATATAAACACACACACACATATAGATTAGCACTATTCTAATCGCAGGATTAGAATAACTATTTGGATCACGATGGGCACTATATAGGGCGGACGAAGATGTTGCTGAACTCCCGATATACCAACGAACCGACGCGGCTACAAAAACTACCCTGTCCCACCTCCCACTCCCACATCCTCCACCTCTCGTTCCCACCCCGCACCAATCCATGAATCTCTACCGACCATGCCCGCACCTCCAACTGCACCGCCGGCCACCTCCCCCAGACCCGCCGCCGGGCTCCTCCCGTGGACCCTCCGCCGGTTACCTCCATGTGCATAGTCTCTGGATCACGCCGTTCGCCACCACCCTCCCTGGATCTCACCGCCACCTCCGCGTGCCTCCGCTCCCTACCGCAGGAGATCCTCCTCCCATACGTCCACCGCCCTCCCCCAACCACCTCCCCGCCACTAGGTGCGTCGCCGCCAGGCTCCCGC
This sequence comes from Aegilops bicornis, assembly GCA_021605145.1. Taxonomy (NCBI): domain Eukaryota; kingdom Viridiplantae; phylum Streptophyta; class Magnoliopsida; order Poales; family Poaceae; genus Aegilops; species Aegilops bicornis. Next base: position 273,929,680 of record CM038675.1, on the reverse strand, counting down.
TTCCCGGACGCCGGAGGCCCGGGATTCGGCAGCCACCATGCGGCGCTGCGACCACCTGCCTCCTACCCCGGCCTACCAGGCTCCCCGTGCCGGCACCTGCACCCTGTGTCTAGTGGCCACTACTCGGCATCACCCCCTTCTTCTCCAAATCCGCGTCAGAGTCGTGGTGTGCAATGCTCCCTTCCCTGTCACCCCACATTTGCTGTCAGCAGAGGCCGCTGCCTCGATTTGTCCAGCGAAACACCCCCCCCCCCCCCCCCCGAGTCCTGCAGCGCTCCTCTGCAGCCATCGCCGGGGTGATTGAACTGTAGTGCACTTGCTGCTGCCACACCTATTGTTGCCACCAAAAATGGCTCAGGACACAACCTCTGATCCGTCGTAGATGCCCTCATCCACCTGCGGGATCTGCCTCCTGCCTTGGCATCTCTAGTACGTGACCTGCTCCGACACCTCTGATTGACCTTCCCTGTCGTCTCTTGCCTGAACATGTGGACTTCTGCTGCTCCTCCATGTAAAACTGCCTACTGCACTACTATGGTTGCTCTATGTTGTGCCCTTTTGCTGGTTGAAGTTGTTGTTATTTGCTAGCTTTGTCATAGACTACTGCACTTGGAGCTTGAAAATCAATTTCATTGGTTATGTGTGTGCTTGGAGTGACAACACTAGGCCATAGAAAAAATGGATGCTCCTCGACTACTAATCTCATGGCTACCTCAGCTCTACTCGTTCAGGCGACGGGTAACTCTGATGTTTGTTTCTACAATATTGTTTGCAAGTCAGTATTATTGGTATGTATGCTTCTCTGTTGTTCATCTTAGTATGTCAAAGAAGAATCGTGAAAGATTGGGTCTACATCTGCATAAAAGAGAGTCCCTTTCCGAGTTTTGATTCATTAATTAATTTCATACGTATGTTGCTAAAAAAGAATTAACCATGTATAATGTGAAAAACTGAGATTTGAGTTGTACTTTTTCTGCTGATTTTTCACCATGTTTCTTGGTTATCAAGTAAGTGTTCTTCGTTGTTTTCATCAATTTCCTAATTGATGGAAAAGATTGCTGCTACTCGCTTCCAGTGTTGTGTACTGTGCTCCTGCTCTCTAATGTACTATCTGATGCTTGTACAGCGTGCCAGAGCAAAAATTAGGAAGGTAGTAATCTAAAGTTCAGATATGATAAAGAAAGAAGTCGTGCGACCTCGGATCTAGTGAATTTCCACGAGGTAAGTTGCAGCAAAAACTCTGCTTGGATTTCAAATTTATGAAGTATCAGACTATAATAGTTCCATCGATTTCAGTGAATGAGCAGCACGTTTCTGAACATTGCTTTTTCACCCTAGCTATGGCCCCTTTCCCTGATGCATAAACGCGGACGACCACCCTGCAACGTACCTCTTTCTCCTGCTGCTCCAGCAAGCAAGCTCCCAGCATCGCACCTCCAGCCTGCGACCTTCCCTTCTGCCACCTCTCCACCGACCGTTGCTACCTCCTGGCCATATGAATGGCGTTGCCGAAGTCCACATTATACCACACTAGCAGGATGACTCCTACGGGTCGTGCCAATCGTCTTTCTTCCATCGTCCATGGTCGCCATCGCCGTCAATAAAGTTGTACTCGATCCATGTGTAATATGTTTGCACTACGTGCTTGATGCATTCGATCGCCTCATGCAGTGCTCCAGGGAAGTAGCCGGAGGCAGGAGCTAGTTGCACACTCGCTGATTTTGGCATTGCCTAGTGGTTGTTAACCAAGCTAAGCAGGTCATGTTTGTGTCAGCTAGAAGTACTAGTGTGAGGCATTATGTAGAGTGATTTGCTTATGGGTTTGAGTGAGTTAGATGTACTAGGATGGGAGACGCGAGTGTTCTTTACTTGTGAGTTTATCATGTTACCGTGTCTTCAGGGACTACTACTAACACTGTACTGATACTAGAAAAAATGTTAATGTTCAATTATGGCAGACTAAAAATATATTCAGTTGATCGGACTTAAAATAGAGCAGTTTGATGTACATATACATATTTTTGGATATTCCATGTTTCTAAAAAACAAACCAAGAAGATTAAATTAAAAAAGCAGAGCAGTCCGACGTTTATTTCAAAAGCTTAGTTTCATGTTCATAAAAATAGAATAACATCAAATAAGAAATAATAAATAACTTCAATGTGTACAAAAAAAGATTTATCCATTTTAACAATAGAGAAGATTACTTTCGCATCCATCGCTACCGCCTCATCCCGCCTCCCCAACCATCATCCCTCACTAGCACTCCTCGCTTGTAAAAAATATATGAGAAAGGATGGTCCCCATTTCAAAAAAAAAAACTAGAGGTTCAAAGTTAAAAATTGAGAAGTTCACTTTTTATTACAAAACTAAAAAGGCCAAACTAACAAAGAAGCAGACCAAGAAAATAGGTTTTCATCGATACAAGAAAACTTAGAAGTTCAAATTTAAATAACGGAGAAGTTCATTGTTTATTAGAAAATCAAGAACGTAAACTAAAATAAATAGAGCAGTACAAATTTTTATATATATAATGGGTTTTCTTCATTTCTTAAAAAAACTAGAAGTTCAAATTTAGATAACAGAGCGGTTCAGTATTTATAACAAACTAGGATTTTTCTCGTTACTAAATAATTAAACCAGGAGTTCAAACGAAAAAAGAGAGTAGTTCAAAATTTAAAAAAAATATGGATTTTTCTTGTTTTCTATGAAATCTAGAGGTTTGAATTCATAAAATCGAGAAGTTCAATGTTTATTACAAAATCAAATAAGGTCAAATAAAAAACCAAAGAAGTCCAATTTTTTTATAAAAAACGGATTAAAAGAATCAAAATTTTCCTAAGAATAAAAATAAGAAGTTCAAATTAAATAATAGAGAAGGTCAAAGTTTATAAAATAACTCAAATTTTTGCTCGGGAGAGCAAAAACAAAGAAGTTGAAATTAAATTAGCAAAGCAATTCAAACTTTATACAAAAACATATTTATCCCATGCCTAAAGAGTAAAAGCCAAGAAGTTCACCTTTTTAAGAGAGAGCAGTTCGAACATTTGAACAAAAATTGGTTCTATCAAGTTTCTTAAAAATACGTGATAGAAGTTCAAGGTGAAAACAGCGGGAAGTTCAACTACTAGACAAAACGCGTTTCAGATAAGAATATAAGAATAGAAAAACTAAAAGCTTAAAGGTTTGTGGCAAGAAGTTCACGTGCTCCTCCCGGTGAAGGTCAAGATCTCTAGTGCGAGACATCCGACCTTCAATTACATGTAAAAAACAGGCAAAAAGACATTGTTTTTGCTATTTTTAAAACTGCTATCAAACGACAACGAATTTGTATTGTCTATCTACATGAAAAAGTTGCTTCTATTCATAAGCTTTCCAACGGTATATTATATGCTACATTCTGATGTATGGTTTAAAAGTTTCATGTATACCAATTAAAACACATTTTTATGTATTGAAAAATTCTTTTGAACCGTCAAGAGTATGAAAAAATGATTGACATGGCAAAGTTGTGTGTTTTCAATAGCTTTCCATCGGTATATCATTTGCTCAATTCCGGTAAGTGGTTGGAGAGTTACGGGTAAAAAACAACATGTGAAAAAAAGAGTGAAGTTCAAAACAAACTGCTCCAGAAGTTCAACCTCTTCACGAAGTGCATTTGCGGAGACTCTGTTTTTCCGATCAAGGCAGAACGCATGATCTTAGTGTCACAGCCCCAGTTCAGGCCTTGCCTGCCTTTGCATTAGCCTCCATGCATCACGTCTAAATTTTATGAAACTTTGAAATGGGGGCTGATAAACCCTAGCTGTAAATGAAATTCAACTAGGGTCCAAATAAAATCATTTTCAATGAACCTTAAATGCCCACCTAAAATGTTCATCATCTTTGCCTTGGTCTTAAACCTCTGATAAAAATGGTGCACATATTTCTAGGACATCATAGGGTCACTAAATTAAATATACTCTATTTGCATTTGGGTATTTAAATGCTATAAAATATTTTAAATGTCCAAATAATCCTAAACTAAAATGTTCCATGTTGGTTATATCCTATACAGTGGACATGAGCAGTTTGGCGATTTTTGAAAGTGACTAGGTATTTTTAATAAAGCCAAAACAATTGCAGAAAATAGAAAACAGAAAGTTTTAGAAAAGAGAGAGAGAGAGAGGAAGTGTACCCGGACCACCTACCTGACTGGGCCAGCCCACCTGGCCCGTGCCAGACATCACCTACCTCTGCTAGTAGGCAGAGGAGGGAGAACAGACGCGCCTGCGGCGCCACCTCCTCGCTTCATGTCATGGCGAAGCTCTCCTTCCCCCACGCGCCACGGAGACGCCTCGAGACCTCTCTCCTCCCCTTCACTCACGCTTCTCTCTCCTCCTCCTGTGTTCCTCTCCCGCAAAGACACACGAACGCTTGTCGCCGCCGTCATTGCCACCGCTGCCACCGCCCACCACTCGCCGACGCGTCCGGAAGAACCGCAACACCGCCACGCCCCTCCGCCGACTCACGCCGTGGAAGCCTCGCTTCCATCGTCATCAAGGCGTCGTCTTCAACCTCTCGGTCGCCAGATCGCGGCGACCTCCCGTCACTCCCCGAAGCTCGATGAGGCCACCGCTGCAACCGCCGTGAGCTCGCAAACCAAACACCCCCCTTTCCTCCGACCTGCTTTATCAGTAGCCGCGTCATGCTCGTGGACCGAACGCTGGCCGATTGCGCTGCTGGCCGATGACGCCCCGGCGACCAAATGGTCCGCCCGACGCGCCCAACCCACTCACCGCATCACGTAGGCCACCGCTAGCGCCACCGCTTGCTCAAGACACCACAACGCCGCTTCGCACTCCACGCCAACTCCAGCCGCAACCGAAGCTCGTCATTGCCGACCGGCCACCCCAGGCCCAACCACGGCGACCAACGGACGCGCCGTTGCGCCAGCTACCCGTAGAGCCCAATGGCGCCTCGAACGGTGCCACGTAGAGGAAACCCGAGGCACAAGAGCGCCGCTGACCTCGCCGACGGCTAACCGCCGGCGTGTTGGGCTTGTTGACCAGGGGTTTGACCTCCCCTTGGTCATTGACATGTGGGGCCAGCCCCTGTTAATTTTCTAGTTCAGGTTTAACTAAAATAGGATTAGCCCCTATGACACTGACACACGGGCCCCACCGTCCAGGTTTGACCTAGACCGCCCAGTTGACTTGCTGACGTCACTGTGACGTAATGCTGACGCTATAAATCATTTCCACGAAAACTACCTTTAAAGGAGTAATACCCGGCGTAGAGGCCTGTTGCACAGGGTCCATAACGCTGGAAGTGGTCTTCGGTTTGCCGAATAATTTCCGTAGGGAAGATTTGGTCTTCGATATCGTTCCTTTCCGTAGTGGCTATCACGCACTGCTCGGGAGAACCGCCTTCACCCGCTTCAATGCGGTCCTGCATTATGCTTACTGAAAGCTCAAAATGCCTGGACCTCGCGGCGTTATTACAGTCAATGGAAACATGGAGCGCTCCCTCCGTACTGAGGAGCATACCACGGCTCTTGCAGCCGAAGCACAGGGTGGCCTTATCAAGCCGAATACTACTCCGGCAGTCAAGCCCCCGGACATTGGCAAACGAGTCCGGTCTGCCCTGCAGAATGAGAGTCCGGCTCATCCAGAGCTAGATTAGCAATTCGGCCTCCGTCAACGCCTCAACCTGATAGCATCATACGTACCACACGTACATAACTACGCACTAAAGATACCATGGGCAAGGACGGAGGCATACTGAAAATAAGGTCCACAATACGGCTCGACCCTATCCGGACCTTCATATTTTCCCCTTCTTTCTTCTTATTTTTATCTGTCAGGTTGTTCAGAACCTACATTACTTTTCAATGATGCCAAGGGCCCTTTTCGAGCCCCTTATGTATACTCGATAGTTGATCCTCTCAAAGGATCATACACCAAGGCGAAAAGCGGCGCAGACGTGCGGCAGAGTGTCAAGGATCTTCAAGATCATCTTTTCAATTTTAGGACCTGTATACAGCTTTCCATCGTTTCCGGCATGTAAAATAGCCTTGATGCTTATGGCATCATCTGTAAAAATACGTTTTGACATACCAATCAGACTTTAATGGGAACAATTTCGCCCAACCTTGTTCGGTATGGGCTTATTTCTTAATCCGTCTTCCCCCTTTACGTCAGATTGGCATATACACCTCGGCACGATTTAAATTGTGAGGGGCTCTATTCAGCCATATACATTTTCGAAAACAGAAAGTCCGAACTCTCTCAGAGTAGACTTCGGCGTCCCGAATACTTCATTATATGCATCGGCTCCGAATTATGTCTTTGGTCAATAGTTGGGTTGTCCAGCTCCTGTGTTTGCTACCTTACGTTCCGCTTGTTTGGCTAAGGTAGTAAAGGGAGAACTACTGCGATTGTGTTTCTGGTTCGCCCGGTCAAGCACCTCAGTAGAGAAAGCCGAAAACTGACTGTCATGATGCGGCGAGAGCTGGTCAGCAATTCGGCGACTTATGCTACCTCTTGAGCACTGCGTTGGTTTACCCTTGAAGAGGAAAGGGTGATGCAGCAAAGTAGCGTAAGTATTCCCCTCAGTTTTTGAGAACCAAGGTATCAATCCAGTAGGAGGCCACACGCAAGTCCCTCGTACCTACACAAACAAATAAGAACCTTGCAACCAACGCGATAAAGGGGTTGTCAATCCCTTCACGGCCACTTGCAAAACTGAGATTTGATAGAGATGATAAGCTTGGGGGAGGTGCCCCGGTATCGTATCACAATCACATCTCCTATCTTTACCGGTTTTCTTAATTCGATCCTATTAGTAGTATCTTGATCTAGTAGAATAAAGTTTATGACATGATCTAGTTTTGAGTTTTCGCTTTATGATCTCTCTATGTAATCGAGTCCGTGAGCTATATAATAAATATTAGTGTTGAGTCAAGGGCTTGATTGTTTTGCCATGATCTTGAGTGAATAAAAGAAAAGAAGAAAAAGAATAAAAAGAAACAAAGAGTTCATATTGATCTTGTTGAGAGTAATGACTTCACATAGAAAGAGTATGATGATTAAAAGTTGTTGGAAGTTGGCATATAGCTTTGGTCATCGTTGCAATTAATAGGAAGTAATAAGGAAAGAGAGGTTTCACATATAAATATATTATCATTGAAATCTTTTATGATTGGGAGCACTCATTAAAATATGACATGCTAAAGAGTTGACGTTGTAGTTGCGGATGGTTAGGTTTACCTTAATACTTTTGTTGTAGTTGCGGATGCTTGCAATAGAGGTTAATCATAAGTGGGATGCTTGTTCAAGTAAGAACAACACCCAGGCATCGGTCCACCCACATATCAAATTATCAAAGTACCGAACGCGAATCATATGAACGTGATGAAAACTAGCTTGACAATATTCCCATGTGTCCTCGGGAGCGCTTTTCCTTATATAAGAGTTTGTCCAGGCTTGTCCTTTGCTATGGAAGAATTGGGCCACCTTGCTGCACTTTATTTACTTTTGTTACTTGTTGCTCGTTACAAATTATCCTATCATAAAACTATCTGTTACCACTTATACAGTACTTGCAGAGAATACCTTGCTGAAAACCGCTTATTATTTCCTTCTGCTCCTCGTTGGGTTCGACACTCTTACTTATCGAAAGGACTACGAAAGATCCCATATACTTCTGGGTCATCAGTGGGTGAACAAATTACTGTCGAGCAATTGATAGAAAAGTGCATAATTATGAGAATATCTAGGCATGATCATGTATATAGGCATCACGTCCGTGACAAGTAGACCGACTCCTGCCTGCATCTACAACTATTACAACACACATCGACCGCTATCCAGCATGCATCTAGAGTATTAAGTTCATAAGAACGGAGTAACACTTTAAGCAAGATGACATGATGTAGAGGGATAAACTTATGCAATATAATATAAACCCCATCTTTTTATCCTTGATGGCAACAATACAATATGTGTCGTTTCCCCTACTGTCACTGGGATCGAGCACCGCAAGATTGAACCCAAAGCTAAGCACTTCTCCCATTGCAAGAAGGATCAATCTAGTAGGCCAAACTAAACTGATAATTCGAAGAGACTTGCAAAGATAACCAATCATACATAAAAGAATTCTGAGGAGATTCAATATTGTTCATAGATAATCTTGATCATAAACCCACAATTCATCGGATCTCGACAAACACACCGCAAAAAGAGTTACATCAAATAGATCTCCAAGAGAATCAAGGAGAACTTTGTATTGATATCCAAAGAGAGAGAAGAAGCCATCTAGCTAATAACTATGGACACGAAGGTCTGAGGTAAACTACTCACACATCATCGGAGAGGCTATGGTGTTGATGTAGAAGCCCTCCGTGATCAATGACCCCTCCGGCAGAGCGCTGGAAAAGGCCCCAAGATGGGATCTCACGGGTACAGAAGGTTGCGGCGGTGGAATTAGGGTTTTGGCTCCGTATCTGATAGGCGAAAGAGGTCGGTCAGGAGAGCTACGAGGGGCCCACGAGGGTGGGGGCGCGCCCAGGGGGGGCAGGCGCGCCCCTGCCTCATGGCCTCCTCGTTGATTGCTTGACGTCCACTCCAAGTCCTCTGGATCACATTTGTTCCAAAAATCACGTTCCCGAAGGTTTCATTCCGTTTGGACTTCGTTTGATATCTGAGGGAGTCCCGGATTAGGGGGTGTCCGGATAGCCGAACTATAACATTTGGCCGGACTCCTGGACTATGAAGATACAAGATTGAAGACTTCGTCCCGTGTCCGGATGGGACTTTCCTTGGCGTGGAAGGCAAGCTTGGCGATACGGATATGTAGATCTCCTCCCATTTTAACCGACTGTGTAACCCTAGCCCTCTTGGTTGTCTATATAAATCGAGGGTTTTAGTCCCAGAGGATCTAACAACAATCATACCATAGGCTAGCTTCTAGGGTTTAGCCTATCCGATCTCGTGGTAGATCTACTCTTGTACTACCCATATCATCAATATTAATCAAGGTGAGTAGGGTTTTACCTCCATCGAGAGGGCCCGAACCTGGGTTAAAACATCGTGTCCCTTGTCTCATGTTACCATCCGCCTAGACGCACAGTTCGGGACCCCCTACCAGAGATCCGCCGGTTTTGACACCGACATTGGTGCTATCATTGAGAGTTCCTCTGTGTCGTCACCTTTAGGCCCGATGGCTCCTTCGATCATCAACAATGATACGGTCCAGGGCGAGACTTTTCTCCCCGGACAGATCTTCAGATTCGGGCGGCTTTGCACCGCGGGCCAATTTGCTTGGCCATCCGAGCAGATCGAAAGCTACGCCCGCCATCGTGTCGATTCGAAGTTTGAACTACACGGCAGACGTCCGCGGAGACTTGATCTTCGATGGGTTCGAGCCATAGCCAAGCGCCAAGACCGTTATTTATGGGCATGATCTAGCATCGCCACGAACAGTGCTCTAGAGGTCCGCACTCGTGTCCGGCCCGACGCTTAGCTCGGAGCCGACCGCGCTAATCGAGGATGTGGTCGGACACCGCCTGGGCTGCAATCTCTACGGCGATCGAGCGAACACCAGCCTTGTCCTGCGGCTTGTGACTCAAAGGCCGGACTCCTCCGGATTGCGAACCTTCCGCCTCGCCAATCGAATCCGATTGGGCGCCGATCATGGAGTTCACCATCATGACATCTTTCAAAGACTTCGCCCTTCGGCGACATTGTGAATTCACTAAAGTCTCTCTCTTTATTAGGAGAGCCCTGGTCGGACTATGGTCAGCAAGGTTGGGATGCGGACGTCGAAGAAATTCAAAGCCCACCCACCACCCACTTTGTAGCCATTGTCGATGATTTAACCGACATGCTCGACTTCGACTCCGATGACATCGACGGTATGGACGCCGATGCAGAGGCGACCAAGAACCAGCGCCTCTGTGGCACCGGAAGGCCACCTCGTCAGATGACATATGCATGGTGGACACCCCAAAAGAAGGGAACGGCGGTGGAACAACGGAGGATGACCCTCCAAGAAGAAGCCTAAGCGCCCGGCGTCGGGCGCCACTCTAAATCCCGCCAAAGCAAAAACGATTTATTCCGCACGGGAGATAATAACACCGGACAAGGTCGAAGACAACCCCTCCAGCAGGATTCAAAGACAGAGGATGGAGAAGCCAGCCCTCATGAGAGAGCGCATGCAGAGGTAGAGGACGATAATTACATGCCTCCCTCCGAAGACGAGGCAAGCCTCGACGATGAAGAATTTGTCGTGCCTGAGGATCCCGTCGAACAAGAGCGTTTCAAACGCAGGCTTATGGCCATGGCGAGCAGCCTCAAGAAAAAACAGCAACAACTTAGGGCTGACCAAGACTTGCTAGCCGACAGATGGATCAAGTCCTCGCGGCCGAAGAGTACGAACTCGAACGCCCCTCCAAGAGCTACCCAAAATGCAGGCTGCTACCCCGATTAGAGGAGGAAGCACCTAGACCTACATCACCAGCGCATGATGCGGCCGAGCGGCCACCTTGTGGCCACGACAGAAAGGCCTCTCAGCCCTCCACTCAAGCCGCACCCCGGCGTCGCTCAAAGAATACCAAGGCACGGGGAAATGCGCCAGACCTGTGAATCTATGGATCGTGTGGGCGCCCCACGACACGTGACGATAACCGTCATGCCGGATATGGTAAATCCGGCTGGGCCGAACAAAGTAGACAAAGCTCGTTTGAGCTACGTCGTGATATAGCCCAAGATGTAGGCGCCAAGACACCCACTATGCTTCACAGATGAAGTAATTGATCATCAAATCCCGAGGGCTTCAAACCCGTAAACATCGAATCATACGATGGCACAATAGATCCTGCGGTATGGATCGAGGATTATCTCCTTCATATCCACATGGCCCGCGGTGATGATCTACACGCCATCAAATACCTCCCACTCAAGCTTAAAGGACCAGTTCGGCATTGGCTTAACAGCTTGCCAGCAGAATCAATTGGTTGCTGGGAGGACCTGGAAGCCGCATTCCTCGACAATTTCCAGGGCACCTATGTGCGACCACTAGACGCCGATGACCTAAGCCACATAATTCAGTAGCCAGAGGAATCGGCTAGACAATTCTGGACACGGTTCCTAACCAAGAAAAATCAAATAGTCGACTGTCCGGATGCAGAGGCCCTTGCAGCCTTCAAGCATAACATCCGCGACGAGTGGCTTGCCTGGCACCTAGGACAGGAAAAGGCGAAATCCATGGCAGCCCTCACAACACTCATGACCCGCTTTTGCGCGGGAGAAGACAGCTGGCTAGTTCGTAGTAATAACATGACCAAGAGCCCTGGTAATTCGGATACCAAGGACAGCAATGGCAGGTCGCATCGCAACAAGCACAAGCGCCGCATTAACGGCGACAATGCTGAGGATAAGGCAGTTAATGTCGGATTCAGAGGCTCTAGACCCGGTCAGCGGAAAAAGCCATTTAAAAGAAATACTCCGGGCCGGCCCGCTTTGGACCGAATACTCGATCGCCGTGCGGATACACGGCACTTCGAAAAACCTCGCCAATCACACCAACAGGGATTGTTGGGTGTTCAAGGTGCGAGCAAGTTAATTGCCGAAAACAGAGACAAGGGGCTACATAGCGATGACGAGGAGGAGCCCCGCCACGAACAATAGGGGATGAAGGGCTTTCCCCACAAGTGCGGACGGTGAACATGATATACGCAACCCACATCCCCAAAAGGGAGCGGAAGCATGCACTCGTGGACGATATGCGTTGGAGCCAGCCGCCTCAAGTTCAACCCATGGTCCTCCCGCCCGATCACTTTTGATCAAGGGACCACCCCACTAGCATCCGCCATGGCGGATTTGCCGCATTGGTTCTAGACCCAATCATTGACGGATTTCACCTCACTAGAGTCCTTATGGATGGCGGCAGCTTGAACTCGCTTTATCAGATACAAAGGCAAAAATGGGCATAGATCCTCAAGGATTAAACCCACAAAGACGACCTTTAAAGGCGCCATACTGTGTAGAGGCCAATCAGACAGCTCGCCACACTTGAGGTGGTCTTCGGATCCTTGGATAAGTTCCGAAGCGAGGAGTTAATCTTCGACATAGTCCCGTTCCGCAGTGGCTATCACGCACTGCTCGGACGAACCGCATTTGCAAAGTTCAATGCAGTGCCGCACTACGCATACCTCAAGCTCAAGATGACAGGCCCTCGAGGAGTCATTACGGTCAATGGAAACACTGAACGCTCTCTCCGAACTAAGGAGCATACGACGGCCCTCGCGGCGGAAGTACAAAGCAGCCTTTCAAGGCAATTATCCAGTCCGGCTATTAAACGTCCGGACACCGTCAAGCGCGCCCGGAGTAACCTACAACAAGACCGCCAGGCACGTTCCGAGCAAGCGTAGTAATGCGGCCCCAACCCCAGCCCTCGCGAAATTGCGAACCCGATTACGCGTACATAACTACGCTCTGTAAATACCATGGGCATAGGGGGAGGGGCACGACCACGGCATGCCCAAAATGTGGCTCAACCGCACCAGGGGCTCCCGATTTTGTCACTTTTTTTCTTCTTACTTTCAGGACTCCACTCTACGGAAGGCCTGTCCGGCAGTACAATCGCCGAACACACGATGCAACAGCCGTGGAGGCGTAAAGCTACGCCGAATGTCCAGTGGTCTCTATAACAAGCAAGATACTTGTTTCACATATCATCCCGCAGCTCGCCTCGAGGGGGACATGTCAAATAGTCCCATCTCTTGCTTATCGCACTATTTGTATCGTCCGCTTTTACCGCAGCCTTTTCAAATAAACAATACATAGCTTTTGTCTATTATTGCATTCCCTTTTTTATCTATATATGTTCATTAATGACATTATGCAATCAGACACTTTGGTACGGCCTATACACCGTGGGCTTACGCATCTGTAATATGGTGTGAGAAGTCCGAACACTCTCATGAGTGCGGCACCTCAACATATAGCATTATATGCATCGGCTCGAATCATGTCTTGGGTCAATAGTTGGGTTTGCCCGGCTCCCATGTTTTGGTACCTTACGTTCCATTATATCGGCTAAGAAGGCTGGGAGAACCACTGCGATTGTGCCCCGGTTGAGCTGGGCTAAGCACCTCGGTGGAGAAAGCTAAAACTGACCGTCATGATAGGGCGAGAGCTGGTCGCTGTTCGAGAGGTTTTCGAGTCCCTAAAGACTTATGCCGCTTAGAGCGAGGAGTCGGCTTTGTCCGCCTAGGCGCCGATAAGCGCCTCAACTCTGTCTTCCGAATACTATGGGCTTCGCCGAAATTTAAAATTATAGAATTATATGGCTAAGTGAGAGTGTTCAAGCAGTATAGTCCGATTGCCTTGTTCGTTGTGTTGACCGCCTCCCTCGAAGGACCCAAGAATGGGAAAAAGAGCGCTCAAGTTTATCCCGAACACCCCAAAGACTCGTGGCATGGGGGCGGGTTTACGACTCGCCATCTCTCAAATTTAATAAACGGCCGCATGTAAGGTAATATTTTAAATTCAAAAGCGTTGCTTAGCGCATATGAACAAGTTTTCAGCCAGACAGGATCACAAATGCGAAGTTTACTCAAAAATTACATCTTTGGAGCATTCATCGCTATAAGGCGGCACCCTTCAGACGCCTCACAATATATCTTGGGCTTGCGATGCTCCTTGCCCGGCGGTGGTCCATCCGTCACAAGCTTCTCGGCGTCCATCTTGCCCCAAAGTGCACTTTAGCACGGCAAGGCCCCACGGGCACCTTCGATGCATACAGAGCGCTTGATGACTTCAAGCCATGGACAGCATCCACCAGCCGCCTCACCACCTCAAGTAGCTCCTGTGCATGGCTTCCTGTGCCACGGCCGACCACGAGACCCTTCATGGCCTGTTCGGCCACCTTATGGAGCTCGACCACCGCTTCACTGGTCACTCAAGGGCACTGGTGTCCGCCTCAAAGATATCGAGACCGTAACACCTTCTCCGCCGAGCTCCCCTCTTCGGCTCGGTAGAATGCGGCGGCGTCGGACACACTCCATGGAAGATCTGCGAATGTCAGCCGGTGAGTTCGGACTCGGGTAAGTAACAAGTAATTCACTTTAAAGTGCTTGCTTTGCATAAAGAATGCCTTAGCCGCTGCTATCTTCTTCATCGCCTCAATTTCTTAGAGGGCTTTTTGGGCTTCGGCCTTGGCAGATTTGGCGCTCTCAAGCGCCGAGGCGAGCTCGGACTCTCGAGTCTTTGAGTCAAGCTCCAAGCTCTCATGTTTTTTCACGAGATCCTGGAGCTCTTGCTGCACCTCCGCCACCCGCGCCTCCTGCTTTTCTCGCTCGACGCGTTCCACGACCGCATTGTCTTCGGCCTTGGACAACGCTTTCTTCAGGGTCGCCACCTCGGTTGTGGCCCCTGTAATACTCATGTTGGTCCTGTCATTTTTTGCAACCACATCTTTTTTATATACTTACATAAGGTATTACTTACCTTCCTTATCCTCGAGCTACTTCTTGGCAAGGCTGATCTCGTTCTCGGGCCGCTCGAGGCTCTGCTTCAATGCATCGACCTCTGCAAGGCGGCAGAGAGGTCAAAGCAGCCTGCATTCCCATATCGACATACTTATGTTAGACTCTCACGTATATCTTTTGATCCTCAATTCGGATTTTCTTTTGAACACCAAACCGAGCATCAAGGGCTACCGTCTATGCGGTAATATTTTTACATATCTTAAATACATACCTCGAGCTCGTTAGAAGGCTGGCACGGAAGCTACCAGCCCGCTCTTGGCGGATCGAACCTTTCGGATCACCGCACTCATAATAGTGCGGTACTCCTCGCTGATGCAGCGCCGTTAAGCACCTCCAAGAGATTATCCGGTGCCTCGGTTGGACGGAGGTCACCGCGCCGTAGGCTTGCCCTTCTTAGTAGGGGCCGCTGCGGATGCCGGAAACCGTTGAAGGTTCCGGCAGTGTCGCCCAGGCCGGACTTAGAGCCTTTCGTGGTTTTATCCCTTTGCGCTGAGTCCGGGAGGTCGCCTTGCGGCGCCCAGTGACCACCCTCCCGGCTTGAACCCTTTTGAACTCCACCTCGGCATCGTCCATAGGACGAGGGAGGTAGCAATGGAAGTGAAAGGCTATTCACATCCAACGAATCTGTGGATCCGCTTGACGGTTGCCGAGTCAGCCGCGAGCGGACTGCATGATTATATTCAGCGTCAGAACATACTGTGCAATAAAGGAACGCCATGAGTTATTCTGGTATCCGGATACTTACGATTTTGCCATGGGCTTGGCCCTGGATGGCCACTCCTCTTCGCCGTCGTCGGCGTTGGTGGAGTAGTCCGGAGGAAGGGTCCTTCCCTTCTTGGACCCTCCGGCCCCTCAGTTGGGGTGGCCTTCCTTTTCTGTCCTCCCCCCACTGGAGGGGGAGAGGCCTCTTCTTCCTCCTCCTCGTCTTCGTGGGAGGAGTGCGCCTCGGAGCCATCGGACGATGAATCCGACACCGCCGAGCGCTGGGAACTCTTTCGAGTTCCCGCGGCCTTTTTCTTGGCCTTCTTCTCCGGCACCACGTAAGGTGCCGGAACCAACAACCCCACAAGCAAAGGCCCATTGGATCTTTCGGGCAAAGGAGCCGGACAGTCGATCTGTCCGGTCTTCTTCTGCCATTCCTGTCAAAGGAACAGGAGCTTAAATCCCGCATAGAGTCAAACTATGAAAAACAAGTATCCCGTAAAGGGTAAAATAAGCTTACTACGCTGGCTTGGTGCTTCGCACGGATCTGTGATCCTCGGTGATGGGAGGGGGAACCTCGGCGCCCTTGAATAGCACCTTCCAGGCATCCTCGTGCGTTGTGTCAAAGAGCCTAGTCAGAGTTTGCGTGCTTTGGGCGGGTTGAACTCCCATAAGTTAAAAGCCCGTCATTGACACGGAGGATCCGACGGATGAGCATGACACGACTACGTTGACGAAGTTTAACCTTTTGTCCACCGTGTCTTGGACGCAGGTTTGGAGTCCGTCCGCTCTTCCGAATTACCCCACGACAGGCCCTTCTCTTTCCGTGAGGTGAGCCGTGTGGGGATGCCAGATCGGAATTGTGGGTCGTTGCCCATTCAGTGGTCACGCTGCTCGATGATGTAGAACCACCCCGATTGCCACCCCTTTATGGTCTCCACGAAGGAGCCCTCGAGCCATGTAACGTTGGGCATCTTGCCCACCATGGCGCCTCTGCACTCCGCTTGCTAGCCGCCCACTACCTTCGGCTTGACATTGAAGGTCTTCAGCCATAAGCCGAAGTGGGGCTTGATGCGGAGGAAGGCCTCGCACATGACGATAAACGCCGAGATGTTGAGGACGAAGTTCGGGGCCAGATCATGGAAATCCAGCCGTAGTAGAACATGAGCCCCGGAAAAATGAGTGAAGTGGGAAACCTAGTCCATGGAGGAAATGGGTGAGGAACACCACCCTCTCATGGGGCCCGGGATGGGGATGAGCTGCCCCTTGTCCGGGAGCCGGTGCGCAATGTCGTTAGGACAAGTATCCGCCTCCCTCAGCTTCTTGATGTGTCCCTCCGCTGACGGAGGAGACCATCCACTTGCCTCCCGCTCCCGACATGGCTGGAGAAGGTTGAGGTGGGATGTGCGGACTTGGGCGCTGGAGCTCGAAAAGTGCTGGAAATGGATAAGCAAAGGAGGAAGAAGGCGAGATGAGAAAGGTGGATCCTTATCCCCTTATATGGGCGGATTTAAACTATGTGACCTCCACCACCGGGTAAAACTCGCTTATCTCCCCAAAGACCGTAATTAATGGCACGGTTGGGTTACCCATGCCCGTATTGATGAGAATCCCGAATAAGGGGACATGATCTCTGCTTCGACAAGACGTGCTAAGGAAACCGCCTCCCTAAGCGCCACCGAGGTGGGACAAAGAAAATGATCCGAATAAAGGCTTGGCTGCAGGTGATGTCACGTCATGGAGTACGTCAGCAGATTGGATTTGTGTAAATATTATTCTCTCTATGGTGGTATGTGGAACTTATTTTGCAGAGCCGGACACTATCCTTGTGTTCAAAATCTTCTATGAAGTATTCAAAGGAGGAACACGCCTTGCAATGCCGAAGACAATCTGCGCGCCAGACTCATCGTCATTGAAGCCTGGTTCAGGGGCTACTGAGGGAGTCCCGGATTAGGGGGTGTCTGGATAGCCGAACTATAACCTTTGGCCGGACTCCTGGACTATGAAGATACAAGATTGAAGACTTTTTCCCGTGTCCGGATGGGACTTTCCTTGGCGTGGAAGGCAAGCTTGGCGATACGGATATGTAGATCTCCTCCCATTGTAACAGACTCTGTGTAACCCTAGCCCTCTTTGGTGTCTATATAAACCGGAGGGTTTTAGTCCAGAGGATCTAACAACAATCATACCATAAGCTAGCTTCTAGGGTTTAGCCTCTCCGATCTCGTGGTAGATCTACTCTTGTACTACCCATATCATCAATATTAATCAAGCAGGAGTAGGGTTTTACCTCCATCGAGAGGGCCCGAACCTGGGTAAAAACATCGTGTCCCTTGTCTCCTGTTACCATCCGCCTAGACGCACAGTTCGGGACCCCCTACCCGAGATCCGCCGGTTTTGACACCGACAATATCCTTTTCCTTTGAAACACTGAAATAGGAAAAAAAACAGCAATTTGGGCTGGGCCTCCAGTTAATAGGTTAGTCCCAAAAATAATATAAAAGTGTATAATAAATCCCACTAAACATCCAAAGCAGAATATATATTAGCATGGAACAATAAAAGTTATAGATACATTGGAGACGTATCAAGCATCCCCAAGCTTAATTCATGCTCGTCCTCGAGTAGGTAAGTATAAAAAAAACAGAATTTTTGATGTGGAATACTACTTGGCATAATTTTCAATGTAATTCTCTTATTTGTGGCATGAATATTCAGATCCGAAAGATTTAAGATAAAAGTTTAATATTGGCATAAAAGTAATAATACTTCAAGCATACTAACTAAGCAATTATGTCTTCTGAAAATAACATGGCCAAAGAAAGTTCATCCCTACAAAATCATATAGTTTGGTCATGCTCCATTTTCGTCACACAAGAATGCTCTCATCATGTACAACCCCGATGACAAGGCAAGCAATTGTTTCATACTTTAGTAATCTCAAACTTTTTTCAACTTTCACGCAATATATGAGCGTGAGCCATGGATATAGCACTATGGGTGGAATAGAATATGATGATGGGAGTTATATGGAGAAGACAAAAAGGGAGAAAGTCTCACATTGACGTGGCTAATCAACGAGCTAGGGAGATGCCCATCGATTGATGTCAATGCAAGGAGTAGGGATTGCCATGCAACGGATGCACTAGAGCTATAAATGTATGAAAGCTCAACAAAACAAACTAAGTGGGTGTGCATCCAACTTGCTTGCTCACGAAGACCTAGGGCATTTGAGGAAGCCCATTGTTGGAATATACAAGCCAAGTTCTATAATGAAAAATTCCCACTAATATATGAAAGTGACATAACAAGAGACTCTCTATCATAAAGATCATGGTGCTACTTTGAAGCACAAGTGTGGAAAAAGGATAGTAGCATTGTCCCCTTTTTTGGGACTTTCTTTTATTTTTTATTTGGCCTTTCTTTTTTTTTCTTTTTTTATTTGGGACAATGCTCTATGAAAGATGATCATCACACTTCTATTTATTTACAACTCAATGATTACAACACGATACTAGAACAAAGTATGACTCTATATGAATGCCACCGGTGGTGTACCGGGATGGGCAATGAATCAAGAGTGACATGTATGAAATAATATGCGTGGTGGTTTTGCCACAAATACGATGTCAACTACATGATCGTGCAAGGCAATATGACAATGATAAAGCGTGTCATGATAAACGAAACGGTGGAAAGTTGCATGGCAATATATGTCGGAATGGATATGGAAATGCCATAATAGGTAGGTATGGTGGCTGTTTTGAGGAAGATGTAAGAAGGTTTATGTGTGATAGAGCGTATCGTATCACGGGGTTTGGATGCACCGGCGAAGTTTGCACCAACTCTCAAGGTGAGAAAGGGCAATGCACGGCAATCAAGAGGCTAGCAATGATGGAAGGATGAGAGTGCGATAATCCATGGACTCAACATTAGTCATAAAGAACTCACATACTTATTGCAAAAATCTACAAGTCATAAAAACCAAGCACTACGCCAAGCATGCTCCTAGGGGGATAGATTGGTAGGAAAAGACCATCGCTCATCCCCGACCGCCACTCATAAGGAGGACAATCAAAGAACACCTCATGTTTCAAATTTGTTACACAACTTTACCATACGTGCATGCTACGGGACTTGCAAACTTCAACACAAGTATTTCTCAAAATCACAAATACTCAACTAGCACAACTTTAATATCACTACCTCCATATCTCAAAACAGTCATCAAGTATCAAACTTTTCTTAGTATTCAACGCACTTATAAGAAAGTTTTTACTTATCTTGGACGCCTACCATATTAGGACTAATTTCATAGTTTAGGCAAATTACCATGCTGTTTTGTAGGACTCTCAAAATGATATAAGTGAAGCATGAGAGAAAAATAATTTATATAAAACAAAACCACCACCGTGCTCTAAAAGATATAAGTGAAGCACTAGAGCAAACACTATATAGCTCAAAAGGTATAAGTGAAGCACATAGAGTATTCTAATAAATTCTGAATCATGTGTGTCTCTCTCAAAAGTGTATTCAGCGAGGATGATTGTGGTAAACTAAAAAGAAAAGACTCAAATCATACAAGACGCTCCAAGCAATACACATATCATGTGGTGAATAAAAATATAGCTCCAAGTAAAGTTACCGATAGATGAAGACGAAAGAGGGGATGCCTTTCCGGGCATCCCCAAGCTTAAGCTTTAGGTTGTCCTTGAATTTTACCTTGGGGTTCCATGGGCATCCCTATGCTTAGGCTCTTGCCAATCCTTGTTCCATAATCCATCAAATCTTTACCCAATACTTGAAAACTTCACAACACAAAACTTAACAGAAAATCTCGTGAGTCTGCTAGCTTAAAGAAAACAAAACACCACTTCAAGGTACTGTAATGAACTCATTATTTATTTATATTGGTGTTAAACCTACTGCATTCCAACTTCTCTTTGGTTTATAAACTCTTTTACTAGCCATAGTTTCAGCAAAATAAGCAAACAACACACGAAAAACAGAATCTGTCAAAAACAGAACAGTCTTTAGTAATATGTAACTAACACAAACTTATGGAACTCCAAAAGTTCTACCAAAATAGGACGACCTAGATAATGTGTTTATTGATCTACTGCAATTGGAATCGGTATTTTATCACGTTCTGGTGAGTTTTAATAATTGTTTTCGTGAACAGAAAGTTTCTGGAATTTTCAGCGCTAGAGGCTCACGGAATTGCGACGAGGAGGGTGCGGATGAGCGCTAGAGGCTCACGAAATCGAGCAAAGCTCGCGTACGAGAGGAGGAAACGGACAGAGGCGAGGAAGAAGATGATGGCCACAATGGCGTACTGTTTGGTCGTTGGCACGGCTCGCCGGAGAAGAAAACGAAGGGGGCCAGAGGTCCAGGGGGAAGACGACGACGAGGGGGAACAGTTGGGCATTAATGGCGAGGTCAGAGACGCTCGGAGCAGCGCTGCCGATGACAACAGTGGCTAGACCACCATTTTGGCTGGCTGCCCTCGTAGTCACCACTGGCATGGCGCGCTCTAGAGTTTTTACTGAGGCCAACTCATGTCTACCACGTAGTCCTTCCAAAGTGGAGTATTACCATGGTAAATAAACAGGCAGAGACAAATTGAGCTGAGTAAACCAAGCTCCACAAGTTTGCTATTGCAAACTTTACCACACTCTAGAGAGTAAACCAGAGAGGGTAAAAGGTAAATTTGTTGTCTGGGAGGCTTAGGGTAGAAAGGACTACGGTCCTGGGAGTTTTGAGCTAATTTGGACAACTATTTACCATAGTTGTTGTACAACTACCAAATCTGACCCAGAAACTGAATGAGGAATAAGCACTCACTAGGAGTGATGGATTGATCTAAAACTTGGCAAAGCTTGATGATTTGGACATACAATTATGCTGTAAAAAGTTCATACCAAATGGACTTGCCAAAATGGTACTTCCTTCACAACTATCATTTCTGTCCAAAAACTTCAGAAAAATCCTCAGGGCAATTGGCTATATGAAATGAGCCCAAATCTTATGGAGATAGGTTATATGGATATGAGAAGACCTGGGAATATTTTCAGCCACAATGGAGCAAGATAAAATACACTTTCTTCACAAACTGAAAAATTGGATAGAAACCAAGAATTGCTCCTGTGCTCACATAGTTCAATCAAATGAACTTAATTTGGGTGGAGGCTAATTATCTGAGATACTTGAGAGGATGGAAAAGTTTCATCCCATTTTGGAAACTCTACGAAGGTACTTCCTTCACAAAGTTGCATTCTAGTCAGAAACTCTGAAAAATTGCAAAGGGAGCTAGGATGAATGGATGGAGCTCATATTTTTCATCCATGTCAAGGTTAATCACCCTGCCAAATTGCAGCTCCATTGGAATTAGGAATAAAGCACTTTCTTTGCAAAATTTTAGAGTAGGCAGAAACTTGCATTGGATCATGTGCCAAATTTTTGAACTGAGGAACATGAGAGGAGGATGGAACTAGTGATTATATAGCAAGGACAAGCTCCACAATTTATGTGGGAATTTTCTCTGCTATAAAAATAGTAGTTCCTTTGGAAAATGGCAGAAATGCAATATTGGCATTAAAATAGGAAAAGGCAATTTTTCTTATTTAATTATGGCCAATATACTTGCCAGAGCTTGGACTAGGCATAAGTATCAACTCCTCCAATTCTCATGAATTTAGGAGATGGCTAGCTATGCCTTTGGATTTTATTCCTCAGAAAGGCAAGAAAAGGAATAAATCACAATTCAAAAATATTGCATGGGACTTAGCAATATTTTTGCATATCCAAGTTTCAGATAGATAGGAGGATCTCTAGAAACAATTGGGAGGATCAACAGATGAAGGAAAATGATGGCTCCTTTGTAAGCACAAAGGACATATCCAAATTCCAAAAATTTGGAATTAGGGTTTGAGATGATCCAAATGAGGTCTTGCCCACTGACAAAGATATGAGCAAGGTTTTGAAAGGTTCAAAATGACAAGAATCATCAGATTCATCCAGCAAACTCGGGATCAAGCTATTGAAAATGAGTGCCAGGAAGGAATAACAGCACAAAAATTGATAACCCAATTTTGGGGATGTTACAACTCTTCCCCCCTTAAAAAAGAATCTCGTCCTCGAGATTCCTAGGGTCACAGCACAACTGAAACGATAACCACTTTGGGGAAAAACCTCAGGGTTAAATTTACCCTTTGGTTAAACTCAAACGAGTTGGGGGCACCGAGAAAAATTTCGCGGATTCCTCCACGAAACGTAGGTGTCGAGGTAGAATCGAGGGTGAAACCTGTATCGGGGTAGATGTACTGGATCGAGTGAAATAAAGTTGGCAGTGTTTCTCTGGAAACGAAATCGCGAAAAAGAATTAGGGACGATGAATTACCAGACGGAACTGCCTTTGCGAGGCTCTGGATTTGAAAAATCTGGCACACGGTGTATGCTCAGATAGATAGGGATATGTGACTTTGCATTCCCCCGAGTACTGCCCGAATGTACTCGTGGGTGAACCGGGTATGCGTGCAATATGCAGAATAATCTAAGCTAGCAAACAGACAGATGCAATAAACATGCAATTGAAAAACACACCAGACAAATCATACTAAAGTGTTTTAATGCTAGTGGGTATATATATAATTGTCGGTGTACAGAAAGAAGGGTACACATTCTAACTGTGCACGGGCAGTCTGAGCCGCGGGTGCCGCCACACTAAGCAAGGCGAGGGAGGTGAGCCGAGGTAAGGTCAGCGCTCAAGAGAAACAGGACGACGCCAAGACCAAGACCACAAAGAGCAAAGGGGACGAAGCGGACTCCCCCGGCAAAATCCTTGCCGGGGGGCAGTTTTAGCAAACCCGGCAAGGCCCTTGCCGGGGCGGCTCGCCCCACGCCCACGGAGCGGATCACCTTTGAGTCCACTGCCCTCCCATGGGGCAAAGGATTGGGGAGACATCCCTGTGGTGGCATGCAGATCTTTGTGAAGACATCCAAAGATCAGATACATACTATCAAAGATGACGACCCTTGGCGGGATCTTGGCCAAGGAGGACCACGAGGCCCCCGGCAAGAGCCTTGCCGGGGATCACAGCAGGCACCGCAGCAAGACCCTTGCTGGGGCCCGGCAAGGCCCTTGCCGAGGCTGTGGCAAGGCCCCCTGCCAAGGCCACCCATGGGGCCACCATCGGGCCCACGCCAATCGAGCCTCCATCATGCAGCTGCCGACCCAACCAGTTGGGCAGACACCTGCGTGGCAGCAAGCGAACCTTCGTGGAGACCCACCACGGCACCACCTCAGCTGCCTGCCTGCCTACATGGCACCACAGGCACCGCTGGCCAGGGTGTGTGTCGACGCGAAGGGAAGCGGCGGCGGACAAGACTGGGCTCTCCCCCGTCCCCGGTAAAGCAAGGACACCTAAGCAAGACGCATTTATGGCGCCTTGTCATGTAATGCGAGGGATAAACTCGTATAGCTGTACCTTGTCCACCTCCTGTACGCCACTGTGGCAGCCCCTTTTCCTATAAAAGGAGGCCCAAGGCGACCAGGAGGAGGATTCGGCTTTTTGGAGCTCTTCACGCCCCATAGCTAGCTAAAGAACACAAATAAGCTAACCACCAAAGCAGGAGTAGGGTTTTACGCATCTCGCGTCTTAACCTCGGATAAAAGAACCCGTGTGCTATCTGTTTGATCCGCTCTTCTCACGACCAGCGCCCCGCAACTGTAGTAGGGATTCTTGTGATCCCATAGGTGTCGTCTCTGCACCGACATCTTTGGCACGCCAGGTAGGGGCGCAGTTGTGAGAATCGGCTCTAGCAGTTAGTTCGATGCTCCTTCGTCATCATGGCGCCCAAGAAGAAGACGACGGTGGCGGTTGGCCCGTTGGAAGCCGGGCATCCCGTCCCGACGAGGGCGAGCAGCGGGCCGGTCGCAGAAAGGACCAGGGGCGCCGTTCGCGAACACCAACACCGTCCCAGCAGCCGAAGTTTGGGAGGCGGCGATGTTCGTGCGCCTGGCAACGGGCTGCACGCCGCCAAATCCAAAGATGGGGCCAGGCTCTCCGCGGGTGGCGCGGGCTTTCAAGATCGCTGCCACCCGCTTCGCTGGTGATGCAAGGGCTTCAAGACTCCCACGCTGGCGCCGACGGGCGCGTTTGCCTCAAGCGACGCGATGGCGAACGGGCGTAATCACGCCGAGGACCCTGGGCGTCACCGCGGAAAGAGCCCCGAGCGCCACTCCCGGGATTCAGAAGACCTGCCCGCTCGCCGAGGCGCTGGAGAAGGTGGCGCTTGACCGCGGGGTCGTGATAGAGCTCCTTCTGACATGGTCAGAAGTCGAAGCGCGTCGCGATCTATGCAGGTTTCGCTGCCACCAACGCCAGCAGAAGCCCTGGCACGTGAGCAATTGCTCCTCGATTTTCCTCCCACTACGGGGAAACTCGGCGAATGGAGAGCCACTATCCGAAGCCTTGTTGCGGTGGCCAACAAAGACGGACCAGGTCCGGTGGAGCCCCGGGGTCGACACTCCAACGGAGTTCCACACACCGGTGGCGGGAGAGCCGGCGGCGCTGCAACCAAAGTGCACTCGCCTTCTCCTCACCCGGTACCGCGGACGCTCGCCCGTCCCGATGTTACGGACGACGAGATCTCCGTAGCATCGTCCGACCCGCGGGCCCGCCGTGACCAGCGCCAAGTTCTTCGGGAACGAGAACATGAAGACGCTCGAACCACTATCGAGCGCCGGCGCGGAGTGCACCACCAATCAGACATGCGAGCAGGGCCTGCCGTGAGCCACCCGGCACCGGGGAGCCCTGGAGGCTTACCCTACGAGGTAGACTGCCCGGCTTTTACCCGTGAGCTGGGGCAGTTCCAGTGGCCCACTCACCGCACCTTCAAACCCGACGTGGGTGAGAAGTACAGCGGCAAGACCCACCCGTCCGAGTTCCTCAGCGTCTACACCATCGCGATGCAGGCTGCCGGAGCCCGCGACGATAAGGTGCTGCGTAATTACTTCCCGTTGGCTCTTAAACCCAACGCCATGTCGTGGTTGATGCACTTGCCGGTAGACTCTATTTCCTCCTGGTCGGATTTGTGCCATGAGTTCGTGGGCGCCTTTACCGGAGGCCACCAAGCCCATGGCCAAGCAAGTGACTTGCACGTCATTCCCCAGAAGGGAGGCGAGAGTCTCCGCAAGTATATTCATAGGTTCAGCCGGGTACAGTACAATATCCCTGATGTTCACCCTGCCGCCATCATCGCCGCTGCTCCATCGAACGCAGCGTAACCGCAAGATGCGCCAAGAGCCGGCAATGAACAAGGTGAGAGATGTAGCAGAATCCTATGTTCTTGCCGACAAATGTGCCCGGCTGAGGAGGGAAGGAAGTACTCGGCGAAGACGCCGGCGTGAAACCGACTCCTCAGATGAGGATATTGCCGCCCCGACGAAGAAAGGTCGGCGCCGCAACAGGAAGCGCAAAGGAAAAGCCGTGCTTGCCGTCGAGGGATCTGATGACGACGGCTCCACCAAGAAAACCAAGGCAGACGACCCCGGCAAGGAGGTTGCCGGATGTGTCGCCTGCTGGGCCTTGGCGGCTGCCGAGAAGCCACGAAACTCTGACAAGCGATACTGCAAGATCCATCGCACAATGGCCGTGCTCTCCAGGACTGCCGACAGGTCGAGCTCCTCGCTGAAAAACAGAGGGCCGAGTATGAGAGGCGAGACAAGGAGAAGGGCCCAGACGGTGCTGAGGGGTCCGGCAAGAAGCATGACGGCCAGGCGGACCCGTCATGCAAGGACAAGCAGCTAGGAGAGGCTCGCCTGGGCCGTGACAGAAAGCCAAGACGATTTATCACTAAGAGGACGCATTTAATCCGGCGACCAAGAGTTTCAAAGCTACAGAGAGGCCATGTGCGTCGACGGCGGCGCCTCGCTGCATACTTCTCACCGTCGGCTTAAACAGTGGGCATGAGAGATCACAGCAGCAGAGCCGTCGTTTGATGCCCAAAGGCCGCTGAAGTAGTCCAGCACACCTATCATCTTTGACACTGAGGACCACTGTCGGTGTCAAAACCGGCGGATCTCGGGTAGGGGGTCCCGAACTGTGCGTCTAGGCGGATGGTAACAGGAGACAAGGCACACGATGTTTTTACCCAGGTTCGGGCCCTCTCGATGGAGGTAATACCCTACTCCTACTTGATTAATATTGATGATATGGGTAGTACAAGAGTAGATCTACCACGAGATCGAGAGGCTAAACCCTAGAAGCTAGCCTATGGTATGATTGTTGTTCGCCCCACGGACTAAAACCCTTCGGTTTATATAGACACCGGATAGGGTTAGGGTTACACAGAGTCGGTTACAATGGTAGGAGATCTACATATCCGTATCGCCAAGCTTGCCTTCCACGCAAAGGAAAGTCTCATCCGGACACGGGACGAAGTCTTCAATCTTGTATCTTCATACTTCAGGAGTCCGGCCAACGGTGATAGTTCGGCTATCAGGATACCCCCTAATCCAGGACTCCTCAAGAGCTCCCTGAACCAGGCTTAAATGACGCACGAGTCCGGGCGCATATTGTCTTCGGCATTGCAAGGCGGGTTCCTCCTCCGAATACTTCACGTAAGATTTTGAACACAAGGATAGTGTCCGCTCGCAAAACAAGTTCCACATACTACCGTAGAGAGAATAACTTTTGCACAGATTCTGCCGACGTATTCCGCGGGCGTGACATCACACCACGGTCGCCTTTATATGAATCGCTTTTACTGCTCCACCTCAGCTGCTTAGCAAGGCGGTTTCCTTTGGCACGCCTTATCAAAGCGAGATCGTGCCCCTTATTCCGGGATTCTCATCAATACGGACGTGGGTAACCCAACCGCGCGCCATTGATTACGGCGCCGAGATAAGCGAGTTTTACCAGGCTGGCGGGGGACTCATAGCTTCGTCCGTCCATATAAGGGGATAAGGATCCACCTTTTCACCTACGCCTTCTTCCTCCTTTGCCCATCCATTTCCGCGCACTCGAGCTCCAGCGCCCAAGTCCGCACATCCCACCTCAACCTTCTCCAACTATGTCCGGAGCGGGAGGTAAGTGGATGGCCTCCTCCGTCATGGAGGGGCACATCAAAAAGCTGCGGAAGGCCGGATACTTGTCCAGCGACATCGTGCACCGGCTACCCGACGAGGGGCAGCTCATTCCCACCCCCAGGCCCCATGAGAGGGTGGTGTTCCTCACCCACTTCCTCCGCGGACTAGGTTTTCCACTTCACCCATTTGTCCGGGGGCTCATGTTCTACTACGGCCTGGATTTCCACGATCTGGCCCCGAACTTCATCCTCAACATCTCGGCGTGTATCGTCGGGTGCGAGGCCTTCCTTCGCATCCAGCCCCACTTCGGCTTATGGCTTAAGATCTTCAATGTCAAGTCAAGGTAGTGGGCGGCCGCCAAGCGGAGTGCGGAGGCGCCATGGTTGGCAAGATGGCCAAAGTCCTATGGCTCAAGGGCCCCTTTGTGGAGACCATAAACGGGTGGCAATCGGGGTGGTTCTACATCACCGAGCCGCGTGACTCTCAATGGGCGACGGCCCCCGAATTCCGATCTGGCCTCCCCACACGGCTCACATCATGGAAAGAGACGGGCCTGACGTGGGGGGATTCGGATGAGCTGTCCGGACTCCAAACCTACGCCCGAAACCTGGTGGACAAGAATCTCAGGCTTGTCAACGTAATCTGTGATGCTCATCCGCCGGATTCTCCCATGCCAACAACGGGCCTTCAAATTGTGGGAGTTCGATCCGACAAAGCACCCAACTCTGAAAAGGCTCTTCGACACTACGCATTTAAGACGCTCGGAAGGTGCCGTTCAAGGGCGCCGAGGTTCTACATCCGCCATCAAGATTGCGGATTCAGCTCGCAGCGTCAAGCCAGCGCGGTAAGTTATTTTACCCTTTATGGGACTCTTTTTTCATAGTTTGACTCTATGTGGGATCTAAAACTCCCTAACCTTTGACATGACTGGCTGAAGACGTATGGACAGATTAACTGTCCGGCCCCCTTGCCAGAAGACCCAGCGGACGCCCGATTGACGGGGCTGCTGGCTCCGGCACCTCACGTGGCGCCGGAGAAGAAGGCCACGGGGACTCGAAGGAGTGCCCGACGCCAAGTGTTGTCGGACTCATCGTCCGACGACTTCGAGGCGGAATCCTCCTCTGAGGATGAGGAGGAGGAGAAAGAAGCCTCACCCCCAGCGGGGGGAGAGAAGAAAAGGAAGGCCGCCCCGACTGGGGAGGCCGGAGGGTCCAAGAAAGTAAGAACCCTTCCTCCGGACTTCTCCACCAACGCCGGCTAACGCATTTAAGAGGGTGGCCACCAAGGGCCAAGCCCTGGCGAGATCGTAAGTGTCCGGACTCGGAATAGTTCATGACTTTTTATTTGTCGCATAGTGTCTTCTAACACCGAATATGACCATGTAGCCCGCCTAAGGACGAGCTTGCCGCTTGCCGAGCGGCTCCCTGGGCTCGTCGGATGTGAATAGTACTTCACTTCCGACCGCCTCCTCTCCTCGCGTCGCCGACGACACTGCGGTGGAGTCCCAAAAGGGGCCCAGCCAGGAGGAGGTGGTCCTGGAGGCGCCGTAAGGCGACCTCCCGGACTCCGGGCACGAAGGGGGCGAGACCCCAGAGGGCTCTAAGTCTGGCCCTGTGCCGGACTCCTTACCGGAACCTTCAGTGGTTTCGAAATCCGGCAAGCGGCCCCTTCGTAAGAAGGGTAAGACTACGACGCCGGTGACCTCCGTCCATCCGGAGGCACCGGATAGCTTGCTGGAGGCGCTTAAAGGCGCCTCCATCGACGAGGAGCACCGCACTGTTATGAGTGTGGTGATCCAGAAAGTTTAGTCCGCCAAGAGCGGGCTGATCAAGCCTGTACCAGCCTTCTAACATGCTTTGAGGTAGGTTTAGAATATGTAAAAATATTACCGCATAGACAAGAGCCTCGATGCTTAGCTCGGTGTTCGGGAAGAAAAGCCGGACTGAGGATCTAAAAAGATATACGCAGGAGTCTAACATAAGTATGTCAATATGGGAATGCAGTGCTGCACTGCCGACCTCTACCAAGACCGATCATGGAGGTCAATGCATTGAAGTAGAGCCTTGAGCGGTCCGAGAACGAGTTCGGCCTTGCCAAGAAGCAGCTCGAGGACAAGGAAGGTAAGTAATACCTTATTAAAGTAATACCTTATAGAAAGGATTTGGTTGCAAAAAATGACAGGAATAACGTGGGTATTGTAGGGGCCACGAACGAGGTGGCGACCCTGAAGGAAGCGGTGTCCACAGCCGAAAGCAAAGCGGCCACGGAGCGCACCGAGCGAGAGAAGCAGGAGGCGCGGGTGGCGGAGGTGCGGCAAGAGCTCCAGGCTCTCGTGAAAAAACATGAGAGTTTGGAGCGTGACTCGAAGACTCGAGTCTCGAGCTCGCCTCGGCTCTTGAGAGTGCCAAAGCCGCTAAGGCCAAGCCCAAAAAGCCCTCCAAGAAATTGAATCATTAAAGAAGATAGCGGTGGGTAAGGCATTCTTTATGCAAAGCAAGCATGTGAAAGTGAATTACCTATTACTTACCCGAATCCGGAGCTCTCCAGGAGCATTCGCAGATCTGCCACGTAGTGTATCTGATGCTGCCGCGTTCTACCGCGCCAAGGAGGGGAGCTCGCCGGAGAAGGTGTTCTGGTCTCAGTATGCTGAGGCCGAACATTCGGTGCCCCTGAGCGACCAGCTGAAGCAGCTGGTCGAGCTCCACAAGGTCGCCGAACAGGCCATGAAGGGCCTCATAGTTCGGCTGTGGCCATTCGAAGCAAAGCCTCGGAGATACTTCGGGCTACTGTGGTGGCTGGTGGACGCCTGTCCATGGATTGAAGTCATCAAGCGCTCCGTCTGCATTGAAGGTGCCCGTCGGGCCCTTGCCCGTGCTAAAGTGCACTGGGGAAAGCTGGATGCGGAGAAGCTTGTGACGGACGGGCCACCGAAGGGCAAGGAGCATCGCAAGCCCGAAATGTACTATGAGGGCGTCCTGAAGGGTGCCCGCCATATAGCGGTGAATGCTCCAAAGATGTAATTTTTGAATAGACTCGCATTTGTTATCCTCAGACGCTGAAAACTTGTTCATATGCGCTTAAGCAACGCCAGAATTTAAAATATTACCTTCTATGCGGCCGTTTATCAAATTTGAGAGATGGCAAGTCGTTGGCTTCAGCCCCCATGCCACGAGTGCTGGGGTGTTCGGGATAAACTTGAGCACTCCTGTTCCCATTTATGGGTCCTTCGAGGGAGGCGCTCAACGCAACGAACAAGGCAACCAGACTTATAGTGCTTGAAAACTCTCACTTAGCCATGGAATTCTATAATTTTAAATTTCGGCGAAGCCCCTAGTATTCGGAAGACCGAGTTTGCGGCGCTATCCATGCCTTGGCCGGACAATGCCGACTCCTCGCTCTAAGCGGCATAAGTCTTTAGGGACCCGAAAAAACCTCTCGAACAGCGACAGGCTCTGGCCCTATCATGACGGTCAGTTTTAGCTTTCTCCACTGAGGTGCTCAACCCAGCTCAACCGGGGCACAATCGCAGTGGTTCTCCCAGCGCTACCTTAGCCGATATAACGGAACGTAAGGTACCAAAACATGGGAGCAGGGCAAACCCAACTATTGACCCAAGACCTGATTCGGAGCCGATGCATATAATGCTATAAGTTCGGGGTGCCGCACTTGTGAAAGTGTTCAGACTTATCACACCATATTTTTGGGGTACTTAAGCCCCTGGTGTATTGGCTGTACCAAAGTGTACGGGTGCAACATGTCATGAAATGAACATATATATAGATAAAGAAAGGAGTAAAATAATAGGCAAAAGCTATATATTGTTTAGTCAAAAAGGTACTGCAATGAAAGCAGAACGATACAAATAGTGGATAAGCAAGGGATGGGACTATTTAACATGTCCTCCTCCAGGGGTAAGCTGCGGGATGGTATATAAAACAGGTATAATGCTCGTAGTAGAGATCACCTGGACACTTTCGGCGTAGCTTTACTACGCTTCCACTGTTGCATCGTGAGTTCGGCAATTCTAGTGCCGGACAGGGCTTCTGGAAAACGGAGTCCTGAAAGTAAGAAAAAATAAAAAAGAAAAAGAACGACACAATCGGGAGCTCCTGGTGCGGTTGAGCCGCATTCTGGGTGTGTCGTGGTCGTGCCCCTCCCCTTATGCCCATGGTATCTCCAGAGCGTAGTTATGTACGCGTAGTACTGGCTTCACAATTTCGCGAGGGCTGGGGTTGGGGCGGATTGCTGGCGATGCTTGGATCGTGCCAGCGGTCTTGTTGTAGGTTACTCCGGGCGCAGCTGATGTGTCCGGACGTTTAGTGGCGGACTCGAGAATTGCTGTGAGAGGCTGCCTTGCACTTCCGCCGCGAGGGCCGCCGTATGCTCCTCCGCTCGGAGAGAGCATTCGGTGTTTCCATTGACCGCGATTACTCCTCGAGGGCCTGGCATCTTGAGCTTGAGGTATGCGTAGTGCGGCACCGCATTGAACTTTGCAAATGCGGTTCGTCCGAGCAAAGGCGTGATAGCCGTTTTGGAACGGGACTATGTCAAGATTAACTCTTCGCCGGAAGTTGTCCGGGATCCGAAGACCACTTCGAGTGTAATCGAGCACATACAATGGGCCTCTACACCGGTATGACGCCTTTAAAGGTCGTCTTTGTGGGTTTAATCCTTGAGGGTCTATGCCCATTTTGCGCACTATATCCCGATAGAGCAGGTTCAGTTGCTACCGCCGTCCATCAGGACTCTAGTGAGGTGAAATCCGCCAATGATTGGGTCAAGAACCAATGCGGTGAATTCGCCGTGGCGGATGCTAGTGGGTGGTCCCTTGATCAAAGGTGATCGGGCAGGAGGACCATGGGTTGAACTTTGGGGCTGGCTCCATCGCATATACGTCCCTTAGCGCACGCTTCCGCCTCCCTTTTGGGTATATGGGTTGCGTATATCATGTTCACCGTCCGCACTTGTGGGGAAACCCTTACATCCTCTATTGTTCGGCGGCCGGGGCTCCTCCTCGTCATCGCTATGCAGCCCCTTGTCATTGAGTTCGGCATTTAACTTGCCTGCCTGTTTGAAGACCCAACAATCCCTGTTGGTGTGGTTGGCTAGTTTTTCGGGGGTGCCATGTATTTGGCACGAGCGATCGAGTATTCGGTCCAGATTGGACGGGCCCTGAGTATTTCTTTTGAACGGCTTTTCTGCTGACCGGTTTAGAGCCTCTGAATCCGGCATTAATCGCCGTATCTTCAGCATTATCACCGCACGCGGCGCTTGTTCTTGTTGCGACGCGACCTGCCATTGCTGTCCTTGGTATTCGAACTACCAGGGTTTTTGGTCAAGTTGTTACAACAAGCTAGCCAGCTGTCCTCTCCCGCGCAAAAGCGGGTCATGAGTGTGGTGAGGGCTGCCATGGATTTCAGCTTTTCCTGTCCTAGGTGCCGGGCTAGCCACTCGTCGCGGATGTTGTGTTTGAAGGCTGCTAGCGCCTCTCATCCGGACAATCGACGATCTGATTTTTCTTTGTTAGGAACCGCGTCCAGAATTGTTTGGCCGATTCTTCTGGCTGCTGAATTATGTGGCTGAGGTCATCGGCGTCTGGTGGTCGCACATATGTGCCCTGGAAGTTATCATGGAATGCGGCTTCTAGGTCCTCCCAACAACCAATTGATTCTGCTGGCAAGCTGTTAAGCCAATGCCGAGCTGGTCCTTTAAGCTTGAGTGGGAGGTATTTGATGGCGTGTAGATCATCACCGCGGGCCATGTGGACATGGAGGAGGTAGTCCTCGATCCAAATCGCAGGATTTGTTGTGCCATCGTATGATTCGATGTTTATGGGTTTGAAGCCCTCAGGGATTTGATGATCCATTACTTCATCTGTGAAGCATAGTGGGTGTGCGGCGCCTCTGTATTGGGCTATATCACGACGTAGCTCATATGAGCTTTGTCTCCTGTGTTCGGCCCGGCCGGGTTTGCTGTATCCGGCGTGACGGTAATCATCCCGAGTCGTTGGGCGCCCACGCGATCTGTAGATTGATCTTGTATCCTTTGCCTTATCCTCCAATATATCTCGCAAGTCCTGCGCATTTTCCCGTGCCTTGGTACTTTTTGAGCTGCATCGGGGCGTAGCTTGAGCGGAGGGCTGAGAGGATTCTCTGTCGCGGCCACGGGGTGGCCGGTCTGCCATGTCGTGCGCTGGTGATGTGGGTGCTTCCTCCTCTGATCGAGGCAACGGCCTGCGTTTGGGGTAGCTTTTGGAGGGGCGTTCGAGTCCGTACTCTTCGGCTGCAAGGACTTCAGTCCATCTGTCAGCTAGCAGGTCTTGGTCAGCTCTAAGCTGTTGCTGCTTTTTCTTGAGGCTGCTTGTCGTGGCCATGAGCCTGCGTTTAAAACGCTCTTGTTCGACGGGTCCTCTGGCATGACGAATTGGCCATCGCCGAGGCTTGCCTCGCCTTCTTGAGGGGGCGCATAATTATCGTCCTCTACCTCTCTTTCTCGCCAGACCTTTGTCGTGCGGACTTGCTTCTCCCTCCTCCCGCGGCGAGTCCTGCCGGAGGGGCCGCCTTCGCACTGCCTGTGGTATTATTGTCTCCGTGCGGAATCGCCGTTTTCTTGTGGCGGGATTTAGAGCGGCGCCACGACATCGGGCGCTTAGGTTGTTTCTTGGAGGGGTCATCCTCCGCCCGTTCCATCGCCATTCCCATCTTTTGGGATGTCCACCATGTATATGTCATATGACGAGGTGGCCTTCCGATTGCCCCATGGGCGCTGGCTCTTGATCGCCTCCGCACCGTCGTCCATACCGTCGATGTCTTGAGTCGAAGTCGAGCATGTTTGTTAAATCATCGGCAGTGGCTACAAAGTGGGTGGTGGGTGGGCGTTGAATTTCTTCGTCGTCCGAATCCCAACCTTCGACCATAGTTCGCCAGGCTCCTCGACAAAGAGAGAGACTTTAATGAGTTTAGGATATCGCCAAAGGGCGTCTTTGAAAGATGTCCGTGGCAGTGAACTCCATAACCGGCGCCCAGTCGGATTCGACTGGTAGAGGCGCGGGAGGTTCGGAGTCCAGAAAGGAGTCCGGCACCTGGGAGTCACGAGCTTCGCAAAGGACAGGGATGGTGTTCGGCTCAATCGCCGTAGAGATTTCAGCCCCGGCGGTGTCCAACCAACCGCCCTCGATCGCTAAAACCGGCTCCAGATTAAGGGTCGGAGCGGCAATCGTGCGGCCTCCGTGGCACCAGTTCGTGGCAGAGCTAGATCGTACTCCATCGAGACGGCAAAGACGCTGCTCGGGCGTGGCTCGAATCCGTCGAAGATCAAGTCTCCGCGGACATCGGCCGTATAGTTCAAGCTTTCCAAATTTGACTGGTGGCCAGGGCGTAGCTTCGATCTGCTCCGGATGGCCTAGCGAATTGGCCCGCAGCAAAGCCGCCGAATACGAAGATCTGTCCGAGGAGAAAAGTCTCACCCTGGACTGCCTCGTTGCTGATGATTGAAGGAGCCATCGGGCCTATAGGTGATGACACAGAGGAACTCCCAATGAAAGCACCAATGTCGGTGTCAAAACCGGCGGATCTCGGGTAGGGGGTCCCGAACTGTGCGTCTAGGCGGATGGTAACAGGAGACAAGGGACACGATGTTTTTACCTAGGTTCGGGCCCTCCGGATGGAGGTAATACCCTACTCCTGCTTGATTAATATTGATGATATGGGTAGTACAAGAGTAGATCTACCATGAGATCAGAGAGGCTAAACCCTAGAAGCTAGCCTATGGTATGATTGTTGTTCGTCCTATGGACTAAAATCCTTCAGTTTATATAGACACCGGATAGGGTTAGGGTTACACAGAGTCGGTTACAATGGTAGGAGATCTACATATCCGTATCGCCAAGCTTGCCTTCCACGCCAAGGAAAGTCCCATCCGGACACGGGACGAAGTCTTCAATCTTGTATCTTCATACTTCAGGAGTCCGGCCAACGGTGATAGTTCGACTATCCGGACACCCTCTGATCCAGGACTCCCTCAACCACCCTGATCGCACCACTGCGGTCGGGTGCTTGCCATTGTTGGTTTCACCAACAATACGCAACCTCAAGGTGACGAAGATGCTAGTCGATGGCAGGGCCGGTCTGAACCTGATCTCACCTGCCGTGATCGAGAAACTGCAGATTCCCGATGGAGACCTCGAAGAGACAGGCACGTTTCAGGGGGTCAACCCGGGAAGAAGCCAACCCAAGTGAAAGGTCACGCTGCCCGTGAATTTTGGAAGCAACCTGAACTTCAGGATGGAGAGGATCATGTTCGATGTTGCCGAGATCCCTTTGCCCTACAACGAGATCCTTGGCCGCCCAGCGCTGGCCAAGTTCATGGCGGCGTCACGCTACGCCTACAACACCCTAAAGATGCCGGGACCTGTGACGATCATCACCATCCCCTCCGACAAGAAAGATGCATTGATTTGCGTTGACCAATTATACCAGCAAGCGGTTGCAGCGATTGCCGCCGCTTAGGGCGCTTGCTCCCGCTACCGGGACCCCGGGAGCGAAGAAGAAGAAGAAGACCGGTGAGGCCTCGGGCACCGACTCTAGCAAGCGCACCTCTTCGGAGTGTAGCGCTGCCGTCGAGGACGTACCAGAGAGCTCCACCGGCGGAAACAAGAAGCCCAGGGCCATACCGCCGGGAACCAAGAAGGTTTCTGTCAATGAGGACGGCACGGGAGGAGCTTTTACCATAAGCTCCACCCTCGATGACAAATAGGAAGACGCTCGTCACCTTCCTGCGGGCGAATGTCGATGTGTTTGCATGGCAAGCTTTCGACATCCCCGGTGTTCCTAGGGAAGTGATTGAGCATCACCTTGCTGTCTGCCCTCATGCGCGGCCCGTCAAGCAGAAGGTCAGAAAGCAAGCTTTGGAACGACAAGAGTTCATCACGGAAGAGATCCGGAAACTGGAAGCAGCGGGTTTGTTAAGAGGAGTGCTCCATCCAACGTGGTTGGCCAATCCGGTCGTGGTGCGCAAGGCAAATGGGAAGTGGAGACTGTGTATTGATTACACAGACATCAATAAGGCTTGCCCTAAAGACCCCTTCCCATTGCCACGCATCGACCAGATTGTCGACTCCACGGCTGGGTGTGATCTGCTGTCATTCCTCGACGCCTACTCCGGCTACCACCAGATCTTCATGACAAGAGAAGACGAAGAGAAGACATCATTCATCACCCCATGTGGTACGTATTGTTTCATGCGGATGCCATTCGGGTTGAAGAGTGCTGGTTCGACGTTTGCAAGGGCGGTCCAGATTGGTTTTGAACCCCAGCTCCATAGAAATATGGAAGCTTATATGGATGACATAGTGGTCAAAACCAAGGACAGGGCAACCCTCATACCGGATTTGCAAGAAACATTTGCAAACCTGCGCAAGATCAATCTCAAGCTGAACCCTGAGAAGTGTGTCTTTGGCGTCCCGTCCGGCAAGCTTCTCGGGTTCTTGGTGTCACAGCGTGGGATAGAAGCCAATCCGGACAAAATCAAAGCTATAGAACAGATTGAAGCACCCAGGCGAATCAAGGATGTGCGCCGGCTTGCTGGTTGCGTCGCCGCCATGGGCAGGTTCATTTCCAAGTCTGCCGAGCGTGCCCTTGCCTTTTTCAAGATCCTGAAAAAGGCAGGCCCGATGGAGTGGACGCCAGAAGCCGAAGCAGCATTGCAAGGTTTGCAGAAATACCTCTCTTCTGCGCCGATACTAGTTGCGCCCAGGCCACAAGAACCGTTGCTGCTATACCTAGCGGCAACAGACCAAGTGGTCGGCGCCGCACTGGTGGCGCAGAGAGAGGTTGACGACGAGGAGATGGCAGCGGCGGAGCCCGATGCCACCAATGCAAGGGCGACACCGCCAATTGGGGTGCCGCCGAAGAAGAAAATGATGCAGCACCCGGTCTAATTTGTCAGTTCCCTCCTGCAGGGGGCTAGATCAAGGTACTCCGGCGTGCAGAAACTGCTCTTCGGCCTCCTTATGGCCTCGAGGAAGTTGCATCACTACTTCCAGGCGCACGAGATCACTATCGTCACTCGCTTCCCTCTGCAATGGATATTGCACAATCCAGACAGAACGGGAAGAATTGTGGAATGGGCACTGGAGTTGTCCAGCTTTGGCCTCAAGTTTGAAAGTACTTCGACGATTCAGAGCCGAGTCCTAGCGGAGTTCATTGCCGAATGGACCGCAACACCTGATGAAGAAGCCCAAGAGACTGCTCTCCCCGGCAAAGAGGCAAGTTGCGATTGGATCATGTACTTTGATGGAGCTTTCTCCTTACAAGGCGCTGTGGCTGGCGTCGCTTGTCGCTACCACGGAGAGCACCTCAAGTACGTGATCCGGATGCACTTCCCTGTGGAGGTGTCAACAAATAATACGGCGGAGTCTGAAGGGCTGCTTGCCGGTCTTAGGATCATGGCCGGACCTCGGAGTCAGAAACTCATCGTCGGGAGACTCACAGCTTGTCGTCAAGCAAGTCAACAAGGATTACCAGAGCCCGTTGATGAAGGCCTACGTCGATGAAGTGAGAAAGCTGGAAGAGCGTTTCGATGGGATTCAGGCTGAACACGTTCCCCGAGCGGAGAACGATATCGCCGATTACCTGTCAAAACGCGCCGCCCTCACACTACCTATGGAACCAGGTACCTTTGTGCTTCAGCTAACTCAGCCATCCATTGATCCATCAACAGAGCAGAATAAGAGGAGGAAATCAGGGCCCAGCAAGTACTTTCCCGCCGAGCTCCCCGGAGCCGCCGGCAAGGATGTTGCCGGGAATACTGAGCCCGCCACGGGACGACTGGCTCCGGTGGAGCGTCAAGCTCCTGCCGACGAGGCAGCCGCCCCTATTGCGGAGGAGATGCCTTTAGTCCTCGCCGTCGAGCCCCAGGCTCCGGCGTGGGCTCAGCCTACCGTCCGATTCCTCCAAACAGGGGAACTTCCTGAGGAGCAGTAAGAAGCGGAAAAAGTAGCCCGTCACTCCACCATGTACCAGTTCGTCGATGACGTTCTGTACTGAAAGAGGCCGAACGGTGTGAAATTGAAGTGTATCCCTCGGGAGGAAGGACTGGGGCTGTTGGCAGAGATACACGGAGGCGTATGTGGATCCCACATTGGGTCAAGGGCCCTTGCCGGCAAGGCATTTCGGCAAGGCTTCTTTTGGCCCACCGCCCTCCAGGATGCGACGACACTAGTCACCAGGTGTGAAGCGTGTCAGTTCCATTCAAAGAAGCTTCATCAGCCAGCTCAAGCCCTCCAAACCATTCCTCTCTCCACGGCCCTTCTCGGTCTGGGGCTCAACATCTTGGGCCCTTTCCCCAGCGCCACGGGGCTTTGAGTACTTATGCGTTGCCATCGACAAGATCACAAAGTGGCCAGAGGTGGAGGCAGTGAGGAAGGACACACCTCAGACGGCCGTCAAGTTCTTCAAGGACTGGTGTGCAGCTTGCACTCCAACAGAAAGTTATCACCGACAATGGCACACAGTTCACAAGTCGCACCTTCATGCAATATACCCAAGACCTCGGCTTGAGTCTGTTTCGCTTCATTGCTCACCCACGAAGCAATGGTCAAGCCGAGAGGGCAAATGTCAATCTTGCGGGATTAAGGACCAAGACCTTTGACAGGCTGCACAAGAGTGGAAGGCGCTGGATTGATGAGTTGCCGGCGGTTCTTTGGTCGATCAGGACGATGCCAAATCGAGCCACCGGCCAGACACCTTTTGCCCTGGTGTACGGGGCAGAAGCAGTTCTCCCCAATGAACTCATATATGGGTCAATTCGAGTGCTCGCTTATGACGAGCTCGAGCAAGAGCAACTGCGGCAAGACGACGCAGTGCTCCTTGAGGAAGATTGTCTTCGGGCGGCTGTGAGAGCAGCACGCTACCAGCTAGCCTTGCGCCGCCATCAGTAGCCGCAAGGTTCATGCCCGAAGCCTTTAGGAAGGCGACCTTGTCCTTCGCACGCGTTCAATCGGCCAAGAATTCCAACAAGTTGACGCCAAAGTGGGAAGGCCCTTATCGGGTACGAGTCACCGTGCCCGGTGCAGTCCGCTACGGAGATCAAGATGCTGCCCGGTGAGCAACTCCTGGAACATTGAGCATCTTCGCAAGTTTTACCCATAAGGCGCGGCTCGCCGGGCCCCCCGGCAAGCCACCTTTTGTGCAAGCATTGCCGATGATGCATGTAACCCTTTGTACAAAGCCAGGCGCAGACCCTGAGCATAAATAAATGAAGCGCTGGCGCCCTAAGTTATAGCATGCATGCTAGGTTGAGTCTCGTCCTTGGTTAGGGGTTGATAGTGCTCAGTGACTAACCCCTAGCTTAGAGGTCGAGTGTGCGTCTCTTTGCCGTCCTTTTATCTTCGTTGGATCGCAGGACTCACGAGATATCCTTCTTGGATCACTTGAGGACGAGAAAGAAAAGAAGGGACGGACTAGTATCTAGACCCCGGCAAGCCCGGTGTTACCGGGGCTGCAAATCTGAGATTCACCCACGGCAAACCCGAGTTGCGGGGCTACAACGCCGAGATAAGTCTTTCATCCCTTGTCATGCATTTCCTTATGGATCGAGGTATGTGAAACCTCGTTTTCCCAAAGCTACTGTGCTCCCCTGAAACTTTAGGCCCTAGGGCCCGTTCCTGGGGCCAGGTTTGGTCGTAGTCGCGGCAGCAAAGGGATGAAACGAGGAGCCTGAACCCACCTCATCCATGCCTCCGCCAAAAGCGTGAGAAAGGTTGAGCAAAGTGGGAAGACGGCAGGGCCTGTTGCCGGGCAAGGAAATGTTTATCTTATGGATATCAAGGATTACTCCTTGTCGTGGGTTCTACCCGCAAACAAATGACGCGGCAAGCTCCCCTTTTTCATTAAAAACATTCCACTCAGGTACAGTCCATAGGGAATGAAAAACATGAATGATGGGATTACAAGTTTTAAATTCGGCCAAGGCCCGAAGGCTTACAAACTAAAAAGAGATAAGATACCCGTAACCCCTTCCTTATCCCTCTCCTCAGGAGGCAGGTCAAGGAGGCGAAAAGGGCAAAAGGGGCGCCTAGGCGAGCTACGGGTGGTAGGAGGCACCAAGAGAACATCTCGGTGGCCGTCCGAAGGCTAGATGGTGATGGCGGCGCCGGAAGTAGGGCTCGAAGACGAGGCGACAGGACGTCAGCATGCATCGAAGGCCTTGCCGCCCGCCCTCTTCCTCTTCCATAGCCTCTCGACGCTAGCCGCCCAAGGAGGCGACCCCGAGAAGTTCAGGAAGCCGG
Source organism: Aegilops bicornis (assembly GCA_021605145.1). NCBI lineage: Eukaryota > Viridiplantae > Streptophyta > Magnoliopsida > Poales > Poaceae > Aegilops > Aegilops bicornis. The sequence continues at coordinate 273,889,066 of CM038675.1, read as the reverse complement.
CGACCCGGATGATGGGATCGCTGGTGCCGCACGGAGCGACGCCCGACACCTAGTCGGACCCGTCATCCTGCCGCCTGCTACCCTCGTCATCGCTGCTGCTATCCTCCTCGCCACTCCCGCTCGAGGAGGGGCCTTCGCTATCAGAAGAGCTCTCCACGCAACACCTAGCCCGAGTCCCGAAGCACCCGAAGACCTTGACGGAGAGGAGGCCGCCCTCCATCAGCTTGAAATGGAGAGTGAGCCCCGCCGTCAAGCGGTGGATGTGGGCAAACGTCTTCCACCCTCGACCAAGATACATCACCGAGGGCTGGAAAGTCGACGCGAACTCGCTGTACCACCGATCCAACAGCCTCATGTGCAGCCGCAGTGACTCGGTGGATCCCGCTCCATCTCGGCTCATGAATGGAGTCGGGAGGCGAAGGCGACGGCGAGGCAGCCGGCGCAGCCTGACGAAGAACTCGCAAGGGTCATCCCCAACATGGCCCTCCGTGAGGGGAGGAACCACTGGCGGAGGCGGGGCCGGCGCACGCCCCGTTCTCCTCTTCCCTGAGCGCCTCGGCCTCGTCCACGGCCTCGCCCATGGCCTCGCCCCCTCCCCCTTCCCCTCGCGGCTGGCTCTGCCACCACAGGTGAAGGGGAAGGAAGAACGCGTTGTCGAGCGGCGACCCTTGCCGCCACCGTTGAAGAACCAGGATTCCCTCTCTCCATGGCGGATGGAGGGAGGGAGGGCAGAAGCTGAAGAAAGGAGAAGATGGAAGAATGCGGGACGACGTTCCACCCCCGCTCTTTATAAAGGAACGGGGTGGGGGCACGGCCGCCCCGCTCAGCCAATCAAGACGTGGAAGGCGCAGGGAACTGGGGCCAACCCGCTGCCCCGGCCCGCGACGGCCCGGTTTCCCGCCTCCAACGTTCGCAACCCCAAACGCATGAGAGCCACGTGGCAAGCATGCGGGACCGAGGCGACAGGTGAGGTGACCTCTCCCCACCCCGTGATCGTGGGGAGTGGACACCTTGAAGACCACGCCCCGGCCCCGTCCAGTAAATAGGCCGCGCCTCCATGCCTCCCCTGCTCAGGGGGAAGGCGCGAGGCGCCTTTTATCGCGCGACGGACGCATGCGTGCAGAGCTCAGCCCCACGCATGCCACCCACGTCACGCACACCTCTCCACGCCAAGCCACACGCGGGAGGCGTGGGAAGCGCAGCGCGCGAAAAGACTTACCGCGTTAAAAACCACCCTACCTGCCCGCGCACCGTTTTTGGGCCTAGCCCAACGACGCGATTGCGCTTACGTGTGGCCCAGGCCCGGGGGCTCCTGTCGGTGTACAGAAAGAAGGGTACACCTTTTAACTGTGCACGGGCAGTCTGAGCCGTGGGCGCCGCCACACTAAGCAAGGCGAGGGAGGTGAGTCGAGGTAAGGTCAGCGCTCAAGAGAAACAGGACGACGCCAGGACCAAGACCACAAAGAGCAAAGGGGACAATGCGGACTCCCACGGCAAAATCCTTGCCAGGGGGCAGTTTTAGCAAACCCAGCAAGGCCCTTGCCGGGGCGGCTTGCCCCACGCCCACGGAGCGGATCACCTTTGAGTCCACTGCCCCCCCCCCCCATGGGGCAAAGGATTCGGGAGACATCCCCGTGGAGGCATGCAGATCTTTGTGAAGACATCCAAAGATCAGATACATACTATCAAAGATGACGACCCTTGGCGGGATCTTGGCCAAGGAGGACCACGAGGCCCCGGCAAGAGCCTTGCCGGGGATGACAAGAGGCGCCGCAGAAGAAGACCCTTGCCGGGCCCGACAAGGCCCTTGCCGAGGCTGCGGCAAGGCCCTCGCCAAGGCACCCGTGGGGCCACCATCGGCCCACGCCAATCGAGTTTCCATCATGCATGCCGACCCAACCGCTAAGGCGGCACTGCGTGGCAGCAAGCGAACCTTCGTGGAGACCCACCACGGCGCCACCTCAGTTGCCTGCCTGCCTATATGGCACCACAGGCAGCGCTGGCCAGGGCGCGTGTCGATGCAAAGGGAAGCGGCGGCGGACAAGACTGGGCTCTCCCCCGTCCCCGATAAAGCAAGGACACCTAAGCAAGACGCATTTATGGCGCCTTGTCATGTAATGCGAGGGATAAACTCGTATAGGTGTACCCTGTCCACCTCCTGTACGCCACTGTGGCAGCCCCTTTTCCTATAAAAGGAGGCCCAAGGCGACCAGGAGGAGTATTCGGCTTTTTGGAGCTCTTCACGCCCCATAGCTAGCTGAAGAACACAAATAAGCTAACCACCAAAGCAGGAGTAGGGTTTTACGCATCTCGCGGCCTGAACCTGGATAAAAGAACCCGTGTGCTATTTGTTTGATCCGCTCTTCTCACGACCCCGCGCCCCGCAACCTTAGTAGGGATTCTTGTGATCCCATAGGTGTCGTCTCCGCACCGACAATAATCCTGGCATATATATACCTACACTAGCGCGCATTTTATTATAGACTCAAGATGAGTCAATGTTATTTTTGTGTATGTGATTTACTAATTAAAATCTCGTTAGCCACACAGTGTCAACCCTGTCAAACATTTCTGTTTGACAGAGAGACAAGCAAAAACAACACAAAAACAAAAGCACAAAAAACATACATAGAACACAACATACGGATCACAATAGTACAAGCATACAACAAAGCATGAACGCGCTACGCGCTAAACGAAACAACTCATCCTGGGATACATAGTTCTATCCTCATATCGAGGATGAACTGACAGCCTGATCATCTTACTCCGTGACTGAGGTCATGTAGAGGACTTGCCTTGCTGGGGCTCTCCATGAGGACGAAGACTGAGCCAATCTCCATCTTCATCGTCCGACAGCACTATGGGTTGGGGTTCGGCTGCTGGGGGTGTGGCTGAAATTGATTCGAGCAAATGCTGCTGGTGGATCCGTAAAAGAGCCTTGTCGAGGGTGATGATGTTGGGTCTAGGCCACAACACAGGTTGAGAGGGTAGCACTGGTTCGGATGGCGTTGGGAAAATGACTTGAGATGCGAATTTACGAGCCTCATAGTAAGCTTCCTTGACGACCCGCACCGCATCGTTGTCCAGAGTTCTAAACTCGGCAAGCATCTGGGCAATCATCATCCCCTAGGCGGTGATATACTGCACCAGGCGAGCGATTGCGGTGTCATCTCCTTGGATAGCGGGAGAAGGTTGCATTCCTATTTCTGTCACAATGGGGGTAAAAGTAGAAATCCCACCTCGCTGCCATATGCGGGTACCTAGTTCGTAGGTGAAGCATAGCCTCCATGGCAGCGGCCTGAATGGCTAAATAAGAGGTAGGCATAGCTCTACCCTAAAAAACCAATGGCTGGCCATCTGCTGCGGGACCTAGGCTGATGTGCACTCTTGCATCAAAGCGATGAAGGTGAGGGACGGGTGCCGATTGGAACACCACGTAATCGGGGCCAGCCTTGCAGCTAAAGGCTTTGGTGAGCATCTCAGTAAGAAGGGGTGGAAAGCCAGTGTGGTTGATGGCACCGGTGCAGGTGTAAAACTTGGGAGCATTCAAGGCGCCAATCATGGCTGGAGTGCTACTAGCTAGGCTTCTCTGCAGGGACATGGCTGACTGAGGGGCGAGCGATACGGCGAGCGGAAAGGGGGCTTTTATATGCAGCTATGCAGGACATGCCTGCATGGTGTGACCCCTTTCCCTTAATGGCGAAGGGCAAGCGGTGCGGCTAATCAGAAAGGATGCGGTTGCTATTTGTTCCACAGATAACTAGGCGGGGACAGCGGGGTGAGGACGTGTCGGTCCCGACTGCGCCACCTGTTGATTAACAGTGGCCATGCCGGATGCCAGGGATGGGTCAAATCCCTTAGGGTCATTACGGGTTAATGGTAGCGGTGATCTAATGCTAGGATAACCTATGCCAGCCTGGCTCCTCTGATACCATGTCGTGTGGCACCCCGATCAGCATGGAGCAGGGGGCCTTCGCACGTCGGCCCAGGATAACACCTGAAGCACGACAGGTCCATAATACAACATTCCAGGTACAATAATATTCATCAAATACATGTATACAAGAGTACATCATTGATGAATACAATTATCTGGCATAGCCCTAAGGCTACTTAAAAGGCGGCGGAAGTCCTGGTTTGGCAGCATAAGAACTCTGGCTGGGCTCCACAACTCACAGGACTGGCAAGGTTACAGCCTAGCACGACGGATCAAGCGAACAATACGGGTACGACCTACAAAATGGCATGACACGCCAGGTCAGTACATTGAATGTACTTGCAAGACAACCAAATACATAACATCCAAATAAGGAGAAGACAAAGCAAGAACCAAGCGTATGCAACAACCTATCTCATATCAATTACTAAACATGGCATGATAGAGGTCAACTGAGCATGAACAATATCATAGCATCTACTAACATGGCAATGGCATGGCAACTCAAAACATGCTTATAACATGGTAATAGCAAATCGTAGCATATCATCTCAATCATGGCATAAATTAACATGTCAATCAAAGCATGGCATAGCATCATGAAACTATGCTGAAAATAAACTACCAATAATATCCAATGCAGGCATAGCATGTTAACTTTATGCAATCATCTTCTGTTCTGCCTTGATTTTTAAATGCAACATATTACTCATGCAATGCAATCAAACTTGTGCACTGAGTCCCTCGGACTCTCTTACCAACGGGTTGCCTCGCAACCGAACGGTGATCTTTCCGGCGATCACAACCATGACCAACACTTGGTCTCCAATACTCACCGAGACCTCGTCTCGTGATCATATCAAACCATTGCCGTGACTTCTCATGACTATCTCATGGTTCAAGTCACCATATTTTTGTTATCACATATTTATTTACCAACTTAATTATTTCAGGTTTATCCTCCATTTCGACCAAGACCTGATAGTGGGACCTACTACGAACTGTGTTGCTATCGATAGACTTTATATACACTCTGCAGAGGTAGCACACTATACCCACACCACGGAACCCATGGTCTCGTCATCCCATTCGGGTGGACCAACGGCATTCCGACGAAACCGACCTACTGCCATGACACTCTCCCGGCCACTCCAACCCACTCCCAACTGGGCTAGTCCTGGGTGGCCCCGTGTCTACCAAAGACACAATGACCACCGCCGTGGCCAAAACGTCCCTCACGGGGACCGGTACCAAAAATTCTAACAACAGGCACACAAGGTTATGCCCGCCTACCTGATCAGGGTAAGCATGCCCATAACCTTCCCTAGTTGGAGGCACCGGCGAGAGGCACGACAATAGATCGCATTAAGGTCTTCCCAAAAAGGCAAATGTGGCTGCACTGAAAAAGTTTGATTTGGTGGCACTATGACTTGATCCCATCGATGACGGAGGAGGTTTGTTATTATTAAGTCATTTTAATTCCTTCTCCATCATCATGAACATGAATGCAACAATGAGCATGCAGCATACAAATGCATGAACAAAATATTGAACTTCTCAAGTGCACAACTATAGCATAAAGAACAGGACAATACCAAGTAATTGCATATCAACGGTGCATTACAATCCTCATAACATTTTATAACAATAACATGCAAATAAAGTAGAGTAGTGACATGGCATTATCAATAACAACATTCTAATAAGCATGGCAAACGATATCGTGAAAACACAAGCGTGAATGACAGGCATAATGGAATAACTGCAGATGAAAACGATGTGAAACAACTGCAACTACACACACACACAAGGTGCAAGCAAATTCAACATACAAGTTCGGGGCTCATGATAAGAGGTTGGCTTGCCTAGGGGTCGACAAATACTCCGAGAAGAAGTGGGAAACAATTGCAGAAAGATTTGTCGGAAACAGTTCTCTCCCGGAGGGGGCTGTATACGGGCAAGGGCAAAATGGTCATTTTCACTATGTGAAAACATTATGAAAATGATACCAATGGAAAGAGCTCGACGAACAGAGAACGCGAGCGTTTGAATCACCTGATTTGGAGCTACGGGTAAAAAGATACGGACGTTTAAAGCTCAGGGACTAGTCTGTAAAAATACTTCTACAAGCAGGCCTGATACGTCTCCAACGTATCTATAATTTTTGATCGCTCCATGCCATATTATTTACTGTTTTGGACCATATTGGGCTTTATTTTCCACTTTTATATTACTTTTGGGACTAACCTATTAACCGGAGGCCCAGCCCAAAATTGCTGTTTTTTGCCTATTTCAGAGTTTCGAAGAAACGGAATATCAAACAGAGTCCAAACGGAATGAAACCTTCGGAAACGTGATTTTCTCACCGAACATGATCCAGGAGACTTGGACCCTACGTCAAGCAATCAACAGGGAATGCACGAGGTAGGGGGGCGCGCCCTCCACCCTTGTGGGTCCCCTATTGCTCCACCGACGTACTTCTTCCTCCTATATATACCTACATACCCTCGAAAGATCAGATACGGAGCCAAAAACCTAATTCCACCGCCGCAACTTTCTGTATCCATGAGATCCCATCTTTGGGCCTGTTCCGGAGCTCCGCCGGAAGGGGAATCCACCATGGAGGGCTTCTACATCATCATAGCCTCTCCGATGAAGTGTGAGTAGTTTACCTCGGACCTTCGGGTCCATAGTTAGTAGCTAGATGGCTTCTTCTCCATTTTTGGATCTCAATACAATGTTCTCCCCCTCTCCCGTGGAGATCTATTCGATGTAATCTTCTTTTTGCGGTGTGTTTGTTGAGATCGATGAATTGTGGGTTTATGATCAAGATTATCTATGAGCAATATTTGAATCTTCTCTGAATTCTTTTATGTATGATTGGTTATCTTTGCAAGTCTCTTGAATTATCCGCTTTGGTTTGGCCAACTATATTGGTAGTTCTTGCAATGGGAGAAGTGCTTAGCTTTGGGTTCAATCTTGCGGTGCCCTTTCCCAAAGTGATGAGGGGTAGCAAGGCACGTATTGTATTGTTGCCATCAAGGATAACAAGATGGGGTTTTATCATATTGCATGAATTTATCCCTACATCATGTCATCTTGCTTAAGGCGTTACTCGCTTTTCATTAACTTAATACTCTAGATGCATCTTTGGTAGCGGTCGATGAGTGGAGTAATAGTAGTAGATGCAGGCACGAGTCGGTCTACTTGTCTCGGACGTGATGCCTATATACATGATCATACCTAGATACTCTCATAACTGTGTTCAATTCTGTCAATTGCTCAATAGTAATTCGTTCACCCATCGTAAAATACTTATGCTCTTGAGAGAAGCCACTAGTGAATTGTATGGCCCCCGGGTCTATTCTCTATCATATCAATCTTCCATCACTTTACTATTGCTTTGCTTTTTTACTTTTCTTTTTATTTTACTTTGCATCTTTATACCAAAAATACCAAAAATATTATCTATCATCTCTATCAGATCTCACTCTCGTAAGTGACCGTGAAGGGATTGACAACTCCTAATCACGTTGGTTGCGTTGAGCTATTTGTTTTGTGTAGGTACGAGGGACTTGCGCGTGGCCTCCTACTTGATTGATACCTTGGTTCTAAAAAACTGAGGGAAATACTTACGCTACTCTGCTGCATTATCCTCTCCTCTTCGGGGAAATCCAATGCAAGCTCAAGAGGTAGCAAGAAGAATTTCTGGCGCCGTTGCTGGGGAGTCTACGCAAAATTCAACATACCAAGTACCCATCACAATCCCTTATCTCTCGCATTAAATTATTTGCCATTTGCCTCTCGTTTTCGTCTCCCCCACTTCACCCTTGTCGTTTTATTCGCCCTCTCTTTTCCGTTTGCCTTTTTCTCGCTTGTTTGTCACGATGGCTCAAGATAATACCAAATTGTGTGACTTTACCAATACCAACAATAATGATTTCCTTAGCACTCCGATTGCTCCTCTTGCCAATACTGAATCTTGTGAAATCAATACTGCTTTATTGAATCTTGTTATGAAAGATCAATTCGCCGACCTTCCTAGTGAAGATGCCGCTACTCATCTAAATAGCTTCGTTGATTTATGTGATATGAAAAAGAAGAGGGATGTTTACAATGATGTTGTTAAATTGAAGCTATCTCCTTTTTCGCTTAGAGATCGTGCTAAAGCTTGGTTTTCGTCTTTGCCTAAAAATAGTATTGATTCTTGGAACAGGTGCAAAGATGCTTTTATCTCTAAGTATTTTCCTCCCACTAAGATCATGTCCCTTAGAAACAATATTATGAACTTTAAGCAACTTTATCATGAACATGTTGCACAAGCTTGGGAGAGGGTGAAATTAATGATACGTAATTGCCCTACTCATGGTTTGAATTTGTGGATGATTATACAAAAAATTTATGCCAGATTGAATTTTGCTTCTAGAAACCTTTTAGATTCGGCCGCGGGAGGCACTTTCGTGGAAATCACTTTAGGAGACGCTACTAAACTCCTAGATAATATTATGGTTAACTATTCTCAATGGCACACTGAAAGATTTACTAATAAAAAAGTGCATGTGATAGAAGAAATCAATGTTTTGAGTGGAAATATGGATGAACTTAGAAATTATTTGCTACTAAGAGTGTTTCTTCTGATCCTAATGATATGCCTTTGTCTACTTTGATTGAGAATAATAATGAATCTATGGATTTGAATTTTGTTGGCAGGAATAATTTTGGTAACAACGCGTATAGAGGGAATTTTAATCCTAGGCCTTATCCTAGTAATCCTTCTAATAATTATGGAAATTCCTACAACAACTCTTATGGAAATTTTAATAAGATGCCCTCTGAATTTGAGACTTGTGTTAAAGAGTTTATGAATTTGCAAAAGAATTTTAATGCTTTGCTTGAGGAAAAATTGCTTAAAGTTGATGAATTGGCTAGGAACGTTGATAGAATTTCTCTTGATTTTGATTCTTTAAAGCTTAGATCTATCCCTCCTAAGCATTATATCAATGAGTCTCTCAAAGCCATGAGAATTTCCATTGATGAGTGCAAGGAAAGAACCGCTAGGATGCGTGCTATGAAAGATGCCTTTATTAAAGCGTGTTCTTCCAATTTCTATGAAAATAAAGATGAAGATCTAAAAGTTATTGATGTGTCTCCTTTCAAATTTTTTTTTTGCAATATGAATCTTGATAATGATGGGACTGATTATGATCCACCTTTACCTAGAAGGCGTTCTAAAAATTCGGAGTTTTTAGATTTTGATGCTAAAATTGATAAAAGTGGGATTGAAGAAAGTAAAACCCTAGATGTTGCTAAACCCACTATATTGGATTTCAATGAATTTAATTATGGAAGTTGCTCTTTAATTGCTTGTATTTCCTTGTTGCAATCCGTGCTAAATTCTCCTCATGCTTATAGTCAAAATAAAGCGTTTGCAATCTTATGAGGAAAAACTTGAGTTGGAAGTCTCTATCCCTAGAAAACTTTATGATGAGTGGGAACCAACTATTAAAATTAAGATTAAGGATCATGAATTTTATGCTTTATGTGATTTGGGTGCTAGTGTTTCCACTATTCCCAAAACTTTGTGTGATTTGCTAGACTTCCGTGATTTTGATGATTGCTCTCTAAACTTGCACCTCATGGATTCCACTATTAAGAAACCTATGGGAAGAATTAATGATGTTATTATTGTTGCAAATAGGAATTATGTGCCCGTAGATTTTATCGTTCTTGATATAGATTGCAATCCTTCATGTCCTATTATTCTTGGTAGACCTTTCCGTAGAACGATTGGTGCAATCATTGACATGAAGGAAGGGAATATTAGATTCCAATTTCCCTTAAGGAAAGGCATGGAACACTTCCCTAGAAATAAAATAAAATTACCTTATGAATATATTATGAGAGCCACTTATGGATTGCCTACCAAAGATGGCAATACCTAGATCTATCCTTGCTTTTATGCCTAGCTAGGGGCGTTAAACGATAGTGCTTGTTGGGAGGTAACCCAATTTTATTTTTAGTTTTTAGTTTTTGTTTCTTTTTAGGAATAAATAATCCATCTACCTTCTGTTTAGATGTGTTTTTATGTTTTAATTATTGTTTGTGCCAAGTTAAACCTATAGGATCTACTTGGATGATAGTTATTTGATCTTGCTATAATTTCCAGAAACTTTCGGTTCAAGAAAACAATTGTTAAAAATCACCAGAACGTGATAAAATAGTGATTCCAATTTCTTCTGATCAATAAACAAATTTCCTAGGTCGTCCTATTTTGTCTGAATTTTTGGAGTTCCAGAAGTTAGCGTTAGTTACAGATTACTACAGACTGTTCTGTTTTTTGACAGATTCTGTTTTTCGTGTGTTGTTTGCTTATTTTGATGAATCTATGGCTAGTAAAATATTTTATAATCCATAGAGAAGTTGTAATACAGTAGGTTTAACACCAATATAAATAAAGAATGAGTTCATTACAGTACCTTGAAGTGGTCTTTTGTTTTCTTTCGCTAACGGAGCTCACGAGATTTCTGTTGAGTTTTGTGTTGTGAAGTTTTCAAGTTTTGGGTGAATTTTTTTGATGGATTATGGAACAAGGAGTGGCAAGAGCCTAAGCTTGGGGATGCCCATGGCACACCCAAGATAATCTAAGGACACCAAAAAGTCAAAGCTTGGGGATGCCCCCGGTAGGCATCCCTCTTTAAATCCACTTCCATCGGTAACTTTACTTGGAGCTATATTTTTATTCACCACATAATATGTGTTTTGCTTGGAGCGTGTTGTATGATTAGAGTCTTTGCTTTTTAGTTTACCACAATCATCCTTGCTGTACACACCTTTTGAGAGAGCCATACATGAATTGGAATTTGATAGAATACTCTATGTGCTTCACTTATATCTTTTGAGCAATATAGTTTTGCTCTAGTGCTTCACTTATATCTTTTAGAGCACGGTGGTGGATTTGTTTTATAGAAACCATTGATCTCTCATACTTCACTTAGAGTATTTTGAGAGTCTTAAATAGCATGGTAATTTGCTTAATAATAATAATATGCTTGGTATTCAAGATCTGTAAAACTTTCTTTTGAGTGCGTTGAATACTAAGAAAAGTTTGATGCTTGATAATTGTTTTGAGATATGGAGGTAGTAATATTAGAGTCATGCTAGTTGAGTAGTCGTGAATTTTAGAAATACTTGTGTTAAAGTTTGTGATTCCCATAGCATGCACGTATGGTGAACCGTTATGTGATGAAGTCGGAGCATGATTTATTTATTGATTGTCTTCCTTATGAGTGGCGGTCGGGGACGAGCGATGCTCTTTTCCTACCATTCTATCCCCCTAGGAGCATGCACGTAATACTTTGCTTTGATAAGTTGTAGGTTTTTGCAATAAGTATATGAGTTATTTATGACTAATGTTGAGTTCATGGATTATACGCACTTTTCTCACCCTTCCACCATTGCTAGCCTTTCTATTACCGCGCACTTTTCGCCGGTATCATATACCCACCATATAACTTCCTCAAAACATCCACCATACCTACCTATTATAGCATTTCCATAGCCATTCCGAGATATATTGCCATGCAACTTTCCACCGTTCCGTTTATTATGACACGCTCCATCATTGTCATATTGCTTAGCATGATCATGTAGTTGACATCGTATTTGTGGCAAAGCCACCATTCATAATTCTTTCATACATGTCACTCATGAATCATTGCATATCGATACACCTTGAGGCATACACATAGAGTCATATTTTGTTCTAAGTATAGAGTTGTAATTGTTGAGTTGTAAGTAAATAAAAGTGTGATGATCATCATTTTTAGAGCATTGTCCCAAGTGAGGAAAGGATGATGGAGACTATGATTCCCCCACAAGTCGGGATGAGACTCCGGACGAAAAAAAAGAAAAGAAAAGAGGCCATAAAAAAGGAGAAAAGTCCCAAATAAAAAATAAAAAAATGAGAGAAAAAGAGAGAAGGGACAATGTTACTATCCTTTTACCACACTTTTGCTTCAAAGTAGCACCATGATCTTCATAATAGAGAGTCTCTCATTTTGTCACCTTCATATACTAGTGGGAGTTTTTCATTATAGAACTTGGCTTGTATATTCCAATGATGGGCTTCCTCAAATTGCCCTAGGTCTTCGTGAGCAAGCGAGTTGGATGCACACCCACTTAGTTTCTTTTGTTGAGCTTTCATATACTTATAGCTCTAGTGCATCTGTTGCATGGCAATCCCTAATCACTCACATTGATATCTATTGATGGGCATCTCCATAGACCGTTGATACGCCTAGTTGATGTGAGACTATCTTCTCCCTTTTTGTCTTCTCCACAACCACCATCCTATTCCACATATAGTGCTATATCCATGGATCACGCTCATGTATTGCGTGAAGATTGAAAAAGTTTTGAGAATGTCAAAAGTATGAAACAATTGCTTGGCTTGTCATCGGGGTTGTGCATGACTTAAATACTTTGTGTGGTGAAGATAGAGCATAGCCAGACTATATGATTTTGTAGGGATAACTTTCTTTGGCCATGTTATTTTGAGAAGACATGATTGCTTTGTTAGTATGCTTGAAGTATTATTATTTTTATGTCAATATTAAAATTTTGTCTTGAATCTTTCGAATCTGAATATTCATACCACAATTAAGAATAATTACATTGAAATTATGCCAAGTAGAACTCCACATCAAAAATTATCTTTTCTATCATTTACTCACTCGAGGACGAGCATGAATTAAGCTTGGGGATGCCTGATACGTCTCCAACGTATCTATAATTTTTTATTGCTCCATGCGATATTATCTATTGTTTTGGACCATATTGGGCTTTATTTTCCACTTTTATATTACTTTTGGGACTAACCTATTAACCGGAGGCCCAGCCCAGAATTGCTATTTTTTGCCTATTTCAGAGTTTCGAAGAAACGGAATATCAAACGGAGTCCAAACGGAATGAAACCTTCGGGAACGTGATTTTCTCACCGAACATGATCCAGGAGACTTGGAACCTACGTCAAGCAATCAACAGGGATGGCACGAGGTAGGGGTCGTGCACTCCCCCCCCCCCCCAGGCGCGCCCTCCACCCTCGTGGGCCCCCTGTTGCTCCACCGACGTACTTCTTCCTCCTATATATACCTACGTTCCCCCGAAATATCAGATACGGAGCCAAAAACCTAATTCCACCGCCGCAACTTTCTGTATCCACGAGATCCCATCTTGGGGCCTGTTCCGGAGCTCCGCCGGAAGGGGAGTCCACCACGGAGGGCTTCTACATCATCATAGCCTCTCTGATGAAGTGTGAGTAGTTTACCTCAGACCTTCGGGTCCATAGTTAGTAGCTAGTTGGCTTCTTCTCTCTTTTTGGATCTTAATACAATGTTCTCCCCCTCTCTCGTGGAGATCTATTCGATGTAATCTTCTTTTTGCGGTGTGTCTGTTGAGATCGATGAATTGTGGGTTTATGATCAAGATTATCTATAAGCAATATTTGAATCTTCTCTAAATTCTTTTATGTATAATTGGTTATCTTTGCAAGTCTCTTCGAATTATCCGTTTGGTTTGGCCAACTAGATTGGTAGTTCTTGCAATGGGAGAAGTGCTTAGCTTTGGGTTCAATCTTGCGGTGTCCTTTCCAAAGGATGTGGAGGGGCAGCAAGGCACGTATTGTATTGCTTCCATCGAGGATAACAATATGGGGTTTTTATCATATTGCATGAATTTATCCCTCTACATCATGTCATCTTGCTTAAGGTGTTACTCTATTTTCATTAACTTAATACTCTAGATGCATGCTGGATAGCGGTCGATGAGTGGAGTAATAGTAGTAGATGCAGGCAGGAGTCGGTCTACTTGTCTCGGACGTGATGCCTATATACATGATCATACCTAGATACTCTCATAACTATGTTCAAATACTTATGCTCTTGAGAGAAGCCACTAGTGAAATCTATGCCCCCGGGTTTATTCTCTATCATATCAATCTTCCATCACTTTATTATTGCTTTGCTTTTTTACTTTGCTTTTTATTTTACTTTTCATCTTCATACCAAAAATACCAAAAATATTATCTATCATCTCTATCAGATCTCACTCTCGTAAGTGACCGTGAAGGGATTGACAACTCCTAATCGCGTTGGTTGCGTTGAGCTATTTGTTTTGTGTAGGTACGAGGGACTTGCGTGTGGCCTCCTACTGGATTGATACCTTGGTTCTAAAAAACTGAGGGAAATACTTACGCTACTCTGCTGCATTATCCTCTCCTCTTCGGGGAAATCCGACGCAAGCTCAAGAGGTAGCAAGGTCCCTGGTAGTTTAAACAGAACGTGTCTTTTCTGAAAATACGTTTTCCAGAGAGGGAAATGTATTCTCGGCCGAAGGAGAGGAAAAATACGCTTTCTGAGATTGAAAGCGCACTTTCCAGAAATGCGCTTTCTCGCGGGGAAAGCGACTTCGCGGCGGGGTGCCGCCACTTATCCACGCTGGCAGGACCGGTCAATACAGCAAAGGTGGGGCCGGGCGCCAGGGTCGCTGCCAGGTGGGGTCAGGGAAAGGCGCGGGGCCCGCCTGGCCAGGTCAACGCCTCCTCCTGGACATCTCCTTCTTGCTCGCGACGTCGGCAACAGAGGGAGCCGAGCGCCGGCCTGGCCTTTGTCTTGCTGTTTCCCAGGGCCGATCGATGAGCGGAGGGGCTCCGCCACTCAACACCGCGCCCATAGGTAGCCTGGGAGAGGCTCGGGGCAGCCTGCAGTGCCGGGGCCGTGGAGGTCCGCGGTGGCCAAAGACAGAGGGCAATGGGGTCGGTGGTTGGGTGGCTCCGGTGAGGGAAAGAGGCGGGCGACAGGCGAGGGACGGTCGCCGGAGAGTGGAGTGTTCCGTGGAGGGCTTGGACGGGGCAGGGGACGACCGGAGAGAGGGGTTTGACACGGAGGCCGAGGACGAACTCCGGCTAAATTGCTGGGCTCGGGCGAGGGATTCAGCCGGGCACGGGTGTGAGAGGGCTCCAGAGGGAGAGGGGAGGGGCTGGCTTGCTCGGAGAGGGCTTGGGCTGGCTATTTATAGTCGGGGCAAGGAGGGGAGGAGGTGGCACGCGGCAGGTGACGTGTCCGCCCGCCAGCGAGGGGCGCAGCGTCGGTAGGGGCGGCCAAGGCTCACGAGAAGCGGCGGGAAGGCGACGAGGAGGGAGCGGACGAGCGCCAGAGGCTCACGAAATCGAGCAAATCTCGCAGACGAGAGGGGGAAACGGACAGAGGCGAGGAAGAAGACGATGGCCACAGTGGTGTACTGTTTGGTCCTTGGCACGGCTCGCCAGAGAAGAAAACGAAGGGGGCCAGAGGTCCAGGGGAAGGCGACGGCGAGGGGGAACTGTTGGGCATTAATGGCGAGGTCAGAGACGGTCGGAGCAGCGCTGCCGACAACAACAGTGGCTAGACCACCGTTTTGGATGGCTGCCCTCATAGTCACCACTAGCATGGCGCACTCTGGAGTTTTTACCGAGGCCAGCTCATGTCTACCGCGTAGTCATTCTAGAGTGGAGTATTACCATGGTAAAGAAACGGGCATAGACAAATTGAGTTGTGTAAACCAAGCTCCACAAGTTTGCTGTTGCAAACTTTACCACACTCTAGAGAGTAAACCAGAGAGGGTAAAAGGTAAATTTGTTGTCTGGGAGGCTTAGGGTAGAAAGGACTACGGTCTTGGGAGTTTTGAGGTAATTTGGACAACTATTTACCATAGTTGTTGTACAACTACCAAATCTGACCCAGAAACTGAATGAGGAAGAAGCACTCACAAGGAGTGATGAATTGATCTAAAACTTGGCAAAGCTTGATGATTTGGACATACAATGATGCTGTAAAAAGTTCATACCAAATGGACTTACCAAAATGGTACTTCCTTCACAGCTATCATTTCTGTCCAAAAACTTCAGAAAAATCCTTAGGGAAATTGGCTAGACGAAATGAGCCCAAATCTTGTGGAGATAGGTTATATGGTTATGAGAAGACCTGGGAATATTTTCAGCCATAATAGAGCAAGATAAAATACACTTGCTTCAAACTGAAAAATTGGACAGAAACCAAGAATTGCTCCTGTGCTCACATAGTTCAATGAAATGAACTGAATTTGGGTGGAGGCTAATTATCTAAGATACTTGAGAGGATGGAAAAGTTTCATCCCATTTGGAAACTCTATGAAGGTACTTCCTTCACAAAGTTGCATTCTGGTCAGAAACATTGAAAAATTGCACGGGGAGCTAGGATGAATGGATGGAGCTCATATTTGGCATCCATGGGTTATTTATCAAGGTTAATCACCCTGCCAAATTGCAGCTCCATTGGAATTAGGAATAAAGCACTTCCTTTGCAAAATTTCAGAGAAGGCAGAAACTTGCATTGGATCATGTGCCAAATTTTAAAACTGAGGAACATGAGAGGAGGATGGAACTAGTGATTATATAGAAATGACAAGCTCAAAAGTTTATGTGGGAATTTTCTTTGCTATAAAAATAGTAGTTCCTTTGGAAAATGGCAGAAATGCAATGTTGGCATTAAAGTAGGAAAAGGCAATTTTTCTTATTTAATTATGGACAATATACTTGCCAGAGCTTGGATTAGGCATAAGTATAAACTCCACCAATTATCATGAATTTAGGAGATGGCTAGCTATGCTTTTGGATTTTATTCCTCAGAAAGGCAAGAAAAGGAATTAATCACAATTCAAAAATATTGCATGGGACTTAGCAATATTTTTGCATATCCAAGTTTCAGATAGATAGGAGGATCTCTGGAAACAATTGGGAGGATCAACAGATGAAGGAAAATGATGGCTCGTTTGTAGGCACAAAGGACATATCCAAATTCCAAAAATTTGGAATTAGGGTTTGAGAGGGTTTGAGATGATCGGAATGAGGTCTTGCCCACTGACAAAGACATGAGCAAGGTTTTGAAAGGTTGATAATGACAAAAATCATCAGAGTCATCCAGCAAACTGAGGAGAAAGATTTTGAAAATGAGTGCCACGAAGGAATAACAACACAAAAATTGATAACCCAATTTTGGGGCTGTTACAAACGCCCCTAGCTAGGCATAAAAGCAAGGATAGATCTAGGTATTCCCATATTTGGTAGGCAATCCATATGTGGCTCTCATAATAGATTCATATGGTAATTTAATTTTCTTTCTAGGGAAGTGTTCCTTGCCTTTCCTTAAAGGAAATTGGAATCTAATATTCCCTTCCTTCATATCAATGATTGCACCAATCGTTCTAAGGAAAGGTCTACCAAGAATAATAGGACATGAAGGATTG
Source organism: Aegilops bicornis (assembly GCA_021605145.1). Classification (NCBI taxonomy): domain Eukaryota; kingdom Viridiplantae; phylum Streptophyta; class Magnoliopsida; order Poales; family Poaceae; genus Aegilops; species Aegilops bicornis. The sequence continues at coordinate 273,871,809 of CM038675.1, read as the reverse complement.
GAATCTATATCAAGAACAATAAAATCTACGGGCACATAATTCCTATTTGCAACAATAAGAACATCATTAATTCTTCCCATAGGTTTCTTGATAGTGGAATCTGCAAGATGCACGTTTAAAGAGCAATCATCAAATTCACAGAAACCTAGCAAATCACACAAAGTTTTTGGGATCGTGGAAACACTAGCACCCAAATAACACAAAGCATAGCATTCATGATCGTTAATTTTAATTTTGATTGTAGGTTCCCATTCATCATAAAGTTTTCTAGGGATAGAAACTTCCAACTCAAGTTTTTCTTCATAAGATTGCATCAAATCATCAACGATATGTTTGGTAAAAGCTTTATTTTGGCTATAAACATGAGGAGAATTTGGCATGGATTGTAACAGGGAAATACAATCTATCAAAGAGTAATTATCATAATTAAATTCCTTGAAATCCAGAATAGTGGGTTCATTGCTATCTAAAGTTTTAACCTCTTCAATCCCACTTTTGCCAATTTTTGCATCAAGATCTAAAAACTCCGAATTTTTGGGACGCCTTCTAACTAAAGTTGACTCATCTCCAGTCCCATCATTATCAAGATTCATATTGCAAAACAAAGATTTAATAGGGGACACATCAATAACTTTTAGATCTTCATATTTATTCTCATAAAAACAAGAACACGGTTTTACAAAGCAATCTTTCTTAGCACGCATCCGAGCGGTTCTTTCTTTGCACTCATCAATGGAAATTCTCATGGCTTTGAGAGACTCATTGATATCATGCTTAGGTGGAATAGATCTAAGTTTCAAAGAATCAACATCAAGAGAAATTCTATCCACGTTCCTAGCCAATTCATCAATCTTAGGCAATTTTTTCTTCAAGCGAAGCATTGAAATTCTTTTGAGAAATCATAAATTCTTTAACACTAGTCTCAAAATCAGAAGGTATCTTATTAAAATTTCCATAAGAGTTGTTATAGGAATTACCATAGTTATTAGAGGAATCACTAGGATACGGCCTAGGATTAAAGTTTCCTCTATAAGCGTTGTTACCAAAATTATTCCTGCCAACAAAATTGACATCCATAGATTCATTATTATTCTCAATCAAGGTAGACAAAGGCATATAATTAGGATCAGAAGAAACACTCTTATTAGCAAACATTTTCATAAGTTCATCCATCTTTCCACTCAAAACATTAATTTCTTCAATTGCATGCACCTTTTTACTAGTGGATCTTTGATTGTGCCATTGAGAATAATTAACCATAATATTATCTAGTAGTTTGGTAGCTTCTCCTAAAGTGATTTCCATAAAAGTGCCTCCCGCGGCCGAATCTAAAAGATTTCTAGAAGGAAAATTCAATCCTGCATAAAAATTTTGTATAATCATCCATAAATTCAAACCATGAGTAGGGCAATTACATATCATTAATTTCATCCTCTCCCAAGCTTGTGCAACATGTTCATGATCAAGTTGCTTAAAATTCATAATATCGTTTCTAAGGGGGATGATTTTAGCGGGAGGAAAATACTTAGAGATAAAAGCATCTTTTCACTTATTCCAAGAATCAATACTATTTTTAGGCTAAGACGAAAACCAAGTTTTAGCACGATCTCTAAGCGAAAAGGAAATATTTTCAATTTAACAATATCATTGTCCACATCTTTCTTTTTTTGCATATCACACAAATCGACAAAGCTATTTAGATGGGTAGCGGCATCTTCACTAGGAAGGCCGGCGGATTGATCTTTCATGACAAGATTCAGCAAAGCAGCATTAATTTCACAAGATTCAGCATCGGTAAGAGGAGCAATCGGAGTGCTAAGAAAATCATTGTTGTTGGTATTGGTAAAGTCACACAATTTAGTATTGTCTTGTGCCATCGTGACAAGTAAGCAATCCAACACACAAGCAAACAAGAGGCAAGCGAAAAAAAGAGGCGAACGAAAAAAGAGGGCGAATAAAACGGCAAGGGTGAAGTGGGGGAGAGGAAAACGAGAGGCAAATGGCAAATAATGTAATGTGAGGGATAAGAGTTTGTGATGGGTACTTGGTATGTCTTGACTTGTGCGTAGACTCCCCGGCAATGGCGCCAGAAATCCTTCTTGCTACCTCTTGAGCACTGCGTTGGTTTTCCCTTGAAGAGGAAAGGGTGATGCAGTAAAGTAGCGTAAGTATTTCCCTCAGTTTTTGAGAACCAAGGTATCAATCCAGTAGGAGGTGACACGCAAGTCCCTCGTACCTACACAAACAAATAAGAACCTTGCAACCAACACGATAAAGGGGTTGTCAATCCCTTCACGGCCACTTGAAAAAGTGAGATCTGATAGAGATGATAAGATAATATTTTGGGTATTTTTATGTTAAATATTAAAAGTAAAGGTAGCAAAATAAACAAAGATAGAAATAGCTTGTTGTAGGAATATTAATATGATGGAAAATAGACTCGGGGGCCAAAGGTTTCACTAGTGGCTTCTCTCAAGATAGCATAAGTATTACGGTGGGGTGAACAAATTATTGTCGAGCAATTGATAGAAAAGTGCATAATTATGAGAATATCTAGGTATGATCATGTATATAGGCAGCACATCCGTGACAAGTAGACCGACTCCTGCCTGCATCTACTAGTATTACTCCACACATCGACCGCTATCCAGCATGCATCTAGAGTATTAAGTTCATAAGAACGACGTAACGCTTTAAGCAAGATGACATGATGTAGAGGGATAAACTCGTGCAATATGATATAAACCCCATCTTTTTATCCTTGATGGCAACAATACAATACGTGTCGTTTCCCCTACTGTCACTGGGATCGAGCACCGCAAGATTGAACCCAAAGCTAAGCACTTCTCCCATTGCAAGAAAGATCAATCTAGTAGGCCAAACCAAATTAATAATTCGAAGAGACTTGCAAAGATAACCAATCATACATAAAAGAATTCAGAGAAGATTCAAATATTGTTCATAGATAATCTTGATCATAAACCCACAATTCATCGGATCTCGACAAACACACCGCAAAAAGAGTTACATCAAATAGATCTCCAAGAGAATCGAGGAGAACTTTGTATTGAGATCCAAAGAGAGAGAAGAAGCCATCTAGCTAATAACTATGGACCCAAAGGTCTGAGGTAAACTACTCACACATCATCGGAGAGGCTATGGTGTTGATGTAGAAGCCCTCCGTGACTAATGACCCCTCCAGCGGAGCACCGGAAAAGGCCCCAAGATGGGATCTCACGGGTACAGAAGGTTGCGGCGGTGGAATTAGGGTTTTGGCTCCGTATATGATGTTTCCAGGGTATATGAGTATATATAGGCGAAAGAGGTCGGTCAGGAGAGCTACGAGGGGACCACAAGGGTGGGGCGCGCGCCCTGGGGGGTCAGGCGCGCCTCCCTGCCTCGTGGCCTCCTTGTTGATTGCTTAACGTCCACTCCAAGTCCTCTGGATCACGTTTGTTCCGAAAATCACGTTCCTGAAGGTTTCATTCCGTTTGGACTCCGTTTGATATCCTTTTCCTTCAAAACACTGAAATAGGCAAAAAAACAACAATTTGGGCTAGGCCTTCGGTTAATAGGTTAGTCAAAAATAATATAAAAGCGTATAATAAAGTCCATTAAACACCCAAAACAGAATATATATTAGCATGGAATAATCAAATTATAAATACGTTGGAGACGTATCAACTTACTAAGTCTCTAGCAATTTCTTCCGTATTACACGAAGGACTGGTTCTTCCAGTCACACACGTAAGGCACCCAAGTTCAGATAGCCGCATACGCACCAGGGGCTACCTTACAACCCCATTGTCAAACTCCTATGGCTAAGTGAGAGTGGTAAAGCTGATTGGTCCGATTGCCTGGTTCGCTGCACTAACACCTCCTTTACGGACCAAGACGTTGGGTTAACGTGTGGTCATGTGCTATTCCGAACACCCCCATAGTATCTACGTGGGGGCTGAAGCCGACGACTAGTAAACTGTCGGGGATATAAACGGCCGCACAGGAGGAAAAACACTTTAAAGACAAACAACATAAATGTATTACATAACTTTGGTCTATACAACATCCGGGCAGTCCGGACACATTCAATCTAACATGATGTCCTTTGAGCACTGGCCCTCTATCAAGCGGGCACCTTCCAGGACGTCTTCAAAATAGTGCTCCGGCGCACGGTGGTCCTTGCCTCCGGGTGGACCTTCAACGGCCACGATGGCGGCCTTCATTTTTGCCCAGTGCATCTTGACACGGGCAAAGGCCAGCCGCGCGCCTTCTATACATGACGACCGCTTGACCGCGTCAATCCGGGGCAGTGCGTCAACAAGTCGCTGCACTAGGCCAAAATAGCTGCTCGGAACGGGTTCACTTGGCCACAGCCGGACTATGACGTTCCTCATGGCCAATCCGGACATCCTGTGCAGCTTGGCCCACTGCACCATCTGGTCATTTAGCAGCGCGGGGCGCTCCCGCGCCACGAACTGGGACCAGAATAGTTTCTCTGTCGCATGCCCCTCCTGGGCCCGGAAAAACTGCGCGGCATCGGCGGCGCTCTTCGGAAGATCCGCAAAGGTGTCTGGACCACTCCATAGTCGCGTGAGTAAAACATATGTCTGATTGCCGAAATTACTCTATAGGATAAAGGGCTTACCAGCCGCAATTTGTCCGGCCTATTTGATCTCCTCGCACGCCGCTCGGGATTCTACCCGCGCCTCGTCGGCCTCTTTAAGGGCCTTGGCAAGGTCGGTTGACTGGGCTTTACTCTTCTCCTCTAGGGACTTGCACTTGTCTGCGGCGTCCACTTCGGTCACCCACTCCTCGTATTGGCAGCGGACAACCTGCTCGGACTTCAAGTCCTCGGCCGCTTTATCAGCGGCCGCCTTGTTCACCCTTGCTTGCTCCTTGGCCTGTGTAAGTTCACCCCTAAGGGTCTCAACTGCAACCACGCTGCCTGCAATCATACACATAGCAGCGCATGAGCTTTGACTCAAGATATACATATTAATACAGGCATGAACGAAATGTTCTGAAATAATCCTCATTCGCCAGCCCCAGGTTATGTTTAAGTTTGGATACTTCAGCGGCCCGGGCGATCGCCGCTAACAGTGAAGCCTGCATTTCAACATATAAAAAATATATTATCTCCTGTGAAAATTATTGATCCTCCGTCCACCCCTTTTTTAACAAAAAAGCGGACGATCAGAGTCTCAGGGGCTACTATCTATACACATGCATCTTTTTCATATGAAAAGCGGTCAGGAATATTACATTGCATACCTCGAAGCCTGTTAGCACGCTAGTGAAGGCCTCGTTCAGCCCGCTCTTAGCGGACTGAACCTTTTCAACCACCACACCCATTAGGGTGCGGTGCTCCTTTGCAACGGAAGCACGTTGTACTGCCTCCATTAGTGTGTCCAGCACCTCCGGATTAGTGGAGGTTGCCGCGGGAGATGGCACTCCCCCCTCCCTTGAGGGGGGTCGCTTATTCGACTACGGAGCCACTTGGGTCTCCGGAATAGTGTTCAGCTGGTGGCCGGACTGGTCTAGGCCCCCGCCGTCAGCCCCCGAAGGGGTTGTTCTCCCTGTGTTTCGGCGGCCGGGGTGTTACCCCTGGGTGCTGTTTTGGTTCTTTCCCGTACATCCCCGTGCCCCGGAGAGGCCCTTCGGGACAACACCTCGGTGTCGTCCATGGCGATAGGCAGGGAGGATCACGAAGGCGACTCGCTCTCCATCATCCTCAGATCCAAGGAGTTCCCCTCCGATGATTGTTGGGGAAGATCGCGGGCCAGACTACACCATACGAAACATTAATACCATAATCATCAAGATTGGACTTATGTACGGCATCTTCAGATACTTACGATTTGACAAGTGGCTTCGGCCTCGGGCGCCACTTGGGGATGGCCTCGACGTCCGAATCCGAGCCGTCTGGGAGGGATATTTGTCCCTTTTTGGGCGCCTCCACCTCTGGATATTCGGAGGCCGCCCTTTTCTTCTTCTTCCCCTTCGGGGAAAGGTTGCTGTCGGCCTCCTCCTCCTCTTCGTATTCATCCTCCTCGGTGGAGTGAGTTACGGTTTCTCCGGACATCGCGTCCGAAGTACCTTTGCACCGGAGACCATCTTTGGCTTCCTTGTTCTTCTTCTTGACCTTTTTCTCGGCGTCGGGACCAGCATCCTCATTAGAAGAGGATCTGCTGGGTTTTCGGGTAGTGGAGCTGGACATCTGATCCGGTCCGCCTTCTTTGTCCAACCCTGTTTTCCAGGATGGAATTCTCAGTGCACCCCCTCTTCTTATTAATGAACTATGTTATGTTCGGAAATATAGCACTTACTGGGGAGGCTAGATAATTGTAGTCGAGGCCGATGTCCTCAGACGTCCCTGGCCACGACTTTTGAGTCTTGAAAATTAGCTTCCAGACCGCTTCATGCGTCGTGCCGAAGAATCGCTTCAGGACCGTGGCCCTTCTGGATTGAACTCCCATATGCGGAGAGGCCGACGTTGGCAGGGAAGGGACCGGCGGATGAGCATCAGCTGGATCACATCAGTGAGGCTGGTGCCCTTCTCTACCATATTTTTGATGCACTTTTTCAGCATCAGCACCTCGTCGAATGAGCCCCAGTCCAGACCATCGTCGGTCCATGACGCAAGTCACAGCGGGGGTTCGGATCTAAATGCAGGGGCAGCCGCCCACTTGGTGCCGCGGGGTTCAGTGATATAAAAGCACTCCTACTGCCATATCTTGACGGTCTCCACAAAGGCCCCTTTGGGCCAGATAACTTTGGGAAGTTTGCTCACCATGGCACCGCCACAATCCGCGTGTTGCCCGTCGACCACCTTCGGCTTCACATTGAAAATCTTGAGCCACATGTCGAAGTGTGGAGGGATGCGGAGGAATGCCTCGCACACGACGATAAACGCCGAGATGTGGAGGAAGGAGTTCGGGGCCAGATCGTGAAAATCTAGCCCGTAATAGAACATGAGACCTCGGACAAAGGGGTGTAGGGGAAACCCTAGTCTGTGGAGAAAATGAGGGAGGAACACAACCCTCTCACCGGGCTCTGGAGTGGGGATAACTTGCTCTTTGGCAGGGAGTCTGTGTCTGATTTCCGCTGTCAAGTACCTCGCCTCCTGGAGCACCTTGATGTCCTTCTCCGTCACGGAGGAGGCCATCCACTTGCCTTGCGAGCCGGATCCGGACATGGCTAGAGTATTTGGTGGCGATAGGAAAGATTGGGACTTGGGCGCTGGAGCTCGAGGACGGAAGGGCTGAGGAAGGGGAAAGGCGTGGGGGAGAAAGATGGATCCTTATCCTCTTATAAAGGCAGTGAATATCAAGCGCCTCCCCCACGAGCCTTAAAACTCGCATATTCCCAAGGGGTCGTGCAAACGGCACAGTTGGATTACCCAAACCTGTATTGATGAGAATCCCGCAATAAGGGGACAGGATGTTTGCTTTGACCAGACGTGTCAATGAAGAGCGCACCTCGAAATGCGAAGAGGGAGGCTAAAAAATGATTCGAAATAATAATAAGGCCGGGCACAACGTCTCGCCGAAAAAGCTGTCAGTAGACATAATTTATTTTGTTCAAAGTGGTTTGCCCTTGTGGTTCAGGGTTGTAACTGTAATATAGAGCCGGATATAGTTCTCTTGTTCAACTGCTTTGGATTATTCGGAGGAGGAACCCGCCTTGCAATGCCGAAGACAATCTGCATGACGGATACATCATCATTGAAGCCTGGTTCAGGGGCTACTGAGGGAATCCTGGATTAGGGGGTCCCTGGGCGTCCAGGCTATGTGACGTGGGCCGCACTGGTCGACCGTGAAGATACAAGATAGAAGGCCTTCCCCAGTGTCCGGATGGGATTCTCCTTTCCGTGCATGGCAAGCTTGGCGTTCAGATATGAAGATTCCTTTCTCTACAAACCGACTCTATACAACCCTAGGCCCCTCCGATGTCTATATAAACCGGAGGGTTTAGTCCATAGAGGTAATCATAATCATACAGGCTAGACATCTAGGGTTTAGTCATTACAATCTCGAGGTAGATCAACTCTTGTAACCCCTATACTCATCAAAGTCAATCAAGCAGGAAGTAGGGTATTAACTCCATTAAGAGGGCCCGAACCTGGGTGAACATCGTGTCCCCTGCCTCATGTTACCTTCGATCCTCAGACGCACAGTTCGGGACCCCCTACCCGAGATCGACCGATTTTGACACCGATAGCCCCGTTCGGCAGGGTGCCAGAGAGGGCCTAGATTGTTTTTTCGTGGCTCCAGAGGCTTACGGTGGCGGAACTCCTGATCTTGGTTTATTTCTGGGTGTTTATATATTTATAGGAATTTTTGGCGTCGAGAACAAGTCAGAGGGGTCCACGAGGAGCCCACAAAACCGGAGGGCGCCCCCAGGGGGGTAGGGCGCACCCTCCACCCTTGTGGAGGCCTCGTGGCTCTTCTGGCCCAACTCTTTTGCTTTGGGGGCTTCTTCTGGTCCATAAAAAATCACCATAAATTTTCAGGTCATTTGGACTCCGTTTGATATTCCTTTTTTGCGAAACAAAAACAAGGGAAAAACAAAAACTGGCACTGGGCTCTAGGTTAATAGGTTAGTCCCAAAAATCATATAAAATATAATATAAATGCATATAAAACATCCAATATAGATAATATAATAGCATGGAACAATAAAAAAATTATAGATACGTTGGAGACGTATCACTCGTGCGTGCAAGGGATGAGGGGGTTTGGGTGGGTGTTACTTCTTGAGCTTGCGTTGGTTTTTCCCTTGACGAGGAAAGGGTGATGCAACACAGTAGAGATAAGTATTTCCCTCAGTTAAGAACTAAGGTATCAATCCAGTAGGAGAATGATGACCCACAAGTATATGGGATCAATGAGAGCTCTTTTCGATAAGTAAGAGTGTCGAAACCAACGAGGAGCAGAAGGAAATGACAAGTGGTTTTCAGCAAGGTAATGTCTGCTAGCGCTGAAATTATAATTAGCAGAGTAGTTTGATAGCAAGGTAATTTATAACGAACAAGTAACGATAGTAGTAACAAAAGTGCAGCAAGGTAGCCCAATCCTTTTTAGGCAAAGGACAGGCCAACACAGTCTCTTATGATAGGCAAAGCGTTCTTGAGGGTACACGGGGTTTCCATCTAGTCACTTTCACCATGTTGGTTCCATTTGTGTTCCCTACTTTGATAATTTGATATGTGGGTGGACCGGTGCTTAGGTGCTGTTCTTACTTGAACAAACCTCCTACTTATGATTAACCCTCCCATAAGCATCCACAACTACGAGAAAAGTATTAAGAATAAATTATAACCATAGCATTAAAGTTTTGGATCCAATCATTTCATCTTGAATAAGCGCATAAAGCGGGGTTTAAGCTTCTGTCACTCTCGCAACCCATCATATAATTGCTACTCCACAATGCATTCCCTTAGGCCCAAATATGGTGAAGTGTCATGTAGTCGACGTTCACATGACACCACTAAGGGAATCACAACATACATACTATCAAAATATCGAACACATATCAAGTTCACATGATTACTTGCAACATGATTTCTCCCATGACCTCAAGAACAAAAGTAACTAGTCACAAATAATTATCATGCTCAAGATCAGAGGGGTATTAAATAGCACATTGGATCTGAACATATAATATTCCACAAAATAATCCATATAGCAATCAACTACAAGATGTAATCAACACTACTAGTCACCCACAAGCACCAATCTATAGTTTCGGTAACAAGATTGAACACAAGAGATGAACTAGGTTTTGAGATGAGATGGTGCTATTGAAGATGTTGATGAAGATTGCCCTCCCCAAGATGGGAGAGTTGTTGGTGATGATGATGACAATGATTTCCCCCTCAGGAGAAGTTCCCAGCCGGAATCGCTCATGGGAGGGCAAAAGTGCTCCTGCCCAAGTTCCGCCTCGAGTCGGTGGTGCTCCATCCCAAAAGTCCTCCCCTTATTTTTTCCATGTCAAGATGACCTATATACCAGAAGATGGGCACCGGAGGTAGGCCTGGGTGAGCACAACCCACCAGGGTGCGCTGTGCCCACCTGGTGGGCCCCCTATGGTAGTTATTTTCTCCAATATTCCTCAAATATTTCATAAAAATTCCTCGTGAAGTTTCAGCTTGTTCGGAGTTCTACAGAATAGGTGGCTTGGCGTAGCTTTTCCAGGTCCAGATTTCCAGCTGCGGGAATCCTCCCTCTTTGTGTATACCTTGCATATTATGAGAGAAAAGGCATTAGAATGACTCCAAAAAGCATTATTATGGATAAAGACATCCTAAATAACAGTAAGAAAACATGATGCAAAATGAACGTATCAACTCCCCAAGCTTAGACCTCGCTTGTCCTCAAGCGAAAACCGAAATCGAAAAACATGTCCACATGCTTTGAGAGAGAGGTGTCGATAAAAACAAAATACGGACATAGAAGCATCATGTTCATTATTATAACAACAACAAATTTAAATATAAGGCTTCTATCATAGAGCTTTTTATCATAGACCTCTCATGAATAAGTGACAATTCATCACACTATTGAAGTATAAAGCAAAAACTCTATTAAAAATCAACAAATTATGTTCTCAGTCAACTTTGCAACTACAATTCATCATCTTTTCAGGAAGGGTCACATATCGGAGCCTTTAGGCAAGTCCACTGTCGGGGAGGCTGATCTGGCCCACGAACACCTATGGGACCGGCGGACCGAGCCCCTTTCGGTTCGGCGGGGGGCGGAGGTCGCACGAAGAGCAGATCGAGGTGAAGCACACGAGCAGTTTACCCGGCTTGAGCTCTCCGGAGATAACACTCCTACTGCTGCATGTCCGAGTGTATTGAGTTCTTGCTCAGAGGCGCTGAGTGCTCTGATACACACAAGCTGCTAACGAGACCCGGCGTGAGTGTCCTCGGCTTGAACCTTTCGAACCCCTCTCCACGTTATGCATGGGCCTCCTTTTATATGCTAAAGGGTCTCCGACAGTGTGGCAAGCGTAGACAAGGGTAAAAATGGAAAAGGAGTGGTTGGTACAGCTACTTGTACGGTGTATCATACCTAACCGACGGCAGGGGACAAGGGCATTAAATGCCCGTTTCACGCCTCCCTAATAAAGGCAGAAAGGGATCGCTGTGGGCGCCACCGCTTGCCACGATGGCAATCTTGTCGGCGCCGCTTGCCACAGCGCTCCTCCGTCAAGACGACCTCTTGCCACGCGCACCGGAAAGGTCGAGGCGACACGTTAGTGGATGTCTTTGGAGCCTTGGTCTGAGTGGTGATGCCGCTTGTGACAAGCGCCTTTGCGGTTGTTGTCTTGTCGCGTCCGGAAGCTTGTCGCTCACCGGGCCTTCAGCAAGCTCCTCTTGCCTTGACCTTGTCTCCTAGGTGCCTTGGGTGGCCTTCGGCAAGCTCCTCTTGCGGGGCCTGTGTCCTAAGCTTGTCGCTCACTTTGGGCCTTCCGGCAAGCTCCTCTTGCCGGGGTTTGTCTCCTAGGTGCCTTGGGTGGCCTTCCCGGCAAGGTCCTCTTGCCGGGGCCTTGTCTCCTTGGCTTGAATACTTTGTTCTTGAATGGCTCCAAAGCAACCACGGAGGACCTTGGCGGTCACCCGGTAAGCCTTGCCGCGGAGGGCTGCAACTGCCCGTGCACAAGTTCGGGATACTAGGGTACTCCTACTCTAGTACACCGACAGGAGCCCCCGGGCCTGGGCCACACACGGTGCTGAGCGCTGTTGGGCCAGGCCCAAAACAGGGCAGACGCGCAGCCCCAGCTGTAAGTATATGGTTTACTTCCTGGCATTAGGCGTGCATGGGTGCCCTTTCTTTCTTGATATCGGCTGGCTGATTTGTGTAGGAGCAGAGCAGCCTTACCAGAGTGCCTCGAAGCCGCTCTGACATGCCTTCTGCTCGACTACACACCGCCAAGGGAGGATTCCCCGGCAAGGGAGCGTTCTCCGGCAAGGGAGACTTCTCCGGCAAGGGGCAGTTCTCCGGCAAGGGACATCTCTCCGGCAAGGGACAGCACCAGCGATCCCCTGGTGGCGGAGACCATGACTGCAGACCCTAGCACAGGTAATCCTCCTGCTTGAAAACTTTCCTTGTGTTCTTCTTCTTCTGATTTTCTTTTTGAATATTTGCTTGACTTTTCTTCATTTTCCGGTCGTCAGATCCATCCGCCACAGAGCCAATGGAGACCGAGGCCGCCGGCGAGGAGGACGCGCGCGGCAATACTGACGACGCCGCTGCCATCGGAGAAGAAGCTGGCGCTGACGAGCCCGCCGGCGAAGAGGCCATAAAGCCGCCGCAGAAGCCGGGCGAGGGTCCGGCGATCGTGACCGACGGGCGCCGAGGCCGCAGGAGCGCCAGCGCCACGCCGACCGCCGATCCCTCCACCGCTGCGGCAGCTGTCGGGCTCAAGAGCCCCAGCCAGCGCCCTATTTGAAGGCCGGCGATGGCGTCTTCATCAAGCTCCGTGGGCGTCGAGCTCAGGCGCCCGGCGAAGGAGAAACTTTTGATGAAGAGCTGCTCGCCTCCGCTGGATGACGCTGGTCGACGCACCAAACAGCAAGACGGCGAGCACGAGGAGGAGCAGCTGCTGCGGAAGCTCTTGCCGCTCTCATACCCGACAAGCCAAGCTGGAATCCCGGGAAGCGCTTGTCGCGAAGGCGGGAGCAGACATCGAGAAGCGCGCGGAGGAGCTCCGGGGCCTCAACCAGGAAGCTCTTCAAAAGGTGCTGATGAAGGTGGCCTTCCGCAACCCAGGCCTCAACCTCACCAAGGTCCTCAAGTCCTTGCCGCCGGAGGCTGATGTGGAAGCGCTCAAGACCCTTGTCGCACCCATCGTGGACAGGGTGAGCGGGATCAAGAGGGTTGAGGGCGATCGCGTAGATTAGGCCGCCCGCTTTCTCTTTTCTTGCCGCTGCTGGTTATGTTATGTGAACAATCTATTAGAGCTGCGACAAGCTATCTTGTAATATAACTCTATTTCGGGTAGCAATTGCTATGTTATTTCCTTTACTTGGTTCCTTCCTTTGTATGTTTTTGCCCTCGCTTTTTAGGGAACTTGTCGTGAGCACACAGTGTGTGGCCAGTCTTGGGACGTCGGCTGACTTCTTTGGCGGTGCTGCTACCGACAAGAAACCTTGTCGCAACTAGTCGCAGCTCACTTAAGTTGTTGAGCGGACTCGAAACAAGGGCGCAACTAGTTGCAGCTCACTTAAGTTGTTGAGTGGACTCGAAACAAAGTAAGGGCGCAACTAGTCGCAACTCACTTAAGTTGTTGAGCGGACTCGAAACAAAGTAAGGGCGCAACTAGCTACGAGTTGATTCCTCCGCGCACAGGTTTTCCATACAAAGTACGGTCGTTCGAGGAAGATAACTTAAAAATTTTAAAACTGATTGCTCAAACTTTAGCAACTTAGCTTTTCTATCGTTTGCTTCGGTAAGGCTAGACTTCCTTGAGCGACGCTTGGTCCACACCACTTCCTTGAGCGACGCTTGGTCCACACCATTATCTTTTCCTTTCCCCCCGGCAAACTTGTGGGCGTGGGAACCTTCCTTTCTTTGAGAAAGAGAAAGAAGAGAAAATAAAGATATGGAGCCTTATGGCTCGTTATTGCTTACCGGGGGTAGGTGCTGCACAAAGTGTAAGATAACGCATGCAAAACAGAAGTAGAAAGCATGAAATTGACAAGATGTGCGAAGCACATTAGCCTTACTTATGCACGGGGTCTGCGCCCGGCTTTGTACGAAGGATTACATGCAACATCGGCAAGACTTGTACAAAAGGTGGTTGCCGGAACAGGTTCCGGCAACCGCCTTCTGAGTAAAACTTACGAAGATGCTCAATGTTCCAGGAGTTGCTCACGGAATGCCATCTTCGGTCTCAAGGCGGACATCGCCAGGGCCTAGTGACTCGTTTCACCCGGTAAGGCCTTCCCACTTCAAGGCCAACTTGTTGGAATTCTTGGCGGACTGAGCAGCGAAGAACAAGGTCGCCTTCCTCGAGACTTCGGCATTAACTGCGGCTATGGTAGCGGCGCAAAGCTTGCTTGGTATCGAGCAGCTCCTCTGACACTGAAGGCGATCCTCCTCAAGGAGCGGCGTCATCTTGTCGCAATCGCTGCTCTTGCTCAAGCTCATCATAAGCGAGCACTCGAGGTGATCCGTATACAAGTTCCGTGGGGAGAACTGCCTCTGCTCCATAGACTAGAGCGAAAGGTGTGCGGCGGTGGCTCGATTTGGCATCGTCTGATCGACCAAAGAACCACCGGCACATCTGCTGCTGCGGGAACATCTGCTTCCACGGCGAGAACCTGCGGCTCAGCCGGAGCTTGACGTTCCCCGGCAAGTTTGCCGGAGCAAAACTTGTCGGGAGCGTCTGCTTCAACAGAACAAACCCTAGGGCTTGCCGGAGGAGACTACTCATCAGCACCCTTGGTGTTGATCTTGGGGACCTTCTACGGATGCGTCTTGCCGTCGTACTTCTCTGGTACGTCTGGCTTGAAATTCTTCTTGCTGGGCCACTGGACTTGCCGCAGCTCATGAATGAACGCAGGGCAACCTACCGCGTACTGCAAGTCGCCTGGTTCCCCTGGCGCATGCATGTCGACAGAGGGCCCAGCGCGCTGGTCGGATTGACGCCGCGCTTCTCTTCGGCGCTCGATGCGAGTTCGAGCGTCTTCTTGTTGTCGTTCGTGAAGAACTTGGCGCTGATCGCGACGAGCTCGTGGATCCGATGATGCGGTGGAGTCATTTGTCGAGGTGGATCCAGCGAGTCGGCGATCTTGGCCTTCGGGCGGAGAGTGCATGGTGGTTGCACCCCACCGGTTTAAATGCCGCCACCGGCTCGTGTTTGGCGATCTGCGCGGCAGCGATGCACTCGGCTGCCGTGAGCGTCGCCGTTGGCAAAGCCGATGAGACTACGAATGGTGGCCCTCCATTCATCGACCTTGTCGGCTGTTGGAGGGTAATCCAGAGCGATTGAGCTCTCGCCAAAGCCTGGCTGGAGTGGTGGGTGGCGATGGCGAACGGCGCGAGGAGCGGGATATGCTCGGACTTCTAACTATGTTAGAAGGAGCGATATCCCGCCCAGCGACCGATGCCTCGCTTCGCGCCAACATGTTGGCGTGCATGCTGGTCTTGAGCATCCCGAGATCCACCAGCTCGATCTTGGTCCAACGAGCGTATGGCATTGTGAATACCATGACGCTGTCGGTCCCGCGCCTCCTGAGACGGGCGCGGTGCATGTACGGACGCCGAGGTCTGCACAGCCTTGTCCTTGGACTTGGCAGCACCGTGGGCTCCCCCGTCGACGTCCATTCTTCCGCCAGCGTCTACCCCACCACCCGTTTGCTCCGGTGGTGGTGGGTTCGACGCGGACGGAACATCTGCCGCCGAAGCCTTCTTCTTCGGTGGCATGTCGATGAAGATGATGAAGATCTAGCTCGTGCGGGCGCCGGATCAGGTTCACACAATCTCGACGCCCCCTACAGCGCGCCAAAAGATGTCGAGGAGGCTGATCGGCCCACGAACACCTATGGGACCGGGCGGACCGAGCCCCTTTTCGGTTCGGGCGGGGGCGGAGGTCGCACGAAGAGCAGATCGAGGCGAAGCACACGAGCAGTTTACCCAGCTTGAGCTCTCCGGAGATAACACTCCCTCTGCTGCATATGCAGGTGTATTGAGTTCTTGCTCAGGAGCGCTGAATGCTACAGTACACACAAGCTGCTAACGAGACCGAGCGTGAGTGTCCTCTGGCTTCGAACCTTTCGAACCCCCTCTCCATGTTGCGTATGGGCCTCCTTTTATATGCTAAAGGGGTCTCCGACAGGTGGCAACGTAGACAAGGGTAAAAATGGAAAAGGAGTGGTTGGTACAGCTACTTGTACAGTGTATCATACCTAACCACGACGGCAGGGGACAAGGGCATTAAATGCCCGTCACGTCGCCCTAACGGTGCAAAAAGGACCGTCGAGGCGCCACCGCTTGCCACGATGGCAATCTTGTCGGCGCCGCTTGCCACAGCGCTCCTCCGGCCGCCACGGCCTCTTGCCTGTAGCGCTGGAAAGGTCCTGAGGCGACACGTTAGTGGATGTCTTTGAGCCTTGGTCTGAGTGGTGGTCTTCAGCGGCAAGCGCCTTTGTCATGATTGTTGTCTTGTCGCGTCCGGAAGCTTGTCGCTCACGGGCCTTCCTGCAAGCTCCTCTTGCCGGGCCTTGTCTCCTAGGTGCCTTGGGTGGCCTTCCCGGCAAGCTCCTCTTGCCGGGGCCTGTGTCCGGAAGCTTGTCGCTCACCGGGCCTTCCCGGCAAGCTCCTCTTGCCGGGGGGCTTGTCTCCTAGGTGCCTTGGGTGGCCTTCCCGGCAAGCTCCTCTTGCCGGGGCCTTGTCTCCTTGGCTTGAATACTTTGTTCTTGAATGGCTCCAAAGGAACCACGGAGGACCTTGGCGGTCACCCGGTAAGCCTTGCCGCGGAGGGCTGCAACTGCCCGTGCACAAGTTCGGGATACTAGGGTACCCCTACTCTAGTACACCGACATCCACATACTCAACAATCATATAGTCTTCTATGATTGCTAACTCTCACCGCGTACACATGAGCAAAACGTTTCAACCGGACACATAGAAAGATAGGGGCTCATAGTTTCACCTCCCAACGTATTCACCTCAAGGATGATGTCAACAATAATAACTTATGCTATCTATATTGAACTGGACATATGTTCCTAGATCTTTCCTCACCACATGATGCTTGCCAACGGAGAAAAATAAAAAGGAATAGAAGGAAAAATTTGACTCTTTGCATAAAAGTAAATACATAAAAAATAAAAGATAGGCCCTTCATAGAGGGAAGCAGAGGTTGCCATGCGCTTATTTGTTTGTATGCTCAACGCATTAGTGCAAAAGAACGTCATGTTGCATTGCCCCTTGTGATAGCGACTTTTATTATGCAGTCTGTCGCTTTTATTCTTCACCATCACAAGTTCGTGCAACGCTGAATTTTCTCTTACACTAAATGATCTCACACATTTAGAAGCAATTTTTATTGCCTTTTTGCACCGATGACAACTTACTTGAGGGATCTTGCTCAATCCCTAGGTAGCTATGGTGGACAATTGAAAATAAGATTTGGGTTTAAGGGTTTTTGGATGCACAAGTAGTATCTCTACTTAGTGCAGAATTTTTGGCTAGCAAAGATAGGGGGCAAGCACCACATGTTGAAGGATCCATGACAATATGACTTCTATGTGAGTATAAACAAACATAAACCATTAAGTTCTCTTCCTTGTCCAGCGTCAACAATTTTGGCATATAATATTTTGATGAGGGCTCACAATCACAAAAGATTTCTCGGATAGTATATTTATATGTGAATCTTCTCTTCCCTTATTAATTCTTTCATGATTTGCATCATTGACTAATGCTATGTTTGTCAATCTCTAATAAAATTTTCTACTTATACTTTTCCTTATGTGGTGTCATCACCTACCATAAGATTAGTATATGATCTTCTTTCATTATTTCTTTCCTTTTATTTATTTATTTTCTCTTTTTATTCCTTATTTCCTTTCTTTTATCTGCAACATGAAAGTAAAGAAAGCAAAAAATCAAACTAAACTTTATTATATAACTTGCACACGATTACAAGGATAGATCATTAAGAAAACTCTCAAAGAAGAAAGGATCAAACCCAACTTTTATTCATCTAAAGCAAAATATCGAACTAAAATGAGTAAAGGCAAAAAGATAGTGGGATGATACGAACCAGGGCACCTCCCCCAAGCTTGGCGGAAGCCAAGGGGAGTGCCTGTTGGGGATATAACTACTGGGTATGAACCGCCCAGGAGGGTCTGGGTCATACCACTGGAGACTTATTGATGAAGATGGCGGGTCATAGCAAAGCCTGTTGACGGCCCAAGACCCAGAGGGGAGTTGAGGCCCAAGAGGATGAACCGCCATATGTATCACTTGTATTGTAAGGCAAGCTTAGTTAGTCACCGAGCTGGACACATTGTGTATGAGCCGGCCGGGACTCTATAAGCTGCCGGGAATCAACCTATGTATATAAAAGGGTGACCCAGCGACAAGTTAAGGGCAAGAAACAAGAGATCGAGAACTAGGTCAAGTGTATTCGCTCCCTGGTAATCGAAACCCAAGCAATACAATCCCAAACTGGAGTAGGCCTTTACCTCCACCGCGAGGGGCTGAACCAGTATAAACTCTTTGTGTCCTTTGTCCCGTTTAACCCCTTTAAGCTAACCTAGTTGTGATGGCTCCACGACTAAGTCCTTATGCTATGACATCTGCCGCGTTAAGTCCACGACAGTTGGCGCCCACCATGGGGCCAGCGCACGGTGGTTTCGAGTTCTTGAAGGGCAGCTTCGAAGGGATCAAGGAATATGATGTGGGCCGGATGACCAAGAGTCGTAGCGGCAAGCTCTACATCGACGATGCAGGCTGGGGCCCCGAGGCCAGCTCAATTGAATATGGGTACTGGGTCCCCTTCAGTGGAATCCACGTCTTCATCGGCAAGATCGCCGAACCAGGCCCTGAGTTGGACACGTGCACCGACGTCATCGAGACGGCTCAGCGTGCACGACCCGCCCAGGTTCAACCCGCCGTGAAGCATGCCTTTGTTGGTTTCATCCATGGGTTGGAATTTGAGGAAGAAGCTGTGTCTGGTGGTGAGACGGCCATCTACTCTAACGGAGAATCGTCCACAGGTGAGACTAATTCAATGTATCAAGTGCAAGATGGTCGGCTTGGGCCTGTTCCGGACCACTATGAGCCGTCGAACAGGGTGGCGATCTTCATGGCCGGTACACAGCCGGTGCTCGGTTCAACGACCGCCGCGGCTATGAACTCTAGCTCAACGGCTACGGTGGCGGCTGGTGCTAGCGGCTCAGCGCGCCCGCCAGCTCAGCGTGCCCGCCGACTCAGGTTTTGACAGAGTTGTTGGAGGCTTTGGCGACTTTGATGGGGATGGAGATGACCCCGGATACTCAAGAAAAACATAAGGTGGATGTTGCGAAGCTACGGGATGAGATAGCTCAAGCTAAGGAGGAACTGGCAGCTGAGAACGCTAGGATGGCCACGGAGCAATCTGCTTTGGATGCTCAGGCACAACGGATTCAGGCAGACTCTTTCCGGCTCACCCTAGATCAAAACGCTTCAAATGAAATCATGAGAAGGAGGCACCAGAGTCATTTACCCCCAGTTTATGATGCGAGAAAACTCTTCAACATGCCCGGAGCAGGGACCAGTGACCGACTCATGGTGAACCGGGCGGTTGAGGCACCCGTGACTGGAGCGCCGGTTCAGCCGCGTACGGTGGATCCGCCTTGTTTGAATAATACTTTGCCTCAGCACGTTCCGACACCGCCGGGTCATTATTCTAACCCTTTGGATAGTATGATTGCTGCGGCGACACGATTGGCGGCTCTCCTAGTTGAAGGCGAGTCTCCTGCTGTGATAGAGACACGGAGGGCCAGAGAACTTCTTCAGACAACACTGGATCAATAGGCGGCTTATTCATACAGTCGTGAAAGGATTCACTCAACCCATCGACCAAGCCGGAGTTATAGCAGGCACATTGACTCGCCAGTAGTTTCAAGCAGTGAACAACACCGTAACCAACCTCGTGGGCATGACCCGGCGCACGGTGGTGTCAATGCTCAGACCTTGGTGGATCAGGGCAGAGCGCGTTGGGAGGTGATACATCTCCAACGTATCTATACTTTTTGATTGTTCCATGCTATTATATTATCCTTCTAGGATGTTTTATATGCATTTATATGTTATTTTATATGATTTTTGGGACTAACCTATTAACCTAGAGCCCAATTGCAGTTTACATTTTTTCCTTGTTTTTGAGAATCGCAGAAAAGGAAAACCAAATGGAGTCCAATTGACCTGAAACTTGACGGAGTTTATTTTTGGACCAGAAGAAGGCCATGGAGTAAAAGAGTTGGGCCAGAAGAGTCTTGGGCTTCCCACGAGGGTGGGAGGCGCGCCCACCCCCCTGGGCGTGCCCCCTACCTCGTGGACAGCCCGGATACCCCCTGACTTGTTCTCGATGCCAAAACCTCTTATATATACAGAAACCCCCAGAACATAACCTAGATCGGGAGTTCCGCTGCCGCAAGCCTCTGTAGCCACCAAAAACCAATAAGGACCCTGTTCCGGCACCCTGCCGGAGGGGGGATCCATCACCGATGGCCATCTTCATCATCCCGGCGCTCTCCATGACGAGGAGGGAGTATTTCACCCTCGGGGCTGAGGGTATGTACCAGTAGCTATGTGTTTGACCTCTCTCTCTCTCTCATGTTCTTGAGGTGGTACGGTCTTGATGTATCGCGAGCTTTGCTATTATAGTTGGATCTTATGATGTTTCTCCCCCTCTACTCTCTTGTAATTGATTGAGTTTTCCCTTTGAAGTTATCTTATCGGATTGAGTCTTTAAGGATTTGAGAACACTTGATGTATGTCTTGCATGTGCTTATCTGTGGTGACAATGGGATATTCCCGTGATCTACTTGATGTATGTTTTGGTGATCAACTTGCGGGTTTCGTGACCTCGTGAACTTATGCATAGGGGTTGGCACACGTTGTCTTGAATCTAAAGAGAAATTTGGGGCACTCTTCGAAGTACTTTGTGTTGGTTTGAATAGATGAATCTGAGATTGTGTGATGCATATCGTATAATCATACCCATGGATATTTGAGGTGACATTGGAGTATCTAGGTGACATTAGGGTTTTGGTTTATTTGTGTCTTAAGGTGTTATTCTAGTATGAACTCTATGATAGATCGAACAGAAAGAATAGCTTCATGTTATTTTTACTACGTACTCCTGAATAGATCGATCCGAAAGAATAACTTTGAGGTGGTTTCGTACCCTACCATAATCTCTTCGTTTGTTCTCCGCTATTAGTGACTTTGGAGTGACTCTTTGTTGCATGTTGAGGGATAGTTATATGATCCAATTATGTTATTATTGTTGAGAGAACTTGCACTAGTGAAAGTATGAACCCTAGGCCTTGTTTCAAGGCATTGCAATAACGTTTATGCTCACTTTTATCATTAGTTACCTTGCTGTTTTCATATTTTTAGATTAGAAAAACCTATATCTACCATCCATATTGCACTTGTATCACCATCTCTTCACCGAACTAGTGCACCTATACAATTTACCATTGTATTGGGTGTGTTGGGGACACAAGAGACTCTTTGTTATTTGGTTGCAGGGTTGTTTGAGAGAGACCATCTTCAACCTACGCCTCCTTCAGATTGATAAACCTTAGGTCATCCACTTGAGGGAAATTTGCTACACTACAAAAAAAAGACACATCCGTGACATTTTGGGCCGAATGAATTTTTTTTCTGTCATACATATGACACTTCTATGACGATAATTGTGACAAAACCCAGTATCATCACAGATGTGGTGGGCTCCTACTTCTATGACAAAAAATCATGACAGAAAATGGGCTTTTCGTCCTGGGCGGGCCGGAGACGCAGCTGCATGACATTCTTTGGGCCGTCCACGACGGAAAAAATCGTGGTAGAAGCGAGGGGGAGGAAAATTTCAGGGAGTTCCTGGTTACGATGGGAGGTCGGGGGCCGAGCGATGCGCGTTTCTCTCGTACATATACGCGCGTGTGTGCGAGGCGTTGGCTCTAACTGAATCCGAGCGTTGCGGTGGAGGCTGGATGAACAGGAGCCGGTGGAGGCTGGAGGAGGTCGACGGTAGCCCGTGGAGGCTGGAGGAGGTCGATGGTGGAGATGAACAATATCTCGTGGAGTCCCGTTTTGCGGTACGCCACACCCCTCCCGATCAACAGGACCCCCGTTTCGACCGTAGGAGGTCCGTTTCGTCCGTTTTGCGGTACGCCACACCCCTCCCGATCAACAAGACCCCCGTTTCGACCGTAGGAGGTCCGTTTCGTCCGTTTTGCGGTACGCCACACCCCTCCCGATCAACAGGACCCCCGTTTCGACCGTAGGAGGTCCGTTTCCTCCATTTTGTGGTACGCCAGACCCCTCCCGATGAACAGGATCCCGTTTCGAACATGGCCGGTCGAACACAAGGCCGTTTCCTCCGTTTCGCGGTACGCCAGGCCTCGTTTCCATCGCCTGTTCCGTCCAAGCCATCCCGATGAACACGACCACGCATTCCATTCCGACCCAGCCGGTTGGCTCCCACGCGTTCCGTTGCCTCTCGATGAACACGACGCATTCCGTTGCCTCCCCATGAACACGACGCATTCCGTTGCCTCCCCATGAACACGACGCATTCCGTTGCCTCCCCATGAACACGACGCATTCCGTTGCCTCCCCATGAACACGGCAGCGGCGTTGTTTCTCCGTTCGACCCAGCCATGTAC
This sequence comes from Aegilops bicornis, assembly GCA_021605145.1. Lineage (NCBI taxonomy): Eukaryota > Viridiplantae > Streptophyta > Magnoliopsida > Poales > Poaceae > Aegilops > Aegilops bicornis. The sequence goes on along the minus strand of CM038675.1, from coordinate 273,849,410 downwards.
ACGAGCCACGGCGTACGTATGCACGAGTAGGCATTCGAGACCCTACCCGTATGTACGTACGTGGCCGTATTTTCTTTCTTGCACCCTGGCCGCTGTACGTACGTGTACATGCTACGTGCGCGCCTCTACTACGACACGTACGCGCCTCTACTACGACACGTGCGCGCCTCTACATCGACCAGTATATATGTACATACACGTTCGCGACCAGAATGACAACGCTACGTACGCTTCGACCAGGTGGGTCCCGACTGTCAGGCACTTCCTTGCCTGCGAAGATGTAGCTGGTGGGTCCCAGCAGTCAGGGGCGAATCATTATTTTGCTCGGACGCGCCTTGCGTGCGAAGGTGTAGCTTTGGGTCCCAGCAATGTGGGGAATCGTTTTTTTTTGTTGCCCGGACGCACTTCCTTGCGTGCAAAGATGTAGCTGGTGGGTCCCAGCAGTCAGGGGGGCAAATATTTTTTTTCGGACGCACTTCCTTGCGTGCGAAGATGTAGCTGGTGGGTCCCAGCAGTCAGGGGGCGAATCTTTTTTTTTTCGGACGCACTTCCTTGCGTGCGAAGATGTAGCTGGTGGGTCCCAGCAGTCAGGGGGAAACATTTTTTTCATGAAATACGGTGGCCCATCCGGTGGGTCCCCGCTGTCAGGTGGAGGAATAATTATTTTGCGCGTAATAAGGAGGCACTTCCTTGCTGCGGCCGTGGACCCAGCTGTCAGCCTCTCCACATACAGTCCACGTCCGATGGATGCCATTCCTTGACCACGTTGACCACGCCGCGCCGAGAGCACCATGGCGGTGGACGACGGCGAGGCCTAGGAAGGGGACGACGCGGAGCCGGGGAAGACGCGGTAGTGGATGCCCACTGTAGAGGAGTATGAGGGTTCACTCGTTCGGCTGCGGTGTGAGGCTGCCGTCGACGCAGAATAACAGGGGGTGTGGGTGCGTAGAGGGATGGCCTGGCCAGCGGTGGGAGTAGTAGGGGGCGGTGAGGCCTCCGCGGCATCACAGCCAGCCACAAAGGCGGGAAGCGGCACGACCGGGCGCTGATTTGGGCGGCTGGAGCAAGAAGGCCAGAGGTTGAAGAAGCACTACGGCCGTTGGATGGACATCGTACGGTCACTAGAGCTAGAATCATTCATATATTGACTAAAGTTGACAAAGGCCTCCGTCCCACTCAACTTAGTAGGCCCACAAGTCAGCCTCCCACCAAGGTGGGTCCCAGCTAGCACGGGGGTATTCATTTTTTGTGCGTAATAAGGAGGCACTTCCGGTGGGGCCGAGCTGACAGCGAGGGGAACGTTTTTTTTTGCGAAATACGGTGGCCCATCCTGTGGGTCCCAGCAGTCAGGGGAAACATTTTTTTTTCGCGAAATACTGGTGGCACGTCCGGTGGGTCCCTGCTGTCAGGTGAAGGAATAATTATTTTCCACGTAATAAGGAGGCACTTCCTTGCGGCTACCGTGGACCCAACTGTCAGCCTCTCCACGTACACTACTCTTCCGATGGAAGTCGATCGTTGACCACATTGACCACACCGCGCCGAGAGCACCACGGCGGTGGACGATGGCGAGGCCTAGGAAGGGGATGGCGCGGAGCCGGGGAAGACGCGGCAGTGGGAGCCCGCACGGAGAGGAGGACGAGGGTTCACCGGTTCGGCTGCGGTGTGAGGCTGCCGTCACCGCAGAATAACAGGGGGTGTGGGTGAGTAGAGGGATGCCCTGGCCAGCGGTGAGAGTAGTAGGGGGTGCTGAGGCCTGCGCGGCAGCATAGCCGGCCACGGGAGGCGGGAGTAGGTGATACGTCTCCAACGTATCTATAATTTTTGATTGCTCCATGCTATATTATTTATTGTTTTGAACAATATTAGGCTTTATTATACACTTTTATATTACTTTTGGGACTAACCTATTAACCGGAGGCCCAACCCATATTGCTGTTTTATTGCCTGTTTCAGTATTTCGAGGAAAAGGAATATCAAACGGAGTCCAAACGGAATGAAACCTTCGGCAGCGTGATTTTTTGGAAGAATATGATCCTGGAGACTTGGAGTTCACGTCGAAAGATCCTCGAGGCGGCCACGAGATAGGAGGGCGCGCCCCCCTGTAGGGCGCACCCCCCTGTCTCGTGGGCCCCTCGAGCACCTCCCGACCGACTTCTTTCCCCTATATAAGCCTATGTACGCTAAAAACATCGAATATCAAGATAGATCAGGAGTTCCGCCGCCGCACGCCTATGTAGCCACCAAAAACCCCTCGGGAGCCCGTTCCGGAACCCTGCCGGAGGGGGAAACCATCACCGGTGGCCATCTTCATCATCCCGACGCTCTGCATGACAAGGAGGGAGTAGTTCACCCTCGGGGCTGAGGGTATGTACCAGTAGCTATGTGTTTGATCTCTCTCTCATGTTCTCTCTCGTGTTCCCTCTATGGCACGATCTTGATGTATCGAGCTTTGCTATTGTAGTTGGATCTTATGATGTTTCTCCCCTCTACTCTCTTGTGATGAATTGAGTTTCCCCTTTGAAGTTATCTTATCGGATTGAGTCTTTTATGAGAACACTTGATGTATGTCTTGCCGTGCTTATCTGTGGTGACAATGGGATATCATGTGCCACTTGATGTATGTTTTGGTGACCAACTTGCGGGTTCCGCCCATGAACCTATGCATAGGGGTTGGCACACGTTCTTGACTCTCCGGTAGAAGCTTTGGGACACTCTTTGAAGTACTTTGTGTTGGTTGGATGAATCTGAGATTGTGTGATCCATATCCTATAATCATGCCCACAGATACTTGAGGTGACAATGGAGTATCTAGGTGACATTAGGGTTTTGGTTGATTTGTGTCTTAAGGGGTTATTCTAGTACGAACTCTTTAATAGATTGATCCGAAAGAATAACTTTGAGGTGGTTTCGTACGCTACCATAATCTCTACGTTTGTTCTCCGCTATTAGTGGCTTTGGAGTGACTCTTTGTTGCATGTTGAGGGATTGTTATATGATATATCTATCTTATTATTGTTGAGAGAACTTGCACTAGTGAAAGTATGAACCCTAGGCCTTGTTTCCTATCAATGCAATACCGTTTACGCTCACTTTTATCATTAGTTACCTTGCTGTTTTTATATTTTCAGATTACAAAAACCTATATCTACCATCCATATTGCACTTGTATCACCATCTCTTCGCTGAACTAGTGCACCTATACAATTTACCATTGTATTGGGTGTGTTGGGGACACAAGAGACTCTTTGTTATTTGGTTGCAGGGTTGTTTGAGAGAGACCATCTTCATCCTACGCCCTCCTATGGATTGATAAACCTTAGGTCATCCACTTGAGGGAAATTTGCTACTGTCCTAGAAACCTGTATACTTGCAGGCCCAACAACGTCTACAAGAAGAAGGTTGTGTAGTAGACATCAAGCTCTTTTAAAGCGCCATTCTTTGGGAGGTGAGTGCTTGAAGGTATATCTTTAGATCTTGCAATCGAATCTTTTTGTTTCTTGTTTTATCACTAGTTTAGTCTATAAAAGAAAACTAAAAAAATGGAGTTAAGCTTGTCTCATATGCTTCACCTTTTTTATATCTTTCGTGAGTATGATGGAAAGGAAAATTGTGCTCAAGTGCTAGAAGAAGAATGCATTAAAATGCTTGGTACTGAATCTTTGAATGATGAGCATGATTGCAATGTTGTTAGTATAAACTCCTTGAATATCCCTAGTACTAATGATGATTGCTCTAGTCATGATGAAAATATTTCTTATAAGCATGTCAACTTTTGTGGAGTGCATGTTTGCATGAACACACCAAATAGAGAAGATATATATTGCAAGAGGCATAAGCATTTAGAAACTAAATGGTTGCAAGAAAGGCTAAATGTGAGTGCTGAAAATTTAAATTTCCTTTGTCGTACTTGTGAACTTTGCAATGAACGTGGTCATCTACATCTCCTATGCAAATTGTTTCATGATCGAATCGTGTCCAAAAATTGTGATGATTTGATTTCCCTTGCACATTACAATGAACTTAGTTTGCTTTTGGGTTATGAAGAATTGAAACGTTTACTTAAGGACCTTCCAGAATTTGCCCAAAAGAAATTCCTTGATATTGATCTAGAGAAGATTTATATGTTTTGTGCGGAGAATTGCATTGAAAATCCTTATATTGCCAATTACCTAAAGAAAATAAAGCAAATAGAAGATGATGAGAATACTAATGAAAGGGAAGAGACTTCCCAATATCCTCCTATTATTTCTTATGATGAATTAGGCAACGAGGAAGAGTTTCTATTCAACCAATTTCATCAATAAGGAGCTCAAAAAGGAAGGTTGAAACCACACATAATGTGAAGAAGAAAAAGAAAAGAAGGAGAAACAAAGGTAGAAAGGTATCCCTCCCAAATGATATTGCTCCTATTACTCATTGTGATGATGATAATTCCTATACTATATATTGGTGCTATCAATATTTTTAATGATGAGAGTGATTATGCTTATGATATGGAAGGGCCCAAGCTTGGGGAAGCTATGTTTGATGAGGATGAAATATTTGAGAATATATTTGCTGAAATTAATGTTTGTCCCAAGCTTGGGGATGCTATGTTTAATGAAGATGAAATTTTTAGCATCCCAAGTTTTGATATGCAAAGTTGTTATGATGATAGCATGCCTCCTACTTATGATGATTATATTGATGAAAGTGGGTTTGGAAGAGTGTCAACTTTAGGAAGTAGTTATCCCACTATTTTGGAGGATGTTGAATCGTATTGTGATGAATGTCAAAGTGGATTTGGAAGAGTGTCAACTTTATTTAGTGATGATTCCACTATCTTGGGAGAGGTTTCAATCGATTATGATGAGAACGAAGTTGCTACTTATGATGATTATTGTGATGAAACTTATCCTATAAAAAGTAGTGATGATTATATTTACAAATCTTTTCATGATTATGATTACCCTCTTTCTGAACATTACTCTTTTAATGTGGAATTTTTTTTTAGTGTTCAAGTCTCTTATGATACTCCCACTATTCCGAATGAGAATAATTTTGCTTATGTGGAGAGTAGTAAATTTTCTATGCTAGTAGATCATGAAAATAATGCTTTAGGTGCTGGTTATATTGTTCAATTCATTCATGATGCTACTGAAAATTATTATGAGGGAGGAACATATGCTTGTAGGAGTTGCAATAATGTCAAGTTTCCTCTCTATGTGCTTCAATTTTTGAACTTATGCTTGTTTTACCTTCCTATGGTAGTTGATCATTGTTCCCATAATTTGTTTGCTCACAAAATCCCTATGTACAGTAAGTGGGTTAGACTTAGATGTGCTAGCCATATTCTTCATGATGCTCTCTTTATGTTTCAATTCTTATCTTTTATGTAAGCATAATTGAAATCATCATGCCTAGCTAGGGGCGTTAAACGTTAGCGCTTGTTGGGAGGCAACCCAATTTTATTTTAGTTTATTGCTTTTTGATTCTGTTGAGTAATAAATAATCCGTCTAGCTACTGTTTATATGTGGTTTTATGTTTTAGTTAGTGTTTGTGCCAAGTAGAACCATTGGGAAGACTTGGGTGAAGTCTTTATGATCATGCTGTAAAAAACAGAAACTTTAGCGCTCACAAGATTAGCTTCAAATTTTTAATGGAGAGTGATATTTAGTTGATTATTTTTAAATATTATTACTAAAAAAATTCCTCAGTTCCACCGATTTATTTTAGAATTTTTGGAGTTCCAGAAGTTTGCGTTAGTTCTGATTACTACTGCATTCTGCTTTTTGACAGATTCTGTTTTTCTTGTGTTGTTTGCTTATTTTGATGAATCTATGAGTAGTATCGGAGGGTATGAACCATAGAGAAGTTCGAATACAGTAGATATTACACCAATATAAATAAAGAATGAGTTCATTACAGTACCTTGAAGTGGTGTTTTGTTTTCTTTCGCTAACGGAGCTCATGAGTTTTCTGTTAAGTTTTGTGTTATGAAGTTTTCAAGTTTTGGGTAAAGATTCGATGGACTATGGAATAAGGAGTGGTAAGAGCCTAAGCTTGGGGATTCCCAAGGCACCCCAAGGTAATATTCAAGGACAACCAAGAGCCTAATCTTGGGGATGCCCCGGAAGGCATCCCCTCTTTCGTCTTCGTTCATCGGTAACTTTACTTGGAGCTATATTTTTATTTGCCACATGATATGTGTTTTGCTTGGAGTGTCATTTTATCTTGTTAGTTTTTGCTTGCTGTTATTTAGAATAATGTTTTGCATCTTTAGTTTCAATAAAAATGTCAAGGATAGCATTTGCCATGCTTATTTTGCTAGTATACATGTTGCTGTTTGAAAACAGAAAGTTTACCGCTGTTGCAAAAATTCCCTAGAAAAATCAGAGAGTGGTCTAATGTTGAATCTTTTTGCATATTGAGATATGATAAATTTATTACAGTGGGAATTTTATTTCATAATTTTTGGAGTCAGGGAAGTATTTATACTCTTGCATTCTTTACAGACTGTACTGTTTTGGCAGATTGCTGTTATGTTTGCATTGTTTGCATATGTTTGCTTGTTTAATGATTCTATTTAAGGATAGGAGTATTAAATATGCAGAGGTATTTAGTATGAAATGTTGAATAATAATGTTAGTGATTTGTTACAGTAGAAAATGATAAGGTTTTGCATTTGTTTATACTAACCTATCTCACGAGTTCTTGTTGAGTTTGTTGTGAATGAAGCTTTTGATAAAAAGAGAAAGCATGATATGGGAGGAATTAAGGAGACACAAAAGTTCAAGCTTGGGGATGAACAAGGCACCCCAAGATAATATTTCAAGAAGTCTCAAGCATCTAAGCTTGGGGATGCCCCGGTAGGCATCCCACCTTTCTTCTTCAAGAACTATCGGTTAGTATCGGTTGAGCCTAAGTTTTTGCTTCTTCACATGAGTTGTGCTATCCTTGCAATGTCATTTTATTTTGTTTTGCTTTCTGTTTGAATAAAATACCAAGATCTGAAATTCCTTAATGTTAGAGAGTCTTCACATAGTTGCACAATTATTTAACTACTGATTGATCTTCACTTATATCTTTCGGAGTAGTTTGTCATTTGCTCTAGTACTTCACTTATATCTTTTAGAGCACGGTGGTGGTTTTATTTTGAAGAAATAGATTAACTCTCATGCTTCACTTATATCATTTTGAGAGTCTTTAATAGCATGGTAGTTTTCTTAAATAATCTTAATATGCTAGGTATTCAAGAACAGTAAAAACTTTCTTATGAGTGTGTTGAATACTAAGAGAAGTTTGATGCTTGATGATTGTTTTGAGATATGGAAGTAGTGATATTAGAGTCATGCTAGTTGAGTAGTTGTGAATTTGAGAGATACTTGTGTTAAAGTTTGTGATTCCTGTAGCATGCACGTATGGTGAACCGTTATGTGATGAAGTCGGAGCATGATTTATTTATTGATTGTATTACTAATGAGTTGCGGTCGGGGAATGACGATGGTCTTTCCTACCAATCTATCCCCCTAGGAGCATGCACGTAATACTTTGCTTTGATAACTTTTAGATTTTTGCAATAAGTATATGAGTTCTTTATGATTAATGTTGAGTCCATGGATTATACGCACTCTTCCTCCTTCCACCATTGCTAGCCTCTCTAATACCGCGCACTTTTCGCCGGTATCATATACCCACCATATATCTTCCTCAAAACAGCCACCATACCTACCTATCATGGCATTTCCATAGCCATTCCGAGGTATATTGCCATGCAACTTTCCACCGTTCCGTTTTTCATGACACGCTTCATCATTGTCATATTGCTAGCATGATCATGTAGTTGACATCGTATTTGTGGCAAAGCCACCATTCATAATTCCTTCATACATGTCACTCTTGATTCATTGCATATCCTGGTACACCGCCGGAGGCATTCATATAGTGTCATATTTTGTTCTAAGTATCGAGTTTTAATTGTTGAGTTGTAAGAAAATGAAAGTGTGATGATCATCATTATTAGAGCATTGTCCCAGTGAGGAAAGGATGATGGAGACTATGATTCCCCCACAAGTCGGGATGAGACTCCGGACGAAAAATAAAAAAAAGGAGAAAAAAGAGGCCATAAAAAAAGAGGCCATAAAAAAAGAGAAGGCCCAAATAAAAAAAATAAAAAAATGAGAGAAAAAGAGAGAAGGGACAATGCTACTATCCTCTTACCACACTTGTGCTTCAAAGTAGCACCATGATCTTCATGATAGAGAGTCTCCTATGTTGTCACTTTCATATACTAGTGGGAATTTTCATTATAGAACTTGGCTTGTATATTCCAATGATGGGCTTCCTCAAAATGCCCTAGGTCTTCGTGAGCAAGCGAGTTGGATGCACACCCACTTAGTTTCTTTTGTTGAGCTTTCAAATGCTTATAGCTCTTGTGCATCCGTTGCATGGCAATCCCTACTCACTCACATTGATATCTATTGATGGGAATTTCCATAGCCCGTTGATACACCTAGTTGATGTGAGACTATCTTCTCCCTTTTTGTCTTCTCCACAACCACCCTTCTATTCCACCCATAGTGCTATATACATGGCTCACACTCATGTATTGCGTGAAGATTGAAAAAGTTTGAGAATGTGAAAAGTATGAAACAATTGCTTGGCTTGTCATCGGGGTTGTGCATGATTTAAATACTTTGTGTTGTGAAGACAGAACATAGCCAGACTATATGATTTTGTAGGAATAACTTTCTTTGGCCATGTTATTTTGAGGAGACATGATTGCTTTGTTAGTATGCTTGAAGTATTATTATTTTTATGTCAATATTAAATTTTTGTCTTGAATCTTTCGGATCTGAATATTCATATCACAATTAAGAAGAATTACAACGAAATTATGCCTAGTAGCTTTCCACATCAAAAATTATCTTTTTATCATTTACCTACTCGAGGACGAGCAGGAATTAAGCTAGGGGATGTTTGACACGTCTCCAACGTATCTATAATTTTTGATTGCTCCATGCTATATTATTTATTGTTTTGAGCAATATTAGGCTTTATTATACAGTTTTATCTTACTTTTGGGACTAACCTATTAACCGGAGGCCCAAACCATATTGCTGTTTTATTGCCTGTTTCAGTATTTCGAGGAAAAGGAATATCAAACGGAGTCCAAACGGAATGAAACCTTCGGTAGCGTGATTTTTTGGAAGAATATGATCCTGGAGACTTGGAGTTCACGTCAGAAGATCCTTGAGGCGGCCACGAGATAGGAGGGTGCGCCCCCTTTCTCATGGGCCCCTCGAGCACCTCCCGACCGACTTCTTCGCCTATATAAGCCTACGTACCCTAAAAACATCGAATATCAAGATAGATCGGGAGTTCCGCCGCCGCAAGCCTCTGTAGCCACCAAAAACCCCTCGGGAGCCCATTCCGGCACCCTGCCGGAGGGGGAAACCATCACCGGTGGCCATCTTCATCATCCCAGCGCTCTCCATGACAAGGAGGGAGTAGTTCAGCCTCGGGGCTGAGGGTATGTACCAGTAGCTATTTGTTTGTTCTCTCTCGTGTTCCCTCTATGGCACGATCTTGATGTATCCCGAGCTTTGCTATTGTAGTTGGATCTTATGATTTTTCTCCCCCTCTACTCTCTTTTGATGATTGAGTTTCCCCTTTGAAGTTATCTTATCGGATTGAGTCTTTTATGAGAACACTTGATGTATGTCTTGCCGTGCTTATCTGTGGTGACAATGGGATATCATGTGCCACTTGATGTATGTTTTGGTGACCAACTTGCGGGTTCCGCCCATGAACCTATGCATAGGGGTTGGCACGTTCTTGACTCTCCGGTAGAAGCTTTGGGGCACTCTTTGAAGTACTTTGTGTTGGTTGGATGAATCTGAGATTGTGTGATGCATATCGTATAATCATGCCCATGGATACTTGATGTGACAATGGAGTATCTAGGTGACATTAGGGTTTTGGTTGATTTGTGTCTTAAGGTGTTATTCTAGTACGAACTCTTTAATAGATTGATCCGAAAGAATAACTTTGAGGTGGTTTCGTACCCTACCATAATCTCTACGTTTGTTCTCGCTATTAGTGGCTTTGGAGTGACCCTTTGTTGCATGTTGAGGGATTGTTATATGATCTACCTATGTTATTATTGTTGAGAGAACTTGTACTAGTGAAAGTATGAACCCTAGGCCTTGTTTCTTATCATTGCAATACCGTTTACGCTCACTTTTATCATTTGTTACCTTGCTGTTTTTATATTTTCAGATTACAAAAACCTATATCTACCATCCATATTGCACTTGTATCACCATTTCTTCGCCGAACTAGTGCACCTATACAATTTACCATTGTATTGGGTGTGTTGGGGAGACAAGAGACTCTTTGTTATTTGGTTGCAGGGTTGTTTGAGAGAGACCAGCTTCATCCTACGCCTCCTACGGATTGATAAACCTTAGGTCATCCACTTAAGGGAAATTTGCTACTGTCCTACAAACCTGTGCACTTGGAGGCCCAACAACGTCTACAAGAAGAAGGTTGTGTAGTGTTGACACCAGATTTTGGCACGGTTAAGAACTTGATTAAAATGGCCTCGTATAGAGAAGTGACCTACATGAAAAAGTTTCATATTGTTGATATGAACATCTTTGAAGTTTGGGTTGTCGCCATCCGACCTCATCTCAAGGGCTGAAACTATGCTCAAAATATTATGCTTTTGTATTCAGAGTATTGTTCGGCCGATTAGGCCTTCAAGACGACCTCCTATGGGAAAAGTTTCTACACGGATTGTCTTCGTCTCATCGAAACGATCGATTTTGATATAAAGAACGTCTCCATCAGAGTTCGTATCAAGAAGTTAGAGCCAAAGCAGTGTGTTGTGAAATTTTAGCCCGGAAGTTCCGGGCAAAACTTCCGGGGAGGTTCCGGGCTAAACAGAAAGTCCGCACACGGTTCGCCCCGAAAGCTAGAATTTTAACATTATTTGCAGATTTACGGGTCAGAGTTCAGTATCAAGATGACCTCGGAGGAAAAAGTGATGAACTGAAGAGTTTTGTTCCATTGCAAGATCTACAACTTTGCTTTTTGGACCATCGCGATCGGAGGCCATGTGTGACCTGCAGGAGCTATACAAGAGGGCTACTTGATGTAATTTTAGCCCAGAAGTTCCGGGCTGACCGGAAGTTCCGGCCCTCGTAGTCCGAGTTAGGTTATCTTTTGATGTTTTGGACGGGATTTGAGTCCTTTTCTTGTATGGAAAGTCCAGCCGCCTTATATATATGTAAGGGGTGACGGCCGATTGAATAACAATACACAATCGAACAATCAATCTACTTTTTACCCTAGTTTTACATCTCTCCCTTGTTCTTTCTCTCTCGTTCTTCGTTCGTTCTTCGTTGAAGGGCAGCGATCCTTGAGGCTCTAGGGGCGGGCGAACCGACCTAGGGCAGCCCATAGCCGCCGCGCGTCCAGACGGGGTCCCTCCCGGGCGCGTGGGGTTTCGGGTCCTGAAAGCGCCCGCCGGATTGTCCTCCGTACCGCACTTCCGGCGGGTCTGCTTCGGCGTGAGCTGCGGTGCATCACCCCCGTCATCGAGGGTACACATTGACGTGTTCGTGTGCGAACACACTTTTTGGCGACTCCGTTGGGGAAGAAAGATCAAGAATCATCAGCAACCATGTCTACTCTCCCCAAGCCCTCAGAAGTTGACGCCGATAACATCGTTAAGCCCAGTCTTGATGAACTATCGGATGAACATCGCCAAGCCTACGAAGCGCGCAAGGAGCAGCGTGAAGAGGCTTTTGAGGCGCTCAAGAAGAAGCGTGAGGAGGAGGATTTGGAAGCGTTTCTTTCAAGTTTTAGGAAGGACCGTCAAGGCAACATCACTCCGGTTGGAAACGTCAATTTTCCTCCCCTCATCGACGAACAAGATGTAATCACTTTGTGAGTAAAGTTTTTCTCCGAAGCAAGTGGCTGTGATTGAAAGTCTTGTTAGCAAGGGTAATGTGATGGCATACAATTCTTTTGTGGCTAGTGCTAATGCTCAGAAAAATATGCCTCCGTCATCTAGTGGTACCTCATAAAATTCTGAAAACGCTAGTCCAACTTTACCTATTTCATCGGCACCTCCTATACAACAACAATATAGTATGCCGTTGAATTTTGACCCTAGTCAAACCAACCAGCTTATGACTACACCTACATACCCTAATCCTATTATGAGTGTGCCCAATTCGGCGTCAACACCGAATCATTTTTTCACACCACCCATAGGCGCAAGTATGTTTGGTCTTCCTTGAATTATGGTTCGGCGCCCATCCCACAAGTTGCACCAATAGCTAGTACTCAGGTTGCTCCTATGTCGTTGCCACAAACATCTTCATCTACCTCGGATCCAATTTTAGCTAAATTAAGGGAGGATTTGCATAAGATGTTTCTAGAAACTTTCGGAAACGAGCCGAAAGTAAAGAGTCGTGTGTATCAAAAGCCTTATCCTGAACACTTCGATGCAATTTCTTACCCTCAAGGTTATAAGGTTCCTGATTTTGTTAAATTTAGTGGTGAGGGTACGAAAACAACTTGGGAGCATGTGAGTCATTATCTAGCACAGTTGGGTGAAGCAGGTTCCATAGAAGAGTTGAAAGTGCGTTTATTTCCCTTGTCTTTAACTGGTACCGCATTTTCATGGTTTGCTGCTTTACCACATGGCTCAATTCTCTTATGGTCGCAATTAGAGCAAAAGTTTCATGATCACTTTTATAGCGGCGATAATGAGCTAAAGTTGTCACATCTTACATCGGTTAGGCGAAACATGATGAATCGGTCACCGATTACGTCAAGAGATTTAGAGATATAAAGAACCGATGTTATAGCTTAGTGATAACTGAGAGAGACTTGGCGGATCTTGTTCTTAATGGTTTAAAAACTCACATTAAAGAGAGGTTGGAAAGTTATGAGTTTTTGAATATTAACCAAGTCTTGCAAAAGGCGTTGGCTCAAGAGAGTCGAAGTAAAGAGGTTCATAGGTCTAAACCGATCATCCTAGAATGCATATGATTGAACACAATGATGATAATTCGGACGATGAGGTTGATGTCTATACTACTGAATTCGTTTGGTCCTCAAAGGCCAAACCCTATATGTGCAATGCTCTTAAGCCGATTCGCAAGAATCGTGATGAGGATATGAGGTTCACTTTTGATATATCAAAGTGTGATAAAATATTTGATGCTCTATTGCAAGACAAGATGATTAGAATATCACACACCATACCGCCGTTTGAGGAGCTAAAACGGCGTGCTTATTCTGAAAGTACCATAATTCATTTTCTCATGCTACTAATGATTGCAATGTTTTTTCGACGACAGATACAATCGGCCATTAATGACGGACGATTGAATTTTGCTGAGATGCAAGTTGATAAACAACCCTTCCCGATAAACACCATGGACTTGGAAGGGAAGAAAATGTTAATTGACCTAACATAGCCGAATCTGCTAATAAAGATAATGTTGTTATTGGTGAACCCAGGAATAGCAAGGAGGGCGACAAGGTCTTGGGAAGAAAGATTGTGCTTGAGAAGCAACCCGATGGCAAGGAGGTGTTGAAGATCACTATAAAAAATGCTACACTCGGGGGGCAACCACAAGTGCAAGAGGATATTCATGTTAAATTGATCAAGCCTAAGAATTCAGAAGTTGGCAAGTGGAAAAAGAATGAAACTAAGTACAAGAAAATCAAGCCAACTTTTGATATGTTGCTATCCAAATATGCAAGTCAAGCGCCCGGTTCTAGCTCTAATCGGCCATCACATTCAAAGTGTTCAAGATTGCCTCTGGAGCAAGAGTTTCGATGCTATGCAAGGCCATATGGGTCATGGGCACTGACACCATGGATGTCACAACCCTGCTATGCGCCATATTACATGAGAGGCTTGATGGAGGATGGGGCAGCCCCAATGGCTCCTTATGCTTTTTCATATGGGCGGGCAGCACCTAGAAGGCACCTTTCATGAGAGGCTTTATTATCCCTCACAAGGCCGTTTGAGCTATGGTGCTAATCGGTCAACAAAAATTTCTCCAAGTAAGGCCAACAAAAAAGTGTGGCGTGTTGAGTCACCTAATGCGGAAATTGCAGAATGTGACAAGCAAAAGGAGATCGAAAAGCCGGTTGTTGGTAATCTGGCTACTTCTAATGGTGATATTGTTATTGTTCAGCAGGGTTTGATGGTTAATGATCATGAGGCAAGCACAAGCAAGACCAAACCAAGGGATCCCAAATATACTCAACCTAAGTGGTGTCCTCCCGGTTTAACTAAGACCATGAAAATGAGATTACAACGCATTAGGAACCACGAGAAGGTAGAGCATAACGAGGAGAGGCAAAGGGACGAATTTTTCAGTAAAATTTGGCCCATGGCACTCACAAAACAAGTGTGGAGGCCTAAACAAAAACAAAACACAAATGCTTCTACATTACATTTGCAACAATACCTTCACCACCGAAAGAGGATGATGCAATCCCTATTACATCGTCCACACCACCTGAAACATCCCCTTCAATTGAGGAAACTTTAAGCCCAATATACACGTTGGGAGATGAAGATGAGATGGTGGATTATGAATCTACGCCGGTTCAGGAAGGTATGTATATTAATATGGTATATTACTTACCCACCGAGTTTCGTGCTACACGTGAAGAAGGGGAGGTAGCCAAGCTGGATTTTGGTCCTAAGAATGCTATCTTCGAGAAGCCAAGAGAACCGGTGAAACACTTGAAGCTATTGTACCTCAAAGGTCATATTAACGGATCGCGGTTGCTAGGATGCTCGTTGATGGTGGTGCTGTGGTAAATCTTATGCCCTACTCGGTCTTCAAAAAGTTGGGGTTAGATGATGATGCGTTGATGAAGACCAATATGGTACTTAATGGATTCGAGGGTAAAGAAAAGACAGAGGCCAAAGGTGTGATGTGCATGGAAATCACCGTGGGAAGCAAAACTTTGGCCACCACATTCTTCATTGCCGAGGTGCAAGGTAACTATAATGTTATATTAGGTTGCGATTGGGTTCATGCTAACCAATGTGTGCCATCTACCATGCATCAATTTTTAATACAATTGATCGATGATGAGGTAGAAATCATTCACGCGGATAATTCGGCTTGTGTTGCTTTGGCCGATGCATCGGTGGATTGGAATCATCCCGATGTAACTTGCTTAACAGGGCGTGACCTCTCGGAGTTTGATTTCCTTAGTGCTACAAGGAACGGGTTCATTCCCATCTCTTTAAAGCCGATTGGTGGTAATCGGTTACAAGGTATGATGTGAACAAGAAGTTAAAATCAACGGCCGATATATAACTATCGCCCTTAGCATAAACATGGCCGATACATAATTATCGTCCTGAGAAAAATAAATGGCTGATGGATTGTTAACATCATCCTTAGAACAAATACATTGCAAATTAATTTTCGGCACGCAAGTTTTGCCGAAAAACAGGGGAGCATGTGTTGACACCAGATTTTGGCACGGTTAAGAACTTGATTAAGATGGCCTCGAATAGAGAAGTGACCTACATGAAAAAGTTTCATATTGTCGATATGAACATCTTTGAAGTTTGGGTTGTCGCCATCCGACCTCATCTCAAGGGCCGAAACTATGCTCAAAATATTATGCTTTTGTATTCATAGTATTGTTCGGCCGATTAGGCCTTCAAGACGACCTCCTATGGGAAAAGTTTCTACACAGATTGTCTTCGTCTCGTCGAAAGATTTTGATATAAAGAACGTCTCCATCGGAGTTCGTATGAAGAAGTTAGAGCCAAAACAGTGTGCTGCGAAATTTTAGCCCGGAAGTTCCGGGCAAAACTTTCGGGGAGGTTCCGGTCTAAACAGAAAGTCCGCACACGGTTCGCCCCGAAAGCTGGAATTTTAACATTATTTGCAGATTTACGGGTCAGAATTCAGTATCAAGATGACCTCGGAGGAAAAAGTGATGAACTGAGGAGTTTTTCTCCATTGCAAGATCTACAACTTTGCTTTTTGGACCATCGCGATCCGAGGCCATGTGCGACCTGCAGGAGCTATACAAGAGGGCTACTTGATGTAATTTTAGCCCGGAAGTTCCGGGCTGACCGGAAGTTCCGGCCCTCGTAGTCCGAGTTAGGTTATCTTTTGATGTTTCGGACGGGATTTGAGTCCTTTTCTTGTACGGAAAGTCCAGCCGCCTTATATATATGTAAGGGGTGACGGCCGATTAATAACAATACACAATCGAACAATCAATCTACTTTTTACCCTAGTTTTACATCTCTCCCTTGTTATTTCTCTCTCGTTCTTCGTTCGTTCTTCGTTGAAGGGCAGCGATCCTCGAGGCTCTAGGGGCGGGCGAACCGACCTAGGGCAGCCCATAGCCGCCGCGCGTCCAGACGGGGTCCCTCCCGGGCACGTGGGGTTTCGGGTCCTGAAAGCGCCCGCCGGATTGTCCTGCGTACCACGCTTCCGGCGGGTCTCCTTCGACGTGAGCTGCGGTGCATCACCCCCGGCGTCGAGGGTACACGTTGACGTGTTCGTGTGCGAACATGTAGTAGACATCAGTAGGCGGTCCCGCCGGCGCTGCTTTGGCGGCTGGAGCAAGAAGATCAGATATTGAAGAAACAGGACAGCCGTTGGATTGACATTCAACGGTTACGTCTGCTAGAATCGTTTGTTGACGTATATAATTACTAAATTTTCTTTTGCATACGCGTCAACTAAACAGGCCCACAAGTCAGACCACTCCCTCTTTCTTTAATAATTTATATATACCTCATGGCAACTTCTTGTTTAATTTATTGCAGTCGTTTTTTTGGTTGGCCAGGGCCAATTTCGCATATTTCTGTGGGTTCCAAACTATTTTTAATACCAAAATGTCGAGCCAGATTTAAAGTACTTTGAAGATATATTTAAATTAGGTTAATGCCCAGAGAAATAGGAATCTAAAAATGTGAAAAAATTCAAAAATTATAAAGTAATTGCCAATTTGTCATCTGTTTTTATATTTACAACCCATTTTATATTACTTTCCAGATTTGCAGGCGTCTTGAAAGAGTTGCAGCCCATCAGGGCATAGAAAAATAAGTAGGCCTGGATTGGGTATTCTTCAAAAAAATAAACTGGGCTCATTTTCACAAAGAAAATATAGCTGGGTTGGTCACATGGTGAACATAAAATATAAGCCTGGGCTAGACGGGTCACATCCCAGTTCAAAACCTGCTCCATCTCAATAATACCAAACAAAAAAAATACTGCTCGAGTAGCTACGTCCCAGGTGTCAGCCGATCTTGTGTTGTTCTCTTGTCTATTGACTATATACGCTCACAATGTCGTGAGCCCCAGATGTCAGGAAAACACTAGGAGGAAGCATTTTGTTTTTCCATACGCTGATGTGATGGGCCCCTACTGTCATCCTCTCCACGTACTTCTGCCGATTCCTGTTGTTTGTTGACCATGTTGACAACGCGAGGCGGCGGCGAAGCGCACCAAAGCGCGGAGGACGTCGGCGTTAACGATTTAGGAGGCGGTGGGGCGGCGATGCGTGCTTGCAGCCAGCCGTGGGAGGCGGAAGCGGCGGCCGCTGGTTTGGTTTTAAGGCTGGAGGAAGACAGGACTGAAGAAACACGACAGACTGTAAAAGCAGCAGGAGTACTTAACAACCTTAACTGAAACCAGTAGGGGCACTTAACAAGCAAAGCTAAAAGCAGTATGAGTACTTATACAGGTTCAACCGTATAAAGCACGCCTCGAACAGTGCTACTTTGCCTATAGTTAACCAAGGGTGAGGCCACCAAGCCCCAGGACAAGGCTCAGGCGCCACCCCGCGCATCCACAACCTTCTGAAAGCGGCTTCATCTCGCAACGTAGCCAATAAACAGGATATTCTCTTTAGAGCCATGGAAAAGCATGATCATAATCTTCTGTCCTATTCTCCAAGATGGACGGGCCTTCATTATTTGAGACCACCCATGAATAAGTATCTTTTCGCCTCCAAGGGGAATTGAGTAGGTCGACATAAACATCATGTTGTGACCAAGCGCAAGTCTGACCCGACCATGGTCAGACATCTGTATAGGAATAATAGAACTCGGCAGTTCCTGTTTGAACAAGATCACAGCTGTAAAACTGTGTATAAGCAATAGTTTATGAACAACATATATAAGAGAAAACAACTTGTACCATAAGTTTCTCAACACAGTTGGACCTGTTCAACGAGTGCAGCAGTGGCACACATATCCCATGTGGCCTTCCACCATTGAAATGCCCCACAAGGACCTCAAGACGATCAATAAAATGTAGGAACTTGTGGATGTCGATCTAGTCAACTTCAGTGCCATTAGTAAAAGCCGAGTTATTATAGAGTAACAAACGAGTAGACTGCTTAACTCTGAAAAAACCTACACGTGCCACCAATTATAAGAAAATATTAGATGCCACAAACGAGCAAACGGTTCTGGACTTTGGGCCGTAGACTGACCCTGCATGTTTGGGGGCCCATGTGTTCTACCTCAGCGCTTTTCATATTGCAAGCGATCGGTACGGCGCTGGTTTTAGAATCTTTGTCATAAGGCGAATACACAAAATTGAATAAAGCACGACAGCTATTGGAATGAAATTGAACGACAGTTCCTAACCAGCAATCAGAGTTGCAATTCTATCAACGATATACCATGTGATTAATAATACAGTCGTACTACTTATACACACAGGACACTTGTTTCACCATGCCAGATTATTACATCAAAATCTCTCGGAGGATAGATCAGTTCGGCGATTGCGTCTTTGCTCTTGAAGAATTTCAAAGTTGATTTGGACCAGCTCTCTTTGCCGAGAAAGTTCAATTTTGACATCATCCCCTACTGCAAGATATGACTTAGATTTGAACCTTGACCATCCTTTAGCATCAATCATCATGCGATCATCCTTTGTACTTACGGTATATTGAGCAGGTTCATTCACACCAAGGCTGCGCATGGTAAGAGAAACTTGGCCGTGGTCGGCCGGATTGTTGAACGACTCCCTCATTGCTCTATGAATTCTCTGTTTGCAAACAAGAAGACATACCCAAACAGTTAGATCAACACAGTGAATCATGTGAAATAACATGGAAAGAAAAAAGAACGATGCACTTGGGCAGCCAATGCTTACTAAGAAGGTGGACATGTCGGTTTCTGTATGGACTTTGGTATATGAAGTGCGAACTGCAGCAGCCGATCTGTTGCGGTGCAAGCTGCGGGCGGAAGCGACGCAAGTGCAAGTGTTGGTGCATGTGCGAAGCCGTTCTTTGCTGCGGAGATGGTGCTCCTTGTAGAGCTAGTGCCGTGTCGAGCATGTGCGGTGTCGATGCCCGATTCTCTGATGGTAGATCGGTGATCCAGCGACGCGGTCGGTGCCCAATCCTCATTTGGATCGGTGAGCCGTCATTTGTCGATGATAGAGCAACTGCCGGTGCTCGATCTGTGCGAGACATCGGCGATCATGTCTGGTCTGCTATGATCAGCATTCTAACTTGACTAGGATCCGTGACCGTGATCCAGTTTTTTCTTCATTTCTTTTAAACACGAGAAGGACTAATTGTGGCGTTTTTGTTAAACCAAACAGCAGTTCATCATAGGGATTCATCTTGTACTCAGACAACAGACTGATTCAATTTTTTCTAGTAATATAAGTGATGGACAGTGCCTTCGTTACTAGCACGACATAAGAAGTGAAACCTGCAAAAATAGCCATCGTAGAGCGAACCAGACGGTTTACTCTATGATGAATGTCACATGCCAAAACTTGCATCGTAAAATTGCAGGAAAAGAAAGAAAACATGACATTAAATCAATAATATTTAGACAGTAAATCAATAAGATTTACTTGATGTGACACAAGTGAATACTTACCAGGAAATCACTATGTTGAAGTACTAAACAGAATATTGATCGTCCAACTACGCGTGGCATGCAGGGCCCCCGCCTACTCCCACAAGCAGGACAGTCCAAAGGTCATGACAAATCGTATGGACCGAACATCCACGGGACCGAAAATCCTGGTGGGTGCGATAAACCCTGCAATGCATACAGATATTGGAGTGTAACCATAATTGATAAACCGTCCTCACAAAAAATATGATCTGGATACATCAAAATATACAGACTAAATTGAGTGGACAGACATTAACATAGACCATTCTCAGGACTGACCACAAACCAAAAGCGGCAGTACTAATAAACAATACAGGGTTCACAAACACAAATCAAGTACTGAACAATAGTACTTACTACAGACAAGCAAAGTTGCACTAACTAAACTCTGCATACTATTTCTTTCCACTGACCTACGGGATGAACCCATATAATGACTAGGCCATGGACTTACGTGTGAGATGTCTACATGCACCATCACCATCTCTTCAACCTGGGAGAACCTAACATACTGGTCTTTCCACTCATAAACATGACGATGAAGACAGGCTGCATCAGATTTGTCGGGAAGCTTTACAAGAACCACACGCTTCGTAATCGAAGGCACAGCCGGAAAATTTTTGTGGTCAAGTACAGCCTCGAGAACACGCCTGACAACAATGCTACAAGAAAACACTAGTTCAGGAAACGTGGCGACAAGGACACAACAATTTGGATAGTTCATGAAGTAGAACTCATCATCGTGTCTTCCAGTTCACACGGCATGCCTTTGAGAACTTCATCTCCACTGTGGACCTGGTTCTAATTCAAACAGAAACCGTATTTTATTACTACCTCCATTCAGAAATATAAGATGATTTTCGATATTATACTCCATATATGACTACATAAATGCACAGAAATGAGTGAACAAAGAAACTAGAACATGTCTTCAAAGGCATGAGAGCAGAGGGATTACATGCAATATCCATAACACAAGTTACTGAGGCAAATATACCCTCTTAAAATGTAGCATTGATGTTCATAAAGTACTCCCTCCGTCCTAAAACTCTTGTCTTAGATTTGTCTAGATACGGATGTATCAAGTCACATTTTAGTATTAGATACATCCGTATCTAGACAAATCTAAGACAAGAAATTTGGGACAGAGGGAGTAGTTGAAAGTAATCTATAAGAAATCAGTGTCAACCTCTCGCATGTTTTGGTCGAAAGAGGAATTTAGAACCGTCATTTGGCACACTAAAATCACATGCAAGATCACCCAGAAAGTTGTACTACCAGTACTAGTACTGCGTGTTAGATGAAAAACACGATCAAGATCGAGAAAAAGATCGTTAACAAGAGACATTACCTGGACTTGCTTAATGAGGGATCCCGGAGAGGGGGGCTTGGACAGGCGATGGCTTTGAGCTTGTCTCTGATAGTCTCGGCGGGGTGCTTGCGCTTCTTTGTACCATGAGCCTCGAAGGTTTTGGCGAGCCATAGACATCACGTCGGCGGTGCTCGGCGTCCATCCAAGAGAGGAAGCTGAGAGAGAAGAGTGAAAGGAGGAACAAGATGAGGGAGAAGTGAAGCGAGTGGGGTTTTCTTAAAGAGAGGAAGCTGAGAGAAGAGTGAAATGATGGTTGCTTCGTCCGTCCAACTTACTGCTGGAAAGGAGGGGGTTTTGTGATTTGACGGCTCATTGGGCATTACTGCGGGGTTCGATCGGGGTAGTCTACCGTCACTCTACTACGGAGTAATTTAGTGCATGACTGGTGGACCCAGGTTCTGGTTGTCCCACACATAGGCGAAAGTGAGTAATTTAGTGCATGGCTGGAGGAGGATCCGCACGGTAGAGCGTGTCCACTGTTTTTCTGAAGAAAAAAAATGTACAACAAGCATTTCCACTCTTACGACGGAGGAGTGCGAAACACGGCAGCCACTTGAACATACATAGTGCTCCTACTACTAGGCATGTGCAGTGGTTGATACGTCAGTACTACACAATCTTGTTGCTAGTGTAGTAAGATATGACGATAACAAATGATGTTGTGCGCATGTCAACTACTCCTATATGTAACATAGTACCGCTTTTTCATTTGTCCGTCGAGAATGAGCAGTGAGATCAATGTTAACAGAACTAGGTCCAAAGCGCCGCAGGGAATACGGTGCTACGGTACTCCACGAAACATGAACCATATGAAGCACGAATAGTGTTAGGCGGGGTGTATGAAGGGTGCAGGATGGGAGCAAAAGTTCCCTTCTCGACCCACTTTTGGGTGTTTGGCAGAGTGCATGAAGGGTGCATGAGTCCACACTAGTAGGTTGACAAAAATACACGAAGAGGAAACAACTATATTGAGATGAGAATGCAACCAAACACACCCACACGCTTTGTGCTACAGTGACTGATCTACACCGTTTGAGTTCGATCCAACGGTCATGTTGCACCGAGACATGGACATGCCCATGCAGAGGGCGCCTAAACAATACCGAAGTCCCTTTGCTTCTCGAGGCACACGATGTTGGTGATGCAGGGTGCAACTGCCCGCAGAGCCTGCTCCCGGTCGACGGGAGCCAGCTCGTCAAAGACGGCGTCCAATGGCACGAATGGATTCCGATGACAGAGCCCTGAAAGGATTCGCCCAGCAACGACGACGGCAGCCCGCAACCTCTCCTTGTCCAGCTCAGCCCCCACCATCGCACGCAGACGACTCAGCTCCTCAGAGATATAGGTGAAGAAGGAGACCATGTCAGGAAGCCGCAACTCGTTGAAGTCGACCGGGTGGTCGAACGGGTTTAGCCCGACGGCCCGACATCGTCAGCGGCACGACGGTAGGCATCGCGCAGCCGCAACACATGCGTGGCAACTTGGTTCACCAAGTGGCTGAGGCGATCCTGGACCTCGTCACGATCGGCCCGCTCGCGCTCCAGCCGGCTCCCCTAACGGCCAATCATATCTCCCGCTTTCTGCAGCAACGCCGCCGATGCCTCGAGCATCTTTGTGGTGGACGTCTGCCGCTTCTGAAGCTCCATGAACTCCCGCACATAACGGAGGAGCATGGCACTCCTCTCCTTCTTGAGCTCACGAAGCTCCACGTCCTTGTCCCTGAGCTCCGCATCCTTGGCATGGAGCTCCTGTGTCAGTCGCCTCACCTCGGACTCCGTGATCTACTGCGCCACCATGGCACCAGGTAGAAGCAATGGGGAGAGGAAGCAAAGGGGGCGAAACGGTTGAAAGGCAATGCAATCTACGGGAAAGCGGAGGGAGCAGGGAATCTTTTGGTCTTCACCACAGTAAAACACCAGTCGACGACTTCTCACATCAGGGAGCAGTGGGTTTTTACAGGCGGAGTCATCATGACTAATTGCTGCCGCGCCTGGTCCCGTCAATCAAAAAATTAAAAATCCTGCCGCGCTTGCTCCCATCAATCAAAAAATTAAAAATCCTGCCGCACCCAAACACCAGAGCAACACCGCGATGGATATTTAAATTTACCTGCCGGCAAGAAGATAAAAAAGGGGTGAAAAAACAAATGTGGCAGCGGCCTAGCTAATCGGTCGAACTAGCCCAACTAGCTAGCCACCGTGCTTCACTGATGTACTCAGCGGGAAAGGTGGTCTTTCATGATTTGACGACTCATTTACTTGCTTCGGCGCTACGACCGAGGAGGACCCAGAAAATGCACGGTAGGGCGTCCCACGTCAGGAAGAATATATGCGTGCACCACCCGGGAGGACCCAGAAACCACGCGGTAGGGTGTGCCACGCCTCGGCACGGAGGAAATATGTGCCTGTAAAAATATACTGTATCAGACGTAGTACCTATGGTTCGACCTCGGGACCCAGCCAATCGGTCAAAAATACCCCACTAGCCACACAACATCATCATGCAAACGTGGGACGGAGGATAGATGTGGTTAGCTCCGTCTCGACCAGCCACAACGTTTCTTGTTCTAGGCGATTCTTCTATTTTCCAAGCTTTTTTTAAGGTTGTAATAACACCACGGCAAGCTAGCACCGCTCTTCGTGTGTGGCCGTGCAAAGGTTAGACGATGGAGAGAAGAGAGATTGAGATCGCAGACACAGGACCCACCAGTAAGTGAGACAACGGTCATGCACGTGTTGACGAGGCACTCCCTCTACTCTACTCAACGCAAGTACTGTATAAAATCAAGTTATGGGACAAAGCCAACAACATTCGATTTTTCAGGCTATCGACTTACGCTTTGTAGTCCAGGTTGCCAGTTCGAATCTCGTCTTTCAGATTTGTTAGTTTTAGGTCCAAATTTGATTAAAGACAAGTGGGACCCCCGTGTGTTGTTCCGATATTTCAGTGTAGGATGGTTTTTTTGAACAAACACTTTGCCCGGTTAAACAAGTAACGGCACGAGTTACACGTATTTTGCAAGTTTATGAACAAAAATGACAGCGACATAGAATATCACATCCACCCCGCAGCTTAGATACTATGGTGATACAAGTTTTTACACCGTTGGAAGTGAGATCCAATGGCTTGGGAGTAGTCTTTGTAATTATGCGCAATTTCCAAACTCTCCAAAGGTTTTTTTGCAAATAAAACATTCAGGCCTCGTGTGTGCCACTGCATCTTGGATCCAACGGCTCCGGTTGCTCATATTAGGTGCTCCCAATAGCTTCATTACCCGCTACGGTGATATGAGCATCTAGGTCGTATGATCAGTGATCAGATGGCACATGCATAGTACTTGTACTTTCTGCGCATTTCCCAAACTCTATCAGCCGTATATTGCAAAAACATTCGAACCTCCTACTTTCAGCCGTTAGATCTTAGTGAACTCGTATCACCATAGAATCTACGGTGCGGGAGCACCTCATACTCTCCCGTGCGAGAAAACATAAGGTGCTATCACAGCTTGGATGCTACGGTGATACGAGCTTGGAGGTCGTTTGATCTGAGATCCAATGGCATCTGGCGATCTTTGTGCTTGTAATGGCGGTGGCCGAACTCTTTTGGAGCTTTTCTGCAAAAAACCATTGAACCACCGAGGAGGTGTTGGGTCACAAATCCAACGCCTCCAAAGAGCTTGTATCACCAAAGCATCTAAGGTGTGGTAGCACATGATATTCTTACAAACAGGAGAATATGATGTCCTCCTTCGTCTTAGATGCTACGGTGATCTGAGCTTCGAGGTCGTTGGATATGGGATCAAAGGGCATCTAAGTAGTTTTTGTACAAATTGTGTGCAATTCTCAAACTCATCAAGGTTTCCTGCAAAAATATTAAGACACGTCATGTGAGCTGCTATATCTCAGATCTACAAGCTCCAAGCAACTCGTATCGGCATATAGCATCTAAGGTTTGGGGGCACATGATATTCTCCCGGGGAGGAGGGTGGGGGTGCACAACCAATCGGTGGTTGGGAGGGTGTGGACAAATATAATCTAGACAACCCTAAGCGAGGCTCCACAATTTTAACTAAGGTCGAGGGGTTGACACCCGACAATCATAGCTCCGCCTAAACACAACATTTGCATGTACTGTAGTACTATACTTAATATTCATGTTTCAGTTTCATGTTCATTTTGAATATTGAACTAAGGACCATGGATGTCTTACATTTACTCCTTAGTTCCTAAATATTAGTCTTTTTAGAGGTTTCAAATGGACTGGCACATACGGATGTATATAGACATATTTTAGAGTCTTGATTCACTCATTTTGCTCCGTATGTAGTCACTTTTTGAACTCTCTAAAAGACTAATATTTAGGAATAGAAGGAGTATTTTTGAATTCGTGTCATACATGCATGGTTTGGAAAAATAGATGCACTATACTTATTGGACTGTTGTTGTGTTCGTGCGTGTGTGTCTCTGTGTGTGTGTGTGTGTGGTCATATGCTTGATACATACAAAGTTTTCTCACTCCATATTGTTCATCTTTTAAATTTGAATTTGCATTGGAAAACTTACTAGAGATACCATGAAATGTGATATCCACGTTGAGATCACTATATCACAAACTCACTCTAATTCAACAACTCGTCATAAATCAATTACCACGTTGAGATTAGTACTTGCAAGGAAAATACGGGTATTGTAAAAAACAAAGATTAGTTCGGCAATTAAAAAGGTTCCTTTCGAATACTCAAATTGTAGTACCCAACGGCGTACCAGCCGGACCTTGGCTCGTGTTGATCCTAAAAAACCTGGCTCGTGTCCTTCGGTGGCGATGCGTGATGCGCACATTAGGTAACCCCAACCGGTCGAGCCTCGGCGTTTCAAGTCGAAATATCTGGCGGCGAATTCCAACCCTAGGAAATTCCCCTCATGTCCCGGTCCATAATGACTACCGATGAACAACGGAGGATGCTTTAGTAACTAGACAACGTTACCTACCGTGCCAAGCATGGTTCAATTCCCTCGATGCGCCGCTCGTCAAGGTCACCCGTCATTGCATTGCATAGTACTACTACTACTACACCGGGATGAGCACGAAATTGAGCCCGTTTGTTCGTGCCTAGTACTTGAGTTAATATATCGGGCAATGCCTTTGATGCAGAGGATTATCCTTTTACTCTGCATATATAACTTGCGAAGTCTAACTAAGCAAAATGTTTGACCAAATCCTTTCTTAAGAAATACAACAGGACAGATGTACTGAGCTTGAAAATTTATTGCATGATGCGAGGTTATGATATTGTTTCGAATCCTGGATCTTAAATTTCAGAAAATCCAAAAGTGAGCATAAATTCTTGAAACTAAGCATGGTCACGTGATATGGCACAAATATTACTTCGTAAGTTATTTCTTCAATTTGAGACAAGCTGCTTATGACAAGTTGCACAAATAAAGAGCCAAGGTATTTTGGAACAAAGACACATCACGTTAAAGCTTAACGCTTTCACTATTGAAACCGTAGGCGTTCGTGCCACCACGAGTCCCGCTTCTCATCGGTAGGTGTCGTCCGAGCAAGCGTGTGTGAGTCGACGGGAGGCGTCTTGACGAGCAGTTGTGCCGGCTGTCGAGGCGTCAGCGGAACCAGCTGCACGCTCACCGAGGCGAGCCAGCCTTTGACCACGCTCCGCCGCCAGCCTGTCGTCCCAACTGCTCCCACTTTTAATGTAGCCGGCGCCGTGTAGTTAAAAATCAACCCGCACTACCGGTATCGCTCTGATCCTCTCTCTTCCTCTCCGATTCTCCTGTCGTCTACCTCCAACTAGCCTGACCTAAACGTACACCATGCCGCATCACGATGGTCTGCCCTTAGTGTTCCAGTTTCCTAAGGAAGACACCCAGCCGGAGTCTCAAGAACATAAGGCGCTTTGGGACGAGCTTGAACTGGCCTTGCGGGAAGACACGACGCCTGTCCCCGCTCCCGTTCCAGCTCCCGTTGCCCCGACTGCGCCAACGCCCATCCCCATGGCATTGATGGGCTAGGAGCCGCACATTGTCGCCGAGCTTGATCCCACGGGCTTCCACGAGGTCCCCGCCGACTTTCACGCGCCCATGCACCTACCAGCGCATGCACCTGTGCGTGCACTGATGCGCATGCCCGTGCCGGTGCCCGTGCACCTGCCAGCGCATGCGCCTGCGCGTGCACTGACGTGCACGCCCGTGCCGGTGCCCGTGCACACGAATGTCTCCGTCGCGCCGTTGACAGCGCCTGTCCCCGCGCGGGTGCCAGTGCCCCCCTCAGCGGCATGGATGGCCGCCGTCGACCGCTTCCTTGCACCAACGCCAGTCGCCTCCTCCCGCCCGATTGACTTCGCTCGAAGTCGAACATTTTGGCCTTCCTTGAAGCTAGGCCAGCGTCCGGGAAATACGCCAACAACGGCGCAAGACACCACCGTCGCCCGTTGGTCGATGGCTCGACGACACACGAGCACGCAGAGGAGCCGCTTCCCACGCGAGCGCCCCGCCGCCGCTGCGTAATCTAAATTTGCCATGAAAAACGTTCGGATTGCCATGCTTAAAATCCGAATGTTTATCATTTCCGTTTATTTTATATCGATCGTCGTATAATTTAAAGTCGGAGTCAGCCTGAACGAAATGTATGGTTTGATCGATTGAATGTTCTGCTAGAGTCGTATCAAATTAAATATAAAACGTCATCAAGCCACATGTATTCCTTGTCATCCAACGCCCTAGACTGCTTCAATGTCGAGCGCTCAACATGTTTAGCGTGCAGTAAATTTCATGCCAAAAATAGTGCTAATCACATGACAGCACGCAAATAATATCCTAGTAGTTAATATCCGCATGCACTTAATATACTTCCAAATTAACGTGCATTGCACGCACTACCTGACTAGTGCTGCTAGTACGTGAAACTGGGTGCGATGACTTGTGAGCAGCGTCCGAGATATGGTCAACGGCAACATCGCCATGAAGTTCTTCCTGTTTGCCCGTGCGTCTAAATGCAGAAGGGGAGGAGAGAGAGAGCACACATGGAACCCACCAGTAAGTGAAGGCCGATAGTACTAAAAATAATATTACATGTTATCTATTAATTAGGCTATGGTAATATAAAAACATTATGTGAACAACGGGGGTACAACAAACATTGCTATTCTACGTATGTTGCCTATTGACGTGCGGCTTGAAGGCCCGGTCGCATGTTCGATCCTCGTCCTTTATTTTTTAATTTGTATATGGGTCCAAATTGTTTCATGACATGTGGGCCCCTCGGTGTGTAGTCTGTAGCACTTTAATTTGTGGGTCGAAATTTGTTCCATTCCAAGTGGACTATCGGTGTGTAGTTTTGTAGCTTATTTATAATAATTAAAGAGAACAAGATAGTTTTTTAATAATACCATGGTGCGACGTTGAAGGCGAGAAAGGGCGCGCGAGAGAGCGATGACCGAGCCAGAGGGAAATCAACTAGGGGAGTTGCGTGGGTTGCAACGGTGTTTGGAGTAGTTGTGGGCCGAATGCTACAAAAATATAATCTAAACCGACCGGAATAAATGCCTACACAAACTAATTTAAGGTTGGAGTGCCCCTCGCAACGTAAATAGCTCGGGCTTTGCGAGGGATGGAGAGGTAGTAGCTTCAACGTGTGGAAGATACGGTGTGAGAAAGCGAGGTCAATCGAGAGACCTATAGATAGAGACAAAGTGAGTGTGGTCCGACATTCATTAAACAAATATATATGCTCTGGAGAGATATTGTCCGATTGAGCTTCTTGGCAAGGCTTGAGAGATGATCCAGTCACAGACATGTAGATATATTTTGTGCGTGGGAGGAAGCAAGGTCAACCGATCACATAGGGTCGCCGTGCGATCGAAAGAGTGAGACGGGTTGGAGAGAGTGACCTAGATAGACGATGTGCGTGAGAGAGTATACAATGTGAATAGGTCGAATTGGGCTCAAACATGGTGATATATCGTTTATGTCCGAGAAAGAGCGAGGTCAATCGAGACATACGCGGAGAGAGAGAGAGAGAGAGAGAGAGAGAGAGAGAGAGAGAGAGAGAGAGAGAGAGAGATTGAGTGAGCGTGGCCCACTGTCGGTGTCAAAACCGGCGGATCTCGGGTAGGGGGTCCCGAACTGTGCATCTAGGCGGATGGTAACAGGAGACAAGGGACACGATGTTTTTACCCAGGTTCGGGCCCTCTCGATGGAGGTAATACCCTACTCACTGCTTGATTAATATTGATGATATGGGTAGTACAAGAGTAGATCTACCACGAGATCGAGAGGCTAAACCCTAGAAGCTAGCCTATGGTATGATTGTTGTTAGATCCTACGGACTAAAACCCTTCGGTTTATATGGACACCGAATAGGGTTAGGGTTACCTGAGTCGGTTACAATGGTAGGAAATCTACATATCCGTCTCGCCAAGCTTGCCTTCCACGCCAAGGAAAGTCCTATCCGGACACGGGACGAAGTCTTCAATCTTGTATCTTCATAGTCTAGGAGTCCGGCCAAAGATGATAGTTCGGCTATCCGGACACCCCCTAGTCCAGGACTCCCTCAGTAGCCCCCGAACCAGGCTTCAATTCTGACGAGTCCGGCCAGCATATTGTCTTGACATTGCATGGCGGGTTCCTCTTCTGAATACTTCATAGAAGATTTTGAACACAAGGATAGTGTCCGGCTCTTGCAAAACAAGTTCCACATACTACCGTAGAGAGAATAACCTTTGCACAGATCTGTGGCGTATTCATGGCGTGACATCACACCACGGCCAGGCCTTTATACAAATCGTTTTTTTACTTTTCCACCTTAGCGCGTTTAGCGAGGCGGTTTCCTTGGCACGTCTTATCAAGCGGAGATCGTGCCCCCTTATTCCGGGATTCCTATCAATACGGACATGGGTAACCCATCTGCGCCATTGATTACGGCGCTTGCGAGATAAGCGAGTTTTACCAAGCTGGCGGGGGACGCATAGCTTCGTCCGTCCATATAAGGGGATAAGGATCCACCTTTTCAGCTACGCCTTCTTCCTCCTTTGCTCATCCATTTCCGCGCACTCGAGCTCCAGCGCCCAAGTCCGCACACCTCACCTCAACCTTCTCCAATTATGTCCGGAGCGGGAGGCAAGTGGATGGCCTCCTCCGTCATGGAAGGGCACATCAAAAAGCTGCGGAAGGCCGGATACTTGTCCAGTGACATCGCGCACCGGCTACCCGACGAGGGGCAGCTCATTCCCACCCCCAGGCACCATGAGAGGGTGGTGTTCCTCACCCACTTCCTCTGCGGACTAGGTTTTCCACTTCACCCATTTGTCCGGGGGCTCATGTTCTACTACGGCCTGGATTTCCACGATCTGGCCCCGAACTTTATCCTCAACATCTCGGCGTTTATCATCGTGTGCGAGACCTTCCTCTGCATCCAGCCCCGCCCGACTTATGGCTGAAGATCTTCAATGTCAAACCCGAAGGTAGTGGGCGGCCGTAAGCGAGTCTTGGGCGCCATGGTTGGCAAGATGGCCAAAGTCCTATGGCTCGAGGGCTCCTTTGTGGAGACCATAAAGGGATGGCAATCGGGGTGGTTCTAAATCACCGAGCCGCGCGACTTTCAATGGGCGGCGACCCCCGAATTCCGATCTGGCTTCCCCACATGGCTCACATCATGGAAAGAGACGGGCCAGACGTGGGGGGATTCAGATGAGCTGTCCGGACTCCAAACTTGCGTCTGAAACCTGGTGGACAAGAATCTCAGGCTTGTCAATGTAATCCAGGTGATGCTCATCCGCCGGATTCTCCCATGCCAACAATGGGCCTTCAAATTGTGGGAATTTGATCCGGCACATCACCCAACTCTGAAAAGGCTCTTCGACACTACGTACGAAGACGCCTGGAAGAGTCTTGTTCAAAGGCGCCGAGGCTCCCACATCCGCTACCGAAGATCGCGGATTCAGCTCGCATGATGAAGCCAGCGAGGTAAGTTATTTTACCCTTTATGGGACTCTTGTTTTCATAGATTGACTCTATGTGGGATCTAAAACTCCTAACCTTTGGCAGGACTGGCTGAAGATGTCCGGACAGATTAAGCTGTCCGGCCCCTTTGCCGAAGACCAGCAGACGCCCGCTTGGCGAGAACTGCTCCGGCGCCTATACGTGGTGCGGAAGCGATGGAAATCAGAAAGAAGGCCACGGGAACTCGAAGGAGCTCCCGGCGCCAGGTGCTGTCGGAATCATCGCCCGACAACCCTGAGGCAGAATCCTCCTCTAAGGAGGAGGAGGAGGAGGAGGAAAAAGAAGCCTCTCCCCCAGCGGGGGGAGAGAAGAAAAGGAAGGCCGCCCCAACTGGGAAGGCTGGAGGGTCCAAGAAGGGAAGGACCCTTCCTCCGGACTTCTCCATCAACGCCGACAACGACGAGGAGGAGTGGCCAACAAGGGCCAAGCCCCTGGCGAGATCGTAAGTGTCTGGATACACATTGCTTTTTTCATTGCATAGTGTTCTCTAATGCCGAACAATCATGCAACCCGCCCAAGAGGCAGGCTCGCCCGGCCGTCGGCGGGTCCCTGGTCGTCGGAAGTGGTGAGTACTTCACTTCCGGCCGCCTCCTCACCTCACGCTGCTGACGACGCTGAGGTGGGGCCCCAAGGGGGGCCTGGTCAAGAGGAGGTGGCGCAGGAGGCACCGCAAGGCAGCCTCCCGGACTCCAGGCACAAGGGGAGCGAGACCCCCAGGGGCTCTAAGCAAGACCCTTGTCCGGACTCCAGACCGGAACCTTCAGCCGGTTAGAAGTGCAAGCGGCCCCTTCGTAGGGAAGGGTAAGGCAGCGGTGTCCTCCGTCCAACAGGAGGCACCGGATAGCTTCTTGGGCGCTTAACAGCGCCTCCATCGAGGAGGAGCACCGCCTGTTATGAGTGTGGTGATCGAGAAAGTTCGATCCGCCAAGAGCGGGCTGTTGAAGCTTCTGTGACCTTCTAACAGGCTTTGAGGTAAGTTTTCAATATATGTAAGAAGATTACCGCATAGGCGGTAGCCTGATGCTTAGTTTGGTGTTGGAAAGAAAAGCCGGACTAAGGATCTAGAAAGATATACGCATGAGTCTAACATAAGTATGTCAATATCACGAATGCATGCGCTCTTGACCTCTGCCGCACTGACTGCGAAGGTCAATGCATTGAGGAAGAGCCTCGAGCAGTCCGAGAACGAGCTCGGCCTTGCCAAGAAGCAACTCGAGGACAGGGAAGGTAAGAAATACCTTATTAAAGAAATACCTTATAGAAAGGATTCGGTTGCAAAAAATGACAGGAATAACGTGGGTATTGTAGGGGCCACGAACGAGGCGGCGACCC
The DNA here is from genome assembly GCA_021605145.1 of Aegilops bicornis. Classification (NCBI taxonomy): domain Eukaryota; kingdom Viridiplantae; phylum Streptophyta; class Magnoliopsida; order Poales; family Poaceae; genus Aegilops; species Aegilops bicornis. Next base: position 273,816,753 of record CM038675.1, on the reverse strand, counting down.
TGAAGGAAGCGGTGTCCGCGGCCGAAAGCAAAGCGGCCGCGGAGCAGACCGAGCGAGAGAAGCAGGAGGAGCGGGTGGCGGAGGTGCGGCAAGAGCTCCAGGCTCTCGTGGAAAAACACGAGAGTTTGGAGCGTGACTCGAAGACTCGATAGTCCGAGCTCGCCTCGGCTCTTGAGAGTGCCAAAGCCGCTAAGGCCGAAGCCCAAAAAGCCCTCCAAGAAATTGAATTATTAAAGAAGATAGCGGTGGGTAAGGCATTGTTTATGCAAAGCAAGCATGTGAAAGTGAATTACCTATTACTTACCCGGATTCAGCTCTCCGGGGAGCATTTGCGAGATCTGCCCGTGGTGTATGCGATGTTGCCGCGTTCTACCGCGCCAAGGAGGGGAGCTTCGACGAAGAAGGTGTTACGGTCTCGGTATCTTTGAGGCCGAGCGTCCGGTGCCCTGAGCGACCGGTGAAGCGGCTGGTCGAGCTCCTAAGGTCGCCGAACAGGCCATGAAGGGCCTCATAGTCCGGCTGTGGCCATTGGAAGCCATGCACAGGAGCTACTTGGGCTAGTGCAGCGGCTGGTGGTGGGCCTTTGTCCATGGATTGAAGTCATCAAGCGCTCCGTCTGCATTGAAGGTGCCCGTCGGGCCCTTGCCCGATGCTAAAGTGCACCGGGCAAGCTGGATGCGGAGAAGCTTGTGACGGACGGGCCACCGAAGGGCAAGGAGCATCGCAAGCCGAAATGTACTATGAGGGCGTCTGAAGGGTGCCAGCCGTATAGCGGATGAGTGCTCCAAAGACGTAATTTTTGAATAGACTCGCATTTGTTATCCTGTACGCTGAAAACTTGTTCATGTGCGCTAAGCAACGCTTGTTAATTTAAAATATTACCTTCTGTGCGGCCATTTATCAAATTTGAGAGATGGCAAGTCGTTGGCTTCATCCCCCATGCCACGAGTGCTGGGGTGTTCGGGATAAACTTGAGCGCTCTTGTTCCCATTCTTAGGTCCGTTGAGGGAGGCGCTCAATGCAACGAACAAGGCAACCGGACTTATAGTGCTTGAACACTCTCACTTAGCCATAGAATTCTATAATTTTAAATTTCGGCGAAGCCCCTAGTATTTGGAAGACCGAGTTGAGGCGCTATCACGCCTTGGCCGGACAATGCCGACTCCTCGCTCTAAGCTGCATAAGTCTTTAGGGACCCGAAAATACCTCTCGAACAGCGACCGGCTCTCGCCCTATCATGACGGTCAGTTTTAGCTTTGTCCACTGAGGTGCTCAACCCAGCTCAACCGGGGCACAATCGCAGTGGTTCTCCCAGCGCTACCTTAGCCGATATAACGGGCGTAAGGTACCAAAACATGGGAGCCGGGCAAACCCAACTATTGACCCAAGACATGATTCGAGCCGGTGCATATAATGCTATAAGTTCGGGTGCCGCACTTGTGAAAGTGTTCGGACTTATCACACCATACTTTTGGGGTACTTAAGCCCCTGGTGTATTGGCCGTACCAAAGTGTACGGGTGCAACATGTCATGAAATGAACACATATATAGATAAAGAAAGGAGTGCAATAATAGGCAAAAGCTATGTATTGTTTATTCAAAAAGGTACTGCAAATAAAAGCAGAACGACACAAATTGTGCGATAAGCAAGGTACGGGACTTTTGACATGTCCCCCTTCCAGGGGTAAGTTTGCGGTGTGGTATGTAAAATAGGTATACTGCTCGTAATAGAGACCACCTGGACACTCGACGCAGTTTTCTGCTTCCCTGGCTGTTGCATCGTGTATTCGGCGCGGATGCCGGACAGGGCTTCTGGAGAACAGAGTCCTGAAAGTAAAAGGAAGAAAAAGAAAAAAAGGAATGACACAATGGGAGCCCCTAGTGCGGTCTAGCCGCATTCTGGGAGTGCCGTGGTCGTGGCCTGTCCCCTATGCCCATGGTGCTTCAGAGCGCAATTATGTGCGCATAGTACTGGCTTCGCGAGTTCGCGAGGGCTGGTGTTGGGGCTGCATTACTACGCTTGTTTGGAACGTGTCAGGCGGTCTTGCTCTAGGTTACTCCGGGCGCGCTTGACAGTGTCCGATTGTTTATTGGCCGGACTGGAGAATTGCCTTAAGAGGCTGTTCTGCACTTCTGCCGGAAGGGCGGCCATATGCTCCTTCATTCGGAGGGAGCGTTCGGTGTTTCCATTGACCGTGATTACGCCTCGAGGGCCTGGCATCTTGAGTTTGAGGTACGAGTAGTGCGGCACCGCATTGAATTTTGCGAATGCGGTTCGTCCGAGCAGTGCGTGATAGCCGCTGCGGAACGGGACTATGTCGAAGATTAACTCCTCACTCCGGAAGTTATCCGGGGATCCAAAGACCACTTCAAGTGTAACGGAGCCTGTGCAGTTGGCCTCTACACCTGGAATGACGCCTTTAAAGGTCGTCTTTGTGGGTTTGATCCTTGACGGGTCTATGCCCATTTTGCGCACTGTATCCTGATAAATCAGGTTCAGGCTGTTGTCGCCATCCATCAGGACTCTGGTGAGGTGAAATCCGTCAATTATTGGGTCAAGAACCAATGCGGCGAAACCGCCATGACGGATGCTAGTGGGGTGGTTCCTTCAATCGAAGGTTATAGGGCAGGAAGACCATGGGTTGAACTTCGGGGCGACTGGCTCCATCGCGTATACGTCCCTTAGTGCGCGCTTCCGCTCCCTTTTGGGTATGTGGGTTCCATATATCATGTTCACCGTCCGCACTTGTGTGGGACAGCCCTTCTGTCCTCTATTGTTCGGCGGCCGGGGCTCTTCCTCGTCGTCGCTATGCAGCCCCTTGTCGTTGTTTTCGGTGCTTAGCTTGCCTGCTTGCTTGAACACCCAACAATCCCTGTTGGTGTGGTTGGCTGGTTTTCGGGGTGCCATGTATCGCTGGCGATCGAGTATTCGGTCCAAGTTGGGCCAGACCACAGGTATTCCTTTTGAATGGCTTCTTCCGGCCGGGTTTAGAGCCTCTGAATCCGGCATTTATCGCCGTATCTTGACATTATCACCGTTAATCGGCGTTTATGCTTGTTGCGACGCGACCTGCCATTGTTGTCCTTGGTATCCGAACTACCAGGGTGTTTGGCCAAGTTGTTGCTTTGAGCTAGCCAGCTGTCCTCTCCCGCGCAAAAGCGGGTCATGAGTGTGGTGAGGGCTGCCATGGATTTCGGCTTTTCCTGTCCTAGGTGCCGGGCTAGCCACTCGTCGCGGATGTTGTGTTTGAAGGCAGCTAGCACCTCTGCATCAGGACAGTCGATGATCTGATTTTTCTTTGTTAGGAACCGCGTCCAGAATTGTCTGGCCGATTCTTCTGGCTGCTGAATTATATGGCTAAGGTCATCGGCGTCTGGTGGTCGCACATATGTGCCCTGGAAGTTACCAAGGAATGCGGCTTCTAGGTCCTCCCAACAACCGATTGACTATGCTGGCAAGCTATTGAGCCAATGCCAAGCTGGTCCTTTAAGCTTGAGTGGGAGGTATTTGATGGCATGTAGATCATCACCACGGGCCATGTGGATATGGAGGAGATAGTCCTCGATCCAGACCGCAGGATCTGTGGTACCATCGTATGATTCGATGTTTACGGGTTTGAAGCCCTCAGGGATTTGATGATCCATTACTTCATCTGTGAAGCATAGTGGGTGTGCGGCGCCTCTGTATTGGGCTATATCACGACGTAGCTCATATGAGCTTTGTCTACTGTGTTCGGCCCGGCCGGGTTTGCTGTATCCGGCGTGACGGTAATCATCCCGAATCGTTGGGCGCCAACGCGATCTATAGATCGATCTTGTATGCTTTGCCTTATCCTCCAATATAACTCGCAAGTCCGGCGCATTTTCCCGTGCCTTGGTACTTTTTGAGCGGCGTCGGGGCGTGGCTTGAGCGGAGGGCCGAGAGGCTTCCTTGTCAGCTGCCACGCAGGGGTGGCGTCTGCCATGTCGTGGCGCTGGTGACATGGGTGCTTCCTCCTACGATCGAGGCAACATCCTGCGTTTGGGGTAGCTTTTGGAGGCGTTCGAGTTCATACTCTTGGTGCAAGGACTTGATCCATCCAGCCCTAGCAGGTCTTGGTCAGCTCTAAGTTGTTGCTGCTTTTTCTTGAGGCTGCTTGCCGTGGCCATGAGCCTGCGTTTAAAACTCTCTTGTTCGACGGGGTCCTCTGGCACGACGAATTCGTCGTCGTCGAGGCTTGCCTTGTCTTCGGAGGGGGGGCATAATTATCGTCCTCTACCTCTCTTTCTGCCGCACTGTCGTGCGGACTTGCTTCTCCCTCCTCCTGCGATGAGTCCTGCTGGAGGGGGTCGTCTTCGGCACTGTCCGGGGTATTATTTTCTCCCGTGCCGGAATCGCCGTTTTTACTGTGGCGGGATTTAGAGCGGCACCGCTGACGTCGGCGCTTGGGTTGTTTCTTGGAGGGGTCATCCTCCGCTGTTCCATCGCCATTCCCATCTTTTGGGATGTCCACCATGTATATGTCATATGGCGAGGTGGCCTTCGGTACCCGTGGGCGGCTCTTGATAAATCTCGGCACCGTCGTCCATACCGTCGATGTCTTCGGAGTCGAAGTCGAGCATGTCGGTTAAATCATCGACAGTGGCTACAAAGTGGGTGGTGGGTGGGCGTTGAATTTCTTCGTCATCCGAATCCCAACCTTCCTGACCATAGTTCGGCCAGGGCTCCCCTGACAAAGAGAGAGACTTTAATGAGTTCAGGATATCGCCAAAGGCGAGTCTTGAAAGATGTACGTGGCGGTGAACTCCATAACGGCGCCCGATCGGCTTCGACCGGGTAGAGGCGCGGAGGTTCGGAGTCCGAAAGGAGTCCGGCACAGGAGTCACGAGCTTCGCAAAGGACAGGGATGGTGTTCAGCTCAATCGCCGTAGAGATTTCAGCCCCCGAGGCGGTGTCCAACCAACCGTCCTCGATTGGCGAAACCGGCTCCGGGTTAAGGGTCGGAGCGGATACTGGTGCGGCCTCCAAGGTGCTGTTCGGCGGCAGAGCTAGATCGTACCCATCGAGACGGCGGCACGCCGGGCCGTGGCTCGAATCCATCGAAGATCAAGTCTCCGCGGACATCGGCCGTATAGTACGAGCTTCAAATCTGACCTGATGGCGGGGGCGTAGCTTCGATCCGCTCCACATGGCCTAGCGAATTGGCCCTTGGTGCAAAGCCACGAATCTGAAGATCTGTCCGGGAGAAAAGTATCACCCTGGACTGCGTCGTTCTTGATGATTGAAGGAGCCATCGGGCCTATAGGTGACGACACAGAGGAACTCTCAATGAAAGCACCAATGTCGGTGTCAAAAGCTGGCGGATCTTGGGTAGGGGGTCTGACTGTGCGTCTAGGCGGAGGGTAACAGGAGACAAGGGACACGATGTTTTTACCCAGGTTCGGGCCCTCTCGATGAAGGTAATACCCTACTCCTGCTTGATTAATATTGATGATATGGTTAGTACAAGAGTAGATCTACCACGAGATCAGAGAGGCTAACCCTAGAAGCTAGCCTATGGTATGATTGTGGTTCGTCCTACGGAATAAAACCCTTCGGTTTATATAGACACCGAATAGGGTTAGGGTTACACAGAGTCGGTTACAATGGTAGGAAATCTACATATCCGTATCGCCAAGCTTGCCATCCACGCCAAGGAAAGTCCTATTCGGACACGGGACGAAGTCTTCAATCTTGTATCTTCATAGTCTAGGAGTCCGGCCAAAGATGATAGTTCGGCTATCCGGACACCCCCTAGTCCAAGACTCCCTCACCCACCATGAGGTCGAAAGAGTGGCGGCGGCTTGGAGGGACTGACCTAGATAGACAATCTGCGTGAGAGAGTATAGAGTGTGTCGATCGAGGCCCGAACAGGGAGATATATCATTTGTGTGTGAAACAAAACGAGGTTAAACGAGACTCAGATAATGAGAGCGAGATTGAGCGAGTGTGGCCCGCCATGCGGAAGAAAGAGTGAGATAGTCTCGAGGGAGTGACCTAGATATACAACGTGCATGCGTGCGCACGAGAGGTTGGGGGGCTAGATAGGCAATGCATGTATTTAGCGCGAGAGGGTGAGAGGGAGAGGGGGGACAGAGAGAGAGGGAGAGCTCGGCATGGGGTGCAATGGCGGGTGTGTGAGGTAAATACATTTGGTAACAGAGTGTAAAAAGGGGTTGTGTAGTTGAGAGACTTAGAGATCGAAACATGGAGAGAAAGAATGAACGTGTGTTGGAAACCGGTAGCTTCCTAAGGTGGTTAGGAGAGGAAGATTGGTAATCTGAGGAAGTATGTAGCGTTTGTGGGGGGCTAAAACAAACATTTGAATGTACATAGTACGAGACTTAATATCGATGTTTAAATTCGGTGTACATTGTAAGATTTGAACCGAGGACCAGGCATACGGGTAATTATTTCGACTTCGTGCATACTAAGTTTCGAAAAGTTGACATTGACTCAGTTTGTTGTGCTATTTTGTAGGTCATATGTTTGAATCCATCCAAAAGTTTTCTCACTACCATGGTGTTCATCATATACATATGAATTTGTATTAAAAAAGTAGCGTGGATACAGAGAAATGCGAAATCCACGTTAGAATTCGAGATCACTACGTAACACACACTCTAATTTAAATAACTAACTACGTGAGACACACTCTAATTCAAATAACTAATTATGTGACACACACTCTAATCCACGTTAGCGTGGGTACCGTTTCGATTTTTTTCTCAAATAACTCCTCATTAATTAATTTATAATACTCCCTCTATTCACTTTTATAAGACCTTGAAGACATTTCAGACAATGTGCAAAACAGTTCATTTTAAGTTATGCAAACGACTTACAAAAGTGAAAGGATGGAGTATCTCGTTCGAATGACTAATTATTGCAAGGAAAACACGGGCATGGTAATACATACTGATTCATTTGCAAATGAAAGAAGATTCGTTTGCATTCTCAAATGTAGGCGCACAGGCAGACCGAGAATCGTGTCGGGTTGGGCTATTTGCTTGGTGCCTTAAAGGCAAGCGCCTTTGGAGTCAGCGACAAGTGGGCCAGCCACCTGTTGGGCCCACATGTCATGGACACAAAAGCAGGTGCCTTAAGGCACCGAAGCAAAGTCCTGTCGGGGTGGTCGCGTGTGTCAGACGGACGCGTATCACCCAGCCACCCAACCCCCCCCCCCCCAAAGGACAATGACAATATAAGTTCGTGCTTCCAGGTTTCGGATTGAAATATCTAACGGCCCCAATTCCAGCCCTGCAAAATCTCTCTTCTCCACCATCCCCTTCCGTGCCCAGATTGCTCAAATCCCTAATTCGCCGCCAACCCTCGAATTGCCCCTTGTCTCGTCTCTTTCCCCACCGTTCCCCACCTCTGTGCCGGACGACGATGACGAAGAAGACGGTCGCGCTTCACCACTGCATCGGAGCTACCTCATCTACGCCCTCGTCCACTGCACCGGGTGGTCCACTGACAACGTCGTCCGCCGCAACCGACGTGCCTCACAGACACCGAGTTCCACCGCATCAGGTGCACTTCACCGACGCCGTCTCCCAGCTCACTGGGGCTACTTCACCGAGCACATCGTCGCACCTCCGCCCCCCGAGGCCGTTGGGGCTTCACCAACGGTCTCGTCCACCGCATCGTAGCACTCTGCTGCCACTCAAGATCTGCATCCGTGCGCGGCCAGCCAACACCAGCGCATCACCCTCAACGGCTCTGAAGTGACCCGCACTCTAGCTAGGCGAGCATGCCAAACGCCGGCCCGAACTCGGTATCCACACATCACTCCCTTGTGCACTGTTCTGATGATGTTTGGATATCCTTTCACTGCTCTCTTAGCTTACACGCCTATGCAACTCTGACTTTAACTCTTATTTCTTCCGGAGATATCATCTGAAACAAGCAAATACATTGTTTAGCGAAGCATGACGGCGCTACGGGATCTGGTACACATCCTGCACACCCATATAACCTTGTAAGTATCTGTCCTCCGGTACAACATCAAGGTCGATTCCTCTTATTTGATCAACCATTCGCCGTGTCAAAAATGCAGAGGGGGATGCAAGGAGCACAAGGCCTGCACATCCAAGCAAGTGGTAACATGGACTTGTACATGGAACATCCCAAGCGCAAGCAGAGCTGCAGTGAGCCTGTACAATGAGCTAGCGTAAGTCCCTGCATTTCATTTACTTCGTACTGGCATTCGTGTATGATTTGTTGGCAGTGGCTGATCCACAAATTCAAGTTACCAGGGGCGAACATTTAACTTAAAAAATACGAAGGCACCTGCACTCCAGAAATCAACATAACTTGAGAAATGTGAAGCTACATGCACTTCGAAAACCAGCTAATGATCCAAAGTAGTTCAGATTATAAAAAGTAAATGATGCAAGCACCAAAAAACACAAAATGCAACATGGTGTACAAGGACTACAAACATGGTCTATACCTTCTTGAATTATTCGTTCTCTGGCTAAAAATATTGAAGTGTAATTGCACGTATAACAAGTGCGTAAACTGCATATCAATATATCTATCCTGCACAAGTATGCCAATAGTTTCAAACAACAGACTAGAAAAGTATTTATTCTATGTTGTCATGATACGGGGACTTTCTGGTAGATGGCCTCGACGTTTCCTCAAGCTATGAAAATGCACTATAATTTGCTTGTGATCAATGCCTGCAAATCTCTGTCTCTCAACATAGTAGATCATCATTAGACACTAAATCCTTCAATGAGCTTGCAAAATGCTTGCATTAGATCCCTCATTAGACACTATATGTTCATCACCAGGAGCATGTAAAATGTTTGCATCAAATCCTTCATTAGCGATCTGTTCATTAGACACTTGAGGCTCCAAGAACAACATGCGCTTGTATGTTTGCACGGAAACTTGATTAGATACATCAGATTGATCGATTCGGTATTGATTGGGGAAGTTATAAAATAAGTAGAAATTGGTTTCATTTTCTCATAGATTCCCTACATACAAGCAGTTTTACAAAACCATCAGGTTTAACTATTGGCCAGAAATTGAAGAGTTGAATTAGATATAATCAGGGATGTGATGTACCTGCTCGTTGCGCATGCTACTCTTGCAAGCTGCGACTGTCTGTTTGCGCAAGCTCGATGACATGCCCGTGCTGCCGCTGCTGCCTCCCACGCAGGCTACACCCAGGGTTCTTGTCCTTCCGATCGCTTGAAGCCCGGCGACTGCCCTCCAACGAGGGCGCGAGGAAGTGCTGTGTCGGTCTATCCAGCGGCGGCTAGGTTAGGAGCGAACAAGACTGTAGGCTGGAGCGAATGAATTGGGATTTTTCCTGCTGCCGATCGATATGGGAGGCGCTCGTTTGGGCCGCGAGCCTGCTATAGGGCCTGCCTTGCACTTATGTTATTGGCCCATCCAAATTGAAACATTTTTCTTCATTTTTTTCATTGCCTGCTCGTGCGTTGGGACGAACAAAACTAGCATGGGCCAACCTGGACGACTCAAACTAGGCACATACTTTCCAGTCACCTGAGGGGGCCGCCCATACCAGCCCCTATGGTGGTGTCGCCCCTTTTTGCGTGTATGATTGGATAGTGAAAAATATTCCAGTGGCGCTTTTGATTTACCCACAGAATGGTTGAATTCCTTGTTTCTATGAACTGAGTTCGCCAATAATGTGAAGGATGCCAGTCTTTTTATCCTATTGTAGATTGCTTAGATCTCGATATGCCAAAAGTAATCGCATGAAATATCTGATAAAAGCCGATGTGATGTGTTTGGCTACAACTAGTCTGACTACACGTCCTCATATAACATATCAAGGATGCACCATCTTACCAGATTAACCATTCGACTTACCCATGCAGTGTGGGAAGAAAGAAGTATTGGGATTGCGTATCCAAGCAATTGATGACATGGGCTCCTTCGTACAACCTTGTAAGCGAAAAAGAAGTTGTTGTGTGCCTGTACAAAGAACTAGCATAAGTTTAGTTACCTGCTTCTCAGAATTTTAGTTAGCCACTTATTGCAAAATTGTTCAATTATGTTGCTTGGCTTAATTTAGTTTGCTACTGATTACATAATGGCACAGCTTGTTAATCATATTGTAGACTGCGCCTATCTATATGTTTGATACTTACTGTTAAGAATTACCTATTTGCCTTAACTTAAATATCTACTTGTTTGTTTAAGCGCTTTTCTTTGCTGCAATGAGTTACAATGATGTTAATAACTACTTTTCAGCATCCAATTGAAACTCTTTAATTCCTTGTTTGTTTAACTGGTTTGCTGTTGTAACTCCCAGTTGAGATGTTTTGCTAACTTCAACTTTTCTGAATCCAATCGGAACTTTAATGGCAAAACGAGTTAGCCCAAGATCAAAGAGCGAGGTCTCCATGGACGTTGCATCATCCCACATCAGTGGCACCGGCCCAATCGTGCATTATGAATTGCCAACTGCTGATGCTCTAGAGGCTAAACTAGTGGTAGAAAGTGATTACATACGCACTTAGAGATGAAGTTGACATGTTGAGGAATCAAACAGCACAATCACAAGCAGTACTCAAGACAACCATTAAATATTTGGTGGATTTCAAAACGAAGCAAGCTGAGACTAACCAGGTTTTTAAGGTCCTGAAGGAAAAAAGGAAATTAAATTCCTACTTGGTAAATCATAGGTGAAATGTTCTTTCCATAGTTGAACAACCTTTGTGTTGTCTGTTCATGTAATCAATCAAACCATTTGTTTTAGAGATCATGTAATAATAGTTTTTTTGTTTTTTGGTCTGTAATTTTATTTGAGCACAAGTCTGTATTAATTGATAAGACTCGGAGACATTTCATTTGGATTGCTGTGCAGGACCTACAAATATGTTAATCGGGCTGAATGTGCATTCAGCAATAGTAGTAGTATAGATGGACCATAAGTGGCACACATCGAGAAAGGGCCAAGATCTTGGCTAAAAAAGGATGTTGTTGTAGCCAAAAAAGTACAGCGACCTGGCTTATATATGTTAGTTGATATTATTGATCCATATACTCTATAAGTGTTTATATGTCTGTTAGTTCTGTACATTCTTGGTTGATTGACTCGGTATTTGAATCTTGATACATCGCTTGTGTACATATCTAAATGGGAGTACACATTATGTTGCCAGCTCAACCAGCTGAGTGGGCACCTGCGTGGCAACATGCAGCTCCCAGGCCAACTCATCAAGCGCCTGCGTGGAGGCATGCAGATCTTCGTGAAGGCTCCACCACTGCGCCACCTCAGCTGCCTGCGTGCCTACATGGCGCCGTACGCATCGCTGGCCAGGGCGCGTGTCGAAGCAAGGAGGATTGGCGACGGACGGGATGTGCATCGCCCCCGTCCTCGATAAAGCTAGGGACACCTCACCGGCGCATTAAATGCGTCTTGTCCTGTAATACGAGCGATGAGCTCGTAATACTGTACGCATTTCCACCTCCTGTATGCCACTATGGCAGCCCCTTTCGACTATAGAAGTAGGCCCATGGCAATACTAGAGAAGGATTCGGCTCTTTGGAACCACGCACACCACCATAGCTAGTTCGAGAGCTCAAGAACTCTCTGAAATACACCCACCAAAGAAGGACTAGGGTTTTACGCATCTGCGCGGCCCGAACCTGGTTAAACGATCCTTGTGCTGATTACTAATCCTGCTCTTCTCGCAACCCTGCGCCCTGGCAACCGTAGTAGGGATTCTTATGATCCCATAGGTGTCGTTCCACACCGAAATCTTTGGCGCGCAAGGTAGGGGGGCACAATTGTGAGAATCTGGTCTAGTAGCTAGCCTAGCGTTTCTTCATCGCCATGGCTCCCAAGAAGAAGACGGCCACGGCGATCAGCTCGTCGGGGGCCGAGCGGCCCGTGCCAGTACGGGCGAGCAGCGGCCCGGTCGTAGACAGAACCCGAGCCGCGGTCCGCGAGCACCAGCATCGCCCTGGAAGTCAGAGCCTAGCGAGCGGCACCGTTCGTGCACCAGGCGACGGGCCGCACATCACCAAGTCTAAAGATGGGGCTGGGATCCCAATAGGAGGCGCGGGGCTCTCCAGGAGTGTCGTTATGCCACCCACGGGCGGCGCAGCAACCTCCAAGACGCCCACGCCAGTGACCACTGCGCGCTCTTCCCATGGTGTGCGCGACGAGCAGTGTCACCATGCCGGTGACCCTGGGCACCGCCATGGGAAGAGCCCTGTGCGTCGTCCGCATGACGAAGGAGTTCAGCATGCCCGCGAAGTCTTTGGCAAAAGTGGCGGCGACCGGCTGGAGTCGTGATGGAGCTCCTTCTAACGTGGTTAGAAGTCGAAGCGCACCACGGTCCACGCAGCTGTCGTCGCCACCCACACCAGCAGAAGCTTTGGCGCGCGCAGCTACTCCTCGACTTCCCTCCTGCTGCGGAGAAGCTCGACAAGTGGAGAGCCACCATCCGGAGCCTCGTCGCCGTCGCCAACAAAGACGATCCGCGACCGGCGGGACCCTCGGGCCGGCACTCCACTGAGCCACCACATGCCAGTGCTGGGAGGTCCGGGGGTGTTGCGGTCACAGTGCACTCTCCTCGTCCTGGCCAGCCGCCGCGGGCGTCGGCCCGTCGTGACGACGCTTGTGATAACATCTCTATAGCGTCGTCCGACCCGTGGACCCACCGCGACCAGCGCCAAGTTCTTCGAGAACAAGCACACGAAGATGCTCGAACCACTATTGAGCGCCGGCGCGATACACGCCACCAGTCGGACAAGCAGGCGGGACCCGCTATGGACCACCCAGCACCGGGGGGCTCTGGCGGCCTACCTTACGAGGTGGGCTGCCCGGCCTTTACCCGCGAGCTGCAGCAGTTTAGGCCATCCCACCGCACGTTCAAGCCCGACGTCGGCAAGAAGTACACTGGCAAGACCCATCCGTCCTAGTTCCTCAGGATCTACACCATAGCGATGCAGGCTGCCGGAGCTCGCGACGACAAGGTGCCTGCCAATTATTTCCCGCTGGCGCTGAAGCCCAATGTTATGTCTTGGTTGATGCACTTGCCGGCGGCCTCGATTTCTTCTTGGTCGGATCTGTGCCATGAGTTCGTTGGCGCCTTCACGGGAGGCCACCAAGCTCATGGCCAGGCCAGTGATCTGCATATCATTCCCCAGAAGGAAGGGGAACCCCTGCGCTAGTACATCCAGAGATTCAGCCGGGTGCACTACAACATCCCCGACGTTCATCCCGCCGCTGTGATCAGTGCGTTCCATCAGAATGTGCGCAACCGCAAGATGCGCTAAGAGCTGGCGATGACCAAGGTTAAGGATGTGGCCGAGCTATACATTCTGGCCGATAGATGCGCCCGGGATCAAGACGGAAGGAAGTACCCCGACGAAGACGCCGGTGCGGAGACCGACTCTACCGAGGAAGACGCCGCCACCCCAACGAAGAAGGGCCGGCGTCGCAACAAGAAACGCAAGGGCAAGGCGGTACTTGCCGTCGAGGGGTCTGACGACACCGGCGCTGCCAAGAAGGTCAAGGCAGACGGCTGATGTCTACTACACAACCTTCTTCTTGTAGACGTTGTTGGGCCTCCAAGTGCAGAGGTTGGTAGGACAGTAGCAAATTTCCCTCAAGTGGATGACCTAAGGTTTATCAATCCGTGGGAGGCGTAGGATGAAGATGGTCTCTCTCAAACAACCCTGCAACTAAATAACAAAGAGTCTCTTGTGTCCCCAACACACCCAATACAATGGTAAATTGTATGGGTGCACTAGTTCGGCGAAGAGATGGTGATAGAAGTGCAATATGGATGGTAGATATAGGTTTTTGTAATCTGAAAATATAAAAACAGCAAGATAAAAAGTGGTAAAAGTGAGCGTAAACGGTATTGCAATGCTAGGAAACAAGGCCTATGGTTCATACTTTCACTAGTGCAAGTTCTCTCAACAATAATAACATAATTGGATCATATAACTATCCCTCAACATGGAACAAAGAGTCACTCCAAAGTCACTAATAGCGGAGAAAAAACGAAGAGATTATGGTAGGGTATGAAACCACCTCAAAGTTATCCTTTCTGTCAATCTATTCAAGAGTCCGTAGTAAAATAAAACGAAGCTATTCTTTCCGTTCAATCTATCATAGAGTTCGTACTACAATAACACCTTAAGACACAAATCAACCAAAACCCTAATGTCACCTAGATACTCCAATGTCAGCTCAAGTATCCGTGGGTATGATTATACGATATGCATCACACAATCTCAGATAAATCTATTCAAACCAACACAAAGTACTTCAAAGAGTGCCCCAAAGTTTCTACCGGAAAGTCAAGACGAAAACATGTGCCACCCCTATGCATAAGTTCACAAGGTCACTAAACCCGCAAGTTGATCACCAAAACATACATCAAGTAGATCATGTGAATATCCCATTGTCACCACAGATAAGCACATGCAAGACATACATCAAGTGTTCTCAAATCCTCAGGCACAAGCCTCGCGGGTTGGACGACAGGGAGCTTCCTCAGGCACGGCCTCGTCAGGCTGGCTCGTGAGGAGGCGGAGAGATCAAGGGCGCCAGGCGGGCGCCAGCCCGCACAGTGTCCCCCTTTCCTCTTTGGTGCAAAGGGAGCAAGCGCAGGCGTGAGCATCAAGCAAAGGCGTCCATTTTGGTGCAACAAGACCAAGACCAGTCCAACGGCAGGAAGGAAGTCATTGTGGAGCCCAAGCCGGCGTCACCACCAGAGCCTTTGACAGGCGAGGACCAACTTTAGTCAGGATAAGTGTACGAGATGTTCCCCTTCAAAATGGCCAATTGTTGGCGCCCTTCCCGCTCAATATTTGGGAAGAGGCCCAGGGCCTGTGCCTATAAATAGGACTAGCCACCCACAGGGTAGAGACATTCAGAAAGGTAGCAAGAGAACAAACGAGAGAGATAGAGAAGCGGTGAACTCCCCTAGCAGTTCATTGCCCGGCCAATCTGAGACCCTCGCGAGGCTGTTCTTCCTTGTATTGTTCATCACCATCAGCCCAAGAGGCAATCCACCACACCACAAACTAGAGTAGGGTATTACACCACAATGGTGGCCCGAACTAGTATAAACCTTGTGCCTCTTGTGTTGTTACTTTCGTAGTTTAGATCCTAGCGAGGCGGCGCGGTGCAGGTAGGTAGAGGGCGAGATTTCGCGCGCACCCCAGTGTTCGAACCTCAAGGGTCTGCCGGAACCCGAAATCCTACACTTCCCAAAAATAACTTTTCTGAAGGTTTCATTCCGTTTGGACTCCGTTTGATATTCCTTTTCTGAGAAACACTGAAACAAGGGAGAAAACAGAAACTGGCACTGGGCTCTGGGTCAATAGGTTAGTCCCAAAAGTAATATAAAAGTGCACAGTAAAGCCCGTAAAACATCCAAGATGGATAATATAATAGCATGAATACTTCATAAATTATAGATACGTCGGAGACGTATCATCATCCCCAAGCTTAATTCTTGCTCGTCCTCGAGTAGGTAAATGATAAAAGAAATAATTTATGAAGTGTGAATGCTAGCAGGTGCATAAGTTTGATCAATGATAATTTCAATCACCTTTTCTAGCATCATTATATGTCATAACAGTAGCTCAACTCATAGAACTTTTCATGATCAAGTAACAAACTATTCACATGTTAAAGTATAGATCATAAACTTTCTTGAAAACTAAGAAACCGTGTTATTAGTCATCAAACAATTACAATTCATTTTATTTTCAGGAAGAGTCTATGTCAGAGCTTTGATTCAGCAAACTTCACATACTCCTATCATTTAGTCTTCCATGATTGCTACCACTCAAAGCATATTTTTAGAACAAATTGTATTCATCAAACACAGAGAAAGATAGGGGCTAAATGTTTCGCCTCCCAACCTTTTACCTCAAGGGTAATGTCAACAGTAATAATTCATGCTCAGATATATTTGAATGGCCATATATGCTTAGATCTTTCCATCACATGATGCTTGCCAACTAAAGAGTAGGTTGGAATGATAAGGAATACTACTGACTCTTGCATAAAAGTAAAAGATAGGCCCTTCACAGATGGAAGCAGGGATTTGCAGAGGTGCCAGAGCTCGAAGCAAAAATAGAGATGAAAATAATTTTGAGAGGTATGCTTTCATTGTCAACATAACGACCAAGTGTTCCCAATATCTTCCATACTAGATACATTATAGGCGGTTCCCACGCAGAAAGGTAAAGTTTTTACTCCCCCTCCACCAACATTCACACTCCACGGCTTGTCCGAAACAACGGGTGCCATCCAACTATCAATATTCCTGGGGGAGTTTTGTTTAAATTATTTGCGAATTTGTTTTTGATCTTTTGATCATAGGATTTGAGCATCCCAGTTACCAGCCATTTTCTCGTGAATGATGAGCGGAGTCCACTCGTCGTGAGAATAACCCACCTAGCATGGAAGATACTGACAGCCCCTAGTTGCTACATGAGCGATTCGGGCATACAAAACAGATTATTATTTGAAGGTTTAGAGTTTGGCACATGCAAATTTACTTGGAACGGTAGGTAAATACCGCATATAGGTAGATATGGTGGACACTCATGGAAGGAACTTGGTTCAAGGATTTGGATGCACTAGCAGTATTCCCGCTTAGTACAAATATTTTGGCTAGCAAAGGATTCTAAATAGCAAGCACCACATGTTAGAGGATCCATAACAATATAACTTCTATACAAATATATCCAAGCATAACTCATTATGTTGTCTTCCTTGTCCAACTTCAACTAATTTGCTCAGGTTTGAAAATAATTAATGGGGCTCACAATCATAGAGATGTCCAAGATAGTATATTTATATGTGAAATCTCTCTTCAATCAATATTCTTTCATGAATTGTTCAAGTGACCAATACAATGTTTGCTAACCTTCAATAAATTTACTACCTCTACTTCTTATATGTGAAGTCATTACTCCCCATGGGATAAGCATATGAAACATATATAATTCCAGATTTATGACATTCAAATCATTCAACCATTTACTCATAGGATATAAGTGAGGCACACGAGTAAATGACAAACTATTCCAAAAAGATATAAGTGAAGATCAATGAGTAGTTAAATAATTATGTAGCTATGTGAAGACTCTCTCTCATTTAAGACTTTCAGATCTTGATATTTTATTCGAACAGCAAGCAAAACAAACGACATTTCAAGGATAGCAAACATCACGTAAAGAAGCAAAGACTTAGGATCAACCGAAACTAACCCATAGTTGTTGAAGAAGAAAGGTGGGATGCCAACCGGGGCATCCCCAAGCTTAGACGCTTGAGACTTCTTGAAATATTATCTTGGGATGCCTTGGGCATCCCCAAGCTTGAGATTTTGTGTCTCCTTAATTCCTCTCATATCACGGTCTCCCTAAATCTCAAGAGCTTCATCCACACAAAACTCAACAAGGACTCGTGAGATAAGTTAGTATAAACCAGTGCAAAAACCTTATCATACTCTACTGTAGCAAATCACTAAAATTATTATTCAACATTGCATACTAAATCCCTCTGCATATTTAATACTCCTATCCTCACACAGAATCATTAAACAAGCAAACATATGCAAACAATGCAAACATAACAGCAATATGCCTAAACAGGACAGTCTGTAAAGAATGCAGCAAGATCCATACTTCTCTAGATCCAACAATTATGATATAAAATTCCCACTGTAGTAAATTTATCAGAGCTTATTATACAAAAGGTTTCAACATCTTATCACATTCTGATTTTTCTAGGGAATTTTTGCAACAGCGGTGAACTTTCTGTTCTGAAACAGCAACATGTATACTTGCAAAATAAGCATGGTAAAAGCTATCCTTGACATTTTTCTTGAAACTAGAGATGAAAAACATTATTCTAAATAACAGCAAGCAAATACTAACAGAATAAAATGACGCTCCAAGCAAAACACATATGATGTGGTGAATAAAAATATAGCTCCAAGTAAAGTTACCGATGAACGAAGACGAAAGAGGGGATGCCTTCTGGGGCATCCCCATGCTTAGGCTCTTGGTTGTCCTTGAATATTACCTTGGGGTGCCTTGGGCATCCCCAAGCTTAGGCTCTTTCCACTCCTTATTCCATAGTCCATCAAATCTTTGCCCGAAACTTGAAAACTTCACAACACAAAACTCAACAGAAAATCTCATGAGCTCCGTTAGCGAAAGAAAACAAACCACCACTTAAAGGTACTGTAATGAACTCATTATTTATTTATATTGGTTTTAAACCTACTGTATTCCAACTTCTATTTGGTTTATAAACTATTTTACTAGCCATAGATTCATCAAAATAAGCAGTCAACACACGAAAAACAGAATCTGTCAAAAACAGGACAGTCTGTAGTAATCTGTATCAAACATATACTTCTGGAACTCCAAAAATTCTAAAATAAATTGGTGGACCTGAGGAATTTGTCTAGTAATCATCTGCTAAAATAATTAACTAAATATCACTCTCCAGTAAAAAGTTTTAGCTAATCTCGTGAGCGCTAAAGTTTCTGTTTTTTACAGCATGATCATAAAGACTTCACCCAAGTCTTGCCAAAGGTTCTAGTTGGCACAAACACTAATTAAAACACAAAACCACATCTAAACAGAAGCTAGATGGATTATTTATTACTAAACAGAACCAAAAAGCAAGAAACTAAAATAAAATTGGGTTGCCTCCCAACAAGCGCTATCGTTTAACGCCCGAGCTAGGCATGATGATTTCAATGATGCTCACATAAGACATAAGAATTGAAACATAAAGAGAGCATCATGAAGAATATGACTAGCATATTTAAGTCTAACCCACTTCCTATGCATAGGGATTTTGTGAGCAAACAACTAATGGGAACAATAATCAACTAGCATAGGAAGGCAAAACAAGCATAACTTCAAGATTTTCAACACATAGAGAGGAAACTTGATATTATTGCAATTCCTACAAGCATATATTCCTCCCTCATAATAATTTTCAGTAGCATAATGAATGAATTCAACAATATAACCAGCACCAAATGCATTATTTTCATGATCTACAAGCATAGAAAATTTAATACTCTCTACATAAGCAAAATTCTTCTTATGAATAGTAGTGGGAGAAAACTCAACAAAATAACTATCATGTGAAGCATAATCCAATTGAAAATTAAAATCATGATGACAAGTTTCATGGTTATTTTTATTCTTTATAACATAATGTGATCACAATAATCATCATAAATAGGAGGCATGCTTTCATCACAATAAATTTGCTCATCAAAACTTGGGGGACTAAACATATCATCTTCATCAAACGTAGCATCCCCAAGCTTGTGGCTTTGCATATCATTAGCATCATGGGTATTCAAAGAATTCATACTAACAACATTGCAATCATGCTCATCATTCACATATTTTATGCCAAGCATTCTATGTAATTCTTCTTATAGTACTTGAGCACAATTTTCCTTTCCATCATTTTCACGAAAGACATTATAAAGATGAAGCATATGAGGTAACCTTAATTCCATTTTTCTGTAGTTTTCTTTTATAGACTAAACTAGTGATAAAACAAGAAACAAAAAGATTTGATTGCAAGATCTAAAGATATACCTTCAAGCATCGACCTCCCGACAGCGGCGAGGAAAAGAGCTTAGTTGACGGGGTGTGAGTGCCGCTTACCTAACCTCCCGACAACGGCGCGGAAAAAGAGCTTGATGTCTACTACACAACCTTCTTCTTGTAGGCGTTGTTGGGCCTCCAAGTGCAGAGAGGTTTGTAGGACAGTAGAAAATTTCCCTCAAGTGGATGACCTAAGGTTTATCAATCAGTAGGAGGCGTAGGATGAAGATGGTCTCCTCAAACAACCCTGCAACCAAATAACAAAGAGTCTCTTGTGTCCCCAACACACCCAATACAATGGTAAATTGTATAGGTGCACTAGTTCGGCGAAGAGATGGTGATACAAGTGCAATATGGATGGTAGATATAGGTTTTTGTAATCTGAAAATATAACAACAGCAAGGTAAAAAGTGGTAAAAGTGAGCGTAAACGGTATTGGAATGTTAGGAAACAAGGCCTAGGGTTCATACTTTCACTAGTGCAAGTTCTTCAACAACAATAACATAATTGGATCATATAACTATCCATCAACATGCAACAAAGAGTCACTCCAAAGTCACTAATAGCGGAGAACAAATGAAGAGATTATGGTGGGTACGAAACCACGTCAAAGTTATCCTTTCTATCGATCTATTCAAGAGTCCATAGTAAAATAACACGAAGCTATTCTTTCTGTTCAATCTATCATAGAGTTCGTACTAGAATAACACCTTAAGACACAAATCACCAAAACCCTAATGTCACCTAGATACTCCAATGTCACCTCAAGTATCCGTGGGTATGATTATACGATATGCATCACACAATCTCAGATTCATCTATTCAAACCAACACAAAGTACTTCAAAGAGTGCCCCAAAGTTTCTACCATAAAGTCAAGACGAAAACGTGTGCCAACCCCTATGCATAAGTTCACAAGGTCACTGAACCCGCAAGTTGATCACCAAAACATACATCAAGTAGATCACGTGAATATCCCATTGTCACCATAGATAAGCACATGCAAGACATACATCAAGTGTTCTCAAATCCTTAAAGACTCAATCCGATAAGATAACTTCAAGGGAAAACTCAATCCATTACAAGAGAGTAGAGGGGGAGAAACATCATAAGATCCAACTATAATAGCAAAGCTCACGATACATCAAGATCCTGCCAAATCAAGAACACGAGAGAGAGAGAGAGAGATCAAACACATACCTACTGGTACATACCCTCATCCCTGAGGGTGAACTACTCACTCCTCGTCATTGAGAGCGCCGGGATGATGAAGATGGCCACCGGTGAGGGATCCCCCCTCCAGCAGGGTGCTAGAACAGGGCCACGATTGGTTTTTGGTGGCTACAGAGGCTTGCGGCGGCGGAACTCCTGATCTATTATGTTCTCCGAAGGTTTTAGGGTATATGGGAATATATAGGCGAAAGATGTCGGTAAGGGGAGCCACGATGGGTCCACGAGGGTGGAGGGGGCGCCCAGGGGGGTGGGCGCGCCCCCTGCCTCGTGCTCTCCTTGTTGATCCCCTGACGTGCACTCCAAGTCTCCCGTATTGCTTTCTTTCCAAAAATAAATTTTACAAAGGTTTCATTCCGTTTGGACTCCATTTGATATTCCTTTTCTGTGAAACACTGAAACAAGGGAGAAAACAGAAACTGGCACTGGACTCTGGGTCAATAGGTTAGTCCCAAAAGTAATATAAAAGTGCATAGTAAAGCCCATAAAACATCCCAGATGGATAATATAATAGCATGAATACTTCATAAATTATAGATACGTTGGAGACGTATCTACGGCCCCGGCAAGGAGATCGCCGGGTGCGCGCCGCTGGCCTTAGCGACTGCCGATAAGCGAGGGGCTCCGCAAGCGATCTTGCAAGATCCACCGCACCAAGGGCCACGACCTCGAGAACTGCCGACAAGTCGAGCTGCTTGCTGAAAAGAAAATGGCCGAGTATGAAAGGCGGGACAAGGAGAAGGGTCAGGACGGTCCCGAGGGATCTGGCAAGAAGCGTGGCGGCCAAGGAAGCCGCCCCGACAAGGACAACCAGCAAGAGAGGCCCGCCCGGGGCCGTGACAAGAAACAAGAAGACGATGATCACGACGAGGACGACGAGTCCGGTGAGCAAGAGTTCCAGAAGGCTACGGAGGCCATGTGCGTCGATGGTGGTTCCTCGCTGCATACTTCTCACTGCTGCCTCAAGCAGTGGGCGTGTGAGATTACAGCAGTGGAACCATCATTCGACGCTCAAAAGCCGCTGAAGTGGTCCAGCACACCCCTCATCTTCGCCGAGGACCACCCTGACCGCACAACCGCGGTCGGGTGTTTGCCATTGTTCGTCTCACCAAGAAATGCAGCCTCAAGGTGAACAAGATGTCGCCCGTCGTGATTAAAAGGCCGCAAATTCCTGATGGACACCTCGAGGAAATGGGCACGTTTCAAGGGGCCAATCCGGGGAGGAGCCATATGAAGGGGAAGGTCACACTGCCCGTGACGTTTGGAGGAGAGTTGAACTATACGACGAAGAGGATCATCTTCGACGTGGCCGAGATCCACTTGCCCTACAACGGGATCCTCGGCCGCCCGACACTAGCCAAGTTCATGGCGGCATCACACTACGCCTACAACATGCTAAAGATGCCCGGGCCGTTGACCATCATCTCCGTCCCCTCCGATAAGAAGGACGCGCTGATTTGCGCCAACCAACTCTACCGGGAAGCAGTTGCAGCAACTGCCGTCAAGGCACCTGCTCCTGCCGCTGAAGGCCCGGGAGGGAAGAAGAAGCCCGGCAAGACCTCTCCCACTCACTCCGGCAAGCACACCTCTTCGGAGTGCTGCACTACCGTCGAGGACGTGCCAGAGAGTTCTACTGGCAAGAGCAAGAAATCCAGAGCCGAACCACCGCAGACCAAGAAGGTGTCCATCAAGGAGGACGACACAGGAGGGGCCTTCACCATAGGCTCCACCCTCGACAGCAAACAGGAAGGTGATTGAGCACCACCTAGCTGTCTGCCCTCATGCGCGGCCCGTCAAGCAGAAGGTCAAAAAGCAGGCTCTGGAGAGGCAAGAGTTCATCACAGAGGAGATCAGGAAGTTGGAAGCGGCGGGTTTGGTGAGAGGAGTGCTCCACCCGACGTGGTTGGCCAATCCGGTAGTGGTGCGCAAGGCGAATGGGAAGTGGAGGCTGTCTATTGATTACACAGATATCAATAAGGCTTGTCCTAAGGACCCCTTCCCATTGCCACGCATCGACCAGATTGTTGACTCCACGGCTGGGTGTGATCTGTTATCATTCCTCGACGCCTACTCGGGCTACCACCAAATCTTCATGACAAGATAGGATGAAGAGAAGACAGCATTCATCACCCCATATGGTACGTATTGCTTTTTACGGATGCCTTTCGGGTTGAAGAGTGCTGGCTCGGCATTTGCAAGAGCAGTCCAGATTGGTTTTGAACCCCAGCACCATAGAAATTTGGAGGCATACATGGATGACACGGTGGTCAAAACCAAGGGCGGGGCAACTCTTGTGCAAGATCTGGAACAGACATTTGCCAACCTGCGCAAGATCAACCTTAAGCTGAACACTGAGAAGTGTGTCTTCGGCGTTCCGTCTGGCAAGCTTCTCGGATTCTTCGTGTCGCTGCGCGGGATCGAGGCAAACCCAGACAAAATCAAATCTATTGAGCAGATTGAGGCGCCCAAGCAGACCAAAGATGTGCGTCGGCTCACTGGCTACGTCACTGTCATGAGCCGATTCATCTCCAAGTCCGTTGAGCGTGCCCTTCCCTTCTTCAAAATCTTGAAGAAGGGGGGCCCAATGGAGTGGACCCCAGAAGCCGAGGCGGCGTTGCAGGATCTGAAGAAATACCTTTCCTGCACGCCAATACTGGTTGCGCCTAAACCACAAGAGCCGTTGCTGCTGTATCTAGCGGCAACGAATCAAGTGGTCAGCGCCGCACTGGTGGCGCAGAGGGAGGTCAACGAGGAGGCAGTGGCAACGACAGAACTAGCGGATGGCAAACCAAAGATCCCCCCCCCCCGGCAGGGCCGGGTGTCGGCAAGGCAGGGCCCCCGGCAGGGTCTGGCGCCACCAAGGCAGTGCCTCCGCAATCGGGTGAGGTGGTGTAGAAGAAGATGATGCAGCACCAAGTTTACTTTGTCATCTCCCTCTTGCAGGGGGCTAGGTCAAGGTACTCCTGTGTGCAAAAAATGCTCTTCGGCCTCCTTATGGCCTCGAGGAAGCTGCGTCATTACTTCCAAGCCCACGAGATCACTGTCGTCACCCGCCTCCCGTTGCAACGGATATTGCATAACCCAGATGCAACCGGAAGGATTGTGGAATGGGCCTTGGAGTTGTCAAGTTTTGGTTTGAGGTTTGAAAGTACCTCGACAATCCAGAGCAGAGTCTTGGCGGAGTTCATTGCAGAATGGACCTCAACGCTCGATGAAGAAATCCAGGAGACCGCTCTCCCCGGCAAGGAAGCAGACCGCGACTGGATCATGTACTTTGATGGGGCTTTCTCACTGCAAGGCGCCGGTGCCGGCATGTTGCTCGTCGCACCCACTGGAGAGCACCTCAAGTATGTGGTCCAGATGCACTTTCCCAGGGAGATGTCCACCAACAACACTGCGGAGTATGAGGGGCTGCTTGCTGGTCTCAGGATCGCGGCAGGCCTCGGGGTTAAGAAGCTCATCGTCAGGGGTGACTCGCGACTTGTTGTCAGACAGGTCAACAAGGATTACCAGAGCCCATTGATGGAGGCCTACGTAGATGAAGTGAGGAAACTGGAGGAACGCTTTGACCGTATCCAAGCGGAGCGCGTTCCCCAAGCGGAGAACGACATCGCAGATTACCTGTCGAAGCGTGCCGCATTCAACCTACCTGCGGAACCAGGTACCTTTTTGCACCGGTTAACTCAGCCTTCCGTCAAACCATCAATGGGGCAGAAGAAGCGGAGGAAATCAAGTCCCGGCAAGTACTTTCCGGCCAGCTCCCTGGGACGGCCGGCGAGGATGTTGCTGGGCACACTGAGCCTGCCCAAGAGCAACTGACTCCGGCAGGGCGTCAAGCCCTGGCCGTAGAGATAGCCGCTCCCATGGCAGAAGAGATGCCTTTGGTCCTTGCCATCGAGCCCCAGGCTCCTGTATGGGCACAGTATACCGTCCGATTCCTCCAAATAGGGGAGCTTCCTGAGGAGCAGGAAGAAGCGGAAAAAATAGCCCGTCGGTCTGCCCTGTACCGGTTCGTCAATGACGTCCTGTACAGGAGGATGCCGAACAGTGTGAAATTGAAGTGCATCTCCCGGGAGGAAGGACTGGAGCTGTTGGCAGAGATACATGGAGGCATATGTGGCTCCCACATAGGGTCGAGGGCCCTTGCCGGCAAGGAGTTCCGGCAAGGTTTCTTCTGGCTCACCGCCCTCCAGGATGCGACGACACTAGTAACCAAGTGTGAAGTGTGTCAGTTCCATTCAAAGAAGCTTCATCAACCAGCTCAAGCCCTTCAAACAATCCCTCTCTCCTGGCCATTCTTGGTCTGGGGGCTCGATATACTAGGCCCCTTCCCCCGTGCAGTCGGGGGCTTTGAGTACTTGAACGTTGCAATCGACAAGTTCACAAAGTGGCCGGAAGTGGAAGCAGTGAGAAAGGTGACAGCACAGTCAGCCGTCAAGTTCTTCAAGTGACCGGTCTACCGCTTTGGTGTGCCAAGAAGAATTATCACCGACAACGGCACGCAGTTCACAAGCCACACCTTCATGCTGTACATTCAAGACCTCGGCAGCAAGGTCTGTTTTGCTTCCGTGGCACACCCTCGGAGCAACAGCCAAGCGGAGAGGGAAAATGCTGAAGTGTTGCGAGGCCTGAGAACGAAGACCTTTGACAGGCTGCACAAGAGTGGAAGACGCTGGATTGATGAGTTGCCGACGGTTCTTTGGTCGATCAGGACGACGCCAAATCGAGCCACCGGTCAGACACCCTTTGCCCTAGTACATGGGGCAGAGGCAGTTCTCCCCACGGAACTCATATACGGGTCACCTCGAGGTCGCTTATGATGAGCTTGAGCAAGAGCAGTTGCGGCAAGATGACGCAATGCTCCTTGAGGAAGATCGTCTTCGGGCGGCTGTGAGAGCAGCACGCTACCAGCAAGTCTTGCCCTGCTACCATAGCTGCAAGGTTCATGCCCAAAGCTTTGAGGAAGGTGACATTATTCTTCGGCGCGTTCAGTCGGCCAAGAATACCAACAAGTTGGTGCCAAAGTGGGAAGGCCCTTATCGGGTAATACGAGTCACTAGGCCCGGCGCAGTCCGCCTGGAGACCGAAGATGCCGTCCCAGCGAGTAATTCCTGGAACATCGAGCATCTTCGCAAGTTTTACCCATAAGGCGCGGCTTTCCGGGGCCCCCGGCAAGCCACCTTTTGTACAAGCTTTGCCGACAAGGCATGTAACCCTCTGTACAAAGCCAGGCGCAGACCCTGAGCATAAATAAACAAAGCGCTGATGCCCTAAGTTATAGCATGCATGCTAGGTCGAGTCTCTTCCTTGGTTAGGGTTGATGGTGCTTAGCGGCGGCTAACCCCTAGCCTAGAGGTCGAGTGTGCGTCTCTCTGTCTCTTTTCTGTTCTCTTTTAGTTCGCAGGGCACATGAGCACTTCTGCTGAGCTACTTGGAAGAAAGGCCACGGACCGGCGTCCCAACCCCGGCAAACCAAAGTTGTCGGGGGCTGCAAGTACAAGGATCCAACCGCGGCAAGATGAGATTGCCGGGGGCTGCAAATCCAGATAAGTCTTTTATCCTCTGTCATGCATTTCTTTATGAAACTGGGATATGTGAAACCTCGTTTTATCTCTAGGCCACCGTGCTCCCCTTTTCTATACCCAAGGATTATCTCCTGCGCCCGGACTTGGTTGTAGTCGCGGCAGCAAGGAAAAAGAACGAGGAGCCTAAGCCCGCTTCATCCCTGCCTCCGCCAAGGGCGCGAGAATGGTCGAGCGAAGTGGGGGACGGAAAGGCCTATTGCCGTCCGGAAAACGTTTATTTTAAATGGTAACAAGGATTCGCTCGTTGTCGTGGGTTCCATCCACGAACAAAAACCCCCGGCAAACACCCCTTTTTCATTAAAAACATCCCGTACAGGTACAGTTCATACGAAATGAAAAACATGAATAAGGGGGATTACAAGATTTAAATTTAACAAGGCCCGAAGGCTTACAAATTAAAAAAGAGAGGAGATGCCCGTAATCCCTTTCTTTTCCCTCTCCTCAGGAGGCAGGTAAACGAGGTGAAAGGGCAAAAGGGGCGCCTAGGCGAGCTACGAGCTGCAGAAAGCGCCAATAGTACACCTCGGTGGCCGCCCACGGATGGGACGGTGATGACGGTGCCGGGAAAGGAGCTGGAAGACGAGGCGGCAGGACCGGCAATACGTGATGAAGGCGTCGGTGCCCGTGTACTCCTAGTTGACGGCCTTGCCGCCCGCCCTCTTGCTCTTCCACAGCCTCCCGAAGCTAGCCGCCCAAGGAGACGGCCCCGAGAAGTTCAAGGAGCTGGCCCCTCCCCCGGCAAAACTCTGCCAGAGGAGCGGCCAGGTGTAGATGCTGCTGCTGTCGCACCCGCCCAGGTGCGGGGCATCCGACGCCTAGTCGGACTCGTCCCCGTCATCTGCCCTGCTGTCCTCCTCGTCACTTCCGCTCAAGGAAGGGCTTCCATCGTCAGAATCTCCGTCGGAGGAGCTCTCCACGCAGCACTTCAGGCGAGTCCCGAAGTCTCCGAAGACCTTGACGGAGAGCAGGCTGTCCTCCATTAATTTGAAGTAGAGGATGAGCCCCGCGGTCAGGCTGTGGATGCGGGCGAACGTCTTCCATCTACGATGGAGGTACATGACCCGAGCAGCCGGGAAGTCAACGTCGACCCGCGTGCCCCCATTCCCACAGCCCCTCATGTGCAATCTAAGGGATTGGGGCGGGTCACGCTCCATTTCCCGAGCAAACGGGGCGGGAAGTCAAAGACGACGACGCGGAGGCCGGTGCAGCCTGATGAATAACTCGCGGGGCTGGTCTCCAACGTGGCCTTACATCGAAAAATGCATCATTGGCGAGGGCGAAGCGAGCGCGCCGCCTCGTCCTCCTCTTCCCCGAGCACCACGACCTCTGCTCGGGCCTCACCCACGGCCTCGCCCCCTCCCCCTTCCCCTCGCGGTCGGCTCCACCACCGCGATCTCAGGAGGAGGAGGGACACGCTGTCGAGCGGCGACCCTCGCCGCCACCGTCGAGGGACCGGGATTCCCTTTCTCCATGGCGAGTGAAAGGAAGAAATAGAAGCAGGAGGAGATAGATGACAGAAGGGTGCGGGATGTCGTCGCTCCTCCTTATAAAGGGGCGGGGTCGGGACTCGGCCGCCCCGCTCGGCCAATCCAGCCACCAGAGGCGCATGGAATCGAGACCGACCCGCTGCCCCAATCAGCGACGGCCGGTTTCCCGCCTCCACCGCTTGCCACCGCAAGCGCATGGAGGACACGCGGCGAACGTGCAGAATCGAGGGGACGGGTGAAGCAACCTCTCCCCACAAAGTGATCATTGGGTGTGGATGCCTTGAAGACCGCGACCTGGCCACGCGCAGTAAATGCGCCGCGCCTCCACGCCTCCCTCTTTTTATGGGGAAGGCGCGAGCCGCCTCTTTACCACGATGTGACGCATGGATGCGGAAACCGCCCCACGCATGCCGCCCACGTCATGCGCACCCCTCCATGTCACGCATTCGACACAGGTCGTGGGAAGCGCAGCGCGTGAAAAGTTTCACCATGGTAAAATCCGCCCCGCCTACCCGCGCGCTGTTTTGGGCCTGGCCCAACAACGTGTCGTGCTTATATGTGGCCCAGGCCCGGGGGCTCCTGTCGGTGTACAAAAGAATGGGTGCACCTTTGTACCGTTTACCTGTGCACGGACAGTCGGAGCCGCGCCCACGGCCACACCAAGCAGAGAAGGGGAGGTGAACCGAGGTAAAACCGAAGCCCGAGGCAGCCAGAGCAACACCAAGGCCAAGACCACAAAGAGCAGAGGGACGGAGTAGGTTCCCCCGGCAAGGGAGCTGCCCCGGCAAGACCCTTGTCGGGGCGGCTCGCCCACACCAGCGGAGTGAGCCACCCTCGAGCCCACAGGTTCCAACTCAGCCAACCACGTTGGAACTAGGGCTTGGGAGGCAACTCCATGGTGGCATGCAAATCTTTGTCAAGACCAAGGAATGTTCAAGATCAGATGAGGATTAAAAGACAACAGCCCTCGGCAAGATCCTTGCCGAGGAAGGCCACAAGACCCCCGGCAAGATCCTTGCCGGGGACGACAGTGCGCCACGGAAAGACTCTTGCTGGGCCACCAGGCAAGGCCCACGCCAAGGGCACCAGCAGGGCCACTGCCAAGCCCGCACCAACCAAGTCTCCGCCGCCGTTCGCATGCAGCTTCCAGCTCAACCAGCTGAGCAGGCACCTGCGTGGAAACATGCAACTCCCAGGCCAACTCAACAAGCGCCTGCGTGGCGGCATGCAGATCTTCGTGAAGGCTCCACCACCGTGCCACCTCAGCTGTCTGCCTGCCTACATGGCGTCACACCCATCGCTGGCCAGGGCGCGTGTCGAAGCAAGGAGGAGCGGCGACGGACGGGACGAGCCTCGCCCCCGTCCCCGATAAAGCTAGGGGACACCTTAGCAGCGCATTAAATGCGTCTTGTACTGTAATACGAGCGATAATCTCATAATACTGTATGCCTTTCCACCTCCTGTATGCCACTGTGGCAGCCCCTTTCGACTATAAAAGGAGGCCCATGACATACAGGAGAAGGATTCGGCTCTTTGGAACCACGCACCCCACCATAGCTAGTTCGAGGGCTCAAGAACTCTCTGAAATACACCCACCAAAGCAGGATTAGGGTTTTACGCATCTTCGCGGCCCGAACCTGGGTAAACGATCCTTGTGCTGATTACTAATCCTGCTCTTCTCGCAACCCTGCGCCCCGACAACCGTAGTAGGGATTCTTGTGATCCCATAGGTGTCGTACCACACCGATAAATACAGTAGTTTTAACACCAATATAAATAAAGAATGAATTCATTATAATACCTTGAAGTGGTGTTTTGTTTTCTTTCGCTAACGGAGCTCACGAGATTTTCTGTTAAGTTTTGTGCTGTGAAGTTTTCAAGTTTTGGGTAAAGATTTTATGGATTATGGAACAAGGAGTGGCAAGACCCTAAGCTTGGGGATGCCCAAGGCACCCCAAGGTAAAATTCAAGGACAACCAAAAAGCCTAAGCTTGGGGATGCCCCAGAAGGCATCCCCTCTGTTGTCTTCGTGCATCGGTAACTTTACTTGGAGCTATATTTTTATTCACCACATGATATGTGTTTTGTTTGGAGCGTCTTGTATGATCTGAGTCTTTGCTTTTTAGTTCACCACAATCATCCTTGCTGTACACACCTTTTGGGAGAGACACACATTGATCATAATTTTTTAGAATACTCTATTTGCTTCACTTATATCTTTTGAGCTAAACAGTTTTGCTCTAGTGCTTCACTTATATCTTTTAGAGCATGGTGGTGGTTTTATTTTATAGAAATTATTGATCTCTCATGCTTCACTTATATTATTTTTAGAGTCCTTTAGAACAACATGGTAGTTTGCTTTGGCTATGAAATTATTCCTAATATGATAGGCATCCAAGATGGATATAATAAAAACTTTCATATAAAGGCATTGAATACTAAGAAAAGTTTGATACTTGATGATTGTTTTGAGATATGGAGATAGTGATATTAAAGTTGTGCTAGTTGAGTAGTTGTGAATTTGAGAAATACTTGTGTTGAAGTTTGCAAGTCCCGTAGCATGCACGTATGGTAAGTGTTGTGTAACAAATTTGAAACATGAGGTGTTCTTTGATTGTCATCCTTATGAGTGGCGGTCGGGGACGAGCGATGGTCTTTTCCTACCAATCTATCCCCTAGGAGCATGTGCGTAGTGCTTGGTTTTTGATGACTTGTAGATTTTTGCAATAAGTATATGAGTTCTTTATGACTAATGTTGAGTCCATGGATTATACGCACTCTCAACCTTCCATCATTGCTAGCCTCTTCAGTATCGTGCATTGCCCTTTCTCACCTTGAGAGTTGGTGCAAACTTCGCCGGTGCATCCAAACCCCGTGATACGATACGCTCTATCACACATAAACATCCTTATATCTTCCTCAAAATAGCCACTCCAAGATACATTGCCACGCAACTTTCCACCATTATGTTTATTATGACACGCTTCATCATTGTCATATTGCCTTGCATGATCATGTAGTTGACATCGTATTTTTGGCAAAGCCACCATGCATATTACTTCATACATGTCACTCTTGATTCATTGCTCATCCCGGTACACCGCCGGAGGCATTCATATAGAGTCATATTTTGTTCTAAGTATCGAGTTGTAATCATTGAGTTGTAAATAAATAGAAGTGTGATGATCATCATTAATAGAGCATTGTCCCAAAAAAAAGAGAAAGGCCAAATAAAAAAGGGAAGGACCAAAAAAAAGGAAAAGAAGAAAAAAGAGAGAAATAAAAAGGGACAATGCTACTATCCTTTTTCCACACTTGTGCTTCAAAGTAGAACCATGATCTTTATGATAGAGAGTCTCTTGTTTTGTCACTTCCATATACTAGTGGGAATTTTTCATTATAGAACTTGGCTTGTATATTCCAACAATGGGCTTCCTCAAATGCCCTAGGTCTTCATGAGCAAGCAAGTTGGATGCACACCCACTTAGTTTCTTTTGTTGAGATTTCATACATTTATAGCTCTAGTGCATCTGTTGCATGGCAATCCCTAGTCCTTGCATTGACACCAATTGATGGGCATCTCCCTAGCCCGTTGATTAGGTGCGTCAATGTGAGACTTTCTCCTTTTTTGTCTTCTCCACACAACCCCCATCATTATATTCTATTCCACCCATAGTGCTATATCCATGGCTCACGCTCATGTATTGCGTGAAAGTTGAAAAAAGTTTGAGATTACTAAAATATGAAACAATTGCTTGGCTTGTCATCGGGTTTGTCCAAGATGAGAGCATCTTGTGTGACGAAATGGAGCATGACCAAACTATATGATTTTGTAGGGATGAACTTTCTTTGGCCAAGTTATTTTGAGAAGACATGATTGCTTAATTAGTATGCTTGAACTATTATTATTTTTATGTCAATATTAAAATTTTATCTTGAATCTTTCGGATCTGAACATTCATGCCACAATAAATAAAATTACATTGAAGAATATGCTATGTAGCATTCCACATCAAAAATTCTGTTTTTATCATTTACCTACTCGAGGACGAGCAGGAATTAAGCTTGGGGATGCTTGATACGTCTCCAACGTATCTATAATTTTTGATTGTTCCACGCTATTATATTATCCTTCTAGGATGTTTTATATGCATTTATATGCTATTTTAATGATTTTTGGGACTAACCAATTAACCTGGAGCCTAGTGCATGTTTTTGTTTTTTCCTTGTTTTTGAGTATTGGAGAAAAGGAAAACCAAACGGGGTCCAATTGACCTGAAACTTGATGGAGTTTATTTTTGGACCAGAAGAAGGCCATGGCGTAAAAGAGTTGGGCCAGAAGAGTCCCATGCTGCCCACAAGGGTGGGCGGCATGCCCACCCCCTGGGCGCGCCCCCCTACCTCGTGGACAGCCTGGAGACCCCCCTCACTTGTTCTCGACGCCAAAACCTCTTATACATAGAGAACCCCCCAGAATATAACCTAGATTGGGAGTTCCGCCGCCGCAAGCCTCTGTAGCCACCAAAGACCAATCAGGACCCTGTTCCGGCACCCTGCCGGAGGGGGGATCCATCACCGGCGGCCATCTTCATCATCCCATCGCTCTCCATGATGAGGAGGGAGTAGTTCATCCTCGGGGCTGAGGGTATGTACCAGTAGCTATGTGTTTGATCTCTCTCTCTCTCTCTCTCTCTCTCTCTCTCTCTCGTGTTCTTGAGGTGGTATGATCTTGATGTATCGCGAGCTTTGCTATTATAGTTGGATCTTATGATGTTTCTCCCCCTCTACTCTCTTGTAATGGATTGAGTTTTCCCTTGAAGTTATCTTATCGGATTGCGTCTTTAAGGATTTGAGAACACTTGATGTATGTCTTGCATGTTCTTATCTGTGGTGACAATGGGATATTCACGTGATCTACTTGATGTATGTTTTGGTGATCAACTTGCGGGTTCCATGACCTCGTGAACTTATGCATAGGGGTTGGCACACGTTTTCGTCTTGAATCTCCGGTAGAAACTTTGGGGCACTCTTTGAAGTACTTTGTGTTGGTTTGGATAGATGAATCTGAGATTGTGTGATGCATATCATATAATCATACCCATGGATACTTGAGGTGACATTGGAGTATCTAGGTGACATTAGGGTTTTGGTTGATTTGTGTCTTAAGGTGTTATTCTAGTACAAACTCTATGATAGCTCGAACGAAAAGAATAACTTCATGTTATTTTACTACAGACTCTTGAATAGATCGATCCGAAAGAATAATTTTGAGGTGGTTTCGTACCATACCATAATCTCTTTGTTTGTTCTCCGCTATTAGTGACTTTGGAGTGACTCTTTTTTGCATGTTGAGGGATAGTTATATGATCCAATTATGTTATCATTGTTGAGAGAACTTGCACTAGTGAAAGTATAAACCCTAGGCCTTGTTTCAACGCATTGGAATAACGTTTATGTTCACTTTTATCATTAGTTATCTTGCTGTTTTTATATTTCCAGATTACAAAACCTATATCTACCATCCATATTGCACTTGTATCGCCATCTCTTCGCCGAACTAGTGCACCTATACAATTTACCATTGTATTGGGTGTGTTGGGGACACAAGAGACTCTTTGATATTTGGTTGCAAGGTTGTTTGAGAGAGACCATCTTCAACCTACGCCTCCCTCAGATTGGTAAACCTTAGGTCATCCACTTGAGGGAAATTTGCTACTGTCCTCCAAACCTCTGCACTTGGAGGCCCAACAACGTCTACCCGACTCTGATGAGGAGAAGGCGGGTAAAGGGAAGAAGAGTGGCAGTGCGAGGGGACAACAACATAACATTGCAGGTCACGGTGGCAACGGTAAACGCAAGGCTGAGGGTGTTTTAGACTTTGTGGCCAACACCAATGCGTAGAAAATAAATCATCGTCAGAAGGGAAAACCGCCCCGGCTTGGAGGGCCAAAATTTAACATTGAAGCGATGATGAATCAGCCTTGGCCAAAGCATGTCACGCAAGAGAAGCCGGCCAATCATCTGTGGAAGGATTGCTTCATTATGAGGGAGTATATGTAGTGACCCGACCCGAATGGATCAAGTCTCTGTGCTTAAGTGTCATCCCTGGATCGGTATCTTTGACACACGATTTCGAGGATTTATAACAGAGGTAAATCACATGTATAAAGTAACGTAAATACAATTACCTCAATCCAAATAGCGGAAGTAACAAGGTTGTGGATTCCCATCAACACCAACGGCAAAGTTGAGTGTAGAAATTGTAACCCTAACGTATCACTTACTCGTCGTAAGATCCTGCAAAATGAGACGTTGCCACCACAAAGGGTCAGTACATTGAATGTACTGGCAAATTCACACCATAGAGCAATGATGAATGATGGCTATCTCTACATGCATATTTGGCTGGTGGAGGCTCTACGGTTATAATGTTTTTGCGAAAAGCCAATTTTTCCCTACTGCAAAGGAATAAATTTTATTTAACTATCATGGTGGTTGTTAAACATTGAGAATGGTTGACAACATTCTCAATCCCAATTAAGTAACATCATCATTAAACCCAACAAAATTAATTAAAGTAACATGATGAGATTCACACGAAAATCCAAGTACTAGATACTCAAGATGTCCATAACCGGGGACACGGCTAATCATGATTAGTTTGTACACTCTGCAGAGGTTGCGCACTTTTCCCCACATGACTCGATCTCCTCCGTTGGTTTTCTCGCACTACATGGTGTTTGAGAAACGAATGACCGAGACATAGTCTTTCAGAAGCGCTAGCACCTTACGATGGGTAGACTGGTACTGCTTTCCCCTACATCTGCTAGTCTACCACCGTAAGAGTTACATACGACTTAATCAATTATGCTAGAGCCCATAATAGCATGTGGCTGCACACGGAAGTTTCTAGCATGAATAATCTTATGATCCTGTGAGCTGAGTGGAGGTCCATAAAAAGCAGGCAATCCTGGTCTACCCAGTGCCTAGACGAACAATCCTGGAATAACCAGGTACCTCAATCCACCCAGATGTGTATTAATGTTGCCACCTTAAATAAACCATTAATTAACAATCTCACATCTGTCATGGAAAAATCACTCACCCAAATCCACGTCTACTTGCATAGCATGGCAAAATAAGCAAACGTAGAAGTAACTCCCAAGGGTTTGATAATAAAACAGGTAATAGGTACTACCTCAATCTACTTCCCAAAACCCACAATTTAATTAGATCCTAATCATGCAATGTTTGAGGATTGATCTAATGCATAAAAACTGGGTAGTAAAGAGGTATGATCAAAGTGTGAACATGCCTGTACTGTTGATGAAGATGATTCACACTCAAAACTCTTGATAGTTCTAGTCGTCACACTCCGGTCAATCTATCGTAAGCAAGCAATAGTAACCACACATAAGCAATCACTCAAAAGATCGGAAAGAACGAAGAAGACGATTCAGAAAACTTCGAAACCAAGCAAATGATTCTTGCAATATAAAACAATTTCTAACAGTACCAAAATTAAGTGAATTTGGATTTATCAGAAAGTTTAGTTCAAGAGCTTCGATTTGCAAAAAGAATCAACTAAAAGCAGACTCTGAAACTCAAATTCTGAGATGAAACAAGATTGAATACTAATCTGAACTAAACTCAATTTTTAAATTGTAAAAAACATGTTTAAGTTATTTATCTGGATAGAGGGGATCATAACGAAGAAGTGGGCGTTGGTTTCGTGGGATTTGGACAAACGAGTAAAAAGATGTGGTCGTTTGAAAATCAGGGGCTAATCTGTAAATAAAATATTTACAAACGGGTCCCTGGCCATAAAAGCAAATCTAATATATGAACGTTCGCTGTTGAGGCTTATACAATGAAAACGTTCGCTGCCAATGCTAAAAGAACGAGCGTTCGTTAACTAAACGTACCGGTTTGAAATTAAAAAAACGAAACCTAGATCTAATCTGGACCGTCGATTATAGATCGGACGGGGAGGGAAGAGGCGAGGCATACCGCGGCGACGGTGGCTGCCGGCGGCAAGGGGGCGGCGGCGGCTCGTACATCGATGGGGTGGCGGCTCCGGTGGGTCTCCGGCATGGCCGTGGGGTCGGGGAGACGCGGCGCGCGGCGCTGAAGCCGATGGTGGCGGCGGCGCTCGTCTTTGGCGACAAGCAGTCTTCTGGCGAGCGGATCTCACCGGCAATGGCGGATTCAGCAGTCTTGTGGAGGCTCGGCGAGATGCGGGGAGGCGGCAGCGCAAGTGGAGAGAGAGGAGGGATTTATAAGAGGAGGGGGCGACGGTGGCGTGGAGAAGGGGGCAGAGGAGGTCGGAGGCGGCACGACGTCCATGGCAGCGCGGCGGCGGACTCGGGATGAGTCCCGGTCGGGGATGGGAGCGAGGCGGCGCGCTGGGCTGGGCCGTGGCCTGGCCTGGGAGCTGGGCCGACCCAGTCGGCGGGAGAAGTTTTTTTTTAACAAAGGCAAACAAACAAAGAACAAACGAAAATAAAATATATTTTATAGGCATATAATATATCAAAATTTTTAGAAAAAGATTTTATACGACATGAACATTTTTCTAGCATCAAATAAAATCCACACAAATTCAAATAAAGCAAAGAGTGCTTCTGCTCTAGTAAAATCCAGTAAAAATCATTTTAAAAATACCAAAATGATTTCAAATTTATTTCTCTCCAATTTTATGATGTAGGGAATCATGTTACCCTATTTACCATGTATTTTATTTTTGGAGAAAAATAATTTGAATAAAACTCAAATAACTCCAAATTGAAAATAAAGTCAAAAGAACTTTGAATTTAATTCTTTGAAACTCCCAACTCATATTTCATATGTTTTGAAGAAGTCATTTTATCTTATTTGTGAAAATCATTGAGTTGCATAAAGTTCTGGGTTGGAAATATTTTCCAAATGAAATTCAAATATTTTCAACACCCCTTGTCATTTAAATAAATGGAAGAAGTCATGTCATCTTCTCTCCAGGGTTTTGTGGTGAAAATAATTTGAATTCACGGAGACAAAATGCAAAATGAAAGTTTGGGGAAGTCCTTTTATTCCCTCTCATTTAACTTTCAAAAAGTCTCGAATTTCACTCAATCAATCACACAAAAATCAAAAAAACAATCAAATCTATCTATTTATTATAACATTCCAAAATTTAGAATTTTGGGATGTTACAAACCTACCACCCTTTAAAGGAATCTCGTCCTCGAGATTCGGAGAGGCTAGCAAGAAATAGGTTAGGTTTGGGGTCTTCTCAAAAATCCATCGATCGTCTCCGGGGTCTCGGGTGCTACCACCCTTAGAAGCATGGTTACGGTTACATCAAAACTCATATACTCCATCCTTATTACTGACAGTGTCGGTCTTCTCAGATTTTCAGTATAACTCCTTCTCTGGCTCTTTCGTAGTGGCATAACCTTTTCCTCAATTTCTTCTGTCCTTTTATCTTGGTAAGGTTATTCCGAGATTGGGTCTTCTTAGCTGGTGGGTCTGGCGACAATACTAAACGACTATCGATATCTCATGGTGGTCAACAATTTATGGTTTCTCCTGCAGGAAATGGGTCTGGGTTGATCCTCACCGTATATCCTACGGTTGGCAACAACTACCTTGTACAAGGGGAAAATTGCTATACCATTCTAAGGTTTAAACAAGGTTTAATATCGTCGTCTCTCTACTATAGGTAAGTCACTCAGATTTACCATCCCATATTGCAAGGCGAATAATAAGATTAAGTCGGTATGGTGATCAATCCATCCCGCACCCAAATCATTATCTTGTATATGGTTTAGCGAATCTCGCATTCTAACACTCGGTCATCCTCACAAGCATTGCCGAATTTCTCTTGTCAACGAACCAAGTTCGGATATATCCATAGATTATGCAAGCCAAACAAACATCTATCGTTCCTTAACAACTCTCAGGTTTTGCGTAAACTCCTATAGAATCGTCGGTGATAAAATCATAACTTCTTCCAGGGTTTTTCCATCAGCAAGAATGCGCTTGCTTCTTGGCCGGTCCTGGGGCCTGTGGGTTATGGCCCATCTCATCACTTGTAGTCCTTGAACTTATCCTCGGGCATCTGATCATTATTCCAACTTCCAACTTCCTAGTATTCTTAAATCCATCCAATTGTCTTGTCTTCCTTCCTTCTATTGGCACCAAACTAGGACATGACTACTCAGACTCATCATGGAATTTCCATTGATCCATATTTCCAACATCATACCTCCTTTTTATCCAATAGTAATTCATCTCTTCATCCTCGTGGGATGTCCCACATACTAAGATAAAAACTTATACTTATGAAGTCCATACTCCACTTCGTGGAACATCATTATCCTTTCCAGGGTCAAGCGTCCTTACAGGGGAATATTGGCCATCTCTGCATGGCACTTCTTCAATTGGGAAACGTGAAACACATTATGAACTCCTGACAGTCCTTCGGGTGACTCCAATTTGTTGGCCACTTCTCCCATACGCTCCAAAACTCGGTATGGTCCTAGAAATCTCGGGGCTAACTTTCCCTTAACTCCAAATCGTTTAACTCCTCGAAGAGGGGACACATGACGACATGCTCTGTCTCCAATTTCATAGACTACCTCCTTGCGTTTTTTGAGTCTGCATAACTCTTCTACCTGGACTAAGCTACCTTCAGTCTATATCGATCAACTTTAACATTCTCTTCTGACTCCTTGATCATATTTAGTCCAAACAACTGACGGTCTCCAACTTCATCCCACATCAATGGTGTCTGGCTCCTTCTCCCATACAAAGCTTAAAAGGGGCCATCTTCAAACTGACTTGGTAGCTGTTGTTGAATGAGAACTCCGCGTAAGGTAGATTATCATCCCTACTAGATCCATAATCTAGCGCACACGTTCTCAACATGTCATCCAGAATCTGATTGACTCTCTCGGTCTATCCATCTGTCTACGGATGAAAGGTCATCTTGAACTCTAGCCTAGTACCCAAAGTGCAGTGCGGCTGATTCCAAAACTTTGAGGTAAACTGTGTTCCTCTATCGTCACGATGGTCCTCGGAACTCCATGCAGACATACGATCTTGGTCAAATATATCTTGGCCAACTTCTCACTTGTATAGGTGGTTTCACTGGGATAAAGTGAGCCACTTTGGTCAAGCGAATCAACTACTACCCAGATAGAATCATATCCCGATCAGGTTCTGGGAAATCCGGTAATGAAATCCATGCCAAGCTTATCCTGCTTCCATTCGGGTATCGGCATAGGTTGTAGTAATCCGACTGGCTTCTGATGCTCTGCCTTTACTCTCTGGCATACATCACCTACGACTACACACTCTGCAATATCCTTCTTCATACCAGTCCACCAGAAATGCTCCTTCAAATCCAAATACATCTTGGTGTTTCCAGGGCGAATCGAGTATGGTGAGTCATGATCCTCCTGAAGTATTAACTTCCTGATATTTGCATTATTAGGCACATATACACGATTCTCGAACCATAAGGTGTCGTGCTCATCCTTACGAAAACCTTCGGCCTTTCCTTTGCTCATCCTCTCTTTTACCTTAGCAATCTCTTTGTCGTCCTTCTGAGCTTCACTGATCTTTCCCAACAATGTAGACTAAACTTCCATTGCTGCAACAAAACCTTTGGGAACAATCTCCAACCGAAATTCCCTGAGATCCTCGGCTAACTCCTTTGGTAAACCTCTGCTTATGAGGGTATTTGTCCTTATTTTCTTTATGGTTGTGTCCTATTTCTCCACAAAGCTTGTATGCACAAGGTTTCTTCATAACATTTCCATAAGGCTCCAATTTCTGGGACACAAACCTAGACTTTGACAAAGTCAACTTAAATTCTTTCCAAGTGGTTACTCCTTGCCATCCATTTATGGTTTGGTACATCCTCCACCAAGTAGCAGCACCTCTTTCAAAGCCTTTGAAGAGCATCTTTGGGTCATATACTTTCCAGCTATAGTGTTATTCTTCATATGATCTTCCATATTCTAAATCCATCGGTCTGTCTCCAATTGACTCATCGGTCCATAAAATACAAGCTCATCTCTGAATCTCTTTGTTTGTTCTCCGCTATTAGTGACTTTGGAGTGACTGTTTATTGCATGTTGAGGGATAGTTATATGATCCAATTATGTTATCATTGTTGAGAGAACTTGCACTAGTGAAAGTATAAACCCTAGGCCTTGTTTCAACGCATTGCAATAACGTTTATGCTCACTTTTATCATTAGTTATCTTGTTGTTTTTATATTTTCAGATTACAAAACCTATATCTACCATCCATATTGCACTTGTATCGCCATCTCTTCGCCGAACTAGTGCACCTATACAATTACCATTGTATTGGGTGTGTTGGGGACACAAGACACTCTTTGTTATTTGGTTGCAAGGTTGTTTGAGAGAGACCATCTTCAACCTCGCCTCCCACGGATTGATAAACCTTAGGTCATCCACTTGAGGGAAATTTGCTACTGTCCTCCAAACCTCTGCAGTTGGAGGCCCAACAACGTCTACCCGAGTATGATGAGGAGAAGGCGGGTAAAGGGAAGAAGAGTGGCAGTGCGAGGGGACAACAACATAACATTGCGGGTCACGGTGGCAACGGTAAACGCAAGGCTGAGGGCGTTTTAGACTTTGTGGCTAACACCAATGCGTAGAAAATAAATCATCGTCGGAAGGGAAAGCCGCCCTGGCTTGGAGGGCCAAAATTTAACATTGAAGCGATGATGAATCAGCCTTGGCCAAAGCATGGCACGCAAGAGAAGTCGGCCAATCATCTGTGGAAGGATTGCTTCATTATGAGGGAGTATATGTAGCGACCCGACCCGAATGGATCAAGTCTCTGTGCTTAAGTGTCATCCCTGGATCGGTATGCTGACACACACAGTACTCGAGGATTTATCACACAGGTAAATCACATGTATAAAGTAACATAAATACTATTACCTCAATCCAAATAGCGGAAGTAACAAGGTTGTGGATTCCCATCAACAATAACGACAAATTTGAGTGTAGAAATTGTAACCCTAACGTATCACTTACTCGTCATAAGATCCTGCAAGATGAGACGTTGCAGCCACAAAGGGTCAGTACATTGAATGTACTGGCAAATTCACACCATAGAGCAATGATGAATGATGGCTATCTCTACATGCATATTTGGCTGGTGGAGGCTCTACGGTTATAATGTTTTTGCGAAAAGCCAATTTTTCCCTACTGCAAAGGAATAAATTTTATTTAACTATCATGGTGGTTGTTAAACATTGAGAATGGTTGACAGCATTCTCAATCCCAATTAAGTAACATCATCATTAAACCCAACAAAATTAATTAAAGTAACATGATGAGATTCACACGAAAATCCAAGTACTAGATACTCAAGATGTCCATAACCGTGGACACGGCTAATCATGATTAGTTTGTACACTCTGCAGAGGTTGCGCACTTTTCCCCACATGACTCGATCTCCTCCGTTGGTTTTCTCGCACTACATGGTGTTTGAGAAACGAATGACCGAGACATAGTCTTTCAAAAGCGCTAGCACCTTACGATGGGTAGACCGGTACACCTACTTTCCCCTACATCTGCTAGTCTACCACTGTAAGAGTTCGCACGACTTAATCAATTATGCTAGAGCCCATAATAGCATGTGGCTGCACACGGAAGTTTCTAGCATGAATAATCTTATGATCCCTTTGAGCCTGGGTGGCGGTCCATAAAAAACAAGCAATCCTGGTCTATCCAGGTGCCTAGACAGGCAATCCTGGAATAACCAGGTACCTCAATCCACCGAGATGTTTATTAATGTTGCCACCTTAAATAAACCATTAATTAACAATCTCACATTTGTCATGGAAAAATCACTCACCCAAATCCACGTCTACTTGCATGGCATGGCAAAATAAGCAAATGTAGAAGTAACTCCCAAGGGATTGATAATAAAACAGGTAATAGGTACTACCTCAATCTACTTCCCAAAACCCACAATTTAATTAGATCCTAATCATGCAATGTTTGAGGATTGATCTAATGCATAAAAACTGGGTAGTAAAGAGGTATGATCAAAGTGTGAACTTGCCTGCACTGTTGATGAAGATGATTCGCACTCAAAACTCTTGATAGTTCTACTCGTCACACTCCGGTCAATCTATCGTAAGCAAGCAATAGTAACCACACATAAGCAATCACTGAAAAGATCGGAACGAACGAAGAAGACGATTCGGAAAACTTCGAAACCAAGCAAATGACTCTTGCAATAGAAAACAATTTCTAACAGTACCAAATTAAGTGAATTTGGACTTATCAGAAAGTTTAGGTCAAGAGCTTCGATTTGCAAAAAGAATCAACTAAAACGGAGCTACGAAACTCAAGTTATAGATGAAACAAGATTGAATACTAATCTGAACTAAACTCAATTTTTAAATTGTCAAAAACATGTTTAATTTATTTATCTGGATATAGGGGATCATAACGAAGAAGTGGGCGTTGGTTTCGTGGGATTTGGACAAACGAGTAAAAAGATGTGGTCGTTTGAAAATCAGGGGCTAATCTGTAAATAAAATATTGACAAACGGGTCCCTGGCCACAAAAACAAATCTAATATATGAACGTTCGCTGCTGAGGCTTATACAATGAAAGTGTCCGCTGCCAATGCTAAAAGAACGAGCGTTCTTTAACTAAGTGTACCGGTTTGAAATAAAAAAACGAAACCTAGATCTAATCCGGACCGTCGATTGTAGATCGGACGGGGAGGAAAGAGGCAAGGCATACCGCGGCGAGGGGGCGGCGGCGGCGGCTCGGACATCGATGGGGCGACGGCTCCGGTGGGTCTCTGGCGTGGCCGTGGGGTCGGGGAGAGGCGGCGCGCGACGCTGAAGCCGATGGTGTGGCGGCG
Organism: Aegilops bicornis; assembly: GCA_021605145.1. Taxonomy (NCBI): domain Eukaryota; kingdom Viridiplantae; phylum Streptophyta; class Magnoliopsida; order Poales; family Poaceae; genus Aegilops; species Aegilops bicornis. The sequence goes on along the minus strand of CM038675.1, from coordinate 273,773,906 downwards.
CTTCGTCTTTAGCGGCAAACGGTCTTCTGAAGAATGAAGGATCTCACCGGCGGCGGCGGATTCCGGCGAGTGCGGCGGCGGCGGCTCGGCGAGATGCGGGAGGGCGGTGGCGCGAGTGGAGAGAGGGGGAGGGGATTTATAAGAGGAGGGGGCGACGGTGGCGTGGAGAAGGGGCAGAGGAGGCCGGAGGCTTACGGCGTCCATGGCGCGGCGGCGGCGGACTCGAGATGAGTCGATCGGGGGACGGAGCGAGCGGCGGCTGGGCTGGGCCGTGGCACAGCACTGGAGAAGATTTTTTTTAAAACACAGACAAACAAACTAAGAACAAACAAAAAATAAAATATATTATATAGGCATATAATATATCAAAAAATTTAGAAAAAGATTTTCTACGACATGAACATTTTTCTAGCATCAAAAAAAATCCACACAAATTCAAATAAAGCAAAGAGTGCTTCTGCTCTAGTAAAATCAAGTAAAAAACATTTTAAAAATACCAAAATGATTTCAAATTTATTTCTCTCCAATTTTCTGATGTAGAGAATCATGTTACCCTATTTTCCATGTATTTTATTTTTGGAGAAAAATAATTTGAATAAAACTCAAATAACTCCAAATTGAAAATAAATTCAAAAGAACTTTGAATTTAATTCTTTGAAACTCCCAACTCATATTTCATATGTTTTGAAGAACTCATTTTATCTTCGCTCGTGAAAATCATTGAGTTGCATAAAGTTCCTGGGTTGGAAATATTTTCCAAATGAAATTCAAATATTTTCAACACCCCTTGTCATTTAAATAAATGGAAGAAGTCATGTCATCTTCTCTCCAGGGTTTTGTGGTGAAAAGAATTTGAATTCACGGAGATCAAAATGCAAAATGAAAGTTTGGGAAAGTTCTTTTATTCCCTCTCATTTAACTTTCAAAAAGTCTCGAATTTCACGCATCAATCACACAACAATCAAACAAACAATCAAATCTATCTATTTATTATAACATTCCAAAATTTAGAATTTTGGGATGTTAGAGTATAGGAATTCCATTTTTTTCCAGAATAATCATGGACCGAATGGCGGTTCAGGATCCGGCTCTCACGGTCTTGGCTTTGGCGGTGGCGCTTCAAACTCTTTTTTCCAAGGCCAAGGCAATCAAGGTGTTTTTAGTAGTCTGGTCAAGGGAATCAATAACAGCAATATGGTTTTCAGAGTAATGCGAAGCAGTTGAATAGTGGACAATATCATGTGTTCACTGCGAGTTTGTGTAAACGAGACTAGAAGATTCATAAAAGGGCGATGGGCGCAGTTGAGCCAGCGATTCCCCGTTACTTGCGATGGTCTGAACATCCTATTCTTTGGATCCGTGAGGATCACCCGCCCCGGGTTGACAATCCGGGTCACTTGGCTTTAGTGGTTGCGCCTCAGGTTGGAGGTTACAAATTCACTAAGGTGCTCATGGATGGAGGCAGCAGTATCAATATCCTTTACTATGAAACCTTTCGTCATATGAGTTTGGCTGACAAGGATCTTAAGTCGTCTAACACTGTTTTTCATTGTGTGGTGCCTGGTAAGTCGGCATATCCAGTGGGTAAGATAGCTTTGAAAGTGGCTTTTGGTGATGATCATGATTCCAGAGTTGCGACATTGACCTTTGAGGTGGTTAAGATTAAAAGCCCTTATCATGCTTTGTTTCGGCGGCCGGCTTATGCTAAGTTCATGGAAAGGCCTTGTTATGTTTATCTGCAGCTTAAGATGACGGGTTATAAGGGTACTATCACTGTACATGGGAACAAAAGGATAGCCTTGGAGTGTGTAGAGGGCGATGCTGCTTATGCTGAGTCTGTTTGTGCGACAAAAGAGTTGAAGTTTTACAAAGATAATGGTGATCCAGCAGATATGACACCTTTGAAGAAGCCAACCACAGAGCATTACCCCTTGTTGAAGTTCAAGTCAGCAGACGACACTAAGCTGGTTGACTTTGTTCCTGGCGACTCATCCAAGCAGTTCAGTAACAGTGCTAATTTGGATCCGAAATAGGAAAATGCGCTCATCGAGTTCATTCGTGAGAACCAGGACATCTTTGCATAGAAGCCTTCAGACATGCGAGGTGTACCAAGGGAACTCGCTGAGCACACTCTCAATATTGATCCAAATTTTAAACCGGTCAAGCAATTCCTTCGTCGCTTTAATGAAGAGAGGCGTAAGACCATTGGTGAAGAAGTGGCTCGGCTTTTGATAGTTGGGTTCATTGTTGAAGTTTTTCATCATGAATGGTTGGCTAACCCGGTGCTGGTGCTTAAGAAAATGGTACTTGGCACATGTGTGTGGATTACATAGACCTTAATAAGGCCTGCCCGGCTGATCCTTTTGCTCTCCCATGTATTGATCAGATTATCGATGCTACGGTGGGTTGTGAGCGTTTGAGTTTCTTGGATGCCTACTCAGGGTATCATCAGATCAAGATGGCAGTTAAGGACCAGGAGAAGACAGCTTTCATCACTCCCTTTGGAGCCTTCTGCTATGTGTCTATGCCTTTTGGGCTCAAGAGTGCCCAGGCGACTTACCAGCGGTGTGTTCAAAATTGCCGTCATGGTCAGATTGGACGCAATGTGCATGCTTATGTAGACGATATTGTTGTGAAATCCATGAAGAAGGAAACCTTGATAGATGAAGTGAAAGAAACCTTTGACAATCTCTGGGTTTATAAGATGATGCTTAACCCGGCAAAGTGTGTTTTTGGTGTGCCAGCAGGCAAGCTCTTGGGTTTTTTGGTTTCTATACGAGGCATTGAAGCTAACCCGGAGAAAATCAAGGCTATTACTTCCTAGGCTAAACCAGGGTGTATTAATGATGTTCAGCGGCTGGCGAGTCGTATTGCGGCCTTAAGCCGGTTCATAAGCCGGTTGGGAGAACCTATCCCTCTCTACCAGATGATGAAGAAAACAAATCACTTTGTCTGGAGTGCCGCTGCTGATCAGGCGTTTGAAGCCTTGAAGAAACAGTTAGCTGAGCTGCCGATCCTTGCTAATCCTATTGATAAAGAGCCCTTGTTGTTATATGTGGCTGCCAATAGCCGAGCTGTCAGCGTGGCGATTGTTGTGGACAGGAAAGAATCCGGCAAGGAGTATCCGGTTCAGCGGTCGGTTTTATATCAGTGAGGTCCTCATTGAATCCAAGCAGACGTATCCACATTGGCAGAAACTCGTACATGGAGTGTTCATGGCTAGTCGTAAAATAAAGCAGTATTTCTTTGGTCATCCCATCACTGTGTTTAGTTCTTCCCCTTTGAGGGATATTATTCAAAATAGAGAAGCCACATGTCAGGTAGCCAAATGGGCCATCGAGCTTGGACCCCATGGTTTGAAGTATATGCCTCGGACAGCTATCAAGTCTCAAGCACTGGTGGATTTTATCAATGATTGGACTGAACTGCAGATGCCTAAGGAGAAGCCGGATAGCACATATTGGACTATTCACTTCGATGGATCCAGGCAGTTGGAAGGCTTGGGGGATGGAGTCATTTTGACTTCCCCATGAGGTGATAAATTTTGTTATGTTTTAAGGTTGATGTTCCCCTGTACTAACAATGCAGCTGAGTATGAGGCCTTGCTCCATGGTCTTCGGATGGCTAAAGAGATGAATTTAAGCCGGGTAAGGTCTTTTGGCGACTCAGATTTGGTGGCTCAGCAAGTCTCAGGAACTTGGGACTCTAAGGATCTGCTCATGACGGCTTACCGCCGAGAGGTCGATGCTATTGCTGGTCATTTCAAAGGTTATCATGTGGAACATGTTGATCACAGGAAAAATGAGGCAGTTGATGCTTTAAGCTGGCTAGGGTCCCAGCGTGAGCCGGTACCACCTAATGTTTTCCTTGATATTCTGCATAATCCTTTAGTCAAATTGCCTACAGAGGAGGATCTTGCTATTCCTGACCCGGAGGCATGGTTGGTGGCGCTCTTCATGCTATTCCTGATTGGACAGTTCCATATTTGAATTATATGACCAGGGGCGAGTTACCTGAAGATGAAACTTTGGCTAGGCAGATAACCCGGCGGTCTAAGTCAATGACTATTGTCAATGGAGAGTTGCATAGCTCCAGTGTCACAAGGGTGTTTCAATGTTTTGTTTCTCCTGAGAAAGGCTGTGAGATTCTACGAGACATTCATGAAGGAGATTGTGGCCATCATGCCGGCTCTAAGTCTCTTGTAGCCAAAGCTTTACGTCATGGATTTTATTGGCTGACGGCTCATGCTGATGCAGAGGATTTGGATAGTAAATGTGATGGTTGTCAGAAATTCTCAAGACGATCTCATATACTGGCTCAAGAATTGAGGATGATTCCATTAACTTGGCCGTTTGCAGTCTGGGGGCTGGATATGGTTGGACCTTTCAAAAGATCCAAAGATAAAAAGACCTACCTTTAGGTGGCGGTTGACAAATTCACAAAGTGGGTCGAAGCAGAGCCGGTCAGTAAGTGTGACGCGGCAACATCGTTTCAATTCATCATAAAGGTGATTTTCCGGTTTGGCTATCCTCACAGCATTATAACTGATAATGGCACTAATCTATCAAAGGGTGCTATGAAAGAATTCTGTCAACTGGAGCATATTCGTCTTGATGTATCATCAGTGGCTCGCCCCCCAGTCCAATGGCCAAGCTGAAAGAGCCAATCAAGAAATCTTGAGAGGCATCAAGCCCCGGCTTATGGTCCCTTTGCAGAGGACGCCCGATTGCTGGGTGGAGGAATTTCCCTCAGTGTTATGGAGCATCAATACTACCCCCAACAGATCTACGGGTTACATGCCTTTCTTCATTGTTTACGGAGCAGAGGCGGTTCTCCCTAGTGACATCCGTTATTACTCGCCCCGTGTGGCGGCTTATGTTGAAGCTGATAATGAAAACCACGTCAGGATGCTCTTGACCTGTTGGATGAGGAGCGTGACCGTGCGCCAGCTCGTTCGGTGATTTACCAGCAAGATCTACATCATTATCATAGCAACCGGGTTAAAACCAGGACCTTTCAAGAAGGAGATTTGGTGCTCGGGCTCATCCAGGATCAAACCAACATGCACAAGCTATCCCCACCTTGGGAAGGGCCCTTTGTGGTCAGCAAAAATCTGAACAACGGGTCATACCACCTTATCAATGTTCGAGGCCACAAGGACTCACACACGTCGGAGGAGGAGACCCGCCGGCCGTGGAATATTGCTCATCTTCGGCCTTATTACACCTGAGCCACCGGCTCTTGTGATGTACATACTTTGTCAATGTATATATTATGATGAATATAATAAAGCCGGCATCCCTGATAATTCAGGGCCTCTGTCGTTTCATTTATGAGAATATGAGTCTTTATTGTCACTTCATAAGATCACTTGGGAGCTTCCTGCTTATTGAGCATAGCTATGATTACCCTCTTGATCCGGCTTGTACGCCCTGATTACAAAATACTTGGGGGCTTCCTGCTCATTGAGCATAGCTATGACTACCCTGCTGATCCGGCTTATACGCCTGGAATGAAATATTACTTGGAGGCTCCTTATTAATGAACAGAGCTTTGTTGACCCGTGTAATTGGCTTGGATGCCAGGTGTATTCACCAAAAAATCCGGGTTATCTTGCCGTTGTTTGCTTGCCACTCCGACCAGGTAATCCTAGAATGACTTGTTGTACTCTTGACAATCAATCTTGTAAAGACCCTGAATTTGTCAAAGTTAAAACGACAATTGGTCATGTGAGGTCCGGCTTACGGGTTTGAATTAAGGTTTAACTCAGCGGCTGTGCGGCCCTTGAATAACACTTGACATTGAGGCTTGGCAGCCTATGAAAGCCTTGTTTTCTGATTTATTTTTGATTCAAACATTTTTTGAGGTTCGTCTTTCATGACATGTTAATACATGGTTGAAAACCGATGAGAGCCACGTTACCTTATGGTTCATATATGAATTTATCTAGAGTTTTATTAACCCGGCCTGGTTTTGGACTTTAAGTCGCCAGGGTATGATGATTATGTGCTTCGAGTGATGTGTTCTAAGTTTTGGGATGTTACCTTTGCTGCATATGGCGTCGTACGCCGGCGGTATGAATAGATTGAACATGGCGTTGTGCTCTGTCTTTGGGTTGTTACCCTTACTGCACGACTTATGATAAGCCGGCAGTATGAACAAATATCACAGGTATGATATTTATTTTGTTGTGATTATATGAGGTTTTGATGAAACGGCCCTGGTTATGGACTATTTAGTCATCAGTGGATTTTTATGGGGTATTGTGACCCGCCCTGGGGTAACCCCCGGGGCACATGTTATCTGCTTATGTGCAGGAAAAAAATGATAAAGCATGGTATGCATACTTGATGATATTATAAGCATAAGTGGCAGATCTTCGAATGACGGATCGGTAGTATTATGCAAATAAATACACACGATAGCTTGACAGATCAGAATTGTTTAAACTAGCCTATTACAAGGCATCTAATGGCCCAAAAGGACAAATGTTTTTGAGACATAGCATCCAAATGCTACGACTGGTAAACCAGCTCATAAATCAAGACTTCTAGTCTTGGCGGGTCGAAGCCTCCGGGTCATCCTGTGCTTCTTCTTCTTCTCCTTGGTTATCCATTGGCTGGAAGTCAGGCGAAGCCCAGTTGATACCTGTCAAAGCTGTAAACATAGCCTCGTCATCTATAAGACTAGATGGATAAATGTCAGGAGCGAAGGTGTGCTTACGAGTTGGCGGGATGAGATCCACCTCTTGATGAACCGATGCCTTCACCTTCTTGTTATTAGCATCATAAGCTGCCTGATACTGGGATAGATCTATGTCTTCTGCCAGTTTGCTTGCTGCTGGACGCATTTCCATTGCTATTATTGCAAAGTCATCAGCACTGAAGGGAGACCCGTCTTCTTTTACACTTGGGCAACCATTAGCCAAATCTTGTGGATCAAGATCTGCTTGCCATGCCTTTACCCGTCTTAGGGCAGTCATGGCACCGGCTCTGGCAGCTGATCGCTTTAAATCTTCAATCCTTTGGGGCAGCACCGATAGTTTTTCAAGTGTTTCTTTGATGAAGGAGGGATGTTGTTTCTTATGAATAGCAGCACAGATTGACCGTTGAGCACCAGTGTATAGCTGCTCTACAGAGTATAGACAGCTTTGAGCTTGATGCGCATGTCTGACCCCAACTTGGCGCTTCGGGAGCCTACATCAGTGAAATTATTGGTAAACCGGTGGATGATTATGATATACTGTTGGTGCAAAGGAAAGTATTTTTGTTACTTACCAAAGATGGCCGAAGTCATGTTGTTGATTTGATGCTTTAAACCGGACAAATCGTCAGTTACCGGTTTAATGGCTGCTTCGGCATCTTCTGCTCTTTTTAGTAAAGCTGCCTTCTCGGTTTCCCAGCCGTTTCTATCAGTACCGAAGTTTTGTTTCAACTGCTCAATGTTTTCCAATGCAGTCTTCAGGTTGTTGAGTTTGAATATTGGCCCTTAGATCTTTGACTTGGGACTCCTTCTCATTTAGTTCAGCCTGCGACAAAAACAACATGGAAGGTAATATGATCATGATTATTTTTGAAGTCCAAAGCACAATACAAGTATTTTCCTTGGCACTTGGGGGCTAATGCCTATTGCTCTTTTCAAAGACAAGTTCATCTGATGACCGGGGCAAAATGATGTGATCCAGTGGATAAAGGCTACATACTTGGATTTTATTTACAGTTATGGTGATAAGTCACAGTTTATTCATGCTGCTTAAACCGGCCCTTGGGGACTACAGGTGCAAAGTTGATAACTAATAATTGAAGTCTCGGCTTAATTTGATAATTTAAGCCGGCCCTTGGGGGCTACTAGTTTGATCTTCACATATTTATGACTACCTAAAAAGTATACAATACATTAAATGCTATCATGTTCTACAGACTTGGCGGCTGATAGAGGTATATTTATGAGGAGGATTTTGCTGGATTACCTCAAAGCGCTCTTTCATCAAGTTGACCAAGCCGACTTCAAAGTTACGGCTGGTGTGAAGGCGGTTCAAATAACCAGAGTGAATTTCTTGAGCACTAAATTGAGAACAACTTTCCAAATCAACTTTCCATTTGCCCTTGTCAACAGCAGAGAACTCTTCCTTGGCGCTGTGTTTGGACAGAGCAATGGGGTTGCCTGGGGCTTGATAAGCCATCCTAGTAATCATTATATCATCATATTCTTGAACCAGCTGAGCAGGACTAGGCAGTTTATCATTTTTTGGATCAATGTCCATGGCGTCTTCAAATACGGGGTGGTCCTCTAGAGGGGGGTCATCTATAACAGCTTCTGATACTTGATGCAAAGTCTCAGTGATGGCATGTTGTTCTGGATTAACATTCTTGGGTTCTTCAGCCAATTTGTCAATTTTCCGTTTCTTGCTGGGCTTCGCCATAGAGCAGAAAAGGAAATACAAGACAAAGTTAATATGACAAGTAAAAGCATGATTCAAAATGGATAGTCTTGACAATCTTACCTAGGCACGGTCTTGAAGGTTGGGATTTGAGTCCCCGTTGAGTCGCCGGAGGAGGAATGAGATGTTCCCTGATAGTTTGAATCAGACGGGTTAAGAGGTTGACAAAAAAGGCCCGCCTTTGGATAACATAAGTCAGAAATATTTGAAACCTTCGGTCGACGCTTGCGAGGTGCTGGGGTGTTTGGTAAGCCGGAGGAAAGAACTCCGCCGCCGCTGTTCCAAGCCGTGCGGCGAGCGTCATGTTGCTGCTTCTTCAAAATAAAGTTGGGATCCAAGTAAGCTAAATGGTGAGAAAATCTTACTTTCCGGCTGACTTGACGAGTTTTCTGTGTTGGCAGAGGTTCTGAGCCACAGGAAAGAGTAATTACCTCTTCATCATCTACACGGCTAGCTTCCGCATCATCCTGATAATGTTCATTTTCAGTAAGATATATAAAAACTGAGCCAAGGGAATCAAGTTCTACCGCCTACTCATCATCATTATCATTATCATCCAAGTTGAATAACTCGTCGGGATTGATCTTCTTCTTGGCAGGCTTTTTGATAGCTTTGTTTTTAGTCCGGGTGTTCTTGACCGGTTTATCTTGCAGCTTCTTAGTCCAAAACGGTGAATCGGCTGCAAAAGATTAAATGGGTATGAAAAGGCAATATAAGTGGAGGTATGATTCAATCGTGAAATTGGTTAAAAGTCTATAGCTGGCATTTTGTTCAGGACGCAGAAAGGATTCAATCCAACTTTAGTGCAGTCTTCCAAGCTAACATTCAACAGAGTTTTGGTCATGTTATTGATGTCTTTGTCAGTCAACTCAGTCTAACAATGGCGTTGAGGATCTTTTAACTCACCGGTGTACTCGCACATTAGGCCAGGGCGGCGGCTTAAAGGCAAGATTGTCCAGGCGACCCAACATCAAACTAGACCAATTGCAGTTAAGCCGTTCGCCATCAAGGCTCGGATCTGTGAAAAGATTGACATGTACTTTTTCCGCTCTGCTGTGCTAATGCGGTCTGGAAGAGGGTGCCTGTTGCTAAGCGGCTGGCGCGATAACCCAACAGAGGATTTTCCCCTTCTGGAGAAGTATCTTTGCAATAAAACCAGGTTTGATTCCAGTCTTTGGGATGACTTGGCAGAGTGGCGGCTGGGAAAGTGGCTTCTTTCCATCGCTGGATGGAGATACCGCCTAGCTCAAGGCTGGGCCCGTCTGTGAACTTGTTCTGCCGATTTAAGTAGTAAAAACTCCGTGAACAGTTCTACGGTGGGCTCCTGTTGAAGGTACACCTCGCATAATACTTGGAAGTTGCAGATGTTTAACACATAATTTGGTCCGATGTCTTATGGATGGAGCTTGAAAAAGTGCAGCACATCACGAAAGAATCTTGAGCCGGGAGGGCTGAAGCCCCGAAGCATATGATCAGTGAAAACGATAACTTCACCATCCTTGGGCTCGGGAGGAGTTTCAGTGCCTGGGACCCTCCAATGAATGGCATATTTTTTAGCCAAGACACCTATTTGAACATATTCGTTCAAATCTTCCTCGGTGACCCGGGAAACGGCCCAGTTGCAGGCAGTGACAGTTTTGCCCATTTTGAGGAAAAAAGGCCTAAAAGAAAAAGATATTGCCGGTTTAAGATCAAACTGATGAGCCGGGCGAATGATTCAAAAGTACAATGCTATAAACAGCCCATGTGTTAAGCCGGAAGATGACACTGAAGTGCGTGGATATTCATATTTATGGATTAAAAGGGGACTAATGGTGCCTACCGGGTTAAAAATTATGCTGTTAAGCCGGCCAGAGTTGACAAGCCAAGTATATTGTGCAGAATCAGATTATGAAGGTGACTAAGCAAATATGGTTAAGCCGGAGAGCATTTGCCGGGTTATACAAGTGATGAAGCATATGATGGCAGCTTAAACGGGGCCTAATGTTGTATGGCGGGTCACGGTTTATGACATAAGCTGCCATGACAGTTATGATGATTCAAAATTTATCGATGAAAATTTTGCTAAGTGATGGCAAACAGATTTCAAAGACTTGAGCAATAATTTTGGATCTACAGCAGTTCAGAAAAAGAAGTAAAATTCTAAACCTAAGGTGGTGGCAGTAGAAAAGTTTGTGTGCTCCGATGAGATTTTCTATGGAGAGGAGGTATTCTGATGCTAAACTACTACCGCACAAGTTTCACATCATGTTCAATTCAAAAGCTACTCGAACCAAAATAGAAAGCAAAGAACGGCGAAGAACACCGATGAACAAGGCTAACCCTAATGTAGATATGATGTATAAAGAGATGAATACTTACGGATGCAGATGGATTGCGGTGGGGCGTCAGCGTACTCTGGTCCTGTCAGGTCGATGGAGCGGCCTGAGTTGGTGCAGCGGATGGAGGACGGCGGTGGCGGAGCTCGAGGCTGCAGAGGAATTGCAAGAGGAAGATGAAGACGAGGAGGCAAGGGGGGAAATGATAAAGATCCCCGTCCCTATTTATAAGAGGATGGATACAAGGTATGCACGGGAATCGAGGAGGCCAAAATCATCATGTGGCTATATGGGCGCCTCAATATTCAAGATGATCATTAAGATAAGGACCGGTTAAAGATTTTCTGGGCCTCCTACGAAATTAATGCGAAATGATGTCATGGCAGGTGCTACCTCTTGAGCACTGCGTTGGATTTCCTTGAAGAGGAAAGGATGATGCAGCAAAGTAGCGTAAGTATTTCCCTCAGTTTTTGAGAACCAAGGTATCAATCCACTAGGAGGCTACGTGTGAGTCCCTCGTACCTACACAAAGCAAATAAATCCTCGCAACCAACGCGAATAGGGGTTGTCAATCCCTTCACGGTCACTTACGAGAGTGAGATATGATAGATATGATAGATAATATTTTTGGTATTTTTGGTATAAAGATGCAAAGTAAAATAAAAGAAAAGTAAAAGCAAAAGCAATAAATAAAGTGATGGAAGATTAATATGACTAGGATAGACCCGGGGGCCATAGATTTCACTAGTGGCTTCTCTCAAGAGCATAAGTATTTTACGGTGGGTGAGCAATTCTTGTTGAGCAATTGATGTAATTGAGCATAGTTATGAGAATATCTAGGTGTGATCATGTATATAGGCATCAGGACCGAGACAAGTAGACCAACTCCTGCCTGCATCTACTACTATTACTCCACTCATCGACCGCTATCCAGCATGCATCTAGAGTATTAAGTTAATGAAAACAGAGTAATGCCTTAAGCAAGATGACATGATGTAGAGGGATAAATTCATGCAATATGATAAAAACCCCATCTTGTTATCCTCGATGGCAACAATACAATATGTGCCTGATGTAGAAGCCCTCCACCCTCGTGGTCACCTCCTTTCTTTCTTGACGTGGGGTCCAAGTCTCCTGGATCATATTCGGTGAGAAAATCACGTTCCCGAAGGTTTCATTCTGTTTGGACTCTGTTTGATATTCCGTTTGTTCGAAACACTGAAATAGGCAAAAAACAGCAATTCTGGGCTGGGCCTCTGGTTAATAGGTTAGTCCCAAAAGTAATATAAAAGTGGAAAATAAAGCCCAATATGGTCCAAAACAGTAGATAATATAGCATGGAGCAATCAAACATTATAGATACGTTGGAGACGTATCGGTGCCTTCTGCCCCTCTTGTCACTAGGAAAGGACACCGCAAGATTGAACCCAAAGCTAAGCACTTCTCCCATTGCAAGAAAAACCAATCTAGTAGGCCAAACCAAACTGATAATTGAAGAGACTTGCAAAGATAACCAATCATACATAAAAGAATTCAGAGAAGATTCAAATATTGTTCGTAGATAATCTTGATCATAAACCCATAATTCATCGGTCTCAACAAACACACCGCAAAAAAGAAGATTACATCGAATAGATCTCCACGAGAGGGGGAGAACATTGTATTGAGATCCAAAAAGAGAGAAGAAGCCATCTAGCTACTAACTATGGACTTCGAAGGTCTGAGGTAAACTACTCACACTTCATCGGAGGGGCTATGGTGATGATGTAGAAGCCCTCCGTGGTGGATTCCCCTTCCGGCGGAGCTCCGGAACATGCCCCAAGATGTGATCTCGTGGGTACAGAAGGTTGCGGCGGTGGAATTAGGTTTTTGGCTCCGTATCTGATCGTTTGGGGGTACGTAGGTATATATAGGAGGAACAAGTACGTCGGTGGAGCTTCATGGGGCCCACGAGGGTGGGGGGCACGCCCTAGGGGGGTAGGCGCGCCCCCTACCTCGTGCCCACCTCGTGGCTTTCTTGACATAGGGTCCAAGGCTCCTGGGTCATATTCGGTGAGAAAATCACGTTCCCGAAGGTTTCATTCCGTTTGGACTCCGTTTGATATTCTGTTTCTTCGAAACACTGAAATAGGCAAAAACGACAATTACGAAATTTGGGCCTCCGGTTAATAGCTTTGTCCCAAAAGTAATATAAAAATGGAAAATAAAGCCCAATATGGTCCAAAACAGTATATAATATAGCATGGAGCAATAAAAAATTATAGATACGTTGGAGACGTATTAGGCATCCCCAAGCTTAATTCCTGCTTGTCCTCGAGTAGGTAAATGATAAAAAGAGAATTTTTGATGCGGAGTGCTACTTGGCATAATTCCAATATAATTCTTCTTAACTGTGGTATGAATATTCAGATCCGAAAGATTCAAGACAAAAGTTTAATATTGACATAAAAATAATAATACTTCAAGCATACTAACAAAGCAATTATGTCTTCTCAAAATAACATGGCCAAAGAAAGTTATCCCTACAAAATCATATAGTCTAGCTATGCTCTATCTTCACCACACAAAGTATTTAAATCATGCACAACCCCGATGACAAGCGAAGCAATTGTTTCATACTTTTGACATTTTCAAAACTTTTTCAATCTTCACGCAATACATGAGCGTGATCCATGGATATAGCACTATATGTGGAATAGAATGGTGGTTGTGGAGAAGACAAAAAGGAGAAGATAGTCTCACATCAACTAGGCGTATCAACGGGCTATGGAGATGCCCATCAATAGATATCAATATGAGTGAGTAGGGATTGGCATGCAACGGATGCACTAGAGCTATAAGTATATGAAATCTCAACAAAAGAAACTAAGTGGGTGTGCATCCAACTCGCTTGCTCACGAAGACCTAGGGCATTTCGAGGAAGCCCATCATTGGAATATACAAGCCAAGTTCTATAATGAAAAATTCCCACTAGTATATGAAAGTGACAAAATGAGAGACTCTCTATCATGAAGATCATGGTGCTACTTTGAAGCACAAGTGTGGTAAAAGGATAGTAACATTGTCCCTTCTCTCTTTTTCTCTCATTCTTTTTTTTTATTTGGGCCTTTTCTCTCTTTTCTTCTCTATTTTTTCGTCCGGAGTCTCATCCTGACTTATGGGGGAATCATAGTCTCCATCATTCTTTCCTCACTTGGGACAATGCTCTAAAAATGATGATCATCACACTTTTATTTTTCTTACAACTCAACAATTACAACTCGATACTTAGAAAAAAATATGACTCGATATGAATGCCTCCGGCGGTGTACCGGGATATGCAATGAATCAAGAGTGACATGTATGAAAGAATTATGAACGGTGGCTTTGCCACAAATACTATGTCAACTACATGATCATGCTAGCAGCATGACAATGATGGAGCGTGTCATAATAAACAGAACGGTGGAAAGTTGCATGGCAATATATCTTGGAATGGCTATGGAAATGCAATAAGTATGGTGGCTGTTTTGAGGAAGGTTTATGGTGGGTGTATGATACCGGCAAAAAGTGCGCGGTATTAGAGAGGCTAGCAATGGTGAAAAGAAGAAAAGTGTGTATAATCCATGGACACAACATTAGTCATAAAGAACTCATATACTTATTGCAAAAATCTAGAAGTTATCAGAGCAAAGTATTACGTGCATGCTCCTAGGGGGATAGATTGGTAGGAAAAGACTATCGCTCATCCCCGACCGCCACTCATAAGGAAGACAATCAATAAATAAATCATGCTCCGACTTCATCACATAACGGTTCACCATAATGCATGCTACGGGAATCACAAACTTTAACATAAGTATTTCTCAAATTCACAACTACTCAACTAGCATGACTCTAATATCACCATCTTCATATCTCAAAACAATTATCAAGCATCAAACTTTTCTTATTATTCAACGCACTCAAAAGAAAGTTTTACAAATCTTCAATACCAAGAATATTAGGATTGTTTAAGCAAATTACCATGCTATTTAAGACTCTCAAAATAGTATTAGTGAATCATGAGAGATCAATAGTTTCTATAAAACAAATCCACCACCGTGCTCTAGAAGATATAAGTGAAGCACTAGAGCAAAACTATATAGCTCAAAAGATATAAATGAAGCACATAGAGTATTCTAACAAATTCCAATTCATGTATGGCTCTCTCAAAAGGTGTGTACAGCAATGATGATTGTCGTAAACTAAAAAGCAAAGACTCAAATCATACAAGACGCTCCAAGCAAAACACATATCATGTGGTGAATAAAAATATAGCTCCAAGTAAAGTTACCGATGGAAGTAGACGAAATAGGGGATTCCTTCCGGGGCATCCCCAAGCTTTGAATTTTTGGTGTCCTTAGATTATCTTGGGGGTGCCATGGGCATCCCCAAGCTTAGGCTCTTGCCACTCCTTGTTCCATAATCCATCAAAAGATTTCACCCAAAACTTGAAAACTTCACAACACAAAACTCAACAGGAATCTCGTGACCTCCGTTAACGAAAGAAAACAAAAGACCACTTGAAGGTACTGTAATGAACTCATTCTTTATTTATATTGATGTTAAACCTACTGTATTCCAACTTCTCTATGGTTTATAAACTATTTTACTAGCCATAGATTCATCAAAATAAGCAAACAACACACGAAAAACAGAATCTGTCAAAAACAGAAGTCTGTAGTAATCTGTAACTAACGCAAACTTTTGGAACTCCAAAAATTCAGCCGAAATAGGAAGACCTAGGAAATTTGTTTATTGATCAGAATCAATTGGAATCACTATTTTATCACGTTCTGGTGATTTTTAACAATTTTTTTCGTGAACATAAAGTTTCTGGAAATTTCAGCAAGATCAAATAACTATCATCCAAGAAGATCCTATAGGTTTATCTTGGCACAAACACTAATTAAAACATAAAACCACATCTAAACAGAAGGTAGATGGATTATTTATTCCTAAACATAAGCAAAAGCAAAAAAAACTAGAAATAAAATTGGGTTGCCACCCAACAAGCGCAGTCGTTTAACGCCCCTAGCTAGGCATAAAAGCAAGGATAGGTCTAGGTATTGCCATTTTTGGTAGGCAATCCATAAGTGGCTCTCATGATAGATTCATATGGTAATTTTATTTTCTTCCTAGGGAAGTGTTCCATGCCTTTTCTTTAATGGAAATTGGAATCTAATATTCCCTTTCTTCATATCAGTAATTGCACCAATCGTTCTAAGGAAAGGTCTACCAAGAATAATAGGACATGAAGGATTGCAATCTATATCAAGAACGATAAAATCTACGGGCACATAATTCGTATTTGCAAAAATAAGAACATCATTAATTCTTCCCATAGGTTTCTTAATAGTGGAATCCGCAAGGTGCAAGTTTAGAGAGCAATCATCAAAATCGTGGAAATCTAGCAAATCGCACAATGTTTTGGGAATAGTGGAAACACTAGCACCCAAATCACATAAAGCATAAAATTCATGATCCTTAATCTTAATTATAATATTTGGTTCCTACTCATCATAAAGTTTTCTAGGGATAGAAACTTCCAACTCAAGTTTTTCTTCATAAGATTGCATCAAGGCATGAACGATATGTTTAGTAAACGCTTCATTTTGACTATAAGCATGAGGAGAATTTAGCACGGACTGTAACAAGGAAATTCAATCAATTAAAGAGAAACTTTCATATTTAAATTCCTTGAAATCCAAAATAGTAGGTTTAGCAACATCTAGGGTTTTGCTTTCTTCAATCCCACTTTTATCAATTTTAGCATCATAATCTAAAAACTCCGAATTTTTGGAACGCCTTCTAGGTAAAGGTGGATCATATTCAGTCTCATTATTATCAAGATTCATATTGCAAAACAAACACTTAATAGGGGACACATCAATAACTTTTATATCTTCATCTTTATTTTCATGGAAATTGGAAGAACACGCTTTAATAAAGGCATCTTTTGTAGCACGCATCCTAGCGGTTCTTTCCTTGTACTCGTCAATGGAAATTCGCGTGGCTTTGAGAGACTCATTGATATCATGCTTAGGAGGAATAGATCTAAGCTTTAAAGAATCAACATCAAGAGAAATTCTATCAATGTTCCTAGCTAATTCATCAACTTTAAGCAATTTCTCTTCAAGCAAAGCATTAAAATTCTTTTGTGAATTCATAAACTCTTTAACACTACTTTCAAATTCAGAGGGCATCTTATTAAAATTTCCATAAGAGTTGTTGTAGGAATTTACATAATTATTAGAAGGATTACTAGGATAAGGCCTAGGATTAAAGTTCCCTCTATACGCGTTGTTACCAAAATTATTCCTACCAACAAAATTCACATCCATAGATTCATTATTATTCTCGATCAAAGTAGACAAAGGCATATCATTAGGATCAGAAAAAACACTCTTAGTAGCAAATAATTTCATAAGTTCATCCATCTTTCCACTCAAAACATTGATTTCTTCTACCGCATGCACTTTTTTATTAGTAGATCTTTCAGTGTGCCATTGAGAATAATTAACCATAATATTATCTAGGAGTTTAGTAGCGTATCCTAAAGTGATTTCCACAAAAGTGCCTCCCGCGGCCGAATCTTAAGGATTTCTAGAAGCAAAATTCAATCCGGCATAAATTTTTTGTATAATCATCCACAAATTCAAACCATGAGTAGGGCAATTACGTATCATTAATTTCATTCTCTCCCAAGCTTGTGCAACATGTTCATGATCAAGTTGCTTAAAATTCATAATATCGTTTCTAAGAGAGATGATCTTAGCGGGAGGAAAATATTTAGAGATAAAAGCATCTTTGCACATGTTCCAAGAATCAATACTATTTTTAGGCAAAGACGAACACCAAGCTTTAGCACGATCTCTAAGCGAAAAAGGAAATAGCTTTAACTTAACAATATCATTATCAACATCTTTCTTCTTTTGCATATCACATAAATCAACGAAGCTATTTAGATGAGTTGCGGCATCTATCGGTGTACTAGAGTAGGGGTACCCTAGTATCCCGAACTTGTGCACGGGCAGTTGCAGCCCTCCGCAGCAAGGCTTACCGGGTGACCGCCAAGGTCCTCCGTGGTTCCTTTGGAGCCATTCAAGAACAAAGTATTCAAGCCAGGGAGGCAGAGACCCGGCAAGAGGAGCTTGCCGGGAAGGTCACCCAAGGCACATAGGAGACAAGGCCCCGGCAAGAGGAGCTTGCCGGGAAGGCCACCCCAGGCACTTACAAGACAAGACCCTGGCAAGAGGAGCTTGCCGGGAAGGCCAGGTGAGCGACAGGCTTCCGGGTGCGACAAGATAACAACCGCGGCAAGGCGCTTGCCGCGGAAGACCACCTCTCTGTATCTACGCTCTAGCGCATCCACTAACATGTCGCCCTGGGGCCTTTCCAGGCGCGCGTGGCGAGAGGCTGTGCAGCCAGCGGTGCGAGGTGGCAAGCAGCGCTGACAAGTTTGCCATCGTGGCGGACGGTGACGCCTCGACGGTCCCTTGTTTGCACTGTTAGGGCGACAAGATGGGCATTTAATGCCTTTGTCCCCGCCGTCGAGGTTAGGTATATTACATCATACCTTTGTACAAGTAGGTGTACCAACCACTAGTTTTACATTTGTACCCCCGTCTATGTTGCCACCTGTTGGAGCCCCTTTGAGCATATAAAAGGAGGCCCATGCACAACGTAGAAGGGGTTGGTTGGTCGATCAGTTCCCTCCAGGCTCAGTCTCGTTAGCAGCTCGTCTATACTGTAGCATCTGAGCGCTCCTAAGCAAGAACGCAATACACCTAGACATGCAGCAGTAGGAGTATTATCTCTCCGGAGAGCTCCGAAGCTGGGTAAAACCTCTCGCGTGCTTCGCCTTGATTTGCTCTTCGTGCGACCTCCGCTCCCCTCCGAACCGAAAGGGGCTCGGTCCGCCGGCCCCATAGGTGTTCGTGGGCCAGATCAGCCTGCCCCGACATCTTTGGCGCGCTGTAGGGGGCATCGAGGTTGTGTGAACCTGATCCGGCCCACGCTGAGCTAGATCTTCATCATCTTCGTCAACATGCCACCGAAGAAGAAGGCTTCGGCGGCAGAAGCCCCGTCTGCGTCGAACCCACCACCACCGGAGCAAACAGGTGGTGGGGTAGACGCCGGCGGAAGAATGGACGGCGACGGGGGAGCGCACGCTGCTGCCAAGTCCAAGGACAAGGCCGCGCAGACCTCGGCGTCTGTACATGCACCGCGCCCATCTCAGGAAGCGCGGGACCGACAATGTCATGGCGTTCACAATGCCATACGCTCGTTGGACCGAGATCGAGCTGGAGGATCCCGGGACGTTCAAGACCAGCATGCACGCCAACATGCTGGCGCGAGCGAGGCACGGTCGCTCGGACGGGATACTGCTCCTTCTAACATAGTTAGAAGTCCGAGCATATCCCGCTCCTCGCGCCGTTCGCCATTGCCACCCACAACTCCAGCGGAAGCTCTGGCGAGAGCTCAATCGCTCTGGATTACCTCCAACGGCCGACAAGGTCGACGAGTGGAGGGCCACCATCTGTAGTCTCATCGGCCGCCAACGGCGACGCCCGCTGCAACCGAAAGTGCACCGCTGCCGCGGCAAGACTGCCAAACACGAGCCGGTGGCGACGAGACCGGTGGGGGTGCAACCACCATGCACTCTCCGCCCCGAAGGCCAAGATCGCCGACTCGCCGGATCCACCTCGACAGCGACTCCACTGCATCATCAGATCCACGAGCTCATCGCGATCAACGCCAAGTGCTACACGATCGACAGCAAGAAGACGCTCGAACTTGCATCGAGCGTCGAAGAGAAGCGCGACGTCAATCCGACAAGCGCGCTGGGCCCTCTGTTGACATGCACGCGCCAGAGGAACCAGGCGACTTGCCGTACGCGGTAGGTTGCCCTGCGTTCACTCGTGAGCTGCGGCAAGTCGATGGCCCAAAGAAGAAAACTTCAAGCCGGACGTACCGGAGAAGTACGACGGCAAGACGCATCCGTCGGAGTTCCTCAACATCTACACCATCGCGGTGCAGGCTGCCGGAGGGTGAGACGACAAGATCCTTGCCAACTACTTCCCGCTGGTGCTCAAGCCCAATGTCAGATCCTGGCTCATGCACTTGCCGGACAACTCCATATCTTCTTGGGCAGATCTATGCCATCAGTTTGTCGGCGCTTTACAGCGGCCACAAACCCCATGGCCAAGAAAGCGACCTTCATCTGCTTTCGCCGGAAGGAAGGAGAGCCCCTAGCAAAGTATATTCAAAGATTCACCCGTGTCTGACACAACATCTCAGACGTCCACCACCGCGGTAATCAGCGTTCCATCGAACGTCGCGAAACCGCAGGATGCGGAGGAGATGGCGATGTGCAAAATCAGAGACGTTAGTGAGCTATACGCCTGGCCGACAAGTGTGCACGTCTTTGAGGAAGGGAGGAGACTCCCCGGAGAGAATACCGAAGCAGGAGGATCTGACAGTGAGGAGACCGCCCCGGCAAAGAAGAGCCGGCGGCGGGGCAACAGGAAAAAGAAAGGCAGAGATGTGCTAGTTGTTGAGCAGTCCGGCAATGGAGGTGGCGACAAGAACGCCAAGGCTGGTAGCTCCGGCAAGGAGGTTGCCGCTGGCGCCAACCACCAGTCTGTGGCGACCGCCGACAAGCAGGACGGCTCCAGCAAGCAGTACTGTAAGATCCACCGCACCAAGGGCCATGACCTCCAGAGCTGCAAGAAGGTAGAGCAGCTTGTCGAGCAGCAGAAGGCTGAATACGAGCGACGCGACAAGGAGAAGGCCCAGGAGGGTGCTGGAGGAGTAAGCAAGAAGCGTCCCGGCCGGGGAGGACGCCGCGGCAAGGCCAAGCAGCGGCAAGGAGACAGACCTCCCCGCGGCCGCGACAAGGATGAAGACGAAGACGACGATGAAGACATGGATGATGATGAGGCTGATGAGCAGGAGTTCCAGAAAGCCACAGAGGTCCTGTGCGTTGACGGCGGTGCTTCTCGCATACCTCCCACCGCCAGCTCAAGCGAGTGGATGCGGAGGTCAATGCAGAGAACCATCCATCGAGTCACGCAAGCCTACGAAATGGTCCAAGACGCCTATCATCTTTGACATTGAGGACCACCCTGATCGCAGAATCAGCGGTCGGTGCTTGCCGATGTTGGTTTCACCAACTATCCGCAACCTCAAGGTCACCAAGATGCTAGTTGACGGGGGGACGGCTTGAATCTGATCTCCTCCGTGGTGCTCGAAACTCCAGATCCACGATGGCGAGCTCGAAGAGACCGCACTTTTCAAGGAATCAATCCGGGAAGGAGCAAGTCAAGGGAAAGATCACGTTGCGGTGACATTTGGTAGCGAAGTTGAACTTCAGGGATCGAGAAGGTCACCTTTGATGTTGCTGACTTTCCATTGCCTTACAATGGAATACTTGGCCGTCCAAAGACTCGCCAAATTCATGGCGGCCTCTCACTATGCCTACAACCTCCTGAAGATGCCGGGCCCGATAAGTGTCATCTCTGTCCCTGGCGACAAGAAGGATGCTCTTATCTGCACCGACAAGATCTACCGGGAAGCAGCAGCCGCGACAGATTGCAAGCCACTTGCCGCTGAAGCTCCCGGGGGGAAGAAGAAGACCAAGTCCGGCAAGAGCTCTGATGCCCACTCCGGCAAGCGCACCTCTTGGAAGTGCTGCGCTACCATCGAGGACGCACCATCGAGCTCCTACGGCAAGTATAAGAAGACGATGACAGCTCCATCGAGACCAAGAAGGTGTCCGCCAAGGAGGACGGCAGACCGGTGGTACCTTCACCATCGGTGCCTCTCGACCCTAAATAGGAAGGCGCTCGTTGCTTTCCTCAAGGGCGAAACGTCGGCGATGTTTGCATGGCAACCGTCGACATCCCCGTGTTCCTGTGAAAGTAATTGAGCACCATCTTGCCGTTTGTCCTCATGCACGCCCGGCCAAGCGTAAAGTCGGGGAAGCAAGCGGTGGAGCGTCAAGAGTTCATCGCGGAAGAAATCAAGAAACCGGAAGCGGCAGGCCTTGTCGAGGAGTGCTCCATCCTACGTGGTTGGCCAATCCTGTAGTTGTATGCGCAAGGCTAACGGAAATGGAGGCTTTGTATCGACTTTACAGATGTCAATAAAGCTTGTCCCAAAGATCCATTTCCCTTGCCGCGCATCGACCAGATTGTTGACTCCACGGCTGGATGTGATTTGCTTTCATTTCTGGATGCATATTCAGGATATCCTCAGATCTTCATGGCAGAAGAGGATGAGGAGAAGACCGCATTCATCACCCCATGCGGCACCTACTATTTTGTACGGATGCCCTTCGGGTTAAAGAATGCTGGTTCAACATTTGCAAGAGTAGTTCATGATGCTTTTGAGCCGCAAATACACAGGAATGTGGAAGCCTACATGGATGACATAGTGGTCAAAAGCAAGGACAAGGCGACCCTAGTTCAAGATTTAGATGAAACCTTTGCAAATCTGCGCAAGATCAACCTCAAGCTCAACCCCGAGAAGTGCGTATTTGGAGTCCCTTCCGCAAGCTTCTCGGTTCTTCGTGTCTCAACGGGAATTGAAGCCAATCCCGACAAAATCAAGGCCATTGAGCAGATTGAAGCACCAAAGCGCGTCAAGGATGTCACGAAGACTTGCGGTTGCGTAGCTGCTCTCAGCAGGTTTATCTCTAGATCTGTTGGTAGCGCGCCTGCCATTTTTCAAAATCTTGAAAAAGGCAGGTCCGATGCAATGGACTCGGAAGCGAGGCAGCGCTGTAGGACTTGAAGAGATACTGTCCTCCACTCCAACACTTGTCGCACCTAAGCCACAAGAGAAGTTGCCGCTATATATAGCGGCAACCAATCAAGTGGTTAGTGCTGCGTTAGTAGCGGAGAGGGAGGCGGATGATGAGCTAGCAACCATGGCGAGACACATCCAGCGACAAGCGGGGCTTCACGACAAGCTCTGGTCCCGACAAGGACGGATCTGCGCAGACGCATGAGGAGATGCAGAAAAGGATGGTGCAGCGCCCAGTTTAGTTTGTCAGTTCCCTTCTGCAGGGGGCTAGGTTAAGGTACTCTGGTGTGCAGAAATTGCTTTTCGGCCTCCTCATGTCCTCGTGAAAGCTGCGCCATTACTTTCAGCCATCACAGTTATCACTTGCTTTCCGCTGAAGAGGATACTACAAAATCCAGAGGCAACAGGCAGGATTGTCGAGTGGGCACTGGAACTGTCAAGCTTTGGCCTCAAGTTTGAGAGCACTTCAACTATCCAAAGCAGAGCATTGGCGGAGTTCATAGCAGAATGGACACCAACGCCAGATGAAGAAATTCCAGAGATGAGCATTCCCGTCAAGTAAGCAAGCAAAGAGTGGCTGATGTACTTTGATGGTGCCTTCTCGCTGCAAGGCGCCGGTGCCGGCGTGCTACTTGTCGCACCCACTGGAGAGCACCTCAAGTACGTAGTCCAGATGCACTTTCCCAAATAGCAAGCAACAAACAATACTGCAGAGTATGAAGGGTTGCTTGCCGGTCTCAGGATCGCAGTAGACCTTGGGATCAAGAAGCTCATTGTCAGGGGTGACTCACAACTTGTTATCCGCCAAGTGAACAAGAATTATCAGAGTCCGTTGATGGAAGCTTATGTTGATGAAGTGAGGAAGATAGAAGAGCACTTTGACGGCCTGCAAATGGAATATATTCCGAGAGCTCAGAACGACATTGCTGATGGCTTGTCAAAGTGCGCCGCACTTAAGTTACCTGTGGAGCCAGGGATTTTTGTGCTCAAGCTAACTCAACCGTCTGTAACACCACCAACAGACAGAGCAAGAAGAGGAGGTTGATCTCTGGTGACTACTTTCGGCAGAGCTTCGAAGCCGCCGCCGCCACGAAGGTCCCCAAGATCGACACCAACAGAGCTGAGGGGCAGTCTGCTCCGACAAGCCCCAGGGTTTGTTTCGTTGAAGCAGACGCTCCCGACAAGTTTTGCTCCGGCAAGCTTGCCGGGGAACGTCAAGCTCTGGCTGAGCCGCAGGTTCTTGCCGTGGAAGCTGATGTTCCCGCAGCAGCAGATGTGCCTTTAGTCCTTGTTGTCGAGCCGCAAGCTCCAGCATGGGCGCAGCAGATTGTCCATTTCCTTCAGACAGGAGAACTTCCGAAGAGCAAGAAGAAGCGGAAAGAGTAGCCCGGCAGTCAAGTATGTACCAGTTTGTCGACAGCACACTGTACAGAAGAAGACTCAACGGGGTGAAATTGAAGTGTATTCATCGGGAAGACGGACAAAAGTTGTTGGCAGAGATACATGGAGGCATATGTGGTCACCACATTGGCGCCAGAGCACTTGCCGGCAAAGCGTTAAAGCAAGGTTTCTTTTGGCCGACAGCCCTCCGTGATGCAACTGCACAAGTAACCAAGTGTGAAGCGTGCAGTTCCATTCCAAGCAGACACACCAGCCAGCTCAAGCTCTCCAGACGATCCTTTATCCTCGCCATTTTCGTCTGGGGCTTGACATCCTCGACCCCTTCCCCGAAGCCGGGGCTTTGAGTACTTGTACGTTGCAATCGACAAGTTCACAAAGTGGCCGGAAGTGGAAGCAGTGAGGAAGGTGACAGCACAGTCAGCAGTCAAGTTCTTTAGGTCAATTGTTTGCCGTTTCGGAATCCCTAACAGGATCGTCACCGACAACGTCACACAGTTCACAAGCCGCACCTTCATGCAGTACGTCCAAGAACTTGGCGCCAAGGTTCGCCGCTTACATTGCTCATCCGAGAAGCAACGGTCAAGCGGAGAGGGCAAATCTTTGAAGTCTTCGCGGGCTCAAGACCAGAACTTTCGACAGGCTGCACAAGTGAGGAAGAAACTGGATTGAGGAGCTGCCGGCGGTTCTTTGGTCGATCAGGACGACGCCAAATCGAGCCACTGGCCAGACACCTTTCGCTCTAGTCTATGGAGCAGAGGCAGTTCTCCCCACAGAACTCGTATACGGATCATCTTGAGTGCTCGCTTATGATGAGCTTGAGCAAGAGCAGTTGCGACAAGATGACGCTACCGCTCCTTGAGGAAGATCGCCTTCGTGCTGTCAGACGAGCTGCTCGGTACCAGACAAGCTTTGCGCCGCTACCATAGCCGCAAAGTCAATGCAGAAGTCTCGAGGAAGGCGACCTTGTTCTTCGCCGTTCAGTCCGCCAAGAATTCCAACAAGTTGACGCCGAGGTGGGAAGGCCCTTATCGGGTGAAACGAGTCACTAGGCCTCGGCGCTGTCCGCCTTTGAGACCGAAGATGGCATTCCGGTGAGCAACTCACGGAATATTGAGAATCTTCATAAGTTTTACTCAGAAGCGCGGTTGCCGGAACCTGTTCCGCAACCACCTTTTGTACAAGTCTTGCCGCTGATGCATGTAATCCTTTGTACAAAGCCGGGCGCAGACCCCGTGCATCAGTAAAGCTAGCGTGCTTCGCACACCTTGACGATTTCATGCTGTTTACTTCTATTTTGCATGCATCATCTGACTCTTTGTGCAGCACCTACCCCTGGTAAGTGATAACGAGCCACGAGGCTCCATATCTTTATTTTCTCTTCTTTCTCTTTCTCAAAGAAAGGAAGGTTCCCTCGCACACAAGTTTGCCGGGGAGAAAGGAGAAGATAATGGTGTGGACCAAGCGTCGCTCAAGGAAGACTAACCTTACTGGGAAGCAAACGACAGAAAAGCTAAGTTGCCAAAGTTTGAGCAATCAGTTTTAAATTTTTTAAGTTATTATCCTTGAACGACCGAACTTTGTATGGAAAACCTGTGCGCAGAGGAACCAATTCGTAGCTAGTTGCGCCCTTACTTTGTTTCGAGTCCGCTCAACAACTTAAGTGAGCTGCGACTAGTTGCGACAAGGTTGCTTGTCGGAAGCGGCGCCGCCAGCAGGCTGCTGACGTCCCGCACTCAGCGCTCGCGGCTCAGGTGCCCGCGCCGACAAGTTCCCTAAAAGCGTAAGGCAAAAACATACAAAGGAAGGAATCAAGTAAAGGAAATAGCATAGCAATTGATATCCAAGATAAAGTTATATTACAAGATAGCTTGCCGCAGCTCTAATGGATTGTTCCTATGACATGACTAGCAGCGGCAAGAGCAAGAGAAAACGGGCGGCCTAATCTACGCGACCACCCTCAACCCTCTTGATTCCGCTCACCCTGTCCACAATGGGTGTGACAAGGGTCTTGAGCACCTCCACATCAGCATCCGGCGGCAGAGACTTGAGGACGTTGGTGAAGTTGAGGCAGGATTGCGGAAGGCCACCTTCATCAGCACCTTTTGGAGGGCTCCCGCGCAGATCTGGCGCGACTCCTCGGCCAGCTGTTTTGGGACCTCTTCCCGAGTCGGCTGGAGGCCCGTCACCACGCCCTTGAAGAATAAGCTAAGCTTGGCGCTGGGTTGGAGGTGCTCGTCGAGGAGTATCCAAGATCCACCATCCCCAGCTCCATCAGCTTGCTGTGGATGGCGGCAGCAGTATCCACGAGACCTTCGGTCCAGTGCTCCACACTCTCCCTCAAGGCACCTGGGCGGCAACAAGATTCGCCATGACTCCTCGTCGGCCTTGATCTTCTCCTTCAGGCCACCTCCCGCTCCTTGGCGCCGGCCCAACACCCGAGTCAAAGTAGTCAGCTTCAACTCAAGGTCTGCATTGGAGTCCCTGGCGGCGTTGAGCTCCTTGCTCCTCTCGGCGAGACGGCCCTGCAGCTCGCCAAGAGTGTAGGCGTCCTTCTCGCGCTCGTGCTTGAGTGCGGCAAGTTCCTCGCCGCTCTTCTTCAGTTGGCCTCAAGCTGCGCCACCTTCGTCTCCAGCTCCTTCTTGGCGGCCTCGGCAGCAGCGGGCGGCATCCCTTGCCTCCTTGAGAGCCCCGCCAAATGTTTCCTCGCGCATGGCGAGATCCTCCTCGTGGCTTTCTGTGTTGACCTTCCGCTGCGCCCATTTCGCTTTCTGCGAGACGGCTTCTTGGCGGCAAGCCGCTGTTCCTCCTCAGCTGCAGCCTTCTCGAGGATGAAGGCCGTGCGCTCCTCGGCGAGTTGATCCCGCTCCTCCGCCAAAGACCGGAGAGCTTCCTGGTTACGGCCCCGGAGCTCCTCCGCGCGCTTCTCAATATCTGCTCCCACCTTGGCGACAAGGGCCTCCCGGGATGCCAGTTTGGCTTGTCGGGCGCGGTAGAGCGACAGCAGCTTCCGCAGCAGCTGCTCCTCCTCAGGCTCGCCGCTGCTGCTTGGCGCGTCAACTAGCGTCAGCCCAGCGGAGGCGAGCAGCTCTTCATCGAAGGTTTCCCCTTCGGTCGGCGCCCTGGAGCTCGACTCCCATGGGAGTTTGATGAAGACGCCGTCGCCGGCCTTCAAGTAGGCACCGGGCTGGGGCTCTTCGGAGCCTGACGCTGCGGCAGCGGCGGAGGGATCGGCGGTCGGTGTAGCGCCTGGCGCTCCTGCGCGGCCTCGAAGTGCGTCGGTCACGATCGCGGACCCTCGCCAGCTTCTGCGGCGGCAGCCTCGGTGGCCTCTTCGCCGGCAGGCTCGTCAGCGCCGGCTTCTTCTCCCACGGCGGCGGCTTCGTCAGTGTTGCCGCGCGCGTCCTCCTCGCCGGCGACCTCGGTCTCCATTGGCTCTGTGGCGGACGGATGAAGAAAGTCAAGCAAATATCCGAAGATAGAATCAGAAGAAGAAAAACACAAGGGAAGTACTCAGGCAAGAAGGTTACCTGCACCGGGGGCTGCGGTCATGGTCTCCGCTGCTAAGGGATCGCTGGTGCCGTCCCTTGCCGGAGAGCTGCCCCTTGCCGGAGAAGGCTCCCTTGCCGGAGAAGGCTCCCTTGCCGGGGAGCGCTCCCTTGCCGGGGAATCCACCCTTGGCGGCGTAGTCGAAGCAGAAGGAGGCTGCTCCGCTCCTACACAAGTCAACAGTCAGATATCAGCAAAGGAAAAAGCACCCATGCGCGCCGAACAGCAAGAAGTAGACTATATACTTACGCTGGGGGCTGCGCTGGTGGCTGCTTTGAAGGAGAGTTGCCTCATCCGGCAAGGTTGTCTCGGACGCGCCTCCTGCCGTCGCAGTAGGTTCGTCCTCGACGACAATCACCGGGGTCTTGGCCCTCTTCGACATCCTTCCGGGCCAGCGTCACGAAAAGGAATGGATTGAGTAAAGCAGATCAGATACAAGACAAGGCAACAAATCGAAGAATTACAAGTACAACAAGGAATCTTACTCTTCCTCTTCCTCGTCGGAGCTGAGCGCGGAGAGGTCGAATTCTGGCCCGCCTCCGGTACGACGAGGCGGAGGAGTGGGCTCCCTTGGACGCTTGGCGGGAGCGGGACCGGTGGCCTGCGAAGGCCCCGCCCCAGCTGCCGCAGCGGTGTGAGGTGCTCCCGCGGCAACAGTGCTTGCCGCGGTGGAGCGCGTCCCGCGGCGCTGCGGCTGTTGGCCCGTCTGCCGCCCCGCTGCGTCTCTGGCCCTGCGAAGACGCCTTCTTGGTGGAGCCGGTGGCTCCGCTCGCGGCAAGCTGCTTGGAGGTGGAGAGGATGCGCCCTCGGCGGGCTCGCCGACTTCGGCTTCAGGCTCGGCAAGCTCTTCCTCGCCGGCGAACTCTTTTCGCTCGACAAGGCTCGCCACCTCGGCTGCCTCTGCCTCCTCCACAGTGAAGCCAAACCGCTTGCAGCGCTTCTGCCGCCTCTTCTAACACAGTGGCGATCGCTGCATCTAAATCGTCGTGGTGTCGCGGTGAGGCCCCTCCGCTCATTGGGGCGGACTGGTCTCCACCAGATTGTCGAAGAACTGCCGCAGACGACGCCGCGCCGGCTCTTGCCAAGTGGGGACAATTCCATGGGAGTCGCACAACGACATCATTGCACGGATGCGGTCGAGCGACGAGTTGTTGCACAGCGGAACGACGCCCCTCGGCAACCTAAACATCTCCGGATGATCAGGATCAGGCTTGAACAGCTCTAAGAGCATCACGTCAAGCTCCAAGATGGTGAAGTTGAAGTTGAGGCCTGGGCGCAGCCTCATGATGTCTGCTGCGTTCTGGAATTCCCAGGCAGGTCTCCTTCTCTCCTGCAAGGGGGCGATGCGGCGGCGAAGAAAGTCCGCGCCAACAGTCCCTACAGTGAGTCCGGCAAGTCTGAGGCGGAGGATTCGGGTAACTGCGATCTTCAGCCTAGCGTCCTCCGGGGCCAGATTGCTCCAATCATTGCCGCCAAGACCACTGGGGTTTGGCCTTTGGCGGTAAAAGGTGCATGGTTCTCCTCAACAATCCAGCACCAATCTGCCCTCCACTCCTCCCATTTGCTACGAAGCTCTCCCTCCAGATAGGCCTCCTTCTTGCCGACCCTAGAGACCCAAGCAATTCCTCCGGCAAGGGGCTCTCCTCTCCCGGCTCGGGGCAAAAAGAAGTGACGGAAAAGAGCTACATTTGGGTGGACTCCGACAAAGTTTTCGCAGAGATGTGCGAAAACCGCCATGGTCAGAACGGTGTTGAGGGTGAAATCAAGGAGGCGGAACCCGTAGGTGTTCATAATGTCGCAAAAGAACTCAGAGAAGGGTGGACAGAGCCCGCAGTAGAAGAAGAGCGCGAAGAAGGGATACCCCGTTGGGGCCAGTTCCGCAGCAGCGGCGGGAAGTACCTTCATGCGCGGATGCGCCCGCGTCTCCGTCGACCAGAAGAGGTAGTAGTTCTCCCTCAGCTCCCTCGCGGCAAGCTGAGGGGGGAAGACAGCCCGCTCCTTCCGCAGCGCCGCAAGCCGCAGTGCCTCGGCCGACTTCACGGCCTTCCCCATGTAGGCTTTCGGGCCCATGGCGGAGGCGGTGGAGGAGATCGACGGCGTTGAGTGTGCTGGCGGCGATGGGGGGCGGAGCGCTGCTCTCTTTTCAGCCTTGAGAAGAAGGGGGGGAGCAGCGGCGTTTTTTCCGATGGGACAGCAACTGGCAAGGTAGGCGACGTGCCCCTGCTTCCCTGCTTATAAAAGGGGAGAGGGCGGACGTTCCGATTTCCCGAATAAAGAAACCCCCACGACCTCGCCCACGATCTCTCACACGACGCCACGTTCGGTGTGTGCCGTTCGTGGGGGACGTGGTGGGTCCGGGGTGGGTTATGATGTGACCCGGGCCGCGTGTGCCCGTGCCCTGTTTTGGGCCTGGCCCAACAGCGCTCGGCACCGTGTGTGGCCCAGGCCCGGGGGCTCTGACCGGTTGTACTAGAGTAGGGGTACCCTAGTATCCCGAACTTGTGCACGGGCAGTTGCAGCCCTCCGCGGCAAGGCTTACCGGGTGACCGCCAAGGTCCTCCGTGGTTCCTTTGGAGCCATTCAAGAACAAAGTATTCAAGCCAGGGAGACGAGACCCCGGCAAGAGGAGCTTGCCGGGAAGGTCACCCAAGGCACATAGGAGACAAGGCCCTAGCAAGAGGAGCTTGCCGGGAAGGCCACCCCAGGCACTTACAAGACAAGACCCCGGCAAGAGGAGCTTGCCGGGAAGGCCCGGTGAGCGACAGGCTTCCGGGTGCGACAAGATAACAACCGCGGCAAGGCGCTTGCCGCAGAACCACCTCTCATTCACGCTCTAGCGCATCCACTAACGTGTCGCCCTGGGGCCTTTCCAGGCGCGCGTGGCGAGAGGGTGTGCAGCCAGCGGTGCGAGGTGGCAAGCAGCGCTGACAAGTTTTCCATCGTGGCGGACGGTGACGCCCCTGACGGTCCCTGTTTGCACTGTTAGGGCGACAAGATGGGCATTTAATGCCTTTGTCCCCTGCCATCAGGGTTAGGTATATTGCACTGTACATGTACAAGTAGGTGTACCAACCACTGTTTTTCCATTTGTACCCCCATCTACGTTGCCACCTGTCGGAGCCCCTTTGAGCATATAAAAGGAGGCCCATGCACAACATAGAAGGGGTTGGTTGGTCGATCAGTTCCCTCCAGGCTCAGTCTCGTTAGCAGCTCGTCTGTACTGTAGCATCCGAGCGCTCCTGAGCAAGAACGCAATACACCTTGACATGCAGCAGTAGGAGTATTATCTCTCCGGAGAGCTCCGAAGCTGGGTAAAACCTCTCGCGTGCTTCGCCTCGATCTGCTCTTCGTGCGACCTCCGCTCCCCTCTGAACCGAAAGGGGCTCGGTCCGCCGGCCCCATAGGTGTTCGTGGGCCAGATCAGCCTGCCCCGACAGCATCTTCACTTGGAAGGCCGGCGAATTGATCTTTCATAACAAGATTCAACAAAGCAGTATTGATTTCGCAAGATTCAGTATTGGTAAGAGGAGCAATCGGAGTGCTAAGGAAATCATTATTGTTGGTATTGGTAAATTCACACAATTTGGTATTATCTTGAGCCATAGTGACAAACAAGCAATCCGACACACGAGCGAACAAAAAGGCAAGCGAGAAAAAAGGCAAACGAAAAAGAGATGGTGAATAAAACGGCAAGGGTGAAGTGGGGGAGAGGAAAACGAGAGGCAAATTGCAAATAATGTAATACGAGAGATAAGGGATTGTGATGGGTACTTGGTATGTTGACTTTTGCATAGACTCCCCGGCAACGGCGCCAGAAATTCTTCTTGCTACCTCTTGATCGCTGCATTGGATTTCCTTGAAGAGGAAAGGATGATGCAGCAAAGTAGAATAAGTATTTCCCTCAGTTTTTGAGAACCAAGGTATCAATCCAATAGGAGGCTACGCGCGAGTCCCTCGTACCTACACAAAACAAATAAATCCTTGCAACCAACGCGAATAGGGGTTTTCAATCCCTTCACGGTCACTTACGAGAGTGAGATCTGATAGATATGACAGATAATATTTTTGGTATTTTTGGTATAAAGATGCAAAGTAAAAAAAGAAAAGTAAGAGCAAAAGCAATAAATAAAGTGATGGAAGATTAATATGAAGAGGATAGACCCGGGGGCCATAGATTTCACTATTGGCTTCTCTCAAGAGCACAAGTATTTTACGGTGGGTGAACGAATTACTGTTGAGCAATTGACAGAATTGAGCATAGTTATGAGAATATCTAGGTATGATCATGTATATAGGCATCACGTCCGAGACAAGTAGACCGACTCACCGCATCTACTACTATTACTCCACTCATCGACCGCTATCCAGCATGCATCTAGAGTATTAAGTTAATAAAACAGAGTAACGCCTTAAGCAAGATGACATGACGTAGAGGGATAAATTCATGCAATTTGATAAAAAACCCATCTTGTTATCCTTGATGACAACAATACAATACGTGCCTTTCTGCCCCTACAGTCACTGGGTAAGGACACCGCAAGATTGAACCCAAAGCTAAGCACTTCTCCCATTGCAAGAAAAACCAATCTAGTAGGCCAAACCAAACTGATAATTCGAAGAGACTTGCAAAGATAACCAATCATACATAAAAGAATTCAGAGAAGATTCAAATATTGTTCATAGATAATCTTGATCATAAACCCACAATTCATCGTTCTCCACAAACACACCGCAAAAAGAAGATTACATCAAATAGATCTCCACAAGAGAGGGGGAGAACATTGTATTGAGATCCAAAAAGAGAGAAGAAGCCATCTAGCTACTAACTATGGACCCGAAGGTCTGAGGTAAACTACTCACACTTCATTAGAGGGGCTACGGTGATGATGTAGAAGCCCTCCGTGGTGGATTCCCCTTCCGGCGAAGCTCTGGAACAGGCCCCAAGATGGGATCTCGTGGGTACAGAAGGTTGCGGTGGTGGAATTAGGTTTTTGGCTCTGTATCTGATCGTTTGGGGGTACGTAGGTATATATACGAGGAAGAAGTACGTCGGTGGAGCTTCGTGGGGCCCATGAGGGTGGGGGCGCGCCCTAGGGGGGTATGCGTGCCCCCCTACCTCGTGCCCTCCTCGGAACTAAGGGGCTGGGCACGGGGGCTATGCCTGGGTCACGCCCAGACGCACGCCACCCAGCCAGGCCCGAGGTCGCACGTCCCTCCCCGAGCGGAGCCAAGGTACGAAGGCCGTTTGAACGTCAAGGGGGACTCCTGAGTATCGCGACTCAGGAGCCTAACTGGTCACGTAGCCCCTCACCCCTTAGTTCCGAAAGGCTAACGGCGGTTGAGGTATGCGCGGGGCCGAGCTCTGCAGACGTAGAATGGTAAATTCACCCATACATCTCGCATCTCTACTTGTTGTTCATGCGTCAAGGGGGACTCCTGAGCATCGCGACTCAGGAGCCTAACTTGTCACGTAGCCCCTCACTCCTTGGTCCCGTCCTGGTTTCCGGTCGAGGCTAACGGCGGCTGAGGTATGCGCGGGGCCGGACTCTGCCGACGTAGAACATAAGCAAGTAGGAAGGAAAAGCGCAAATCTCAAGGAATTTAAAAGCAAATATTACAGTCCATAACTGTTTTCACAATGCCAAACGCAAGTTTAAACGCCTCCACGAGGCATGATGCATGTTGCAGGAGCTGAAAGCAGGATAGGAGCCACGAAGGAGTCACTTGTTGGCAGCACCGTCGCTGGCGGCGGAGCTGCGCTGGGCGGGTTCGCCTCGTGAAGCCTCAGGATCGGCAGCGCCTCGCTTCGGCTTGGTGCTGAAGGCCCGGAACTTCGCCAGCAGAGCCTCCGCTCGACCCTTCACGGCCTCAGCAGCGGCAGCGGCAAGCTCGCCGCTCACGGGCTCCAACAGGCTGTCAAGATCGACGTTGAGGCCGCGAAGGTAGACGTGGGTGAAGACGCGCGTTAGCGCTGCAGAAGACAGGACACGCGCCTCGGCCTCAGTCGTGGGACCGAGGCCAAGGGTGACATCTTCAAGGGCGCGGATGAGGAAGGGAAGCAGCTTGGCAGGGCCGTCCTCGGCGCCGGCCAGCGGGCTTTCCAGGCCGCTGTCGTAAAGGGACCTCAGCAAGGTACGAGCCTTCGCCTCCAGCTTCGCAAAGGCCACGCGGTCCTCGGCGAGGACCCGCGCCTTGCCGTCCAGCTCGATCCTCTTCGCCTCCAAATCCTACTCCAGCACACCCAAGCAGTCACGGCGCTCGTCAAGCTTGGCATCCCGGTCCTTGTCGGCCGCCTCACGAGCCTTCATGCCTTCCTCCTTCTCTTGGCGGGCCTTGGCCTCTGGGCAAGCTGGTCACAAGAGCCTGCAGCTCGCTCTCCAGCGCCTGGTAGCAACCTCGGACATCGGCTACCTCCCCCAAGGCGGTGTCGCGAGTGGCCTTTGCCCCAAGGACGGCCTGTTTCTCCTCGTCGCAAGGCGTCGCGGCCTGAACCAGCGCAGCTCGAATCGAAGCATAAAAGCGAACCCAGCCAGAGGCCAGCTCCAAGCGTCCGGCCACCAAGCGAGGGTCGGCGCCCAGAAGATCTTGCCGCAGCCGGTCCAGTTCAGCAGCAGCACGATCCAGGACAGTAGAAGGAGTCGGAGAGACAGCAGTTGGCGGAGTAGGAGGAGAGGACGGCAGCGTAATCACAGCATCATGAGACGGGACCTTCTGCGCCCCGACGACTGCGGCAGTGGCATCGGGCAAGGATACCTCGGGAGTCAGTTGGGCCATGGGGGCTGAGCTTGCCCCAGCTAGCTTCGCCAGGCCTCGCGAGGATGACCGGGCAGGAGAGGCTCGTGTCTTGCCTTCACCTTCTTTCGCGGACGGAGGCGCTGCCCCGGACGAAGCCTCGGGAGCCCCCTTCAGCTTCTTCACCGCAGGCGCCAGCCTAGCCAAGGAATACAGATATCAAGACTCAACGAGAAAGCAAGAAGTAAAACAAGAATCAAGCACTTACTGGTCATCGCTCGCGGGATCGAGCAACCTCCGGCCGAACTTGAAGCCCGAGAGCCGGCTGCAGGGATCACCCTCAAGAGGCTCGGGAGCAGGAGGCGCGTCTGTAGATCGCCTCGGAGCTGGGGCAGACCCGCGGGGGACCAGCCCCGTCCTGTCCTTCTTCGGGATCAGGGGCAAGCTCTCGACGCCCCGTTCATCGCCATCCTCATCGTCGTCCGGCAAGAGGCGGAGAGCACGGGACCTACGCCGGG
Organism: Aegilops bicornis; assembly: GCA_021605145.1. Taxonomy (NCBI): domain Eukaryota; kingdom Viridiplantae; phylum Streptophyta; class Magnoliopsida; order Poales; family Poaceae; genus Aegilops; species Aegilops bicornis. The sequence continues at coordinate 273,739,119 of CM038675.1, read as the reverse complement.
GGAGGGGCGCTCTCGACTCCCCGTCGGTCGCCTCGAGTCGGGCCCCTCTTCCCGCCTCTTCTTCCTCCTCTTCGCTGGAGTCGCGGAGGACACGTTCACCGTTGCCAGTCCGCCGGGTCCTCGGGAACCTCCAAGGGCACAGCCCGTCCACATTGAAAGCGGGCATGGAGTCCACCACCTGCTCCCAATCATCTCGAAGGAACAGGGGATAGGAGCCTCCTCCAGCCTCGCCACGTCTCCCCCAACCAAAGATTGGAGGACCGCGACCAGATCTTCGTCGGCCAAGACTACGGGGCTCGGGCAAGGCCTCCACAGCGGAAGTGAGTACTGACGAAGCGGGGCCGCCCGGTGCTCCAGGAACTCCCTCAGGAGTGACGCCCCGGTCAGCTTCGCCGTCGCGATGTTGCCCGACCACAGGTCCACGTTCATCTTCTCCAGCACCGGCTTCACGCGGGGATCCACGAGTTCCGCGCGAGACCAATCGTCGATGGGCGTGGGCTGCTCCGTGGGCAGAATCAGCCGAGGATGGATGCGCCCAGCATCTACCATGACCCACTTGCTCCTGAAGCCTTCAATCCTCTTCCCGGGCTTCGAGATGGCGTTGGAGCTGCCGTACGCGACAAAGCTCACGCACGCGGTGATGGGGCCGCGAGAGGCCCGGAGGTAGAAGTAGTGGCGCAGCAAGGCCACTGAGGGTTGCATCCCGACATGAGCCTCACAATAGTAGGCGAAGATCGCAAGGAGAAGAACAGAGTTTGGGTGGAGGTGCAGAGCTTGCAGTTTGTAATGGTGGAGGACAGAAAAGAAGAACTCAGAAAAGGGAGGCACCAGACTGGTGGCAATGGCACTCACGAAGAGCGTATAGAAGGTGCTTCCTTGGTCCTCAGGAAGGGCGGAGCCAGCACTGACCACAGCTGCCCCGTCGTTGCCTTGCGCCGCCACCATTCGGCGCGCCCGGGCAAGGCTCTTCTCCGACACGTTAGGGGAGTCCAAAGCAGGCGAGTACCAAGCTTCGGTCGGGGTCTGGCGAGGCGCCCTATCTTGCTAGGGCACGCGGTCGGAGTATATCTGGGGATTTAGGAAGCAGGAAGGATAGGCGCAAGAAAGGGGATCTGGGCAATGACTGGAGAAGGCAAAGGAGGTAAATCCTAGAACAGGTACCGCTCTCTTGTCAATTCGTGCAGTCGCCGAGGGGTCGTGGGGAAGCAGAGACGCCCACGTCCAATCAACCGCCACGCGGCGCCAAAGGCCGCAGGGTGTTAGGGCCCGTGGCGCTTCGCACTTGCCCCTTCGCTTCTCTGCTACGCCAAGTCCAGGCGTGCCTTGGGCCCGGGGGCTACTGTCGGTGTTCTGGGAACAGGGGTACCCAGACTTGCCTGCCTGCGGCCTGCGGCGTGGCTCAAGGGGTGGCCCAGTGCGGGCCATCTTCATCAGCACAAGCTCAAGACCCTTGCGAGGGGCCAAGCCTCGCGGGGCGGACGACAAGAAGCTTCCTCAGGCACGGCCACGCCAGGCTGGCTCGCGAGGAGGCGGAGAGATCAAGGCGCGGTACCTCACGAGGTGCCCATGACGCAAGCCATGAAGACCGAGGGCGCCAGGAGGGTGCCAGCCCGCGCAGTGTCCTCATTTCCTCTTTGGTGCAAAGGAGGAAAGCGCAGGCGAGAGCATCAAGCAAAGGCAACCCTTTCAGTGCAACAAGACCAAGACCAACACAACGGCAGGAAGGAGGTCATCGTGGAGCCCAAGTCGGCGTCATGGACAGAGCCTTTGGCAGGCGAGGACCAACTTTAGTCAGGATAAGTGTACTAGATGTTCCCCTTCAAAATGGCCAATTGTTGGCGCAATATTTGGGAAGAGGCCCAGGGCCTTTGCCTATAAATAGGGCTAGCCACCCACAGGGTAGGGACAGGTTGAATCTATATATATATATATATAGAGAGAGAGAGAGAGAGAGAGAGAGAGAGCGACCGAACTCCCCCTAGCAGTTCATCGCACCGGCCAAGAACAGACCCTCGCGAGGCTGTTCTTCCTTGTATTGTTCATCATCAGCCCCTGAGGCAATCCACCACACCACACACTGGAGTAGCGTATTACACCACAATGGTGGCCCGAACCAGTATAAACCTTGCGCCCCTTGTGTTTCTCTTTGTGTAGTTAGATCCTTGCGAGGCGACGAGGTGCAGGTAGGTAGGGGGTGAGATCTCAGCGTGCACCCCAGAGTTCGAACCTAGAGGGTCTGCCGAAACACGAAATCCGACATCCGCAACTACTAAAGATCATTAAGGTCATGAAACCCAACCTTAGCATTAAGTATCAAGTCCTCTTTACTCCCAAACGCCATAGCCCACCTATCCGCGTTTAAGTTTCTGTCACTCTCGCAACACTGACAATAAGCAAACCATGAACATATTGCAACACCCTACAGCGAGGGCCCCTCACGTTTGCGCGAGACGGAGGGCACCGTAGGACAGCACCATAAATAAAATATACAATCATACCAACCAATATCACGATTAACCCATAGGACAAAACAGATCTACCCAAACATCATAGGATAACCATAGATCATTGCGAAATAATATATGGAGTTGAGAACCATGTTTAAGTAGAGATTATAGCAGGGAGAAGAGGTGTTAAACCGCTGCATAGCGGGGGATAAAGTTGGTGTTGACGGTAGCAAGGTTGTTGATGTAGATCGTCGTCATGATCGTTGCCCCAGCGGCACTCCGGCGCCACCGGAAGTGAGGGGGAGAGAGCCTCCCTCCCTTTCTTCTTCCTTGGCCTCCCCTAGATGGGAGGAGGGTTCCCCCTCTGGTCCTTGGTCTCCATGGCACCGGAGGGGCGGGAGCCCACCGAGATTGGATCTCCCTCTCTGTTCTCTTCTTTTTCGTGTTCCCCTGTCTGGCCGAAAACCGTTTCTTATATTCTCGAAGGTCCGTAACTCCGATTGCACTGAGATTTTAACACGATTTTTTTCCGGATATAAGCTTCCTTGCGCCCGAAGTAGAGGTCCAACCGATGTACGAGGTGGGCACAACCCACCACCGCACGCCAAGGGCCTCTAGCGCGCCCTGGTGTATTGTGCCCTGTGTGGGCCTCCGTTTGCGGTGATTCCAACTCCCAAAAATCACAAATATTCCAAAATAAATCTCCGTATTTTTTATTGCATTTGGACTTCGTTTGATATGGTACTCTGTGATACAAAAAACATGCAGAAAATAGGAGCTGGCACTGGCACTGGATCAATAGATTAGTCCAATAAATCATATAAAAAGTTGCCAAAAGTATGTGAAAGTAGTATAATATTGGCATGAAACAATAAAAAATTATAGATACGACGGAGACGTATCAGCATCCCCAAGCTTAATTCCTGCTCGTCCACGAGCAGTTAAATGATAAAAAGATAATCTTTGATGTGGAATGCTACCTAGCATAAACTTGATGATATATCTAATCATGGCATGAATATTAAGACATAAGTGATTCAAAGCAATAGTCTATAATTTGACATAAAGACATCAATACTCAGGCATTCCAACAAATCATGTCTTTCAAAATATCAACGCAAAATAAAGTTATCCCTAGAAAATCATATAGTCTTGTCATGCTCTGTCTTCTTAACAAAAAGTATTTATCATGCACAACCCCGATGACAAGCCGAGCAATTGGTTCATACTTTTTAACGCGCTTCAGCTTTTTCAACCCTCACGCAATACATGAGCGCAAGCCATGGATATAGCACTACGGGTGGAATAGAGTATGATGATAGGGGTAAATATAGAGAAGACAAAAATGTAAGAAAGTCTCATACCGATGCGGCTAACCAACGGGCTATGGAGATGCCCGGCGATTGATATCAATGCGAGGAGTAGGGAATGCCATGCAACGAATGCACTAAGAGCTATAAGTGTATGAAAGCTCAATATGAAAACTAAGTGGGTGTGCATCTAATCCTATAATGAAAAATTCCCACTAGTATATGAAAGTGACAACATGGGAGACTCTCCATATGAAAAACATGGTGCTACTTTGAAGCACAAGTGTGGTAAAGGATACTAACAATGCCCCTTCTCTCTTTGTTTATTTATTTTTTCCTTTTTTTCCTTTTTACTTTTTTACTTTTTTTCCTTTTTTTTCTTTTTTTTTCTCTCATTGTCCGGAGTCTCATCATGACTTTTGGGGGAATCCTAGTCTCCATAATCCTTTCCTCACTGGGACACTGCTCTAAAAATGAATAGTGATGATCATCACACTACTATTTACTTATAACTCAGAAGAAATAAAAATTACAACTCGATACCTATGAAAAAATATGACTCTATATGAATGTCTCTGGCAATGATCTAGCGTAACATATATGAAAAATGATGCACGGTGGCTGAGCCACAACTACTATGTCAGCTATATGATCATGCAAAGCAATATGACAGTGAATTCTCAAGTCATCAAACGGAAGCGGTGAAAGTTGCATGGCAATATATCTCGGAATGGCCATGGAAAAGCCATAATAGGTAGGTATGGTGGCTGTTTTGAGGAAGATATAATAAGGCTTATGTGTGATAGAGCGTATCGTATCACAGGGTTTGGATGCACCTGCGAAGTTTGCACCACGTCTCGATGTGAGAAAGGGCAATGCACGGTACCGTAGAGGCTAGCAAATTGCGAAAATTTAAGAGTGCGTACAATCCATGGACTCACATTAGTCATAAAGAACTCATATACTTATTGCAAAAGTTTATTAGACCTCGAAGCAAAGTACTACTACACAAGCCCCTAGGGGGATAGATTGGTAGGAAAAGACCATCGCTCGTCCCCGACCGCCACTCATAAGGAAGACAATCAATAATAAATCATGCTCCAACATCATAGCATAACGAGAGACTATATGTGCATGCTTCGGGAACCACAAACCTTAACACCAATATTCTTACTAACCACAACCGTTTACTAGTACCTCCCACATATTCCATCTCTATATCGCAAAACTATTGCAAGGAATCAAACATATCATATTCAGTGATCCATAAGTTTTATGTAGGATTTTATGACTAACCATGCAGTTGACCAATTCCTTTTGAATCTCTAAATAGATATAAGTGAAGCATGAGTCTACAAAATACCATGCTCTAACAAATATAAGTGAAGCAAAAGAGCATTCTACAAATGACGGTTTTCTATGTGAAGAGAACACGCAATCCAAACTTCAAATGATATAAGTGAAGCACATAAAGCATTCTATAAAGCCACACTCAAAAGATATAAGTGAAGTGCAATGAGCATTCTATAAATCAACCATGGACTATCTCATACCAGCATGGTGCATAAAAGAAAAAAATGAAAACTAAAAGAAAAAGATGCTCCAAGATTCACACATATCTCGTGAACGAAACGAAACCGAAAACGTACCGATACTTGTTGAAGAAAGATGGGTTGCCTTCCGGGGCATCCCCAAGCTTAGACTCTTCAGTCTCCCTGAATATTTACTTGGGTTGCCTCGGGCATCCCCAAACTTGAGCTCTTGCCTCTCCTCCTTTTCCTCACATCGAGACCTTCTCGATCTTTGATCACTTCATCCACACAAAACTCAACAGAAAGTTTGGTAAGATCCCTTAGTATAATAAAGCAAATCACTACTCTAAGTACTGTTGCAAACCAATTCATATTTTGTTTTTACATTGTAGCTACTGTAATATAACATTTTCATGGCTTAATCCACTAATATAAATTGATAGTTTCATCAAAACAAGCAAAACAATGCATCAAAAACAGAATATGTCTTAAATAGGACAGTCTGTAGTAATATGAACATTCACGATACCTCTGGTACTCCAACAATTCTGAAACAATTAGGTAAAATAATAATTTTGTATAAAAAGACAGTGCAAAAAGTTTCACAACCATTTGACGTTCCAGTAAAAAATGTAAAATCGCGCACTACAGCCAAAGTTTCTGTTTTGCACCGCACAAACCAACAAGCAATGTAAACATCCTAAAGGCAAATCTTGGCACATTATTTTTATAATAAAATGGAATTGTACAAGGGGATAATTATTTTTGTTGAAAAGTTTCTGTAATTAAGATTCACAAAGTTTCCATGGGCATGAACAAAGTTCAAGGACGTCCCCCACTTTCACAATGCTCGTTTATCTCACTTTCACTTTTCTTTTTGTGAAGTTTTAAGTTCCCCTCTATATTTTTTTGTTTTAAACTATATAAAAGCACTCAACAGAAATAAATGACTTTCTAAAACTTCCGGCTTATCTCCCTGGCAACGCTTTCTTTAAAGCCATTAAGCTAGGCATAAAGTGCTCAAGTAATGAATCCACCCGGATCCCAAGGTATATCAAAACCAATTTGAATTAACAATGATTTGGCATTTAGTAGTGAGCACAAAGCAACATATATCAAGCAATGACGAAGTCTAACTCTCTTCCTATGCATCGGCATGTCATACAAGAACAATTCAAGCACATCAAGTAAAGGCCAATACATAGTATAAGAAGTTTCTTGGAATTTTATCGTGTTGGAAACATAGAGAGGCGGAGATGTAGTTCCTCTCTCATAATAATTGCAAGTAGGAGCAGAAAGCACATGCATATTATATTCATCAAAATCATCATGTGCAATGGTAGAACGCAACCCATCAATGTAATCCTTAACAAGTGCAAACTTCTCCGATATAGTGTAGTTTGGAGAATTCAAAAAGATAATAGGATTATCATGAGTGGGTGCAATAGCAACAATTTCATTCTGAACATAAGGAACTATAGAAAGTTCATCTCCATAAGCATCATTCATATTGGCATCATGGCCACAAGCATAGCAAGCATTATCAAAAAGGGATATTTCAAACGAATCAATGGGATCATAGCAATTATCATGGCAATCATGCATCCTTTGGTAAGAACGAACGGAAATTAAACAATGTATGAGTTGGAGGGTTACTCTCATTAGAAGGTGGGCACGGGTGATCAATCCGTTTTTCCTTCGCTTGTTCTTCGTTGTCCTCATCATCTTTCTCATCCGATGAGCTCACAGTTTCATCTATTCCTTCTTCCATAGACTCCTGCAAAATATTAGTCTCTTCTTGAACAGCGGAGACTTTCTCAATAAATGCATCAATATCAGAATTGTATTTATAATTATCATAGCAATATTTAAGGATAGCAAATTTACAGGTCTATAAACTGAATCATCAAAATCTTGAAACTTTTCAAACGAAGATTCAATTTCATAAGCACCCTTAAAAGCAACAAATTCTTCTATTCGTTCCACATCATAGTAATCATATATACCATTAGCATAAGATGTGGAGCATTCATCCTAGAGAAACAAGTATAATCGTATCTCAAGCATAGCTCCCAAGCATACCAATGCAACATATGAATTTGATCCCATAAAAATTTCCTTTTATGAGTCAAGCGATAATCCCTAAAGTATTTACATTGATCCAACGTTACTCCCATTATATAGTTGAATGGGGTTTTCTCAGGATTATCAAAATAATGCATAATATCTTTAACGTAATGAGCATCGAGGGTTTTAGGAGGTTCCCCATCTCCATGAGTAGCAAGTACCACTAATCTTTTTGGTGTTTCGTGTTCCATATCCATAACTAAAGATAGAGAACAACTTAGAACAGGAAATAAAAACTACTTAGTGATAAAGCAAACAAGCACACACGAGAATATTCACCCGACGCTATTGCTCCTCGGCAACGGAGCCAGAAAAAGGTCTTGATAACCCACAAGTATAAGGGATCAATTGTAGCCTATTTCGATAAGTAAGAGTGGCGAACCCAATGAGGAGCTAAAGGTAGAACAGATATTCCCTCAAGTTCTATCGACCACCGATACAACTCTACGCACGCTTGACGTTTGCTTTACTGGAAATAAGTATGAAACTATTTTGTAGGTGTGATGCTAGAACTACTTTGCAAGAATAAAACTACGAGTAAATTGCAAGGTAATAAAAGTGGATAGCTTTTGTCAATAACAAAGTCATTTGTCCCTAGGCAATCAATAACAAGTACCGATAACCATTCTTGTAATTTTATATGAGGGAGAGGCATGAACTAACATACTTTCTCTACTTGGATCATATGCACTTATGATTGGAACTCTAGCAAGCATCCGCAACTACTAAAGATCATTAAGGTCGTGAAACCCAACCGTAGCATTAAGTATCAAGTCCTCTTTACTCCCATACGCCATAGCCCACCTATCCGCGTTTAAGTTTCTGTCACTCTCACAACACTGACAATAAGCAAACCATGAACATATTGCAACACCCTACAGCGAGGGCCCCTCACGTTTGCGCGAGACGGAGGGCACTGTAGGACAGCACCATAAATAAAATATACAATCATACCAACCAAGATCATGATTAACCCACAGGACAAAACGGATCTACCCAAACATCATAGGATAACCATAGATCATTGGGAAATAATATATGGAGTTGAGCACCATGTTTAAGTAGAGATTACAGCAGGGAGAAGAGGTGTTAAACCGCTGCATATAGGGGGAGAAAGTAGTTGTTGACGGTAGCAAGGTTGTTGATGTAGATCACCGTCACGATCGTTGCCCCGGCGGCACTCCGACGCCACCGGAAGCGAGGGGGAGAGAGCCCCCTCCTTATTCTTCCTTGGCCTCCCCCTAGATGGGAGGAGGGTTCCCCCTCTGGTCCTTGGTCTCCATGGCGCCGGATGGGCGGGAGCCCCTCCGAGATTGGATCTCCCTCTCCGTTCTCTTCTTTTTCGTGTTCCCCTCATCTGGCCAAAAACCGTTTCTTATATTCCCGGAGATCCGTAACTCTGATTGCATTGAGATTTTAACATGATTTTTTCGGATGTAAGCTTCCTCGCGCCCGAAGTAGAGGTCCAACCGATGTAGGAGGTGGGCACAACCCACCATCGCGCGTGAGGGGCCTCTAGCGCGCCCTGGTGTATTGTGCCCTGTGTGGGCCTCCGTTTGCGGTGATTCCAACTCCCAAAAATCGCAAATATTCCAAAATAAATCTCCGTATTTTTTATTGCATTTGGACTTCGTTTGATATGGATACTCTGTGATACAAAAAACATGCGTAAAACAGAACTGCACCGGCCTTCGGATCAATAGGTTAGTCCAATATATCATATAAAAAGTTGCCAAAAGTATGTGAAAGTGGTATAATATTGGCATGAAACAATAAAAAATTATAGATACGACGCAGACGTATCAATGACCTATATACCACAAGATGGGCACTGGAGGTGGGCCTAGGTGACCACAACCCACCTGGGCGCGCCTGGGCTCCCTGGCGCGCCGAGGTGGGTTGTGCCCACCTGGTGGGCCCCCTCTGGTAGTTATTTGCTCTAATATTCCTCAAATATTTCATAAAAATTCCTCGTGAAGTTTTAGCTTGTTTGGAGTTGTGCAGAATAGGTGGCCTGACGTAGCTTTTCCAGGTCGAGATTTCCAGCTACCGAAATTCTCCCTCTTTGTGTATACCTTGCATATTATGAGAGAAAAGGCATTATAATTACCCAAAAAGCATTATTATGGATTAAAAACATCCTAAATGACAGTAAGAACACATGATGCAAAATGGTCGTATCAGAGAAGAACGCACAAATCACCAATACCTGCACAAAAAATCAAACACTTGCACCCAACGCGATAAAGGGGTTGTCAATCCCTTCATGATCACTTACAAAGGTGAGATATAGAGAAAAGATAAAATATTTTTGGGTTTTTTGGTATATAGATCTGAAAATAAAAGATTGCAAAATAGTAGATCAAAAAGTAATATGATGGAAAATAGACCCGATGGCCATAGGTTTCACTACAGGCTTCTCTTATGAAGGCAAATAATACGGTGGGTGAACAAATTACCGTCGAGCAATTGATAGAAAAGCGCAAAGTTATGGCGATATCCAAGGCAATGATTATGTAATTTAGGCATCACGTCCGTGTCAAGTAGACCGACTCCTGCCCGCATCTACTACTATTACTCCACACATCGACCGCTATCCAGCATGCATATAGAGTAATAAGTTCATAAAGAACGGAGTAACGCTTTAAGTAAGATGACATGATGTAGAGGCGTAAACTCATGCAATATGATGTAAACCCCATCTTTTTATCCTCGATGGCAACAATTCAATACGTGTCTCGCTACCCCTACTTTGTCACTGGGTGAAATGACGCAAGATTGAACCCAAAGCTAAGCACCTCTCCCATTGCAAGAAAAACCAATCTAGTTGGCCAAACCAAACCGATAATTCGAAGAGAAATACAATGATACCAAATCATGCATAAAAGAATTCAGAGAAGATTCAAATAATATTCATAGATAAGCTGATCATAAATCCACAATTCATCGGATCTTGACAAGCACACCTCAAAAGAAGATTACATCGGATAGATCTCCAAGAACATCAAGGAGAACATGGTATTGAGAATCAAAGAGAGAGAAGAAGCCACCTAGCTACTAGCTATGGACCCGTAGGTGTGAGGTAAACTACTCACGCTTCATCGGAAGGGCAATAGAGTTGATGTAGAAGCCCTCAATGATCGAATCCCCCTCGGTAGGATGCCAGAAAAGGCTCCAAGATGGGATCTCATGGGAACAGAAGGTTGCAGTGGTGGAAAATTGTTTTCGTGGATGTTTCCGGTGTTTCTGGAATATATGTGAATATATAGGAGGAAGACCTCAGTCAGGAAGGTCACGAGGGGCCTACAAGGTAGCCCCCCCCCCCCTAAGGGCGGGCCTCCCACCCTTGCCGCCGCCTCGTGGCTCTTCTGACTTGGACTCCAAGTCCCCTGGGTGTCTTCTGGTCCAAGAAAAAGCATCGTGAAGTTTTATTCCATTTGGTATTCCTTTTCTGCGAACCTAAAAAACAAGGAAAAAATAGAAACTCACACTGGGCTCTAGGTTAATAGCTTAGTCCCAAAAATAATATAAAATAGCATAATAATGCATATAAAACATCCAAAACAGATAATATAATAGCATGGAACAATAAAAAATTATAGATACGTTGGAGACGTATCAGTGGGCTAGGGTGGTCAGACGTGGGCATGGGTGCTATCTGGACACCCGTAAAGAACCCCACATTTGTATCCGGTTCGCAGGAGAAAGTAAGTTCGGACCAATACATGCCCGCGTTGGATGGCACAACACGTCCAGACCGCATGGTCCAGGCAGTTTGAGGGTCGCAGTTGGAGATGCCCATAGTCGGGGGGTGATACGTCCATTTTGCACTATGTTTCCTTACTGTTATTTATGATGTTTTTATGCATAATAATGCTTTTTGGAGTAATTCTAATGCCTTTTCTCTCATAATTTACAAGGTACACACAAAGAGGGAGAATTCTGGCAGCTGGAAATCTGGACCAGGAAAAGCTACGCCAAGCCACCAATTCTGCACAACTCCAAACAAGCTAAAACTTCACGGAGATTTTTTATCAAATATTTGAGGAATATTGGAGCAAATAACTACCAGAGGGGGCCCACCCGGTGGGCACAACCCACCTGGGCGCGCCAGGGAGCCCAGGTGCGCCCTGGTGGGTTGTGCTCACCCAGGCCCACATCGGTGCCCATCTTCTGGTATATAGGTCATTTTGACCTAGAAAAAAAAATAAGGAGAGGACTTTCGGGACGGAGTGCCGCCGTCTCGAGGCGGAACTTGGGCAGGAGCAATTTTTTCCTCCGGCGGAGCAATTTCGCCGGGGGAACTTCCCTCCCGGAGGGGGAAATCATCGTCATCATCATCACCAACAACTCTCCCATCTTGGGGAGGGCAATCTCCATCAACATCTTCAACAACACCATCTCATCTCAAACCCTAGTTCATCTCTTGTGTTCAATCTTGTTACTTGAACTATAGATTAGTGCTTGTGGGTGACTAGTAGTGTTGATTACATCTTGTAGTTGATTACTATATGGTTTATTTGGTGGAAGATTATATGTTCAGATCCAGTATGCTATTTAATACCCCTTTGATCTTGCGAATGATTACCATTCGCGAGTAGTTACTTTTGTTCTTGAGGTCACGGGAGAAATCATGTTGGAAGTAATCATGTGAACTTGATATGTGTTCGATATTTTGATAGTATGTATGTTGTGATTCCCATACTAGTGTCATGTGAACGTCGACTACATGACACTTCACCATATTTGGGCCTAAGGGAATGAATTATGGAGTAGCAATTAGATGATGGGTTGCGAGAGTGACAGAAGCTTAAACCCCAGTTTATGCGCTATTCCATAAGGGACCGATTGGATCGATAAGTTTAATGCTATGGTTAGAATTTATTCTTAATACTTTTCTCATAGTTGCGGATGCTTGCCGGAGGGTTAATCATAAGTAGGAGGTTTGTTCAAGTAAGAACAACGCCTAAGCACCGGTCCACCCACATATCAAATTACCAAAGTATCGAACACAAATCAAACCAACATGATGAAAGTGACTAGATGAAATTCCCATGCATCCTCAAGAACACTTTGCTTATCATAAGAGAACATTTGGGCCTGTCCTCTGCCTCAAAAGCATTGGGCTACCTTGCTGCACTTTTTTACTACTATCGTTACTTGCTCGTTACAAATTACCTTGCTATCAAACTACTCTGCTACTTATAATTTCAGCACTTGTAGACATTACCTTGCTGAAAACCACTTGTCATTTCCTTCTGCTCCTCGTTGGGTTCGACACTCTTACTTATCGAAAAGAGCTAAAATTGATCCCCTATACTTGTAGGTCATCAAGGCTATTTTCTGGCGCCGTTGTCGGGGAGTGAAGCGCCTTTGGTAAGTGGAATTTGGTAAGGAAACATTTTTATAGTGTGCTGAAATTTATTATCACTTGTTACTATGGAAAACAATCCTTTGAGGGGTTTGTTCGGGGTATCTTCACCTAAAACGGAACCACAATTAGCTACCCCTCAACCTACTGCACCTACTGAAAATACTGAATATGAAATTCCTTCAGGTATGATAGAACAACTGCTAGCTTATCCTTATGCAGGAGATGGAACCGAACATCCGGTATGCACTTGATATATGTAGAACAAATTTGTGGATTGTTCAGGCTTGCAGGTTTACCCAGGGACGAAGTTATGAAGAAGTTTTTCCCTTTATCTTTGAAGGGAAAATCATTGGCATGGTATAGGCTATGCGATGATATTGGATCTTGGAATTGGAATCGTTTGAAATTGGAGTTCCACCAAAAAAATTATCCTATGCAATTAGTTCATCGTGATTGGAATTATATATATAATTTTTGGCCTTGTGAAGGATAAAGTATCGCTCTAGCTTGGGGGAGGATTAAGTCAATGTTATATTCATGCCCCAATCATCAGCTCTCAAGAGAAATTATTATATAGAATTTTTATGCTCGGCTTTCTCGTAATGATCAAACAATGCTTGATACTTCTTGTGCTGGCTCTTTTATGAAGAAGACTATTGAATTCCGGTGGGATCTTTTGGAAAGAATTAAATGCAACTCTGAAGATTGGGGACTCGATGAAGGTAAAGAGTCAGGTATTATGCTTAAGTATAATTGTGTTAAATCTTTTATGGATACCGATGCTTTTCAAAAGTTTAGCACTAAATATGGACTTGACTCTGAGATAGTAGCTTCCTTATGTGAATCATTTGCTACTCATGTTGATCTCCCTAAAGAGAAGTGGCTTAAATATCACCCACCTATTAAAGAAGAAATCAAAGAACTGGTACCAGTTAAAGAAGAAACTATACTTTACAATGTTGATCCAGTTGTTCCTTCTGCTTATATTGAGAAACCACCTTTTCCTGTTAGGATAAAGGAACATACTAAAGTTTAAACTGTAGTTAACAAAAGCTATATTAGAACACCTAAACCTGATGAAAAAATCAAAGTAGAACCTAGTATTGCTATGGTTAAAGATCTCTTGGAAGAATATGTGGATCGGCATGTTATTTACTTCTGTGAAGAAGCTGCTAGAATTGCCAAACCTGATAAAAAAGACAAACATAGACCTGTTGTTGGCATGCCCGTTATCTCAGTTAAAATAGGAGATCACTGTTATCATGGTTTATGTGACATAGGTTCTAGTGTGAGTGCTATTCATTACACCTTATATCATGAAATTATGAATGACATAGCACCCGCAGAGATAGAAGACATGGATGTTACTATTAAACTTGCTAATAGAGGCACTATATCACCAATTGGGATTGTTGGAGATGTTGAACTATTGTGTGGGGAATAAATACCCTACTGATTTTCTCGTTCTTGGTTCCCCACAAGATGACTTTTGTCCCATTATCTCTGCTAGACCTTTCTTGAACACCGTTAATGCTAAAATAGATTGTGAGAATCAAACTGTCGGTGTTAGTTTTGGTGATGAATCTCATGAGTTTATTCTTTCCAAGTTTAGTAGAATACTTCATGAAAAAGAATTTGCCTAGTAAAGATGAATTAATTGGTCTTGCTTCTATTTCTGTGCATCCTACTGATCCACTAGAACAATATTTGCTAGACCATGAAAATGATTTACATATACATGAAAGAAATGAAATAGATAAGATTTTGTTTGAACAACGTCCTCTGCTTAAATACAATTTGCCTATTAAAACTCTAGGAGGTCCTCCTCCACCTAAGGGTGATCCTGTGTTTGAACTAAAACAATTGCCACACACTTTGAAATATGCTTATTTTGATGAATAGAAGATATATCCTATTATTATTAGTGCTAACCTTTCAGAACATGAAGAAGAAAGATAATTGAAAGTTCGGAGGAAGCACCGAGCTGCTATTGGATATACTCTGGATGATTTAAAGGGCATTAGTCCCACTCTATGTCAGCACAAAATTAATATGGAACCTGAGGCTAAACCCGTTGTTGATCATCAACGTCGGTTAAATCCGAAGATGAAAGAAGTGGTAAGAACAGAAATATTAAAACTTCTGGAAGTGGGTATAATCTATCCTATAGCTGATAGTAGATGGGTAAGTCATGTTCATTGTGTCCCTAAGAAAGGAGGTATAATTGTTGTTCCTAATGATAAGAATGAACTTATTCCACAAAGAATTGTTATAGGCTACAGAATGGTAATTGATTTTAGAAAATTAAACAAAGCAACTAGAAAAGATCACTACCCTCTGCCTTTTATTGATCAAATGCTTGAAAGATTATCTAAGCACACACATTTTTGCTTCCTTGATGGATATTCTGGTTTTTCACAAATACCTGTTTCTCAAACTGATCAAGAAAAAGACCACTTTTACTTGTCCCTTTGGAACTTATGCTTATAGACGTATGCCTTTTGGTTTATGTAATGCACCTGCTACCTTTCAGAGATGTATGACTGCTATATTCTCTGACTTTTGTGAAAAGATTGTTGAGGTTTTCACGGATGACTTGTCTGTTTATGGGAAGTCTTTTGATGATTGTTTAAGCAATCTTGATCGAGTTTTGTAGAGATGTGAACAAACAAATCTTGTCTTGAATTGGGAGAAGTGTCACTTTATGGTTAATGAAGGCATTGTCTTGGGTCATAAAATTTCTGAAAGAGGCATTGAAGTGGACAAAGCTAAGGCTGATGCAATTGAGAAAATGCCATGTCCTAAAGATATAAAAGGTATTCGTAGTTTCTTAGGTCATGCTGGTTACTATAGGAGATTTATCAAAGACTTTTCTAAAATTTCTAGGCCTCTTACGAATCTTTTGGAAAAGGATATTCCTTTTGTTTT
The DNA here is from genome assembly GCA_021605145.1 of Aegilops bicornis. NCBI lineage: Eukaryota > Viridiplantae > Streptophyta > Magnoliopsida > Poales > Poaceae > Aegilops > Aegilops bicornis. The sequence continues at coordinate 273,723,401 of CM038675.1, read as the reverse complement.
TTATGATGATTGTTTAGAAGCCTTTGAAACACTCAAGAAAGCCTTAATTTCTGCACCTATTGTTCAACCACCTGAGTGGAACTTGCCTTTTGAAATTATGTGTGATGCTAGTGATTATGTTGTTGGTGATGTTCTAGTACAAAGAGTTGATAAAAAATTGAATGTTATTCATTATGCTCGTAAAACTCTATACATTGCTCAACGAAACTATGCTACTGCTGAAAAAGAATTCTTAGCAGTGGTGTTTGCTTGTGAAAATTTAGACCTTGTATTGTTGATTCCAAAGTAATTGTCCACACCGATCATGCTGTAAATATCTTATGGAAAAGAAAGATGCTAAACCTAGACTTATTCGATGGGTTCTCTTGTTACAAGAATTTTATTTACATATCATTGATAGAAATGGAGCTGAGAACCCCATAGCTGATAATTTATTTAGGCTTGAAAATTGGGACAATTGCATTTTTACCCCTAGTTGGTTCCTACCCACGGGATTTGCCCTTACTTTTCGAGCTTGCTCAGTTTTGCCCTTACGTTTTCCGTCGAGGTCCCTGGAATGCCCTTTGACTGTTTGACCAAAACTTTGAAAATTCATAACTAATTCATATGAACTCAAAAAAATGCAACTAAGATATCAAAATGTTCAGATAAACATTACCTTTATGTGCATATCATTTGCATTCAGGACAAAAGCACCCTTTAAACTACGAGGTAATTAATGTTATTAACATTATTAAAAATAAAAAGAGTATAAACAATATTTTCTCATGAATAAAATTACATGCAAATGTAGGTGATGCTTTCTGAACATCACGATATCTCATTTGCATTTTACGAGTTCGTATCAACTTGTTATGACTTTTCCTAATAATGGTCAAAGTCGTTAGAACATTCTTAACAAGATGATACGAACTCAGAAGAATGCAAAAAAGATATCTGGATGTTCAGAAAACATCACCTACATTTGCATTTAATTTTTATTCATGAAAAAATATTGTTTATACCTTTTTATTTTTAATAATGTTAATAACATTAATTACCTCAGGTAGTTTAAAGGTGATTTTGTCCTGAATGCAAATGATATGCACATAAAGGTAGTGTTTATCTGAACATTTTGATATCTTATTTTCATTTTTTGAGTTCATATGAATTAGTTATGAACTTTCAAAGTTTTGGTCAAACGGTCAAAGGGCATTCGAGGGACCACGACGGAAAAAGTAAGGGCAAAACTGAGCAAGCTCGAAAAGTAAGGGCAAAACCCGTGGGTAGGAACCAACTAGGGGCAAAAATGCAATTGTCCCTTGAAAATTTGCCTGATGACCCACTACCTATTGATGATAGTTTTCATGTTGAGCAGTTAGCTGCAATAAATGTTGCTCATAGTACTCCTTGGTATGCTGACTATGCTAATTACATTGTTGCTAAAGTAAAAATATTCTATGATTTAAGACATTACTTTTGGGATGACCCACATCTATATAAAGGAGTAGATGGTATTATTAGACGTTGTGTACCTAAGCATGAACAGGGACAAATCCGACGAAAATGTCACTCCGAAGCTTATGGAGGGCATCATGTTGGAGATAAAACTGCCGACAAGGTATTACAATCTGGATTCTATTGGCCTACTCTCTTCAAGGATGCCCGTAAGTTCGTCCTATCTTGTGATGAATGTCAAAGAATGGGTAATATCGGTAAGTGATAACCCACAAGTATAGGGGATCGCAACAGTTTTGGAGGGTAAAGTATTCAACCCAACTTTATAGATTCGACACAAGGGGAGCCAAGGAACATTTGAAGGTATTAGCACCTGAGTTGTCAATTCAATCACACCCGGAGATTAATTATCTGCAGCAAAGTAATCAGTAGCACAGTAATATGATAGTTTTGATAGTAGTGACAACAACAATGGTAACAGTAACAGTGATAGCAATAATTTGTAGCAAGTGTAACAGTGATGATAGCAATAGTAACGCAGCAAGATCAATAAGAATAAATTCGTAGGCATTGGATCGGTGACTTGTTGGATGACATTCATCATGTGACAGTTATAACCTAGGGCGATACAGCACTAGCTCCAGTTCATTAATATAATGTAGGCAAGTATTCCGTAAATAGTCATATGTGCTTTATTAAAAGAACTTGCATGACATCTTTTGTCCTACCCTCCCGTGGCAGCGGGGTCCATATTGGAAACTAAGGGATATTAAGGCCTCCTTTAAATAGAGAACCGGAACAAAGCATTAACACATAGTGAATACATGAACTCCTCAAACTACGGTCATCACCGAGAGTGCGCCCGGTTGTTGTCACTCCGGGGTTGTCGGATCATAACCGTAGTAGGTGACTATAACTTGCAAGATCGGATCTAAAACATGGATGTAATCATGAATTCATAAATGGTTCATATCTGAGTTCATGGCACCCGGGCCCAAAGTGACAAGCATTAAGCATAACAAAGTCATCGCAACATCAATCTAAGAACATAGTGGATACTAGGGATCATGCCCTAACAAAACTAACTCGATTACATGATGAATCTCATCCAACTCCTCACTGACCAGCGAGCCTAAGAAGGAATTACTCACTCCCGGTGTGGAGCATCATGGAATTGGCGATGGAGAAGGGTTGGTGATGACAAAGAATGAAGATCCCCCTCTCCGGAGCCCCAAAAGGACTCCAGATCTGACCTCCCGAGGAAGAACAAGGCTTGGCAGCGGCTCCGTCTCGTGGATCATGATAATTCTTTCTCCCTGATTTTTTATGGAAATATGTGATTTTTTAGTATCAAGGGGTCATCAGTGGGGCCACCAGGTGGGTACAACCCACCTAGGCGCGCCAGGAGAGGGGGGTGCGCCCTGGTGGGTTGTGCCCACCCAGGGGCCCCTCTCTGGTGGGTCTTGGCTCCAGAAATTCTTATTATTGATATATAAAATCCTTGAAAGTTCCGTTCCATTCCGAGAACTTTCATTTCTGCACAGAAACAACACCATGGTAGTTCTGCTGAAAACAACATTAGTCCGGGGTTAGTTTCATCCAAATCATGCAAATTAGAGTCCAAAACAAGAGGAAAAGCGTGAGAAAAAGTAGATATGTTGGAAACGTATCAGTAAGCATCAAGAAATGCCTATGAACTATTCACTTGCTGTTGAACCATTTGATGTTTGGGGAATTGATTACATGGAACCTTTTCCTTCCTCTAATGGGTATACACATATTTTGGTTGATGTTGATTATGTTAGGTAGAAGCTATTCCAACCAGTAGTGCTGATCACACCACCTCTATTAAAATGCTTAAGGAAGTTATCTTTTCAAGGTTTGGAGTCCCTAGATATTTAATGACTGATGGTGGTTCACACTTTATTCATGGTGCTTTCCGTAAAATGCTTGCCAAGTATGATGTTAACCATAGAATTGCATCACCTTATCATCCTCAGTCTAATGGTCAAGTTGAACTTAGCAATAGAGAAATAAAAATAATTTTGCAAAAGACTGTCAATAGGTCCAGGAAGAATTGGTCTAAGAAATTAGATGATGCACTTTGGGCTTATACAACAACATATAAAAATCCTATGGGTATGTCTCCTTATAAAATGGTTTATGGAAAAGCTTGTCGTTTGCCTCTTGAGTTAGAACATAAAGCATATTGGGCCATCAAAGAGATCAACTATGATTTCAATCTTGCTGGTGAAAAGAGGTTGTTTGATATTAGTTCTTTAGATGAATGGAGAACCCAAGCTTATGAAAATGCAAAATTATTCAAAGAAAAAGTTAAAAGATGGCATGACAAAAGAATCCAAATTCATGAGTTTATATGTTCTTTTGTACAACTCTTGTTTCATATTCTTGCAGGGAAACTCCGCTCAAAATGGGAAGGCCCATATGTTATCGAGGAGGTTTATCGGTCTGGAGCCATCAAAATAAATAATGCCGAAGGTACTAACCCGAAGGTTGTCAATGGGCAACGAATAAAACATTATATCTCAGGTACGCCCACTAATGCTGAAAGTTATATTATCCAAACTTTGACACTAGAAGAACACATAAAAGAGTCCTTCCGGAACACTCCAGAATCGTGAAAATAAGGAGGTACGTGATAGGGTAAGTAAACGGACTCCGAAAAATTTGCAAAAATATTTTTTGTTAGTTTTGGAATATTTAGAAAAATAGAAAAATAAGAAACTTCCAGGAAGCGTACACTGGTGGGCACAAGACACCAGGGAGCACCTGGCGCTCCCAGGTGGGTTGTGCCCACCTGGGACACCTTCCAGACTCCGTTTTTCTTCAGTTTACTTGTCTCCCAATATAAAAAATCTATATATACTCCCCGAACCTGTTGATCACCGTATCACGGAGAAATCTTCTGATTTCTTTTCCTTGTTGTTTTCTGTCAGATCCCATATACCATGGCCACCTCCAGCTCCTCCAAGGACAAGTTCTTCAAGAACATCATCAACCCATATCTGCGGGAGGTGGTGCAGCACCCTCAGGTCATCCAGATGCATGAGGGGCTGCTCCACATCCGCGATGTGCAAGGTCCCAAAGGGACATGAACTGTGGAGGCTAGGCTCGAAGCTATGGAGCAGGACGTCTTCCGGTGCAAGGGGATGGTGGAGCATGGACTGAACGCCAATCACCTCACGATCACAGACCTCTCCTGTGATCTCAAGATGGATGACAAGCCCCTGAAGGACATCGTCTTCACCGTCCATGAGCAAATCAACTTCCTCCAAAGCCAGGTCTATGATCTCCAAAACAAAGTCTTTGAATATGAGGCAAGGTTTAAAGGTATGAGTTTGGTTGCTAGTTGCAGGACCCGTGAGACTTGAGGGAGTCCTGGACTAAGGGGTCCTCGGACGTCCGGCCTGTTATCCATGGGCCGGACTGATGGGCTATGAAAACATGAAGGCCAAAGACTACACCCATGTCCGGATTGGACTCTCCTTGGCATGGAAGGCAAGCTTGGCGATCAACTATGAAGATTCCTTCTTATGCAACTAACTCTATGTAACCCTAGATCCCTCCGGTGTCTATATAAGCCGGAGGGCATAGTCCGGATGGCACACATTCATTACCATAGTCATACTGTCGGCGTTCTGGGAACGGGGGTACCCTGACTTGCCTCCATGCGGGCCACGACGTGGCTAAGCAGCAGGCCGTACGGCCCATCTTCGTCAACAAGGCACCCAAGACCCTCACAAGGGTCCAAGCCTCGCGAGGATGACGATGCAAGACCTCCTCTGGAGTGGCCTAGCCAAGCGGGCTCACGAGGATCGGAGATATCAAGGCGAGGCAAACCTCATGATGCTTTCATGACGTGGGCCATGACGAATGGTACTAGGCGGGTGCCAGGCGAGTGCCAGTGCATGCAGCGTCTCTATTTCCTCTTTGGTGCTAAGGAAGCCAGCGCAGGCGAAGAGTACCGAGGCATCAGGCAAAGCTTGCCATATTGGTGCAACGAGACCAAGACCAGGAGGACGACAAGGCGGACGTCATCATGGAGCCCAAGACAGCGTCACCCCGGAGTTTTTCGCAGGCAAAGACCGCTTTTGTCAGGATAGCTTGTACTAGCTGTCCCCCTTCAAATTTACCCGCCGTTGTTGGCTCCCTTCCCACTCGATATTTGGGAAGAGGACCATGGCCTATATAAGTAGAGCTAGCCACCACAGTAGAGGCATCGAATCCTCACGCCACAAGTTCATACGCACAAGAACACCTCAACCTCAGGAGGATGTTCTTCCCTTGTACTGTTCATCATCAGCCCAAGAGGCAATCCACCACCACCACACTGGAGTAGGGTATTACACCACAACGGTGGCCCGAACCAGTATAAACCCCGTGTCTTTCTGTGTTGCAAGTTCATCGAGTTCATCTGCAAGATCTTAGCGAGCTAGAGCGTAGATCGGTAGGAGGGAGAGACTTCATGCGCACCCCAGTGTTCGAACCTTAAGGGTTTGTCTGAACCCCACATCCGACATTTGGCGCGCCAGGTAGGGGTGCGCCGGAGCTTCTTCTCCGCCAACCAGCTCACCGACGCTCCCCAACCACGATGTCCGGCGATTCAAGGGCCGGCTCTAACCGCTGGGCAGCCTGGCCAGCCCGGGCAGCGCCGCCTGCCCATGAAGGTCTCGACCCTACACTCCAAGCGACACGGGCGCCGCCAAACCCCTCCAGGCGCGACCAGCGCGGCCAGGCGTCATCCACCCTCACCCCCCGACAGGTACGAGCCACGGCGAGAGTGGCGAGTCATGCCGCAGCAACGGCGCCGCACTCACGGCGGGAGCAAGCAAACATGCTATGGTGCAGGCTGATGGAGAGCGGCCAGGACACGCTGCTTGAGCGTGTTGCTGAGCTGCTGGATGCAACGGCGTCGGGAGCACCACCCTTCTGCTATCGACTTCCTCCCCAGGCCACTGCAGGGCCGCGCGGCGAACCTCAACACGTCCGCGCGCCATCGGCTACGCCCGGGGGCTTCATCAACATCAGCACGGCCGGCGGCGTAGGGGGCTCCAACTCCCCCATGCCGCCCTCGACAAGCGCAAGAGGCGCCCCCCATGGTCCCGGCCGGATGCCGTATTGTCATCCCCAGGACGCCGTCATGGGCGGGGCAACATGGAGCGTGGGGCACCACGACGAGGTGTTCGGGGTGACGGCCCCGGAAGCCTACGTGCCCCGCATGATGGACCAAGGGTACACACCAGAGGACGACCTTGGCCCATTCACTGGAGAAGACTCGGGAGAGGGGGCGCTAGGAGCCGAAGCCTTCCAAGAACCAACGGAGAACCACAACGATCGCGCCGGCACTGGCAACTACAGGGTACCGATAGTCTCTCAGGAACAGGCTTATGCTAACCATGGACTACAGGTGAATCAAGTTGCAGCGTCGATCGACGACCTAGGCACGGCGGCATCCGTCCCAACAATGGAGACACGCTGGGGGCCACCGAGAGGGAGCCAGGAGCAAGGCCCCTTGAGGGAGTCCTGGATTAGGGGGTGTCCGGATGGCCGGACTATATCCTTTGGCCGGACTCCTGGACTATGAAGATACAAGATTGAAGACTTCATCCCGTGTCCGGATGGGACTTTCCTTGGCGTGGAAGGCAAGCTTGGCGATACGGGTGTAGATCTCCTCCCATTTGTAACTGACTCTATGTAACCCTAACCCTCTCCGGTGTCTATATAAACCAGAGGGTTTTTAGTCCGTAGCACGAACAACAATCATACCATAGGCTAGCTTCTAGGGTTTAGCCTCTCTGATCTCGTGGTAGATCTACTCTTGTACTACCCATATCATCAATATTAATCAAGCAGGAGTAGGGTTTTACCTCCATCGAGAGGGCCCGAACCTGGTAAAAACATCGTGTCCCTTGTCTCCTGTTACCATCCGCCTAGACGCACAGTTCGGGACCCCCTACCCGAGATCCGCCGGTTTTGACACCGAGATTGGTGCTTTCATTGAGAGTTCCTCTGTGTCGTCATGTTTAGGCCCGATGGCTCCTCCGATCATCAACAATGACGCGGTCCAGGGTGAGATTTTTCTCCCCGGATAGATCTTCGTATTCGGCGGCTTTGAACTGCGGGCCAATTCGCTTGGCCATCTGGAGCAGATCGAAAGCTATGCCCCTGGCCATCAGGTCAGATTTGGAAGTTTGAACTATACAGCTGACATCCGCGGAGACTTGATCTTCGACGGATTCGAGCCACCAAAGCGCGCGCCTTTATCACGATGGGCATGATCTAGCTCTGCCACGGACGGTGCCACGAGGCCGCACCTTGTTCCGCACCGACCCCAACTCAGAGCCGACTGCGCCAATCGAGGACGGGTGGCTGGACACGGCCTCGGGGGCTGCAATCTCTACGGCAATCGATCCAAACATCAGCCTTGTCCTTTGTAAAGCTTGTGACTCCAAGGTGCCGGACTCCCCTCCAGACTCCGAACCTTCTGCGCCCCTGCCAATCGAATCCGATTGGGCGCCGATCATGGAGTTCACCGCCGCGGACATCTTTCAGCACTTGCCCTTCGGCGACATTCTGAATTCACTAAAGTCTCGCTCTTTATCCGGAGAGCCCTGGCCGGACTATGGTCAGCAAGGTTGGGATGCGGACGATGAAGAAATTCAAACCCCACCCACCTCCCACTTCGTAGCCACTGTCAATGATTTAACCGACATGCTCGACCTCGACTCCGGATACATCAACGGTATGGATGACGATGTAGGAGACGAACAGGAACCAGCGCCTATAGGGCACTGGACAACCACCTCATCCCATGATGTATACATGGTGGACACACCTAAAAGAAACGACGACGAGGAACAAAGGGACGCAACGAGGGATCGTTCCCTCGAAAAGCAGTCAAAGCGGCGGCGTAAGCGCCGCTCCAAACCCCACCTCGACAGAGACAACAGCCATACAGACCAAGCCATAGAGCAGGGCGAACCGGCGGACGACGAACATGCCACCGAGCAACCGTCCTAACAGGGCAACTTGGATAATCAACCCGTCCCCGGCGAAGATAACAGTCCGGACGACCTCATGCCGGACAGATTGCTGGAGCAGAAGAACCTCCAAAAAAGGCTCATCGCCACGGCGCGTAGCCTGAAAAAGAAGAAACGGAAGCTCAAAACAGCGAAAGATGCACCCAGAATTAGATGGAGCAAAGTACTCAACACCGCAGACAAATACGGCGACAGACGCCGCACAAAGAGCTATCCAAAGCGAAAATTACTGTCGGAATTTGATGAAGAGGCCTTAGAGCCTCCGCAATCAAAAATAAGGAAGCCACCCGGTCGGATAAACGACCCCATGGCCAACACAGTGCGGAAAATGGCACCACACACAAGCCGGCACGCGATCCGCACAAGGATTCGCATCAAAAAGATGGCCCAGCCAGATCTATCTACGGGCCAAGAAACCAAGCTCTAGTAAGCAATGCAATGCATCAAGTATCCGAACATCATGGTACACCCAAATATAGGGGTGCCACACACACCCTATGTTTCACCGATGAGGTGCTGGATCATGAATTTCCAGCATGATTCAAGCCCGTAAACATAGAGGCATACGACGGAACAACAGACCCTGGAGTCTGGATTGAGGATTACATCCTCCACATACACATGGCTAGAGGAGATGATCTCCACGCCATAAAATACTTACCCCTCAAGCTCAAAGAGCCAGCCCAATATTGGCTTAAAAGCCTTCCCGAAAACACCATTGGAAGTTGGGAAGAGCTCGAGGATGCTTTTCGGGCAAATTTTCAAGGGACCTATGCCCGACCTCCGGATGCAGACGATTTAAGTCATATAACTCAACAACCCGGAGAGTCAGCTCGGAAACTCTAGAACAAATTTCTTACTAAAAAGAACCAGATAGTCGACTGTCCGGACGCTGAAGCCTTAGCAGCTTTCAAACACAGTGTTCGAGACGAATGGCTCGCCATACACCTCGGCCAAGAAAAGCCAAGAACAATGGCCGCATTAACAAGCCTCATGACCCGCTTTTGCGTAGGAGAGGGTAGCTGGTTGGCAAGATGCAGTACTAACGACCCAAGTACATCCGAAGTTAGGGATGGAAACGGGAAACCGCAACGCAGCAAGGACCAGCGCCGGACCAAGGGAAACAACCCGAAGAGCACGGCAGTCAACACCGGATTCAAAAGCTCTCGGCAGAATCAGAAAAAGCTGCCCCTCAAGAATAACAGGGACGAGCTATCTAACTTAAACAAAATCTTGGACAAGATATGCCAAATCCACAAGACTCGGGAAGCACGCAAACCATACCCACAGAGATTGTTGGGTCTTAAATCAGTCCGGCAAACTCAATGACGATCACATTGGGCTCGACACACCAAGCGAGGACGATGACGAACCCCACAAGTAGAGCACCGGAAAACAAAAGAATTTCCCACAAGAAGTCAAAACAGTAAAGTCACTTCACGTGACAAAAGGGAAAAACATAGTGGCGCCTATAGAGATACGCGCCATACGGCCTATCCCAGAGGATTCCCGCCACTAGTTGTTAAAACCAATAACCTTCGACCAACAAGATTACTCTAGAAGTATCCGGAACGCAGGCTGGACTGCCTTGGTATTAGATCCGATAATTGACGGACTCCACTTTACACAAGTCCTAATGGACGGCGGTAGTGATCTAAACCTGCTATATTAGGACACAATCCGCAAAATGGGGATAGACCCAACAACAATTCACCATAGCAACACTTCCTTTCAAGGAGTCACGCCAGGCCCAGATGCCCATTGTACGGGCTCTCTCCTGCTAGAAGTTATGTTCGGCTCACCCGACAACTTCCGCCGCGAAAAGCTAACCTTCCACATCGCCCCATTTACAAGTAGCTATCAAGCACTACTGGGACGCGAAGCTTTCGCCCGCTTTAATGCAGTACCGCATTACGCATCTCTTATACTTAAAATGCCCGGTCCGCGAGGCATCATCTCATTAAAGGGAAATATCGAGTGTTCTTCGAGCGCGGAAGATTGTGCGGCTGCCTTCACAGCCACACACTAAACCGGCTTCACTAATCAAAGCACCTAAACAGGTCGTTCAGACCCCGGACATGGCTAGATGAGTCTGTCGTAAACATACAAGGGCTTCTTGGCGCATACCCCGCATACAAGGGCTCCGCGCATATACAACAAGAGACAATAAAGCTCAATTTTATTCATTTTGGAATTGTACTTTGTTTATGTAATATAACATACATTTTCATACGATCTTTTCAACTAAGTTCCTCTCTTTTATAGATGAACACCGCATACGCCTGCCCGTGATACGGCACAACGGAGACACAGGCGCAGACGTCCAGTAGGGACCCGTTCCAAGGATTCTTTTCAGATTAAGACCCTGCGTAAACCTTTTTTACTCTCTCTTGTTGATACACATCCCCCGGTTTCTCGCTATAACCGAGGTGGAGGCTGGTGTCTTGGCATGTGGCCACGTCAGAATTTTGCGCGTACCTGGACACCAGGGGCTTATTACTAAGGGCGTTCTTCAGCCCGTTTTCATAAAGACCGAATACCTTAGGGAGTGTTCGGCGTCGCGAGTTTGGCCTTATATGCATCAGCTCGAATCATGTCTTCGGTCAAATGTTGGGTTTGCGGCTCCACGTGTTTTGCTGCCTTACGTTCCGCTCTATCGGCTAAGGCGGCACCAGGAGAACTACTGCGATTGTGCCCCGGTTCGGCCAGGCGAGCACTTCAGTAGAGAAAGCTGAAAACTGACTGTCATGATATAGCGTGAGACTGGTCGACCACTCGATGACCTGCCGGAATCTTTAGGATTCCTCCACATTAACGAAGGGCCGTTTCCCGGCCAGGCACACACGCGCCGAATCCGGCGAAGCGGTGCCCAGGGGCTATATAGTAGCCCCACTGTCAAACTCCTATGGCTAAGTGAAAGTGATAAAGCATTATAGTCCGGTTGCCTAGTTTGCTGCGCTATCACCTCCTTTATAGGACCAAGACGTTGGATCAAGTGTGAAAGTGCGCCTTCTCTCGAACACCCCCGCATGATATGTGTGGGGGCTGAAGCCGACGACTGCCATCTTTCAGGTCATATATACATATACATTAACGGCCGCACAGGAGGCAATTTAATTCTTGAAGGCACAAGTATAAAAAGCTTTTATATTCCCTCGAAACATTGTTTTACAATAATACATGTTATTCAAATATAATATCCTTCGAGCACTGCGTTTCTAATAAAAAAAGCGCCCTGCAGAACTTCCTGAAAATAGTGTTCGGCGGGTACTCGGCTCCCGTCCGAATCTTGGGATGCAACATCGGTGGCCTTCATCTCCACCCAGTATGTCTTAACACGGGTGTCACGCCCAAGATGCGACCCTATCCTAAAAGAACTCGGAGGTCCCACCAAGGATAGAAGCGCATCTTGAAGACGCTTTTGCAAGGTGGATATCATTACATCAACATTACATAATAGTGGGGATACATACATAAGGCACGAATGCCACAAGAATACATCGACATCATATACAACATACAAGATCAACATCCGACTACGGATGAAACATAAACAGAAGCTCAAACGACATCCACCCTGCTAGCCCAGGCTGCCGACCTGGAACCTATCCCCTGATCGAAGAAGCAGAAGAAGAACTCCAACACAAGTAAACATCGCTCTCACGTCATGATCGCCATAAACCTGTACACACTGGTGGTGTAGTAATCTGTGAGCCACGAGGACTCAGCAATCCCATTACCATGGGTATCAAGACTAGCAAAGCTTAAAGAGAAAGGAAGGGGTAAAGTGGTGAGGTTGCAGCAGCGACTAAGCATATATGGTGGCTAACATACGCAAATGAGAGCGAGAAGAGAAACAAAGGAACGGTGCGTCAACTAGTAATGATCAAGAAGTGATCACGAACTCCTACTTACGTCGGACATAACCCGAAACCGTGTTCTCCTCTCGATCAACCCGAAAAGAGACACTCACGCATTACGCACACGGTTGGTGTATTTTAGAAGAGTTTACTTCAAGTTTACTACAACCGGATATTAACAAATTCCCATCTGCCACATAACCGCGGGCACGGCTCTCGAAAGTTTAAACCCTGCAAGGGTGTCCCAACTTAGCCCATGATAAGCTCTCGCGATCAATGAAGGATATTCCTTCTCCCGGGAAGACCCGATCAGACTCGGAATCCTGTTTACAAGACATTTCGACGACAATAAAACAAGACCAGCAAAAGCCGCCCGATGTGCTAAATCCCGATAGGAGCTGCACATATCTCGTTCTCGGGGCACACCGGATAGGTCAGCCTACGAGTAAAAACCAGCCATCGAGTTGCCCCGTGGTGGCCCTGCAGTCTGCCCGTTTCGGACCAACACTCGAAGGAGCACTGGCCCGGGGGGGCTAAAATAAAGATGACCCTCGGGCTCCGGAAACCCAAGGGAAAAAGGGCGTAGGTGAGGTAAATGATAAAACCAATGTTGGGCCTTGCTGGAAAAGTCTTATTCAAAGCGAACTGTCAAGGGGGTCCCATAAATCACCCAACCGCGTTAGGGACGCAAAATCCGGGAACATAATACCGATATGACGGAAACTAGGGTGGCAAGAGTGGAACAAAACACCAGGCATAAGGCCGAGCCTTCCACCCTTTACCAAGTATATAGATGCATTAAGTAAATAAGATATATTGTGATATCCCAACAAGTACACATGTTCCAACAAGGAACAACATCTCCATGTTCCAACAAGGAACAAACTTCATCTTCACCTGCAACTAACAACGCTATAAGAGGGGCTGAGCAAAGCGGCAACATAGCCAAACAACGGTTTGCTAGGAGGGGTGCAAAAGGTTAGAGGTTCATGGCAATTTTGGGATGGCTTGATAAACAGGTAATAGGTAGCGCAGCATAGCGATAGAACGAAGCAACTAGCATAGCAATGATAGTAATGAGATCCAGGGTAGCGGTCATCTTGCCTGAAATCCATAAGGAAGAAGAACGAGTCCATGAAGAAGATGAAGCCACGAAGGCGAACCAAGCGTGAGACGAACGAATCCTCACGATCGCATAGCAACGGGAACTAACAAGAAGAAGCACACAACATAGTAAACACACCATACATGAACAAGACATGATGCACAACAAGCATGATGCATGACAAGACTACATGAAGCTACTCATGGCAAGAGATGATGCAAACAAGAACAACACATCAAGGCAAGTTTAAATGAGGCCGGGAACAACATAGAACAATTCCGGTAAGTCCTCATATGCAAATTTCGAAATTGGTCCAGATCTGAATAAACCTTATGTTGAAGTTGTTAAACAGCAAGTTAAAATGCACCACGATGATCTACACGAAATTCTAGTCAAGTTACATATAAAGTTCATTTAATTCGGAGCTACGGCCTAGAAGATATGAGCAAAACAAGATAAGCATGGCATTGATACAAAATGCATACAAACATCAAGCAAACACCTCAAAACAAGGATGCAACATGATAATATGAAACTACATGCAAAATCAAGCAAGTTTCATATAGAGCACACCCAAAACGGAGCAACGGTGCAACACATACACCCTATACAAGTCATAACAACAATCTGTCCAAAACAGCAAGTAGGCATGTAGCAAGCATCAAAACACTATGCTACAGCATCTCAACATAATAAAAAAAGGCATGGACATGAAGTACAGGTAAAGCATGACAAAACATGAACACTGAGCTATCTCCAAAAATCACTTGAACATGCTCAAACACACATGGCAAGATTGCAAATAATAACAGCTTCAGGCTTAAGCAGAAATAACATCAGGTTGCAATGTTTAGAGCTATCAACCAACATTTTACAGGAACCTAACATGGCAAACAAAGGCATGGAATGATACCACTAAATGCATAAAACAAAAGTCCTTTACTCAGCATGAGCCAAGAAGGACCAGAAGATATGATGGCACCCATGTAAACATGGCAAGTTATATTACAGATTCATACATGGCAGGAATAACAATAAGTAGGCATGTTGGTGAGCTTGAACCACTCACCACAGAGCAATACATGGCATGGCAAGGCAACTTACAGTAATAAGACATGGCATAGAAGCTATACATGGCAAGAACAACATCATATCATACACGGATCAACTACAACAACCTTGGCAAAATTGAATAACATGTAAACAACCTGCCAGGAAACATTTTATAGCAAAAGTAGAGCTCTATTGACTCAAGCTATGGCAATCCATAATTGCAAACAAGGTCATGAATGGATAGAGCATGACATGTATAACAAAACATCCTTACTGAAGTATCTCAAAATAAGCATGAATCTCTCGGTATCATCAAGTTTACATGGCATAAAAATATCAGTAGAACAAGGGCTGAAATCAGCAACATCATGAAGCCTAGTTTGCATGCTTGTGCTAGTCACCACAGATATCACAAAAATACATGGCATACACCCCTGTAAATACGGCATGACATATTATAAAACAGATGTAGGACTTAGGTTCAAAGGATGCACACATCAATCATGGCAAAAATGACAAAAGTGCATGTTCTGATAAGAATCTGAAACTAACATCACATAGCCCTCTTCTAACGGCATTTCGGGCATCAAGATGAGCTCAAATGAAAATGATTCAATGATATGAAATGATTTACTCATTGAGGCGAACAATTCGATATGCTACACGCCCCAAACGGAGCCACGAGTGCAAAGTTATGGCATGACGAAAATGCAACAAAATACTGACAGGAAAATGACTTAGAGGAAATCGGGGGAGAGAAGAAAGTCAACCGAGATCGGATCCGGGGCGCGCGAACCGAGGCGGCCGGATCCTCGCCGGAGTTGGAGGGAGGAGAGGCCGGGCGGAGCCGCCGGAGGAGGGAGGCGGCGACGAGGTCGGCCGGGCGGGAGCGGAGCCCGAGGCGGCGGCGGCGGCGGCGGCGCGGGCGGGCGCTGACCGAGGCAGCCGGGAGAGGCGACGGCAGCGCGGGGAGGCGACGGCGCGCGGCGCCATGGCGGCGGAGGGAGGCGCTGAGACGCAGCAGCGGCGGCGTGTGGCCGGGCGGGTTCGCGAGCTCGCCGCCGGAGGCGGGCCGGCGGGCGGGCATAGGCTGCCGAAGCGGCGGCGAGACCGCCCGATGGGCTGGCGGGCTGCTGGCTCGGGCGACAGCGGCGGCTGGCGGCGGGGAGGACACGTGGCGCGCTGCCACTGGCGCGGGGCGGCGGCGCGGGACGTCCGGCGGGCGCCGGACATGTCCGGAGGCGGCGAGGGAGATTTTTAGGGTTTCGTGTGCGGATTCATCCGCGAATTTCGGGGGGAGGGGCTTATAAATAGGTAGAGGGAGCTAGGAGAGTCCAAATGAGGTGCGGTTTTCGGCCACGCGATCGTGATCGAACGACCGAGAGCATGGAGGGGAGTTTGCTGGGTTTTGGGCCACTTTGAAAGGGGTGTTGGGCTGTAAGAAGAAGGAGGCTTTTACGGTTACCCGGTTAATCGTTGGAGTATCAAACGACCTCCAAATGGCACGAAACTTGACAGACGGTCTACCGTTGGTATACCAAGGCCTCTTGGCAAACCTCGGGCCATTCCGAGACCGTTTAACACCCGCACACGAAAAGAGGCAAAAGGGAGCGCTGGGAGACATAGGAGTGCCGGATTGGAAAACGGACAACGGGGAAAATGCTCGGATGCATGAGACGAACATGTATGCAAAATGAGATGCACATGATGACATGATATGAAATGCATATGATGACATGGCAAAGTGCAACACGCAAGAAAATGACATGGCAAAGACGGCGAATAACTGGAAGACACCTGGCGCATTGAATCCGGGGCGTTACAACGGGCAAGAGCCATCTGTGCACCCTCTATGCACGCTGACCTCTTCATTGCATTGACATGCGGCACCACACCAAGGAATTGCTGCACCAAGCTAAAATAACTCTTCGGCTCGGGCCTTTCCGGCCACAGATGACTCACGACATACTTCATGGCGAGTCCGGATAACCTATTCAGCTCCGCCCATGCGGCCAAACGATCGGTTAATGGAAGTGGGCGCTCTGGATTGTGGAACTTTGACCAAACAAGCTTTTCCACTTCGCAATCCTTTTGATCTCGGAAGTGTTCGGCCGCGTCCGCGGCACTAGCCGCCAAGTCCAGGTAAGTATCCGCCGCACTCCACAACCGGTCCAATTGAGCATATTTAGGATCCCCGAACTTCATCCGCAGCATAAAGGGCTTTCCAGCCGCGGTATCTCCGGCCTGACGTAACTCCTCCTTCATAGCTCTCATTGCAGGCGAGCATCCTTAACCTCGGCGATGGCCTTCTCCAGTCCTTCATTCCGCCCGATCTTCTTTTTCAAGAAGCTTGCGGTGATCGGCAGCATTCTTCAACTTCACAGCCATCTCGGCCATTTCCTTCTTGCTTGAAGTGAGCAGCCTGTTCGGCTTTCAGCTCTTCGGCCGCCTTTAAGGCAGCCGCATCACTTTTCCTGGCCTGCTCCTTGGCTCGGGCGAGTTCCGCCCGAAGGTTCTCCATGGCAACAGCACCATCTGCATCAAGCATACATGTTGTAAGGCATGGGCATCAAGCCCCCATACCAGGTGTCCGCGGAGCAATCGCATACCTTGGGACTCGTCAAGCCGCTTGTTGACATGCACGATGTCGGCATCTGCCACATCAAGTTGTCGCTTTAGCTCGGCAAATTCATCAGTCCGGCTAGCCACCGGACACTTCGCCACCTACATAGGAAAAGCGACATATCATACCTGGGATTATGATCCTCGGCGCGCCGTCATTTTTGACAGCGCACCGAGTCTCAAGGGCTACTATCTATACATGGCACATCTTTTATATGCGGAACTGTTAAGAGGTACTTCATTTCGTGTACCTCAAAACCTGTCAGTAAACTCCTGACGGCCTCATGCAACCCGCTCTCCGCGGATGAAATCCTTTCAATCACCGTGCCCATCAATGCACGGTGTTCTTTTGAGATAGACGCTCGCCTGAGCAGATCCTTCAGCTCCTCCGACCATGCACCGGACAGTGCCGGACTAGTCCGATGGCCTTTTTCAAAGGCCGGACACGGAGGGCTTTGGGGAGCCATGCGACTGCTTTCCGGCCCTGTCGAATTCGGAGAAACCGTCCGTGACGACACCTCAGGGTCACCTGCCTCGCAAGGCGGTACGGCAGGGGGAGGCGTTCTGCTCTCCATCATCTCCGGACGAAGATCCCCTGAAGATGAGCTCTGCTGAGAAGGGCTGAGAACTACAAGGTAAAAATTCGGTTATCTTCCTCAGAAATAGAACAGGGATGTCTCTTATTTTAAAAAAACTCCCCTCTCTACTTACGGCTCGCTGGAGGGCTGATCCCCTTGGGGGCACAGTGCGGCCGAGGCATCTTCCGGTGAGACCCTCGGCGAAGATTTCTTCTCCCGCTTTGAGACCATGGTCTTGGTCTTGAGGCAGTCCTCTTCTTCCCCTGGATGGAGGGATTCTCGATTCCTCCTTTCCTGACAGCCTCCTTCGGGGAGGCGGTAGCTTCCTTGTTCCCCCCTTCGCCTTCTTCCAAAGGCGCAACCTCCAGCATCCTGGTTAACACGGGATCCGGCATGGTCTCAGGGAGGGGGGCCGGACACCTGATTAACTTTGCTTTCGCTATCCACTCCTGTTTAAGGGACAACTCTTGTAAGGGCAATTTTATGATAAATATACGGATGGCGTGTCCGGGTACATGACTACTTACTTGAGTATCTGGGCGATTGCAGCTCAAACCTGCGTCCTCGGTCGAGTTCGGACACATTGCTTGTGATCCGAAGAACAATTTGTACATCTCCATGGGCGTCGCGCCCGTAAAATGTTGGAGAGCTCATGGTCCCTCCGGATTAAACTCCCACAGGCGGAGGGGGCGACGTTTGCAGGGCAAGGTGCGGCGAATCAACATGACCTCCGTCACCGCGACCAGATTGATGTCTCTCTCTAGGAGATCTCAAATACGGCCCTGCAACAAGGGCACATCCTTGGACGGCCCCCAGTTAAACCCTTTATTGAACCATGACGCTAGCTGTGGTGGGGGACTCGATCGAAAGGCAGGTGGTGCCACCCACTTGGTGCCCCTGGGAGTTGTGATATAAAACCACTCTCATTGCCATAAGCTGAACTCCTCTTGAAAAGAGCCCTCGGGCCATGGAACGTCAGCATTCTTGCTTATGACAGCGCCTCCGCACTCCGCGTGCTGCCCCTTGATCATCTTCGGCTCTACCTTGAAGGTCTTAAGCCACAATCCGAAGTGAGGAGTAATGCGGAGGAAGGCTTCGCACACGATGATGAATGATGAGATGTGGAGGATGGACTCCGGAGTCAAGTCGTGAAATTCCAGCCCATAATAAAACATGAGCCCCCTCACGAAGGGGTCTGTCGGGAAGCCTAGCCCCCGAAGGAAGTGAGACGCGAACACCACGCTCTCACCAGGCTTGGGAGTGGGAATAACCTGCCCTTGAGCAGGCAGCCTATGTGAGATTTCGCCGGTTAGATACCTGGCATCTCTCAGCTTTAGCACGTCTTCTTCCGTAACGGAGGAAGGCATCCACCGGCCTTGAAGGCCGAAGCCGGACATTATCGAAGGTCCGAAGTGCCTGAATCTGGAGCTTTGGGTGTTGGAACTCGAGGCGAGAGGTGGATTCGATTGAGATTGAAAGAAAGGAGTAGAGCATTGGTCTATTTATAAAGAGGTTGAATACCAAGAGCCCTCCCCGTGACCGTTTGGTACTCGCCTTTGATTGAGGAAATATACCAACGGGCACGATTGGGTTACCCACGCCCATATTGATGAGAATTCCGGAATAAGGGGACACGATCTCTGCTTCGACAAGACATGCCAAGGAAACCGCCTCGCTATACACGCTGAGGTGGGACAGTAAAAACGATTCAAATAAAGGCTTGGCCATGGTGTGATGTCACGCTGCGAAATACGTCAGCAGATTGGATTTGTGTAAATATTATTCTCTCTACGGTGGTATGTGGAACTTATTTTGCAGAGCCGGACACTATCATTGTGTTCAAAATCTTCTATGAAGTATTCGGAGCAGGAACCCGCCTTGCAATGCCGAAGACAATCTGCGCACTGGACTCGTCGTCATTTAAGCCTGGTTTAGGGGCTACTGAGGGAGTTCTGGATTAGGGGGTGTACGGATGGCCGGACTATATCCTTTGGCCGGACTCCTGGACTATGAAGATACAAGATTGAAGACTTTGTCCCGTGTCCGGATGGGACTTTCCTTGGCGTGGAAGGCAAGCTTGGCGATACGGGTGTAGATCTCCTCCCATTTGTAACCGACTCTATGTAACCCTAACCCTCTCTGGTGTCTATATAAACCAGTGGGTTTTTAGTCCGTAGCACGAACAACAATCATACCATAAGCTAGCTTCTAGGGTTTAGCCTCTCTGATCTCGTGGTAGATCTACTCTTGTACTACCCATATCATCAATATTAATCAAGCGGAGTAGGGTTTTACCTCCATCGAGAGGGCCCGAACCTGGGTAAAAACATCGTGTCCCTTGTCTCCTGTTACCATCCGCCTAGACGCACAGTTCGGGACCCCCTACCCGAGATCCGCCGGTTTTGACACCGACACCCCTCCCCGCGGCGCGCGACGCCTGACGACACCCGGAGGTAGGCCCTCTGCCGGGGAGGCTTCGACAACCCTTCCCCCGCAGAGGACCTGTGGTCGCCGAGGGAATCGCTGGCGTCCTCTTTCCCTCCTCTGTGTCGTCCTGGTGACCGGTCGGCTCAGGGGAGATCAAGAGTGGCGCAAGGCGGGGCCCTCGTCTGGCGATATGAAGCAAGGCCGGTACCTGTGAAGAAGGCCCAGTGCCTGTGAAGCTTGCCGCCCGTGACACTCATGTAATAATGAGTTGGGGCTGTACACGCCCCGGAGTCTCAGGGGTGCCGGCCTCAGGCCCTGGGGCTCCCTCCCACGCCTAGTGGTAGCACTTAGCTCCGCGCTGGTGAGAAGACTTGAAGACCATAATACAATACTAGGTGCGGGACGCGGCCTTTTGCTTTGGATCTCTCTTTCTGTAGCTTTGCTTTCTGGATCAGGATTTGAGTTGAAGCTGAGTTTTTTGTCGATCTTGGCAGGGGGGCTTTTCTCATTTGAGCAATTTCTTGCCTTCTGGATCTCGTTTTGTTTGGGACTCATGTCTGTCGCCTTCCCCCACAGCTCCTCACGAGCGGGACTGCCTTGGCTGCTGCATCAAGCACGCCTTCTTGCGCTTCTGGCTGGCGCTCACCTCACGTGGGGCCCTTCCAACGGGGTGACGAGCTCCGCAAGGTTCTCAGTAACTCGACACATCGCAGCCCAGCTCAAAGCTGGCGCTGACTAAGGTAAACCAAGACAGAAAACTTGCATCAGGATTCACAAGTTCACGAGGACACAAACTCACATCACATGGAAAAGTAAAAACTGCAGTTTGCTTACATAAGGGGCTCCCCCTCTCAAAATGCTCTCACAAGTCTTTCAAGGGCCACGCCAGAGTTTGTGCGCAGGGTGAAATGATAGGAGAACAAGGGATCAGCCAGAAATCTCGCTCGCCGCGTCACCTGTGGATGCGTCACTCGCGTCGTCATCGTCTTCATCGGCATTGTCGCCGCCATCGGCGACGCCCCCGACGCCGTCGTAAACCACGTCGCCTTCGTCTGCGGCGACCACCACCGCGTCGTCCTCGGAAGTGAAGGCCCTGACCAACGCATCCACATTGTCCTCAACCCAACGCGCTAGGTCGCCCCGGACGGCCGTGGTTATGGGGGCGATGGCGGCGTCGAAATCAAAGTTGGGGACGGCATTCAGGAGGTGGCTGAAGACGCGGGAGAAAGCGCGCTCGAGCAGGCCATGGCCCCTTTCCCCCACAAGTTGGCGAGCTCTGGTAGATCGGGCCTCCAGGCGCGTCACCACCTCGGTGAAGAAGGTCAGGTGACTGGCATAATCATTCGAGTGAGGGCCGGCGCCTCCACGTCGCAGATATGGCCCAGGGCGATATTGGCCCTGTTCTGGAGAACCTGAAGCATAGGGGTATGCTCGCGCTCCTGTGTGCATCGCTGAAGCACTTCTTCTGTGTTCTGCCTCGTGACGGCCTCAGCGTCATAAACCCGCCTCCGGAGGGAACGCAGCTCGGCGCGGGCGGAGGCCAAGTCCGCCTGCGCCATGACCAGGGCGGCGGCCATGTCTTCCGTGCGCCTCTCAGCCTCGTCCAACCTAGGCCTGAGGGCAGCGGCCCTGCCCTCGTCCTCCACGCCCGCGAGCTTCAGCTTCAGGTCGTACCTGCCCTCCAGGTCCGCACGAACCTCTGCTCAAGAGACGCGCTCTAGGCCTGGAGCTCCCACACACGCTTCTCCGCAGCCTCGCGGCGATCAGCCTCGCGAGAATCCTCCAAGGCTCGTGAGCGGGCTTCGTGGGAAACCTTGAGAGACGCATCGGCCTTCGCGTTCGCAAAGTCACGCTGATAGCGGCCGAGGTTGATGGCCACCTTCAGCTTGCGCCACTCCTCCGCCAGCCGGAGACCTTGAGCCTCAAGACGCGAATTGACACTCGCGAGTTCTTCACCAAGTCGGCTCATCGCGTTCATCGCCTCCTAGAAGAGCTCATGGCGAACCACGCTCCGCCCGCGCTCAAGCTCGAACGCCTGTCCTTCTTCGTCCTCCACCTCGGGGGCTGCGGGCGGGGCGCCAAGCGGTGCGCCACCCCTCGGCAGGGGGCTGGGGGCTGGCGCCACACCCGACAGCAACTCGTCCTTGCGAGAAGCCCAAGCCGGCTGGGGCTCGCTGCTCGAAGAGGAGCCGAAGATCGAAGCCAACAAGTTGTCGTCAAAGACCAGTGAAGGAGTCTTGGGCACGCCTGCCAAGCTCCACGCCAGACCAAGGGGGAGGAGTGACGAGGCCGCAGGTTCAGCGCGCCAGGAAGGCAGGAGTGCCCCTTCAACCAACCCTGCTCCAGGGGCAACTAGCAGACTCGGAGCACTTGAGGCCGGCGGAAGAGTTAAGGAAGAGGGAGGCCATTCCTCACGGGACTCAGCAGCCTAAGTGGAAGGAGCCATGAAAGACTGGCGTCAGAAGAAGAAAGCAGCACACGGAGAGCCACAGCGGTACGATACTTACACGTCAACGGCGATGTACTTCCTCCGCTTCAGTGGTCCAAAGATGTTGCTGCCACTGGGGGATACCTTCCTCTTGCGGAGCTCTTCGAAGTCCACACAAAAGCGACCAAAGCACTGGACATGACAGCCGGTGCGCAGCGGGGCCGAAGAAGAGCTCAGAAGAATATCTTCAAGGGTGCCCAGTTGCGGCGAACAGCTGGGCACCGTTTCACCACGACCTCCCGAGGCTCCTGGAGCCTTGGCCTCGGGAGTCGCATGCAGCGTCTCCTCAGCAACCGACGCCTCAGGAGGGGAGTGGCAGGCTCCTGAGGACGATGCCCCAGGATCACCACTCGGCACGTGATCCTCGGCACTCGAGCCACCGGCCTCCGCCTGAGCTCGCCCACCTTGTAAGGACCCCGATTCAAGTCACATTGATCTAGCCGGTAACACCTCATATCACTTTGCGGCCTCACGCACGGTATTCCTGTCGCCTTACCATGGCCCGGGACCGTTTGCGCCTTTTGGCTCACGTATATGATAGTGTCGCTAGCATGCATATGACAAAGAACCCGGGCCGACATGGCTAGTCGTGAACCCAAAGCGGCATTAACCCATGGGGACAGGCATACATGAATCACATCGAGCATGTCGGTCATCAACGTATGAATCCGGGCTGTAGCACTGGGCTAACAGGACTCCGGTAACCCGGGCTGTAGCAGGCTAGGCAGGACTCCGGACGTCACCGTGTGACATTTCCCCGAAGGGACAGACACAGGAACGAACTGAAACACATGCCGGCCAGTCAAGTGTCCAGAGCAGTAGTGCTGAGCTAGCAGGACTCCGGTGAACCGGGCTGTAGCGGACTACTATCGCTCAGGAAGCACTAGACTACTTTTCCCCATATGAGAGGCTGCCAAGGATAAACAACTAGATTGTCGGATCCCACTCATACCAAGCATTTCAATCATACACACAATATGCCCGATATGAGTACATACAACATGGCATCACAACAAAACTCTACAACTCAAAGTACTTTATTTAAGAGGCTCGAGGAGCCATACATAACATGTTCATACATATAGGGGTCACATGACCCGACACTCAAGTCATACAAACATACAAGCACATGCGGAAGCAAAGTAGTCAGTCTGAGACACTAAAAAGAAAGAAGGCTTGACGAAGCCTTTCTATCTACATCGGCCCTTCACAAGTCTTGGATCACCACCCGGGTGGCTAGTCACTCGTCGACATCAAGGTCTACGTAGAACCCATCGGAGGGGCGGGGTTGTCGTCTGAAAACATTAATTAAAGCAACATGAGTACGGAGGTACTCAGCAAGACTTACAACAGAATCCTACTATACATGCACATTCTCAAGAAAGTAGTGGAGTTATTGCAGCAAGCCAGCTTTGACTCTTAGCTAAGCTATCCTACGTGACACCACTTGAAAAAGCATTTGTCGCACACGAGTCCACTAATCACCAACACAATACTCCACCGTGGATCCTCTCTCGTCAACCCACAAGAGGGCCATCCGCGGTACTCACACTTATCTTGAGGCTTTTAGTAGTATCCATTTACTTTTCTATGAACTGCATAGGTGACCAAGTAGTCCTTTATCATGGACGCGGCTATTCGAATAGTTTCATACCCTGCAGGGGTGTACTTCTTCACACACGCTCTCACCACTTATCGCCGCTACACGACATGTACTCGGCAACCTTCAAGCGGAAGCTCAGCGAGGGTGTCGGCCACGACCTAACTAAACACACGAGTCCCTAGTCCAGGTTTATCGCCTATTCGGGTTCCATCCATGAGAGTCCGCCGAGGTTTCCACTAACGGCCCCGAGCGATGTGTGCAGGGTTCCCAAGACACCAAGCAGGCGAATCGGTACACCGGCCACGTGCCTACCGCAACACAGCCCACCCCTTTAAGGTCAACTGCGTGCGGCCCCAAAGATGCTACTAACACGAAACTACTTTTGCAACTCCCGGACAGAGGACAAGAGTGGTTAATAAGTCGAGAGGGTCAATTAAGGATCCCAATGTGTGGTAGTAGCCGAGTCTTAAATCACACACACAGATCTCGATTCTTAGGGCGGCTTCAATGAAACAACCCACCATGTACTCCTACATGGCCTCTCATCGATACCTTTACCAAATTGTGTTCAACACTTCACTCTCGTTACCGACACAACCTTTCACTCCAGTTCATCATCCCGATGAGCCAGACCTGACACAACCCTAAGCATAGCATGGTAGGAACACAAATATGTCTCAATCAACTCCTACACATACTAGTGGGTTTCATCTAGTTACTGTGGCAATGACAGGTCATGCAAAGGAAGTGGGTTCAACTACCGCAGCACACAGCAGTTTGAATCGCGTTGTCTTAATGCAATAAACAAGAGCAGAAGCGAGATCATGGGTTTGTATCGGAATGATCAATGGGTTGCTTGCCTGATGTAGTGGTAGTAGGGTACTGCCCTTCAGATGGATATTCGGGGTTATCCTCAGAGACAGAACCTACCACGAAAGACACACCGAACATAATCAACACATGACGATATGCAACAATATGATGCATGCTATGACATGGCAATATGAATGTGTCTTGGCCTAATGCAAGCTAGAACAGAAAGGAATGAACTCATTTGAATCAAAGATTCAAATGCTAGTTCATTTACATAGCCATATTAGTGCATTATCTTATTCTGCTTAAACAGCAGGGTTAGCTTGTTCTGTCATGCATGAAACCATTACCAATGGATATATTGAGTTTTTTTTATCAAAATTCATATATAAATCTTTGCATTTGGAGTTACAGATTAATTTCTATGAACTTTTGAAGTTTGCAACAATTTTTGGAATTTCCTATATAAAAATAAATCCAGAAATTAGTCATTGCGTCAACAGTGCGTCAGGGTGACGTCAGTGGTCAAAGGGGACGTCCAGGTCAACCTGACCAGTGGGTCCCGCGTGTCAGCTGTTAATTAAACTAACTAAATTTAGTTAAAACTAATCTGGGTTAATTAGCAGAGGGGGCCCCACTTGTCATAGACTCGGGGAGTCAACTTGGGCCCACCCTAGTCAAAGTCAAGGTCAAACACGCCGACGTTTAGCCGCCGACGAGGCCAGACGCGGCGGTGAGAGTGCATTTGTGCGTTCCGGCAACCAAATGAGCGGCGGAAGGCATCTACGGGTAGCTGGGAACGAGCCGCAGTGTTTGGTGGCGGTGGTTGAGCTCGGGGTGGCCGGAAACGTCGCCGGCGACAACCTTGGCGGTCGCCGGAGTCGGGTGAGGATGGACCCGAGGCTACGGGGCACGGCGAGGTGCGTGGTGAGGTGCGTTGGACAACTCGCGATGCGGTGAGTGTGTTAGACACGGTGGTGTGGCCGGTGGTTGGCCGGAGACACGTTGGTGACGAGCTCGGCGGTGGCGCGTGCGGTGAAGCTCCATGGGGTCGCTGCGGAGTTCGGGAGTGAGAACGAGAAGGGGGAGGAGGTATCTGAGCTCACGGCGGTCACGATGGTGCAGACGACGCGGTCGGGGACGAGCTGATGCGGCGGTGACAGCAAAAGGGATCTCCGTCGGTGGCGGTGTCGGGCGAGGTCGGTGCAGCGGCTTCGAGGCAAGAGAGCGCTCTGGGCTCGGCTTGCTCGAAGGAGAGGAGGGTGGCGGAGCTTCATGACACGGTGGCGTGGCGCAGGGACGACGGGGAGCATGGGTTTCACAGTGGCGCGGGCGCGGCAGCGTCGGCCATGGTGCGGGCGAGCGAGGGAGAGGAGCTGGGGAGGAGAGGGCGTGTCTGCGAGCTCGGGGGAGGAGTGGGCGACCGACCCAGGGCGGCAGAACGGTGAGGAGAGGGAGCAGGGCGGCAGGCGGCTGCGTGGCGCGCGCTGGTGCTGCCGTCGAGCACCTGGCTGCCTGCCTGGCCAAGCCAAGCAGCTCGCTGGAGCGGTGGCTGGGCTGGGCGGCGGTGGGCTTGCGGATGGGCGCCAGTAAGCCTCTGCTTGCTTTGGTTTTTCTTTTTCTATTGTTCTATAAGTTTGTGGACTTATTAAAAATAGTTAGGCACTTCTAAAAATCCTGAAAATAATCAGAGGCTCTCTTTAGAAAATCTCCAACAGCCCACACTTATTTTCAGAATTATTTGAGCATTCAAAATATTTACTAGAATTTAAATGCCCAAATGCAATTTACATATGATTTAATTCAATGACCTTACATTGACCTAGAAAATTGTGCACCAAGTTTGCGGAGGTTCTAACCCAAGACAAAGAGGGTGAACTTTTTAGAAGGGCAATTCAGGTTCATTGAAAATATTTTTAGTAAGCCTTAGTTGGATTCAGAGGGGTTCTGGGGGTTCTATCTTCCCCAATTCAGATTTCTGATGAAAGGTAGACATGATGAAACATTCTAATGCATGGACTAGCTAGGATGTGACACACCTGCACCGTCACTTGGGGCGAGCTCAGCATCAGGGGCAAGGAAGGGAACCACGACGACGGGGTTCTCACGAGGCCCCTCCAGGCCGATCGGCCGCGGCCCCCGTTCATCAAAGAGAGGCATGTCCCTTACAAACTCATCTTTATTCTTGCAGCGGTACAGCAAACAATTCTTCCCAGGCAGTTCGGCCGGCAGAAAGACACCCGTCAGGACCTTGAAACCTTGTTCAAGGCGTCCGAGGAGGAGCCCGGACTCCTAAAACCTCATATGGTCCAGGCTGCTGAGCAAGGTCCACATTGGGCGAGAATGGCGCTGAAGCGGAGCGACCTGGCGCTGGACGAATTCCTTCTCCACCGTCGGTGCAGTTATGCCGCGATCCTTCAGCAACCTCAACCTGAGCCAGACGTGGGCAAGGCCAGAGATCGCAAGCCGCTGATGGCTCCAGCCGGAGTTAGGAACAATGGGCCCCGACGGAGCCTGAAGTAGAGGACTGAGCACACCGGCATCAACCACACCCATCGTGTCCGGAATTCGCTCGTGGATGGAGGAAGCTCGAAATCGATCCCCTCGCCCGCCGTTGCAGCCACGGCCTAGAAGCTCATGCACCCCAAGCATTGCTGAGGGTCAGCATGATGCAATGAGAAGAAGTGACGGAGGAGAGCCACCGAAGGAGCGATGCCCACCATGGCTTCGCACACGAAGGCGAAGACATCAAGAAGAGTCACAGACTAAGGGTCGAGATGCAGCATGTGGATCTGATAATGCTCAAGCACATCACTGAAGAAAGCGGAGAAGGGAGGAATCAGGCCAGCCCAGAGGGCATCTATGAAGATTGGGACCTCGGTGGCCGTCTGAGCCGTGCGAGTGCGAGATGCGGGCCAAGCCACCATCTCCCCCCACTCATCGAAGCTGGAAGCAAGCATCGGGTGCACCTTGTCCATGGCCTCGTCGTTGAGCACCCGAGACCGGACGAGCGCCGGCGCAAAGGACGGAGGCGCAGCTGGAAGAGATAGAGGACTCTTCCCCTTCTCAGCTTGTTTCGGCGCCATGGTGATGGAGCAGGCAGAGCGCAAGTCAAATTGGAGAAGAGAAGCAGAGCCACAAGGAAGCAGGGGAATTGGGGAAGCGAGGCGCAGGAGGCGGCGGAATAACTATGTAGGCCGTAGGGGCCGCATAGCCACGCAGATTCAAAGGCAGCGTGGGGAAGCGAAGACGCCCACGTCCAATCAACCGCCACGCGTCAACCGAGGCCGCAGGCTTTTGGGGCCCGCGGTGCTCCGAACTTGCCCCTTGGCTTTGCCGTGAAGCCAAGCCCGAGCGCACCTTGGGCCCGGGGGCTACTATCGGCGTTCTGGGAACGGGGGTACCCTGACTTGCCTGCCTGCGGCCCACGGCGTGGCTAAACAGTAGGCCGTACGGCCCATCTTTGTCAACAAGGCACCCAAGACCCTCGCGAGGGTCCAAGCCTCGCGAGGAGGACGATGCAAGACCTCCTCTGGAGTGGCCTAGCCAAGTGGGCTCATGCGGAGCGAAGATATCAAGGCGAGGCAAACCTCACGAGGCTTTCGTGACGCGAGCCATGACGAACGGTACCAGGCGGGTGCCAGGCGTGCGCCAGTGCGTGCAGCGTCTCTATTTCCTCTTTGGTGCTAAAGAAGCCAGCGCAGGCGAAGAGTACCGAGGCATCAGGCAAAGGTTGCCATATTGGTGCAACGAGACCAAGACCAGGAGGACGGCAAGGCGGAGGTCATCGTGGAGCCCAAGATAGCGTCACCCAGTAGCTTTCGCAGCGAAGACCGCTTTAGTCGGGATAGCTTGTACTAGCTGTCCCCCTTCAAATTGCCGCCATTGTTGGCTCCCTTCCCGCTCGATATTTGGGAAGAGGACCAGGGCCTATATAAGTAGAGCTAGCCACCACAGTAGAGGCATCGAATCCTCACGCCACAAGTTCATACGCACAAGAACACCTCAACCTCAGGAGGCTGTTCTTCCCTTGTACTGTTCATCATCAGCCCAAGAGGCAATCCACCATCACCACACTGGAGTAGGGTATTACACCACAATGGTGGCCCGAACCAGTATAAACCCCGTGTCTTTCTTTGTTACAAGTTCATCGAGTTCATCCGCGAGATCTTAGCGAGCTAGAGCGTAGATCGGTAGGAGGGAGAGACTTCGCGTGCACCCCAGTGTTTGAACCTTAAGGGTTTGCCGGAACCCCACATCCGACACATACAGGCTAAACTTCTAGGGTTTAGCCATTACGATCTCGTGGTAGATCAACTCTTGTAATACTCATATTCATCAAGATCAATCAAGCAGGTAGTAGGGTATTACCTCCATAGAGAGGGCCCGAACCTAGAAACATCGTGTCCCCCGCCTCCTGTTACCATCGATCCTAGACGCATAGTTCGGGACCCCCTACCCGAGATCCGCCGGTTTTGACACCGACATTGGTGCTTTCATTGAGAGTTCCACTGTGTCGTCTAAGGAGAAACCTTCCTCCCCGGACAGATTTCGTGTTCGGCGGCTTCGTACTGCGTGCCAACTCACTTGGCCATCTGGAGCAAGTCGATAGCTACGCCCCTGGCCATCAGGTCAGATTTGGAAGCTTGAACTATGTCGCGGATATCCATGGAGACTTGATCTTCAATGGATTTGAGACCACGGCGATCGCTCCCCCTCGCTCCGGTGAACATGACTTAAACCTGTCATCGGATCACATCCAGGAGATGGTTCCTGTTACTGCAACGGCCTTAGAACCGGAGCAGACCGTGCCATCCGAAGCCAAAGAGTCCGCGGCGTTGGAGCCGCACACGGGCTCGACACCCTGCAATATTTGCGTCAACAGAACTCCGGACTCGTCTCCAGTTATGAGTTCTGGACCATGTACGCCAGCGGACACCGAGCTGGATCGGTTATCGATTTTTGAATTCAGCACCGCATACATCTTCCAGCACTCACCTTTGGGTGATGTACTAAACTCGTTAGAGAATAAGTCCCTGGAGAAGGACTCATAGCTGAACTATGATCAGTTCGAGCTAGAGGCGGAAGACAGGGAATCTTGCTTCCCACCCGCCACCCACTTCATAGCCACTGTCGATGACTTAACCGACGTGCTTGATTACGGCTCCGAATACATCGACGGCTTGGACGGCGATGCCGAAAAGGAGCAACGCCAAGACCCGCCATTCACTGGACGTTGGACGGCCACCTCTTCCTATGATGTGTACATGATCGACACACCTAAAAAAGCTAGCGACGATGACAAAGAAAATCCAGTTGCGAATAAACCTTCTGAGACACAGTCCAAGCGCCGGCGCCCTAAATGCCATTCTAAGCCTCGTCGCTCAAAGGATGGCAACACGGGCACCGGAGAAAATAGTACTCCGGGTGACGCCGAAAACAATGAAGACCATGTCGGAGCTGCATCCGAACATGAGGAACAAGACAACGGGCAAGATAACCCTGATAAACAGGCCATGCCCAGTAACACGGACGATGGTAGTTATCGTCCAATCCCCGAGGATGAGGAGAGCCTCGGCAGCGAGGATTTCATCGTGCCTAAGGCACCCCTCGAGCAGGAGCGCTTCAAGCACCAGCTAATAGCTACTGCAAGTGTAACGCCCCAAGACCGACGATCCAGAAGACTTCCATATTTTTTTGTGACCTCCGTGTGTTTCGTTTGTGCTTGCTCTTTTAATTTTTGCATTGCATCATGTCATCATGCCAGCATGTCATTTAATTTTTAAAAACCTCAACTAATAAATTGCATGGATGGTTGATCTATTTAAATCGAGGGAAGGGTGACTTCTCTTTATAACATATCGTCCCAAAATTAGGGAGCTATATTAAATATTTCTTTAATTTGGAAATCACCATAACACACTTGCAAATTATCCCAATGCCTTTGTTATCTTAATTCTTGGTCTCCAACCTTTCCCATAATTTCTTTCTATCATATTCCGGAGCTCCACCAAAAATCCGAACATTTTGGACCTTCCCAACCCTCACTTTCTATTCAAATCATTTGAATTTAAATCAAATGAGTTTGAATTTAAATCTTTCAATCATGGCTTTCTCTATTTTCTTGGAACAAGCACATTTTTGTGAGTCAGGAAAATTATCTGCGTCATCAATTTCTTCCCCAACACCTCCTTTCTTCTCCTTTTCTTCTTTGTTATTTTCTGTTTCTAGAGAATAAGAGAGAGGGAGAAGAGAGCCCAGCAGCCTAGCCAGGCAGACCCATCTGCGCCTAGGCCCAGACGCCTCTATAACCCTAGCCCGATCGAACCCTCCTCTCGATTGCTTCCTCGTTCCCTCACAGCGCCGCCACCCCCTTTGTCTCGATCCCCATGGCAACACCATCTCTCGCCCGATCCCCTTCACACCCACACGGCCCCGCGCCTCCCCGTAGACCATGTCGCCTCCGCGCCACCAGCCAGCCACCGGAGCCCGCCACGCTGCCCGGATCAGGCTGCGCTTGGCGAGGTCCTCCCCTGCCGTCGCCTCGGCCTGCTGAGCTCCTCTGCCGCCATGAACCAGAGCTCCTCGCCCAACGCCCGCCCGGCCTCCGCCTCGTCCTGCCCCTAGGGCGCCGCTCCCTCCTCCTCGCCCCTAGCCGTCTTGGCGCCTTGCTGGGAGCGCCATCGCCGAGCCGCTCCTTTGCAGAGCGCCACCGAGCCCCAAGCGTCGCCCTGCTTCCTCCCACGTCGCCCTGCTTCCTCCACGTCGCCACCTCGCCTCGGTTGCCGCGACCCGCTCCACGCCATCCTTTCCCCTGCGCCAAGTCCGTCCGCCGTGCCACCATGCTCCGTGTCGCCCTCGCCTCGTCGGCTTCTACTACGACCAGATCGCCCGAGAGCTCCCGAGCGAAGCTTCGCCCAGCCCCTGCGTTCCTCGCGCTCGGCGCCTTCCATGCCCTCCGTCACCCGCATCTGCTCGCGGGCGCCCTTGCCAGTGCCTTGGCGGCCACTAGCCCCTTCAGCGCCCTTTGCTCCGCCTCCCACAGGGCTCCGCCTTGCCTCCACAACCACCGAACCAGGGACGCCAAGGCCATCTTCGAGATTTTCGCCAAGTCCCAGGAGGTCGATGAATGGTTCATCTACGTGCGTGTGCGACCATCTTCGGCAAGGACCCGTGTACGACTACACAACAAACCGTGAAGTTCCACAAGATAATGTGTACCACTACCGTCGCCCCGAAGACGTTGAATTCGTCAAGTACCCCTTCGAAACGAATGTGTACAACTACTTCCACTACGAAATATGAACCACTACTTCCACTACTGTCGCCGTGTACCACTACTTCCTCTACTTCGCACCGACTCGATCCGTTACGAATATGCACGCTTCGAAGGTATAACCGCCGAGAATGACCGCCGTGGACCGAATGCATGTGTTGAATGAGATGCACCGTTTTCACCGTGTCCGAATTGTCACTCGTTTCCATGCCCCTAACCCGTGGAAACCCGGTGATCGGAGCACCCCACCATATCTAGCATGTTGCGCACATCCATACGCCTCCTTTTGCACCGTTATCTCCATGAGCTACGGAACCGATATGTTGCCGTGGCATCATTTTCGGATTCGCCGCCGTGGCACCCTTTTTGTTCCGCCATGGTGACCAAATGCTTCATAACATGCTTATGTCAACATTTTCATAAAAATTGCATATAACTTGTATATGTCATCCGCATCATGATAACAACATTTAAATGTTTAAAATTATTTTTGCATTAAATTGCTAAATGCATATGGGGATTTACCGGATTTGTTGTTTTTATATCCGGACCCATTTAAATTGTTTAGATGGTATAGTTTTGTTATGCTTCCCCACTTGCCATGTTAACCAATATTTAATATTGTTGGGTACATAACCGAGAGAGAACTAAATAATTGATGTGGTGTTTCGTCAATATGCAACTCGTTGCATATTGGGCTCCATTTAACTTGGAGTTTTGTTTGTGCATATTGCCATGCCATGCTATTTAAACCGTACATGCATCATACTTGGTTGTGCATCATGCCATGTGTATGGGATGGTTGTTTACTATGTTGTTTGCTTCTTTCCGGGTTGCTTCTCTCGTTAGCTTCGGTTTCGTTCCGGAGTTGTGAGGATTCGTTCGACTTCGTCCGTTTGTCTTCTTCATGGACTCGTTCTTCTTCCTTGCGGGATCTCAGGCAAGATGACCCTACCCTCGAAATCACTTCTATTTTTGCTTGCTAGTTGCTCGCTCTTTTGCTATGCATATGCTACGATGCCTACCACTTGCTATAACATGCCTCCTATGTTGCCATGTCAAGCCTCTAACCCACCTTTCCTAGCAAACCGTTGTTTGGCTATGTTGCCGCTTTGCTCAGCCCCTCTTATAGCGTTGCTAGTTGCAGTGAAGTTGAAGATTGCTCCATGTTGGAACATGTTTATGTCGGGATATCACAATATCTCTTATCTTAATTAATGCATCTATATACTTGGTAAAGGGTGGAAGGCTCGGCCTTATGCCTGGTGTTTTGTTCCACTCTTGCCGCCCTAGTTTCCGTCATACCGGTGTTATGTTCCTTGATTTTGTGTTCCTTACACGGTGGGTTGATTTATGGGACCCCCTTGACAGTTCGCTTTGAATAAAACTCCTCCAGCAAGGCCCAACCTTGGTTTTACCATTTGCCACCTAAGCCTTTTTCCCTTGGGTTCTGCAGACTCAAGGGTCATGTTTATTTTAACCCCCGGACCAGTGCTCCTTCGAGTGCTAGCCCAACCTGGGCGATGTCCGGCGCCCTCTGGGCAATCCAAGGTCTATGCCAACCCGACGTCTTGCCCATCCGGTGTGCCCTGAGAACGAGATATGTGCAGCTCCTATCGGGATTTGTCGGCACATTCGGGCGGCTTTGCTGGTCTTGTTTTACGATTGTCGAAATGTCTTGTGAACCGGGATTCCGAGACTGATCGGTTCTTCCCGGGAGAAGGAATATCCTTCGTTGACCGTGAGAGCTTATAATGGGCTAAGTTGGGACACCCCTACAGGGTATTATCTTTCGAAAGCCTTGCCCGCGGTTATGTGGCAGATGGGAATTTGTTAATGTTCGGTTATAGAGAACTTGACACTTGACTTAATTAAAATACATCAACCGCGTGTGTAGCCGTGATGGTCTCTTTTCGGCGGAGTCCGGGAAGTGAACACGGTCTTTGTGTTATGATTGTGCGTAAGTCGTTTCAGGATCACTTCTTGATCACTTCTAGCTTCACGATCGTGCTTTGCCTCTCTTCTCGCTCTCATTTGCGTATGTTAGCCACCATATATGCTTAGTGCTTGCTGCAGCTCCACCTCATTACCCCATCCTTCCTATAAGGTTAAAGTCTTGATCTCGCGGGTGTGAGATTGCTGAGTCCTCGTGACTCCCAGATACTTCCAAACAGTTGCAGGTGCCGATGATACGGTGCGGGTGATGCAAGCGAGCTGAGATGGGAGCTCAACGAAAATCTTAGTCGTTGCTATGTTTTCGTTTCATGTTGATCGATAGTGGAGCCAGTTGGGACGATCGGGGA
Source organism: Aegilops bicornis (assembly GCA_021605145.1). NCBI lineage: Eukaryota > Viridiplantae > Streptophyta > Magnoliopsida > Poales > Poaceae > Aegilops > Aegilops bicornis. The sequence goes on along the minus strand of CM038675.1, from coordinate 273,688,775 downwards.
TCTAGCAGATTGGGTTATCTTCTTTTCTTTTGGCCGTCCGTATTCGGACTATGTGTGTACTCTGAATGATGTATGATTTATTTAAGTACTTGTGTGAAGTGGCGATTGTAAGCCAACTCTTTATCCCAGTCTTGTTCATTACATTGGATTGTGTGAAGATGACCCTTCTTGTGAAAAACCACAATGCGGTTATGCATCTAAGTCGTGCTTCGACACGTGGGAGATATAGCCGCATCGTGGGCGTTACAAGTTGGTAATCAGAGCCATCCCGACTTAGGAGCCCTGCTTGATCGAATCATTTGGCGTTGTTGAGTCTAGAAAAAAAAGTTTTGAGTCGTAGGATTATATATATCGAGAGTAGGATTCTTTTTACTCCTCGGTCCCTTAAATCGCTCTGGTGAGGCCCCACGGCGTAGAAGTTTTGACTTTCCTCTCCTCAAATTTCACTAAAAAATTTTAGGATCACTGCGGGTATCTTGGGATCGTTCCGATGGTTTTGTGACGAGAACATTGTTCTTGGTGCCTCCTGACATTTAGGGGTTGTGGCAGTGTCCCAGGGAGTTGAGCTCCGAGGTGTTGTCGTCACAATTTTATCATTGCAGTTCCGGAATACCTGAGTTTCGTCGACATCGAAAATCTCTTTTATGAAGTTGTTGGTGAGATAACCTCGATAACTTGATCTTTGAGGCGAGCTCGAGAGTATTGCCATAACTCATTATAACGGATGCTTTTCGAAGGTTGAGGTAAGTGATTTCGGAGTTTTCTTGGTTATGTGTTGACGGATGGATACAAATTTGGATCTAGGTATTGTTAGTTTGGGTGAGATATATTGTGTCCCTGTATCCCCAACACCAGATTGCATAACCGAGAAAGTTTGAGGAGTTTATAAGTGGGAATTCAAGTAGCTCCTAGATTATCTTTCCAACAAACACATGATACGATATGGGATCTATCATATGTTTGTTTCCGGCTTATTCCGCAAGCCAAATCCTTTGTTTTTGTTTTGAGTTGTGGTATTCGAGTTGCTTCGAAGTCAAGTGTTGATTCCATACCTTATTCCAAGCGGTGTTCTCATATTTCTATGTGGATGATAATCCTTCATGATAATCGAGATTGTCATGTCAATCCTTTTCAACAGGTGTGCTTCTCTTCAAGTAAATCCGATCATTGCAACATCCGCAAGATCAATTTCTAAGCTTTTTTCTCGACGGTGTTCGTTTCACCCGACCCAAGTTGTTTTTGTTTTCCCACCCTCCCACCCTTTCTTCAAGGACTCAGATTTCTTAATCAAGTATCTTTTTTTATTGTGCGAAGTCTCTTCATTCTTTTCTTTCAATGTTTTTATCCGGTGATTTCCCATGGAGATACTAACGGAGCTTCAAGTTCATCATTCTTCGTTTTTTTTCTTCTCCGGTGGACTCAAGTCAAGCTTTCAGTGTTGATCATATTCTTTTCATCGTTTCAAATGCTTTGTCATGTCGGTGCATCTCTTAATCATCCACTTCTCGCTATTCAATTGTTCCGAAGTGCCGAAGATATCTCAGAAGATTCGTGTTTCCATTCTTAATCCGTTCAAGTTATTTCGAGATTGTTATCTCATTCAAGCCATTTAAATCAACCGGTGCAACCTCCCTTTCAAGCAATCGTTCAACGGTGGTTCTTTTGAGTGGGCCCTAACCCACAGGTCTTTTCCCAGGATCTTACCTGACTCTTCTAATTTTTCCGGAGCTTCTAAAAATTCTTTTCTAAGTTTGACGTAAGAATGGGTTTTCATCAGTCATGGCTTTCTCCAAGATCTTCCAAACTCTTTTCATTGTTGGTTCAACCTTTCTAATTTTCATTATGGAGTGCCTCAACAATTTATGGTGGTGTTTCTAATCATCATTCTCAACATTTGAAGACCGAAGAAGAGTTTCTCTTAAATCTTGCTCCATTCTCTTCAAGATTCATAGTTCTAGCTTGATGCCGCCCTCTCATAGTTGTTTTCGATTGTGAGAATTCTTTTCACCCATCCGGAGCAATTCAGGAGTCTTTTCAGTTTGATTCTTCTGAGCCCATCATCTCGAATTATTCATTCGACTTTCAGCTCTTGTTCCCCAAATCTTACCGGTGCATCATTCAAGTATTCACTAATCAGTTCATGATCTCTCCGTTCTCATGTATCTAAATTATCTCAAGTATCTTCGTTCATTTCTAATTCCTTACGGTGATTCGTTCTTTTTCTTCGTTCATTTTAAATTCTTACCGTGGTTCGTTCAAGATTTCACTTCCTTCATTATCATATAGATTCATTCGTTCTTTCCAATCCTACCGGTGGTTCGTTGAAGAACTTCCCAAGTTTGCGCCCTATCTATCTTAATCCTCTCCACGAGAATAAGTAGTATGCCAAATCCATTGCTTGCCATCAATTTAATTGGTGAAGGATCAGCATAATGTAATTCTTATTCTTGTTTCATCGAGTAAATTCAATTCCTTATTCGGAGGATCATCAAAATTCTTGATTTCATTTGTTCATCTTTCTTTCCGGAGTTCCAAGTTTTCTCGGTTATATCATTTCAAAGCTTCATCTTGTCACTACAAGGCTTCACCTTGTGTTGTCAACTTCTCTTTCTTTCTATCATCCTTTTGTTTACCGGAGTTCTTCATGGAGGCTCTACATGGTGGTTCGTCAAGAATTCATTTTTTCTCGATTTGTCCTTCAAGTTTCTCTCGGAGTTAAGATCCGCCAAGCTATACTCTAAAATAAGCATGGTGTTCAACACATGTTTTGTTTGGAGGAGTTCAAGCATTCTTCATCTTGCATTCTGAAGTGCAATTCTTTCTACCGTATCTTTTGAGATGGTGTTATGTCATTTTGACAGTTTCTTTCATGTTTCATGATACACAAGTTCAGGAATGAGATATTTAAACCCATCATCTTCTTCCTTGGAGTTATCTTGGTATAGATTTCACCTAAAGCCTTCCATTGGGAATGTTGCTCTTTCCGATGATTACCTATGATCCAAGTTTTCTCTCTATCATCTTGGTGGAAGAAGTTTTCTATCTTTTCTAGCTATCAATCAAAAAAAATTCCATGAGTGGCAGGTTGTCACCTCATAATTTGGGATGTCTCCATAAGCCCACGAGGATCATATACTTTCGTTTTGACCTTCCAACAACTCCGTTCTAACCTTCTTGCAAGGATGCTCTCTCAAATTCACTTGATGTAGAACATGTTGTTTTCTTATCCGTTCATTTCATTGCATTCTTTCATTTCTACCGGAGGCATTGTGATGTTGCTATTTTCACCCATCATCTCGTTTTGCCAAGATCAAGTTCTTTTCGTGCTTATCCATTTAACCGGAGTGTTGGGTCTATCATTCCTCTTTTAATCAGAGTCTCATCCAAGTGCTTTCATTTTTCCAAGCTCATAGCCTATCCCTTTCATTTCCAACCGGAGTATTGTCGTAATTGATCTTTATCGTTACTTGTACATCTCGTTTCAACCGGAGTGGTTGCATGTACTTCTCGTCCATTGTTCTCGTCATTCATAGCTTTGCAAACTCCAAGGTTCACATGGTGTTCCTTGTTTCTCTTTTCTACCGGTGTGCTTTCATATTCCTTTTGATCCGTTAAGCTCTTATTTCCATGTCTTTCAACCTACAAGGTTTTTGCAATGTTCACCTCTGTCATGTCATTTCTTCAAGTGTTGCGACCTCTCAAGGTTCGTGGTTTCACTCGTTTGTCGAAGAAGCACTTTGTTTTACCTCTTCCCTTTCCGTTTCTCTCCGGTGCCATCCTTAGATCTCGGGACGAGATCCTCTTGTGGTGGTGGAGTGTTGTAACGCCCCAAAACTGACGATCCAGAAGACTTCCATATTTTTTGTGACCTCCATGTGTTTTCGTTTGTGCTTGCTCTTTTAATTTTTGCATTGCATCATGTCATCATGCCAGCATGTCATTTAATTTTTAAAAACCTCAACTAATAAATTGCATGGATGGTTGATCTATTTAAATCGAGGGAAGGTGACTTCTCTTTATAACATATCGTCCCAATATTAGGGAGCTATATTAAATATTTCTTTAATTTGGACATCACCATAACACACTTGCAAATTATCCCAATGCCTTTGTTATCTTAATTCTTGGTCTCCAACCTTGCCCATAATTTCTTTCATCATATTAGGAGCTCCACCAAAAATCCGAACATTTTGGACCTTCCCAACCCTCACTTTCTATTCAAATCATTTGAATTTAAATCAAATGAGTTTGAATTTAAATCTTTCAATCATGGCTTTCTCTATTTTCTTGGAACAAGCACATTTTTGTGAGTCCGGGAAAATTATCTGCGTGTCCAATTTCTTCCCCAACACCTCCTTTCTTCTCCTTTTCTTCTTTGTTATTTTCTGTTTCTAGAGAATAAGAGAGAGGGAGAAGAGAGCCCAGCAGCCTAGCCAGGCAGACCCATCTGCGCCTAGGCCCAGCCGCCTCTATAACCCTAGCCCGATCGAACCCTCCTCTCGATCGCTCCCTCGTTCCCTCACAGCGCCGCCACCCCCGTCGTCTCGATCCCCATCGCAACACCATCTCTCGCCCGATCCCCTTCACACCCACACGGCCCCGCGCCTCACAGAGACCATGTCGCCTCGCGCCACCGGCCAGCCACGAGCACACCTCCGCTGCGGATCAGGCTGCGCCGCGAGGTCCTCCCGCCGCCGCCTCGGCCTGCTGAGCTCCTCTGCTGCCATGAACAAGGAGCTCTCGCCCCAAACGCCGCCCTTGACCTTCCGCCTCGTCATGCTGCCCTAGGGCGCGCTCCCTCCTCCTCGCCCCTGCCGTCTTGGCGCCTTGTTGTGGCGCCATCGCTGAGCCGCTCCTTTTGCCGAGCGCCACCCCGAGCCCCAAGCGTCGCCCCTGCTTCTTCCCACGCCGCCCCTGCTTCCTCCCACGTTGCTCCGGCCTCGCCTCGGTTTCCTGCGACCCTGCTCCGCGCCATCCTTTCCCCCTGCGCCAAGTCCGTTCGCCGTGCCACCATGCTCCGTGTCGCCCTCGCCTCGTCGGCTTCTACTCCGACCAGATGCGCCCGAGGAGCTCCTCGAGCGAGCTCGCCTGCGGCCCCTGCGTTCCTTGCGCTCGAGCGCCTTCCATGGCCTCCGCCACCCGCATTCGCCATGGACGCCATCGCCTTGCGCCTTGGCGGCCACTAGCCCTTTCGCGCCATCGCTCCGCCTCCCGGGGCTCCTCACCGCCTCCACAACCATCGAACCAGGGGCGCCAAGGCCATCTTGAGATTTTCGCCAAGTCCCGTGGAGGTCGATGAATGGTTCATCTACGTTAGGTGCGACCATCTTCGGCAAGGACCCGTGTACGACTACACAACGAACCGTGAAGTTCCACAAGATAACGTGTACCACGACCGTCGCCCCGAAGACGTTGGATTCGTCAAGTACCCCTCCGAAACGAATGTGTACAACTACTTCCACTACGAAATGTGAACCACTACTTCCACTACCGTCGTCGTGTACCACTACTTCCTCTACTTCACACCGACTTGATCCCTTACGAATATACACGCCTCGAAGGTATAACCGCCGAGAACGACCGCCGTCGACCGAATGCATGTGTTGAATGAGATGCACCATTTTCACCGTGTCCGAATTTTCACTCGTTTCCATGCCCCTAACCCGTGGGAACCCGGTAGTCGGGAGCACCCCACCATCTCTAGCATGTTGCGCACATCCGCATGCCTCCTTTTGCACCGGTATCTCCATGAGCTACCGGAACCGATATGTTGTCGTGGCATCATTTTCGGATTCGCCGCCGTGGCACCCTTTTTGTTCCGCCATGGTGACCAAATGCTTCATAACATGCTTATGTCAACATTTTCATAAAAATTGCATATAACTTGTATATGTCATCCGCATCATGATAACAACATTTAAATGTTTAAAATTTTTGTTGCATTAAATTGCTAAATGCATATGGGGACTTACCGGATTTGTTGTTTTTATATCCGGCCCCATTTAAATTGTTTAGATGGTATAGTTTTGTTATGCTTCACCATTTGCCATGTTAACCAATATTTAATATTGTTGGGTACATAACCGAGAGAGAACTAAATAATTGATGTGGTGTTTCGTCAATATGCAACTTGTTGCATATTGGGCTCCATTTAACTTGTAGTTTTGTTTGTGCATATTGCCATGCCATGCTATTTAAACCGGACATGCATCATACTTGGTTGTGCATCACGCCATGTGTATGGGATGGTTGTTTACTATGTTGTTTGCTTCTTTCCGGGTTGCTTCTCTCGTTAGCTTCGGTTTCGTTCCGGAATTGTGAGGATTCGTTCGACTTCGTCCGTTTGTCTTCTTCATGGACTCGTTCTTCTTCCTTGCGGGATCTCAGGCAAGATGACCATACCCTCGAAATCACTTCTATCTTTGCTTGCTAGTTGCTCGCTCTTTTGCTATGCCTATGCTACGATGCCTACCACTTGCTATAACATGCCTCCTATGTTGCCATGTCATGCCTCTAACCCACCTTTCCTAGCAAACCGTTGTTTGGCTATGTTGCCGCTTTGCTCAGCCCCTCTTATAGCGTTGCTAGTTGCAGGTGAAGTTGAAGATTGCTCCATGTTGGAACATGTTTATGTTGGGATATCACAATATCTCTTATCTTAATTAATGCATCTATATACTTGGTAAAGGGTGGAAGGCTCGGCCTTATGCAGTGTTTTGTTCCACTCTTGCCGCCCTAGTTTCCGTCATACCGGTGTTATGTTCCTTGATTTTGCGTTCCTTACATGGTTGGGTGATTTATGGGACCCCTTGACGATTCGCTTTGAATAAAACTCCTCCAAAGAAGGCCCAACCTTGGTTTTACCATTTGCCACCTAAGCCTTTTTCCCTTAGGTTCTGCAGACTCAAGGGTCATCTTTATTTTAACCCCCGGACCAGTGCTCCTTCGAGTGCTGGCCCAACCTGGGCGATGTTTAGCGCCCCCTGCGCAGTCCAGGGTCTATGCCAACCCGACGTCTTGCCCATCCGGTGTGCCCTGAGAACGAGATATGTGTAGCTCCTATCGGGATTTGTCGGCACATTCGGGCGGCTTTGCTGGTTTTGTTTTACCATTGTCGAAATGTCTTGTAAGCCGGGATTCCAAGACTGGTCGGGTCTTCCCGGGAGAAGGAATATCCTTCGTTGACCGTGAGAGCTTATAATGGGCTAAGTTGGGACACCTCTGCAGGGTATTATCTTTCGAAAGTCATGCCCGCGGTTATGTGGCAGATGTGAATTTGTTAATGTCCGGTTGTAGAGAACTTGACACTTGACTTAATTAAAATACATCAACCACGTGTGTAGCCGTGATGGTCTCTTTTCGGCGGAGTCCGGGAAGTGAACACGGTCTTTGTGTTATGATTGTGCGTAAGTCGTTTCAGGATCACTTCTTGATCACTTCTAGCTTCACGATCGTGCTTTGCCTCTCTTCTCGCTCTCATTTGCGTATGTTAGCCACCATATATGCTTAGTGCTTGCTGCAGCTCCACCTTATTACCCCATCCTTCCTATAAGCTTAAATAGTCTTGATCTCGTGGGTGTGAGATTGCTGAGTCCTCGTGACTCACAGATACTTCCAAACAGTTGCAGGTGCCGATGATACCAATGCAGGTGATGCAACTGAGCTGAGATGGGAGCTCAACGAAAATCTTGGTCGTTGCTATGTTTTTGTTTCATGTTGATCAGTAGTGGAGCCCAGTTGGGATGATCGGGGATCTAGCAGTTGGGTTATCTTCTTTTCTTTTGGCTTCGTTCGTAGTTGGACTATGTGTGTACTCTGAATGATGTATGATTTATTTAAGTACTTGTGTGAAGTGGCGATTGTAAGCCAACTCTTTATTCTAGTCTTGTTCATTACATGGGATTGTGTGAAGATGACCCTTCTTGCGACAAACCACAATGTGGTTATGCCTCTAAGTCGTGCTTCGACACGTGGGAGATATAGCCGCATCATGGGCGTTACAGCAAGAAGCCTGAAGAAAAAGCAGCAGCAGCTCCAAGTCGATCAAGACCTACTCATTGACAGATGGACCGATGTCCTGGCAGCCGAAGAATACGGCCTCAAGTGCCCAGCCAACAGTTACCCAAAGCGCAGACTACTGCCCCAGTTCAATGAGGAGGCACCAGATCCCATACCTCCCTCACGCCATGCAGACCGACCACAACATGGTCGGGATAGTGCGGCGGACCGACCACCCCGCGGTCGGGATAAAACGACAACTCAGGCCGAACAACAGCCTGCACCACCGCATCGCAAAAACAGGGACAAAACAACCTGGGACCATACATATGACCTTTGGCAGGATCTGGACAGTAGAGCAGGACACACCAGATCAATCTACGGATCGCGAGGACGCTTCCCGATCGGGATGACGGCTACCTATTCGGACGCGACAAACCTAGTCACGCCCGGGCCGATAACCACAGACAGACTGCATCGGAGGTGCGCCGTGACGCGGCCCGATATAGAGGTGCCGCACACCCTCTCTGCTTTACAGATGAAGTACTGGATCACGAATTCCCCGAGGGGTTCAAGCCCATCAATATTGAATCATATGACGGAACAACCGATCGCGCGGTGTGGATCGAAGATTTTATCCTCCACATCCATATGGCCCCAGGAGACGATCTCCACGCCATCAAATACCTCCCACTAAATTTAAAAGGGCCAGCTAGACACTGGCTAAATAGTCTGCCTGAAAATTCTATCGGCAGCTGGGAGGACTTGGAAGAAGCTTTTCTTGACAACGTCCAAGGTACTTATGTCCGGCCACCAGATGCCGATGACTTACGTCATATAGTCCAACAACCCGGAGAACCAGCCAGAAAATTCTGGACTAGGTTCCTACCCAAAAATAACCAGATCGTTGAATGTCCGGACGCCGAAGCCCTAGCAGCCTTCAAACACAGCATCCGCGACGAATGGCTCGCCCGCCACCTCGGCAAAGAAAAGCTGAAATCCATGGCAGCCCTCACAACACTCATGACCCTCTTTTGTGCGGGTGAGGACAGCTAGCTGGCTCGAAGCAAAAACACAGCCAGCGAGGCAGGCCCCTTCGAGGCCAAGAACAGCACCGGCAAGCTCCGGCGCAATAGACACAAACGCGAAGCAATGTCGATAACACCGATGACACCACAGTTAACACTGGATTTAGTGGCTCCAAGTCCGGCCAACAGAAGAAGCCTTACAAAAGGAACAATGAGGGACCTTCTAGCCTGGACCGCATACTTGACCGTCCGTGCCAAATACACGGCACCCCAGACAAACAAGCCAATCATACCAACAGAGATTGTTGGGTTTTCAAACAGGCTGGCAAGTTAAATGCTGAGAACAAAGAAAAGGGATCAAAAAGTGAGGACGAGGACGAAGTGCCCTGGCAGCCGAACGCTGGGGGGCAAAAGAAATTTCCCCCTCAGGTCAAAACGGTGAACATGATATACGCTACACACATCCCCAAAAGGGAGTGCAAGCGAGAACTCAGGGACGTCTACGCGGTAGAGCCAGTCGCCCCAAAATTCAATCAGTGGTCCTCATTCCCGATCACCTTCGATCGTCGAGATCATCCAACTAGTATCCGGAATGGCGGTTCAGCCGCACTGGTCCTCGACCCAATCATCGACGGATTTCACCTAACACGAGTCCTAATGGACGGTGTAGCAGCCTCAACCTGCTCTATCAGGATATAGTGCGGAAGATGGGAATTAATCCCTCACGAATCAAACCCACAAAGACTACCTTTAATGGAGTCATACCAGGCGTAGAGGCCCGTTGTACGGGTTCAATCACGCTGGAGGTGGTCTTCGGTTCCACGGACAACTTCTGAAGCGAAGAGTTAATCTTCGACATCGTCCCCTTCCGCAGCGGCTACCACGCACTGCTTGGACGAACTGCGTTTGCTAGATTCAATGCAGTGCCACACTATGCTTATCTTAAGCTGAAGATGCCCGGCCCACGCGGCGTCATAACAGACAATGGCAACACTAAACTCTCTCTTTGTACAGAGGAGCACACAGCTGCCCTAGTAGCAGAGGTACAGAGTGGCCTTCTCAAGCAGAACCATAATCCGGATGCCGAGCCCCTGGACACCACTAAGAGAGTCCGGACCACACTTCAACAGGACGGTTCGACTCGTCAGGAGTTCGATTAGCAATTCGGCCTCCGTCCCGGTCCCAATAAGGTAGCATCATCCGCACCACGCATACATAATTACGCACTCAAAATCCCATGGGCATCGACGGATGCACATCTAGCTTGTAGTTTGGCTACCCCGATCCTGGACTCACTGGTATCTTTACTGCTCCTTTTTTCTTTCTTTCTTCTTTTTTACTTTCAGGTATCTTTTATACAGGCCCCCCTTCGACGGCCTGACTACCGGTCCTGTCAAAGGACAAGTACACCAGATAGGCACAGGGCCCAAGCATATAGGGGAAGCTCTAGAGGACAACCTAACGATCACTCTACCTGTTTTTAGTACACAAATGCAGCTCTCCTCTGGTTCCGGCATGCTAAATAGCCGGTTTCTTGTCGCATTACCTGTATAAATGCGCTTTGATGCATTAGCCCAACTATAATGGAAACAGTTTACGGCCCAAGTCAAGGGGCTCCAGATACTACCTCTGTTCTCCTTCTGTTTTCCTTCACCATTAATTACTTATATTTTCGCACCCGTACACTTCGGTACGTCTCGTATCCGCCAGGGGCTTCTCCTCGCCCCATAATACATCAACAAAGTCCGAACACTCCTTAAAGGAAAGTTCGGCACCCCAAATTTAGCATTATATGCATTGGCTCTGAATCATGTCTTTGGTCAATAGTTGGGTTGCCCGGCTCCTGTGCTTGCTACCCTATGTTCCGCTACATCGGCTAGGGTAGTAATGGGAGAACTACTGCGATTATGCCCTGGCCTTGACCAGATGAGCACCTCAAGAGAGAAAGCCAAAAACTGACTGTCATGATGCAGCGAGAGCCGATCAGCTGTTCAGAGATCTCAAATCGTTGGAGATTTTTTCCGCATTCCGCGAAGGATCAGTACTTCCCGGTCAAACACTGACAGCACTCTGGTTTGTATACTAGGGGCTGTGCCTATGTTTTATTATAAAACTCCTATGGCTAAGTGAGGGCGTTCAAGCCGCATAGTCTTATTGCCTGGTTCGTTGCGCTAAACAACTCCTTCAAGGACCATATAATTGGGTCAAGATTGTTTAGATTCCATCCCGAACACCTCCGTACTACCTACGTGAGGGCAGAAGCCGACGACTGGCCAACCCTTGGATTTAACTCAACACGGCCGCACAGGAGGAAACAATCGAAACGTAACAAACATTATATCACAAACTGGATTCATTCTCATCATATAAGGCAAATACAAAAAATGAATGCATTCATTCAAAAATAATGTCATGCCCGCACTGCGCTGCTACAAGTCGAGATCCCTCCAGGACATCCGCAAAATATCGCTCGGGTGTGCGGTGCTCCTTGCCCTCCAGCGGCCCATTGGCCACCTCGACAGCGTCCATCTTTGCCCACCACATTTTGCAACGAGCGAAAGCCATGCGGGCACCTTCGATGCAGACTGATCGCTTGACGACGTCTAGTCGCGGACAAGCCTCCATCACCCGCTTCAAGAGGCCAAAATAACTGTTAGGCATAGCTTCGGCTGGCCACAACCGGATTATTAAATCCTTCATGGCCAGTTCGGCCATCCTGTGCAGCTCGACCAACTGTTTCAGTTGATCGGCAAAGGGCACCGGGTGTTCTGGCACAGCATACTGCACCCAGAACAGCTTCTCCGTGGAATTCCCTTCGCCGGCTCGGAAGAACTCTACAGCATCAGACACGCTGCATGGCAGATCCACTAAAGCCCTTGGGCAACTCCGAATCTGGGTTAGTAAAAGGTACTTCCTCTCCACATACTTGCTTTGCATGTTAAAAGCCTTACCCGCTGCAACCTTCTTGGCCTCCTGCATCTCCTGGAGAGTTTCCCGGGCCTCCTTCCAAGCAGTCTCCGCGCTCTGGCGAGCCTTGGTAAGTTCGGTCTCTCGAACCGACGCCTCGCGCTCCAAGGCTTCGCACTTCTTCACCGTGTCTTGGAGCTCCTGCTGGACCTCGCCGACCCGGGCCTTGAGCTTCTTACGGGCGGCTTGCTGCTGGACAGCCTTCCCCTCGGCTTCGGCTAGGGCATTCTTTAGGGCCTCCACCTCGGTCGCCGCCCCTGCAAATATTATAACACTCCGGTCAATACTTACGCTCATTCTTTCCGAATACATAGCAAGTCGTCACTCACCTTGCTTCTCCTAGAGCTAAATCTTCACCTCGCCGAGCTCGTTCTCAGCCCGCTCCAACCTCTGCTTCAGTTCAGAGACTTTGGCAGCATGCGAGGTCACGGCCAACAGCGACACTTGCTTATTTATAAATATCAAACTAGTCTCCTACAAAAGGGTTGATCCTTTGTCCGATCCTTCTTCCCGAATACCGGACAGTGTCTCAGGGGCTACTGTCAGCATGGGGTGTTCATGACTTACCTCGAAACCTGTCAAAAGGTTGTTGCAGGCCTCATTTAGCCTGCTCCTGGCGGACTGAACCTTCTCGATCACCGTACCCATAAGGATATGGTTCTCGTCCACAATGGAGGCACCTCGTAGTACCTCCATCAGGTTATCCGGTGCCCCTGGTTGGACAGGGGCCATCGGTGGAACTGGCACGCCCCGCTCCTTCGAAGGAAGGCGCACGCCGGATCCCGGAGTTGTATCGGTCCTCGGAATTGTATTCGGATGAGGGCCAAACTCAATACGTCCCTCTTCGCCAGTCTCCATGGGGATTTTCTCCCCCATGTGTCCGGCAGCGGAGGTCTCGCCTTGTGGCGCCTCCTGGACAGTGTCCTAGCCCCCTCCTGTAACGCCCCCGATGCGGCTATATCTCCCACGTGTCGAGGCACGACTTAGAGGCATAACCGCATTGAAAGCAATGTCGCAAGTGAGGTAATCTTCACACAACCCATGTAATAAATAAGGGAAAGAGATACATAGTTGGCTTACAGTCGCCACTTCACACAGTACATAAATAAACATCCATCATTCAGAGTACACTCAAGGTCCGACTACGGAACCAAAATAAAAGAAGATACCCCAAATGCTACACAGATCCCCGATCGTCCCAACTGGGCACCACTACTGATCATTTGGAAAAGACACATAGTAACGACCACGTTCCTCGTCGAACTCCCACTTGAGCTCGGTTGAGTCACCTGCACTGGCATCGTCGGCACACAACTGTTTTGGAAGTATCATGAGTCACGGGGACTTAGCAATCTCACACCCGAGATCAAGACTATTTAAGCTTATAGGAAGGACAGTCGTGGGTGGAGCTGCAGCAAGCGACTAGCATATATGGTGGCTACTTACAAAAGAGAGCGAGAAGAGAAGCAAAGCGGCGGACGTGAAGCTAGTAGCGATCAAGAAGTGATCTGGACTACTTACGTCGGACATAACTCCAACACCGTGTTCACTTCCCGGACTCCGCCGAGAAGAGACCATCACGGTTACACCTTGATTGATGTGTATTTTACTTGAGGTCAACTTGGGTTTTCTACAACCGGACATTAACAAATTCCCATCTGCCTCATAACCGCGGGCACGGCTTTGAAAGATATTACCTGCGGGGTGTCCCAACTTAGCCCATTATAAGCTCTCACGGTCAACGAAGGATATTCCTTCTACCGGGAAGACCCGATCAATCTCGGAATCCCGGACTACAAGACATTTCGACAAGCAATAAAACAAGACCAGCAAAAGCCGCCCGATTGTGCCGACAAATCCCGATAGGAGCTGCACATATCTCGTTCTCGAGGCACATCCGGATGAGACTAGCTACGAGTAAAACCAAGCCTCGAGTTTCCCGTGGTGGCCTTGGCAGCTCGATTCGGGCCAGCACTTTCGAAGAACCTTTGGTCCGGGGTTAAAATAAAGATGACCCTCGGGCTCGCGAAAACCGGGGAAAAAGGCTTAGGTGGCAACTGGTAAGACCAAAGTTGGGCCTTCTTTGGGACGAGTCTTATTCAAAGCGAACTGTCAAGGGGTCCCATAAATCACCCAACCCGTGTAAGGAGCATAAAATCAAGGAACATAACACGGTATGGCGGAAACTAGGGTGGCAAGAGTGGAACAAAACACCGGGCATAAGGCCGAGCCTTCCACCCTTTACCAAGTATATAGATGTATTAATTATAGCATATATATATTGTGATATCCCCAACAAGTAAACATGTTCCAACAAGGAACAACATCTCCATGTTCCAACAAGGAACAAACTTCATCTTCACCGCAACTAGCAACGCTATAAGAGGGGCTGAGCAAAGCGGTACCATAGCCAATCAACGGTTTGCTAGGAAAAGATGGTTAGGGCTGACATGGCAATATGGGTGGCATGATATAGCAAGTGGTAGGCATCGCAGCATAGGCATAGCAAAAGCGAGCATCTAGCATAGCAAAGATAGAAGTGATTTCGAGGGTATGGTCATCTTGCACGCAATGTTCTCGAGTTGTCGAAAGCTTGATCCTCGTAAGCGTTCTCAACAGGTTCCTCGTTCACGTACCGTCTCCCGGCTCTACCCAAAGCAACAACACAGACAAAGGAACCACAATAAATCACGGTGCAATGCACAATCAACATGATGCAAAACATGGCATGATATGCGAGATGTGATATGCAATGCGTATGTGCGCTCCGGAAGGGAAATGATGAACCAGGCATCAACTTGGCAAACCAAGTATGCCACTGGAAAGATGAGATGATTTCGGTTGAAATCGATATAAAGATCACCGGAATCGGATGCACGGTTTGGAAATGACAAGCAAAACAAGAATGGCACAAATCTGCCATTAACAGCATGATGCCACTTAGCAAGCAACAAATAATTAAGCTACTGCACCCAAACGTATCAACAAAGTACATGGCAGTGATCTACACAAGATGCTTGACAAAAGATGAGCACTGAGCTTCGGCTAAAACACATCATAACAGGTTCAAACAAGCATGGCAAAAGTGCACAAAATATCAGGCTGGACATGGCAAAAACAGCATCAGGTTGTAATGTTCAGAGCAACAAAACTACATGCTACAGGAACTTAAAATAGCAAAACAAGGCATGGCATGAATATACTCAAAGCATAGAACAAAAGTCCCTTACTGACCATAAGCCAAAAAGGATCCGAAAATATAGTAACACCCATGTCAATATTGAAAGTTCCGTTAACAGATTCAGCAACATGGCATGTCAAAAACTGATAATAAGTAGGCATGTTTACAAGCTCAATGCACTCACTACAGAGCCTTAAATGATACACTAAGCATACATTCATCAAGAAGACATGTCATAGAAGACATACATGGCAAGAACAATAACATAGCGTAAATGGATCAACTACAACAACCTTGGCAAAATTGAATAACATGTAAACAATCTGCCAGGAAACATTTTATAGCAAAAGTAGAGCTCGATTGAGTCAAGCTATGGAACTCCATAATTGCCAACAAAGGCATGGATGGATAGAGCAAGACATGCTTAACAAAACATCCTTACTGAAGTATCTCAAAATAAGCATAGATCTCTCGGTAGCATCAAGTTAACATGGCATCAAAATATCAGCAAAACAGAGCTGAAAACAGCAACATCAGGACACCTACTTTGCATGCTTGTGCTAGTCACCACATAGATCACAAAAATACATGGCATACACCCCTGGAAAGATGGCATGGCATATTACAAAACACATGTAGGACTCCAATTTATAGGGTGCACACATTAATCATGGCAAAAATAACAAAAGTGCAAGTTCTGTTAACAAACAGAAACTAACATCACATAGCACACTTCCAACAGCATTTCGGGCATCAATATGAGCTCAAATGAAAATGATGCAATGGAATGAAATGATCTACTCTTCGAGACGAACATTTTGACATATTATACGCGCAAAATGGATCTACGGATGCGAAGATATAAGAAGTTGAAAATGCACAATATAACATTAGATGCAAAATACTTAGAGAAATAAGAGGAGGAGAAGAGGTCAACGGTAGCGGACCGAGGCCGGATCGGATCGGGCCGGGCTGCGGCGGAGGGAGGAGCTCGCCGGCGGGGTCGGCCGGGCGAGGGGCGGCGGTCGGCGGGTTGCTGGGCGGCGAGCGGGTCGGTTGGCGACGGGGCCGCCGGAGGGCGGCGGCACATGGCGAGGAAGGCGGCGACGGAGGTTGCCCGAGCGGGCGGTGGTGGCAGTGGTGGCGCGGGCGAGGCGGGCGGAGGCGGAGGGCGGCGGCGGGGAGGCGCGCCGAAGCGGCGGCGCGCATGGACGGCCATGGCCGGGAGGGGGCTGGCTCAAGGGTTCGCTGGCGGCGCGGGCGGCGGTTACGTGGCGCCCGATTGGCTGGGCGGCGGCTGGAGCGTCTGCTGGCGGCGGACACGTCTGCCAAGGTGACGTTTTTAGGGTTTCTGGGAAGAGGATGATCCGGATTTGGGGAGGTGTTTAAATAGGCATAGAGGAGCTAGGAGAGTCCAAATGAGGTGTAGTTTTCGCCCACACGATCGTGATCGTCTGACGGAGAGCATGGAGGTGACTTAGATGGGTTATTGGGCTGTTTTGAAAGGGGTGTTGGGCTGCAACTTAAAAGAGGCCTTGCGAGAGTGCGGTTAACCGTTGGAGTACCAAACGAGCTCCAAATGACCGAAACTTGACCGGTGGTCTCCGGGTGGTATACCAAGGCCACTAGACAAACCTCGGTCCATCTCGAGGAGGTTTAATACCGCACACGGAAAAACGTAAAAGGGGCCGCGGGGAGATAGGAGTCTTGGGATTGCAAAAGCGGACAACGGGAAAAATGCTCGGAATCATGAGACGAACAGCGTATGCAAATGCGATGCACATGAAGACATAATATAAAATGCATGACACGGACAAAAGCAAAAAGGAGAAAAAACCCAACCACGGAGGGAATATCATATATCAATGCCGAAAATGGCAAGAGTTGGAGTTACAAATATGGAAAGTTACTTCCGGGGTGTTACACCTCCCTAGCTCGGAGAAGTCCTCCGGGACAACACCTCGGTGTCGTCCTTGGCCTCAGGGGAATAAGAGGGCGGCAGCGACATACTGACCATTTCCGCGGGATCCAACGAACCTCCAGATGAGGATCGCTGGACGCTGCCATGACCCGGACTGCAATGGTACAATTAACCACGTCAAAACAATAAAAAGGAGAGGCTGAATACACTTATGCATGAGAGTCATAGTACTTACGATGCGGCCTGAGGCTTAGCAAGGAAGCGTCGCTCTGGACTGCTGTCAACATCCCATGCGGTGTTGACCGCAGGAGCGCCCTTCCCCCTCTTGGGCGTTCCTGCCTCCAGATTCGTGGAGGCCCCCCTCTTCTTCTCCTTAGGGGGAGGATTCTTCTCCACCTCCTCCTCCTCTTCCTCGTCGTCGCCCTCAGGGATGGAGGAATGGGCTTCCTCGTCTTCGGACGTCACGTCCGAAGTGCCCTTGCGACGGGGGCCACTTTTGGCTTCCTTGGCCTTCTTCTTGGCCTTCTTCTCTAGCGCCTTATATGGCACCGGCACCAGCATCTTCGCCAGGCACGGGATGACGGTTCTTCAGGTCGCCGTCTTCATCCAATCCTGAAAGAGCGATGATAAAAGCTCATACATAATCCTCGAAACAAACAGATAAGGCGTACGTTATTAGAATAACATACCTCGCTGGCAGGGTGTTTACAATCGTGCCCGCGGTCCGAATCTGCGGCCGGCGGTTTCTCGTTGACCTTAAAGAAAAACTTACAGGCACCTTCTTGAGTGGTTTCGAAGAGCCTCTCCAGGGTTTGATGCTTCTTTGGATTAAAATCCCACAGAGGGCGACCTCTGTGCTGGCACGGGAGGATCCGGCGAACCAGGATCACCTGGATTACATTGACGAGCTTGACGTTCTTGGCTATCATACTCTGAACGCGTGTCTGCAGCGCAATCAGCTTATCGGGCGAACACAAGTCCAGACTCTTCTCGACCCAGGAGGTGAGTCGCATAGGAGCACCGAAGCGGATTTCGGTAGCTGCGGCCCAGGTGGTGCTGTGGGGTTCTGTGATGTAGAACCATTGTCTCTGCCACTCCTTTACTGTCTCCACGAAAGTACCTTTCGGCCAGGAGACGTTGGATAGCTTGCTCACCATGGCTCCCCCGCGCTCCGCGTGCTGGCCGTCCACCACCTTCGGCTTCACATTGAATAATTTGAGCCATAGCCCGAAGTGGGGATGAATGCGGAGGAAGGCCTCACACACGATGATAAACGCCGAAATGTTGAGGAAGGAGTTCGGGGACAGATCGTGGAAATCTATCCCGTAATAATACATCAGCCCGCGGATGAAATAGTGGAGTGGGAACCCTAGTCCATGGAATAAATGAGGGATGAAAACCACCCTCTTGTTGGGCTTCGGTGTGGGGACGATTTATCCCTCGGCCGGCAGACGGTGGGCGATTTCTTTCGCCAAATATCCGGCCGCCCGAAGCTCAGTAATGTCCTCCTCCTTGACGGAAGAGACCATCCACTTGCCCTGACCTCCGGATCCGGACATGGTCGAGTGCTAGCTTGAGTGGAAAGGAGAAGAAATTGGGCGGTGGAGCACGAGATTGGAAGGGCGGGGATAGAGAGAAGGCGTGAGAGAGGAAGAGGGAAATCCTTATCCCCTTATAAAGGTAGTGAATATCGAACGCCTCCCTACTCGCCTTAGAATTCGCATATTCCCAAGGGTTGTATAAACGACACGGTTGGGTTACCCATACCCACATTGATGAGAATCCCGCGATAAGGGGACACGATCTCTGCTTTGACAAGACGTGCCAATGGAAACCGCGTCTCGGGACGTGGGGCATCAAACACAAAAACGGTTTGGAATTATGACCCGTCAGACGTAATGTCGTTCAACAAAAAGTTGTCAGCGGATGGAACTCGTGTAAAATTATATTCTCTCTGTGGTTGTGTATGGTGTGTGCAACAGGTCCGGATACTATCATTGCGTCCGAAGACTATCTTGGAGTTCGGATAGAAGGGAACCCGCCTTGCAATGCCGAAGACAATCTGCGTGCCGGACTCCTCGTCATTGAAGCCAGGTTCAGGGGCTACTGAGGTAATCCTGGACTAAGGGGTCCTCGAGCGTCCGGCCTGTTATCCATGGGCGGACTGATGGGCTATGAAGACATGAAGGCCGAAGACTGCACCCGTGTTCGGATTGGACTCTCCTTGGTGTGGAAGGCAAGCTTGGCAATCAACTATGAAGATTCCTTCTTATGTAACCAACTCTGTGTAACCCTAGATCCCTCCCGTGTCTATATAAACCGGAGGGCATAGTCCGGATGGCACACATTCAGTACCATAGTCGTACAGGCTAGACTTCTAGGGTTTAGCCATTAAGATCTCGTGGTAGATCAACTCTTGTAATACTCAAATTCATCCAGATCAATCAAGCAGGAAGTAGGGTATTACCTTCATAGAGAGGGCCCGAACCTGGGTAAACATCGTGTCCCCCGTCTCCTGTTACCATCGATCCTAGATGCACAGTTCGGGACCCCCTACCCGAGATCCACCGGTTTTGACACCGACAAGACTCACTCCTCCTCTTATGATGGTGGACCACTGCCCTGGAAATCCGAGGACAAGATCTCTTCTTCTTTACCACCATCATCTTCTTCACCACCAAAAGAGAATTGAGTATCGGGTATGGGCACTCCCTTTGCCTTCTGCCAAGCTTGGTGGAGGTGCCCCGGTATCGTATCATCCCACTATCTTTTTGCCTTTACTTATTTTAGTTCGGTCTTTTGCTTTAGATGAATAAAAGTTTAGTTTGATCTTTTCTTCTTTGAGAGCTTGCTTAGTGATCTATCCTTGTAATCGTGTGCAAGTTATATAATAAAGTTTAGTTTGAGTTTTTGCTTTCTTTACTTTCATGTTGCAAATAAAAGAAAGGAAATAAGGAAGAAAAGGAGAAAGGAAATAAATAAAAGGAAAGAAATAATGAAAAAGATCATATACTAATCTTATGGTAGGTGATGACACCACATAAGGAAAAGTATAAGTAGAAAATTTTATTAGAGATTGACAAACATAGCATTAGTCAATGATGCAACTCATGAAAGAATTAATAAGGGAAGTGAAGATTCACGTATAAATATACTATCCTAGTAATCTTTTGTGATTGTGAGCCCTCATCAAAATATTATATGTCAAAATTGTTGACGTTGGACAAGGAAGACAACTTAATGGTTTATGTTTCTTTATATTCACATAGAAGTCATATTGTCATGGATCCTTTAACATGTGGTGCTTGCCCCCTATCTTTGCTAGCCAAAAATACCGCACTAAGTAGAGATACTACTTGTGAATCCAAAAACCCTTAAACCCAAATATTATTTTCAAGTGTCCACCATACCTACCTAGGGATTGAGCAAGATCCCTCAAGTAAGTTTTCATCAGTGAAAAAAGGCAATAAAAATTGCTTATAAATGTGTGAGATCATTTAGTGTAAGAGAAAATTGAGTGTTGCACGAACTTGTGATGGTGAAGAATAAAAGCGACATACTGCATAATAAAGGTCGCTATCACAAGGGGCAATGCAATGTGACGTTCTTTTGCACTAAGGGGTTGAGCATACAAACAAATAAGTGCATGGAAACCTCTGCTTCCCTCTGCGAATGGCCTATCTTTTACTTTTATGTATTTACTTTTATGCAAAGAGTCAAAGTTTTCCTTCTATTCCTTTTTATTTCTCTCCTTTGGCAAGCATCATGTGGTGAGGAAAGATCTAGGCACATATGTCCAGTTGAATATAGATAGCATGAGTTATTATTGTTGACATCACCCTTGAGGTGAATACGTTGGGAGGCAAAACTATAAGCCCCTATCTTTCTATGTGTCCGGTTGAAACGTTTTGCTCATGTGTACGCGGTGAGTGTTAGATTTCATAGAAGACTATATGATGGTTGAGTATGTGGACTTTCCTAAAGGCTCTGATATGTGACCCTTCCTGAAAAGATGATGAATTGTAGTTACAAAGTAGACTGAGAACATAGTTTGTTGGTTTTTAACAGAGTTTTTGCTTTATACTTCAATAGTGTGATGAATTGTCACTTATTCATGAGAAGTCTTTGATAAAAGTTCTATGATTGAAGCCTTATGTTTACATTTGTTGCTATTATAATAACGAAATTGATGCTTCTATGTCCGTATTTCGTTTTTATCGACACCTCTCTCTCAAAGCATTTGGAGCAAATAACTACATGAGGGGGCCCACCAGATGAGCACAACCCACCTGGGCGCGCCAGGGAGCCCAGGCGCGCCCTGGTGGGTTGTGCTCACCCAGGCCCACCTCAGGTGCCGATCTTCTGGTATATAGGTCATTTTGACGTAGAAAAAATAACAAGAGGACTTTCGGGACGGAGCGCCGCCGTCTCGAGGCGGAACTTGGGCAGGAGCACTTTTGCCCTCCGGCGGAGAGATTCCGCCAGGGGAACTACCCTCCCGGAGGGGGAAATCATCGTCATCATCATCACCAACAACTCTCCCATCTTGGGGAGGGAAATCTCCATCAACATCTTCAACAACACCATCTCATCTCAAACCCTAGTTCATCTCTTGTGTTCAATCTTGTTAACGGAACTATAGATTGGTGCTTGTGGGTGACTAGTAGTGTTGATTACATCTTGTAGTTGATTCTTATATGGTTTATTTGGTGGAATATTATAGGTTGAGATCCAATATACTATTTAATACCCCTCTGGTCTTGAGCATGATTATCATTTGTGAGTAGTTACTTTTGTTCTTGAGGTCACGGGCGAAATCATGTTGCAAGTAATCATGTGAACTTGATATGTTTTTGATATTTTGATAGTATGTATGGTGTGATTCCCTTAGTGGTATCATGTGAACATCGACTACATGACACTTCACCATATTTGGGCCTAAGGGAATGCATTGTGGAGTAGCAATTAGATTTTATGGGTTGCGAGAGTGACGGAAGCTTATACCCCAGTTTATGCGCTATTCCGTAAGGGACCGATTGGATCGAAAAG
The DNA here is from genome assembly GCA_021605145.1 of Aegilops bicornis. Classification (NCBI taxonomy): domain Eukaryota; kingdom Viridiplantae; phylum Streptophyta; class Magnoliopsida; order Poales; family Poaceae; genus Aegilops; species Aegilops bicornis. The sequence goes on along the minus strand of CM038675.1, from coordinate 273,666,631 downwards.
TTTAATGCTATCGTTAGAATTTATTCTTAATACTTTTCTCGTAGTTGGGGATGCTTGCGAGAGGGTTAGTCATAAGTAGGAGGTTTGTTCAAGTACCGGTCCACACACATATCAAATTATCAAAGTACCGAACACAAATCAAACCAACATGATGAAAGTAACTAGATGAAATTGCCGTGTACCCTCAAGAACACTTTTCTTATCATAAGAAACCGTTTTGGCCTGTCCTCTGCCTCAAAAGGATTGGGCTACCTTGCTGCACTTTTGTTACTATTATCGTTACTTGCTCGTTACAAATTACCTTGCTATCAAACTACTCCGCTACTTGTAATTTCAGCACTTGCAGACACCACCTTGTTGAAAACCACTTGTCATTTCCTTCTGCTCCTCGTTTGGTTCGACACTCTTACTTATCGAAAAGAGCTACAATTGACCCCCTATACTTGTGGGTCATCACGGGGGCATCAATACGTTCTTTTTTCCATCGCTTGTGTTTTGTTTGATATACATATCTTGCAGGAAGATTGAAAAAAGAAGAAGGTAACATTTCATTAGACTACCTACAGTGGGAGTAACATAGATGATAAGAGCATCTACAGCCGGACTTCGAAAATCCTGCCGTTCAAATGCCCACGAACGTGCCGGCTGCGTCCACAGACACTGACCGGTCAAGCCTCAGATTTGCCTTCTCACAACCCGACACCTCAATTAGCATATCGCAAATCCATACAAACTCATGCAACTATGTCGATGCATTACACACATCATCCGGCTACTCCATCACTACTAACATGCCATAGGACTATCAAAATTTAGCATGTTTGGCTATGGTGGAGATCATCCACGGCTGCCCTTGCCCTTCCCGGCACCCTTGTCTTCCTTCTCGCGGAAGTACCAGTTGAATGCGCAGTAGGGATCGAGTCGGATTTGCTCATCGCTGGAGCTGTCCTCGCCGTAGCTATCCTCCTTCTCCTCCTTTGATGGCAGTCTTCATGACTTCATGCAAAAATTATAACGAGGGCAAATTAAAAGTTGTGGTCCTTTCTACATATATCATAGCAAACTACACACAATCGCCTGCATCACATGCGGAGATGAACCAAACCAGAAGAAGTGGAGGAGGGATTCACACCTGGTTGAGGCCTTAGACGACAGGGGGATCTGCGGCGCCTACTTCCTCCGTCCTTTAAAGAGTACTAGTGGCTGGGGCGTGCCATGGCACGCCTCCTGAGCGTTCATGTCCGCACTTATCTAGCTTACGTAGGACCACAGGTATAGATTGATCTTTGATTGCAAGCAAGTGAAGGCATTGATGCTTACGTGTTGGGAAAAGCTTAGTCTTATAAAATACCAAGTCTTCCTATTTTCGGATCAACGCAAGTTCATATACAGGCATGTTACCAAAGTCGATTCAATAACACATTCTTTAAGAACAATAGCCATCTTTTGCAACTCTAATGACGAACTGCCCCACAACAAAGTCTCCTTTGTTCCATACAGCGCTAACAATTGCAACAGACAGTAATGCTGCAGCCAACGAGCGACGTAAGATTTGGTCACTAGGTCTAGGATCGACACCATAGCAATAAACAAAAGGGCAAGGCTAGTCTTTGCTACACAATATGTTGAATGCCTATAACTTATAGTTTCAGATAGATGTACAGAGTAGAATACGGATAATAAAAATGTACTCCGTACATTGGCATACATGAAATTAAATAATTAATAAGTTCATGTTGTTGATGATTAAATTTGTCTCAAACACAAACACAATAACATAACCATTTGACACTCTCATATCAGATTTGATCATAAGTTGCTTCCTTGGTTCAGCTAGTACAGGTGTGGTTCAGCTGCAAACAATCATAGTTATACAAAATAACTGTTGGTTGCTTCTGTGGTTCAGCTGTATCAAACAACTAAACAAATCTGAGAAAAGTTATTGGTTGCAATGGAGAGGGGACATTATCCTTCACACATAAGTTAAGCCAACAAGTTAGCATGCCATTTATTTTAAAATAAACACCATAGCAGCCTAACAACAATCTTTCCTTCTTCTCTGTAGTTCTAATTCTGAACATGGCACAATGATTTATTCCCACTAAAATCTAAATTCAGTGTATGGCACGCATGTCTATGCACCTAGCCTAAAATCTGAGAAGAGCGAAAACACAAAATGAAGAAAGTTCCCTTGGTTATCCCAAGTCTCTAGCCAATTGGGAGATACATGAAAAAAGTATGCATTGCTGGAGATAGCATGGATAGATAGAAGCATGAAATCTAGCAAAACCAACTACCATGATCCATGTCGCCATGCCCATCTTAGCCTCTCATACGAAGTCCATGCCTGCATGCTCCTCACTGTTGATAACTCGCCATTGTAAGCCCAGAATGAAAGAACACATTCTATCTTGCAAGGAATTGATCGCCTACAGTGCAGTGTTTGCCCACACACCTTGTAACATGAGAACTATCTGCTAAAGAGATAAAAAGGTAATCCATTAATTCAGACCATGACAAAAAGAGAATAGAAGGTTCCAAATAGAGAATATAGGCAAACAAAGCATACATGCCAAGACCCAAACGTCTGAAAAACAAAATATATAGGGTGTTGACTATTAAAAATTGCTATTAACCAAAAATTTATATTATTGATTCTGAAGGAAGTTCATCCTACTATAAGCCTAAATTCTGTAATCCATGAGCAGCCCAGTGGACTCAGATAAATCAGCATGGAGAACAAAGACCTGAGGAAATGGCCAAGTGAAAGCACAAGTGCTCCCTGGGTGATTTTCGTAATTCATGTCAACATATCTCTTGTTGGCCTAATGTTTCTACCTAGTATGTTTCAGATAAGTTCAACAATGCAGTGGCATGGACTAGAGGACGTGGAACCCCTTCAATATGCTAAGGACAAAGGATTGGCTCAAGCTCAAAGCTCAGGACTCTACATTTTCTATTTTAGTGATCCAAGATCACATTAATTCCATAGGAAAGCCAATACTATTAAGAAGGGATAAGGTGTTGCTTAATGGCTTGCTTGCTCAAAGTGCTTAGTGATATGCTCCAAAGCCCTTAACCACTTCCTCACTTCCAAATATGTCCCAAACCAAAAGTCAAACTCGGCCCCACCGATTTGATCTATCCGGCGCCACCGAGTTCACTTGACATAGCCACTGCCAGAAACCCTAATCAGTTCGATCTCACCGATGGGATCTCGGTCTCACCGAGATGGGCTTGCAAACTCTCTGTTGCCTATTGCAATATTTTCGGTCCCACCGAGATATGCAATCGGCCCCACCGAGTTTGCTTGGGCAACTCTCTGTTTTGCTTATTAACCAAATTGGTTCCACCGAGTTTAAGTAATCGGTCAAACCGAGTTTTGGGTTTACCCTAACCCTAGCACATCGGTCCCACCGAGTTCATCCAGTCGGTCCCATCAAAATGCCTAACGGTCACATTATGAACCAAATCGGTCTGACCGAGTTCTCTGAATCGGTCCCACCGAGTTTGGTGATTTGTGTGTAACGGTTAGATTTTGTGAGGAGGCTATAAATACTCCTCCACCCACTCTTCATTCGTGGAGAGAGCCATCAGAACATGCCTACACTTCCAACACATATTTTCTGAGAGAGAACCACCTACACTTGTGTTGAGGTCAAGACATTCCATTCCAACCACATAAATCTTGTTCTCTAGCCTTCCCCAAGTTGCTTTCCACTCAAATATTCTTTCTACCAAATCCAATCCTATGAGAGAGAGAGTTGAGTGTTGGGGAGACTATCATTTGAAGCACAAGAGCAAGGAGTTCACCATCAACACACCATTTGTTACTTCTTGGAGAGTGGTGTCTCTTAGATTGGCTAGGTGTTACTTGGGAGCCTCTGTCAAGATTGTGGAGTTAAACCAAGGAGTTTGTAAGGGCAAGGAGATCGCCTACTTCGTGAAGATCTACCCTAGTGAGGCAAGTCCTTCTTGGGAGACGACCATGGTGGGATAGACAAGGTTGCTTCTTTGTGGACCCTTCGTGGGTGGAGCCCTCCGTGGACTCGCGCAACCGTTACCCTTCGTGGGTTGAAGTCTCCATCAACGTGGATGTACGATAGCACCACCTATCGGAACCACGGATAAAAAATCTCCGTGTCTCCAAATTGCGTTTGCACACTCCAATCCCTTCTCTTTACATTCTTGCAACTTGCATGCTTTACTTTCCGCTGCTCATATACCCTTGTATGCTTCCATGCTTTACTTTCCGCTGCTCATATACCCTTGTATGCTTGCATGCTTGCTTGATATGTATTGTGAATGTTTAAATGTGTGCCAAAACTCCACTTCAACTTAAGAGAAATTAAAAAATGCAAATTTTCTTGATTAGAGTCTATTCACCGCCCCTCTAGACACCTCTTCTCGATCCTTTCAATTGTTATCAGAGCTTTGGTCTCCATTGCCTTGGTTTAAACACCTTTGGAGGAAGATGGATGTGTCTACTTTGGGGAGTCTTAGACGTAGAATGCCTATTCCTGATGGAGAGTTTTCTATGAGTGGAAATAGGAAATGCTTGAGATTTTCAATGAATATCATTTGAACAAGTACATTGCTAGCCCTTGCGCACCTCATATTGATCCTTTGCATCCTACACCCGAAAAGGATCTTGACATGATTCGTAATCTTAGAACTATCAATCTTATCATTAGAGGATTGCCCAAAAATTTGGTTGCTAGTTTGCCTACTCTGGATTATGCCTATACTATGTGGAGATTTCTTGAGGACCGATTTCCAAATTATTCCTTGAAAAATTTAAACGAAATTCTCCATAAGTCTATTGCCTTGAGTAAGATGAATTCTAGTGATCCTAGCTTTGGTGATTGTCTATTTGAGCTTACAAATCTCATGCGTGCCAAAGGAGATGTTGGAATCATTAGCAATATCATTTCCGAAGCTATTAGAATTCATAAAGATAACCATAGGAATGATCATGTGTCTAATGAATTACCCTCTCTAGGAGTTGATCAATCACAAGATGATGTTGGATACTATGATGAGGATGATGATAGTGACTATGATCTTGATGATGCAATGAGACACTTTGGTCTTATGGCAAATCTTCGCGGCTACATGGCTGGAGGAAAGGAATGGGTCCTTGATAGTTGATGCACTGATCATATGACCGGAGATAAAGATATATTTCGTGAGCTTGCTGAAAACGACGGCCCTCAAAAGTATGTCACTTTTGGTGATAAATCAAAGGGTAAGGTGGTTGGCCTAGGTAAGGTGGCCATCTCACATGATAGCTCCATACAAAATGTCATGCTCGTCGAATCTCTTGGGTACAATTTATTTTCAGTATCTAGACTTGCTGATTTCGGTTTCAATGTCCTATTGACTGAGGTAGATTACCAAGTGTTTTGTAGAGACAATCGTAAAATGGTCTTTACCGGTATACGTAGAGGTGATCTTTACATTGTTGATTTCACTAAAAAGGCTCAACCTAGAACTTGCTTCATTGCTAAGTCTTCTAAAGGCTGGTTGTGGCATAGAAGGCTAGGTCATGTGGGCATGCAAAATCTTGATAGCTTAATAAAGGTGATCATATCCTTGGAATAAAAGATGTCATATTTGACAAGGATAGACTTTTGTGGGATTTCGGGTTCCGGCAGACCCTTGAGGTTCGAACACTGGGGTGTGCGTGGAGATCTTTCCCCTACCAGCTCACGATTTAATGGTTTGCGAGGGATCTAAACTAGGAATGATGAACAACACAAGAGACAAAAGGTTTATACTGGTTCGGGCCACCGTGGTGGTGTAATACCATACTCCAGTGTGTGATGTGGTGGATTGCCTCTGGGGCTGATGAAGAACAGTACAAGGGAAGAACAGCCTCGCGAGGGGCTGTTCTTGAGCTGGTGCGATGAACTACTTGGGTGAGTTCAGTCGCTTCTCTCTCTCCCCCTCTCTGTGGTAGGTTCGACCCCTTGTCTCTGTGGTGGCTAGTCCTATTTATAGAGGGAAGCCCTAGGCCTCTTCCCAAATAATGAGCGGGAAGGGCGCCAACAATTGGCCATTTTGAAGGGGAACATCTGGAACACTTATCCTGACTAAAGTTGGTCTTCGACTGCCAAAGGCTCTGGTGGTGACGCCGTCCTGGGCTCCACGATGACCTCCATCTTGTCGTTCTGCTGGTCTTGGTCTTGTTGCACCAAAACGGTAACCTTTGCCTGATGCCTTGGCCTGTGCTTGCTCCCTTTGCACCGAAAGGGAAACAAGGACACTGCGCAGGCCGGCGCCCGCCTGGTCCTCGATCGTCATGGCTTGCGTCCACGGGCACCCTCGTGAGGTACCCCGCCTTGATCTCTCCGCCTCCTCGTGAGCCTGCTCGATGAAGTTGCTCCGAGGCGGGTTCACGTCGTCCGCCCGCAAGGCTTGGCCCTCGCGAGGATCTTGAGCTTGAGCTGATGAAGTTGGGCCGCTGGGCCCCCACTTGAGCCACGCCGCAGGCCGCAGTGGGCAAGTCTGGGGACCCCGTTCCCGTAACGCCGACAAGATCCCTGGGCCCAAGGTGCGCCCGGACTTGGCTTAGCAGAGAAGCGAAGGGGCAAGTGTGAAGCGCCGCGGGCCCCAACAGCATGCGGCCTTGGGCGCCGCATGGCGATTGATTGGACGTGGGCGTCTCCGCTTCCCCACGATGCTTCGACAACCGCACGACTTGACAAGTCCCGGCATGCAAAAACGGGTCATGATTACCTGCGATCGTGGAGGCCGACGGTTGGCCTCCTCCGGCTATAAGTACGGAACGGCGCGAGCCATTCCGGTTCATCTTCCTCTCCTACTCCTCCTCTTCTTCATCTTCGCCATTGCTCCGTCCCACGCTGATGGCACCCATCCGCTGGTTCTCTGCAGAAGAGAAGGGAAAGGCCCCCCGAGAGGGTCCTAACCCGCTTCCGCCGAAGAAGCGGTTAGTCCTCTGCCGCCGAGATGAGGGTGCGCGGCAGGAGATATCGAGGCCCTGGTACGAGCGGCCACCGCCGGGGTTCCCGCTGCCCTTGTATGCCCGTATCGAGGGCCCTGGAGGAGTAGACGCCGAGCGCCACAGACGACGCCGCCGTCGACGCCGACGGGTTACGGCGGTGCGCGTCGTTCCTCCTGGAATCCATGCCGAGGGCACCTCCCGAGAGCTTGTGCTTCACGCCGCCTTGCCTCCTCAATCTTGGATTCGTCTTCCTCCCTCCTTCACCTTCGAGATCCCGCCAAGGGGCTCTCTTGAGCTCTGGTTGCAGCACGCTGGCTGCAACACCCCTGCGACCGGAGCGGAGGTTGTGGTCGTCGCTCCGGGCAAGGTCTACATGACCCGTGGCTGGGGCGAGATCGCCCGGGTCTGCAGGACAGGTGGCGCCCTCGTAATCCACCTCGAGTACGATGGCGCCTCCCTGATGTTCTTCAAGGTCTTCGACGCGGAAGGACGCCGGCTGGAATGCTGCCCTGAGAAAGGCGGCCGGGGCCCTGCCGTGGCGAGGACTAGGCTCGCCAATCGCTCCCCCAGCAGCTCCTCAGGCGACAGCGGAGGTGCCGGAGGATCCAGCGACTCCGCCGAGCTCCTCGCGATTCCGGAGACGAGCGACGATAGCTACGAGCCCCCGAGCTCGCGCCGCGCTCGGAGTCGGGCGGGCGCTTCAGGCTACCAGCGTCGGTGATCTAGATGGGGTTGACGCTGGCGCCTGGCCGCCCACTGTTGATGATGGCGTCTCCTGCGGAGGCACGCATGGTCGGCGTTCCTTAGGATCAGCACCTTTTATTTCCTGCAAAGAATCGAAGTAGCACCCCGCGGGGGTATGTAAGGCGATGGCCGTGTTTTGTGAACATTATATCCTTATGATGAATCGGTGTGAGATGCTTGTTCTGTCCCGGCTCAACTCCCCCTTTCTTTCCTCACGAGGTCTTGGTGCTCTGCGCCGACAGGTCCCGGTCCCCAGGTAGGCTTCAGCCGTCGCTGGTATGCCAGGTCGCGATGTCGTGGTCAAAGCCAGGAGGTGAGCTGCCCGAGATCCAGTAAGATCCCCTGAGTCGTGATGCTCAGGAGGTCCCCTTTAGCGCTCAAGCAGCCTCCGCAGGGCAAGAAAGGTAGGCAGCTTTGTCGTGGCAGAGCAGCAGTAGGCGGGGGGTTTTAGCGCTGAGGCCGATCAGTTGTTGCGTGACTTATCTTGCGGGTCTGGAACGGCGTTTGATGAGGTGCCGTGTCTGCGCGACGGCAACCGACGTGTTGCTGGGTTGGGTCCTCGCGAGCTCCTCCCTTCTCGCTCGTGCTTTCCTTAGTGCTCTACGTCCTCAGGTCCCGGCCCTCGAGCGAGCTCAGCCACCGCTGGTATGACAGGTCGCGATGCCGTGAGTCAAGGCCAAGGGGTGAGGGCTGGAGAGCCAGTAGGAGCCCATGAGTCGCGATGCTCAGGTGCCCCCCTTTTAACGCGCAAGCGGATCGCACCGGAGAGGAGGGGAGAAGGCTCGTGATGCCGCCTGCATTACTCCTGGAGCAGGTCCTGCATACCAATCACGAGGGGAAACAAGATTCGTCGTCACGGTTGCCAGCCAACCATTGGTCGCTCCGAGGGAGTGAGCGGGGGCACTGAGGACTTGGTGAGGTGGCACCTTGCGGGGCTGCCGCGGCCCGAGCTCAGCCACTCAGATTTATCGGTGTTGCGGGGACGGACCCGTGCGCAAGTGTCGTGCCTGAGCGAGCGGCTCCAAAGGTAGGTGTTAATCGAGCAGGCGATTGGGTCAAGCATGTTATGTATGAATGAGAAAATCCATCTAGATAGGTGCGGAGAAAGCCCACGCCATTGGGTCTGGCCCGAGCAGCTTGGGGATAATGCAGCCCGAGGGGCGCCCCCAACAAGGTAAGTAAAGAACATAAGCAAAACGGATACACGCCGTAGGGACGGACCCACGCGGCCTGGGAATGATGCAGCCCGAGGGGCGCTCCCAGCTGAAAACGGAACCTGGAAAGGTGTCACCTGATATGGTCGGAGATGGCGAGATGTCGAGGTAGCGGATAACGCGTGATGAGGAAGCCGGCCCTCACGAGCCCTCCGGACCTGGAGCCTCGGGAGGCTCAGGGGCCTGAGGTTCCTCGAGAGCCATCTCCATCTCTGCCAGGACCGCGCGCTGCTTGACCTCCTGAGCTTCCAGAGCACACCTCAGCAGGCGCTGATGGGCGGCGACCGCGTTCGGCAGGCCGAAAGGCATGCGAACGTAGCTGTGAGGTGGACCCTCGCAACGCCCCATGCGCGAGGGCCAGAGGCGCTCCTGAGACGCGGCCCGGTTGAGCCCTGGTATGTCGATGCAGATCCGCAGCCCAGCATCCTCGCCTGGATGTGGGGCCACGGCGGGCAGGCAGCGACAGCCGCGCATGACTCTTTACTCCTGTAGCTCCTGGGTGTTCCTCGCGATGAACTCCTGAGGGTTTGGCCCTCCTTGTCTCATACCTTCCTGAGGGAAACGTGCCTTGAAGCACGCCTCCAAGTGGTGCCCGAGCGCGTCCCTCGTGACCTCGGCTAGGTCGGTGGCTCGCCATGAAAGAGCCCCTGAGCCTCGCTTGAGGAGGGCGCCGGGCGCACCTTCCTATGCGACAGAGGGTGGCACCCCTTGAACGGGCGCGGGTCCTGATGCCACGCCTCTGGAGGTGCCTCCCTCGCGAGGGCCTGGACCAGGCGAAGCCTTCTTTTTCTTAGGGATTACCTCGGGAAGTCTCTCGCTCTTGAGATCTGGCTCTTCGATTGCTGCGGCTTGGAAGGCCCGCTCAAGAGAGCACACTGCATCCCTTTCCTCACAAGGTACTGTGATGACTCCTCCGCCTCCTGGCATCTTGAGGACATTGTAGCCATGGTGAGTCACTGCCATGAACTTGGCCAAAGCCGGGTACCCGAGGATGGCATTGTATGGCAGGCGAATATGGGCGACGTCGAAGTCGATGAGCTCGGTGCGGTAGTTGTCGCGCCATCCGAAGGTGATGGGAAGGCGAACTTGCCCTATCGGGACGGTGGAGCCATCGGTGACTCCTGAGAAAGGCTTGGTCGGCTAGAGCTGATCGTATGGCACTTGGAGATCGTTGAATGTTTCGACGGACAGGACGTTGAGCACTGCTCCGCCGTCGATGAGGGTCCTGGTGACTTGCACGTTGCTGATGATTGGTGAGCAAAGCATGGGGAGGACACCGACCGTTGCCGCGCACTTGAGCTGATCCACTGAGCTGAACGTGATAACGCACGATGACCACCTGAGAGGGCGTGTGGCCTCAGGCCTTGGGAGGACTGCATTCACCTCGCGAGCAAATTGCTTGAAGATGCGTTGAGAGGCTGGGGCCTGAGCGCCACCTAGGATGCCAGCGATCGCACGCGGCTCCTGGAAGCCCCCAGCCCCTTCGTCCTGATGATTGTCTTCGTACCTCCTTGGCGGATGTGGCAAAGGTGGGAGCCCCGCGTTGCCTTGAGGGCGATCCTCACGAGGCTGGTCCCTCCAACCTCCCTCGCGAGGCTGGTCCTGCCAGCGGTCCTCGCGAGGTCTGTCACGCCATCCTTGGCGAGGGCCACGGTCTTCCCAGCATCCTGCGCCTCTTCCTCCTCCTCAGCCGTAGCCCCGATCATTGCGCTCGGGGCATCGGCCAATGCGCCCTTCTCGCACGGCCCTGAGCTCTTGGCATTCGTTGGTGTTGTGGGTGTGGAGGTCGTGGTACACGCAGTACCAGCTGCGCTTGGATGACTCGGGCAGATCCCTGCCTCGCTTGGTGTCTGGTTCTGCCGCCAGCACGACAGCCCCCTTGCGCTTCACGCCCTTGCCCTTGGGCTTCTTCACTTCTAGATCGGCAGCCAGAAGCTCGAGGAGGGAGAGGCGCCCTTCCTCAGCCCTGGTGCATTTGGTTGCCAAGTTGAACAACTCCAGGAAGGTGCACAGGTCTTCATGCATTGCTAGCTCCTCCTTCATCTTGACGTCACGCACGCCATCGGAGAAGGCTGAGATGATGGCTTCCTCAGTCACCTTGGGAATCTTGAGGCGGGCGTTGTTGAAGCGCTGGATGTACTTCTGCAGGGTCTCTCCCGGCTGTTGCTTGATGCGGCGCATGTCGCTCACGGCCGGAGGCCGGTCGCGAGTGCCTTGGAAGTTGGCGATAAAGCGGGTGCGCTTCTCGTCCCACGAGGAGATCGTGCCGGGAGCCAGGTTCAGGAGCTAGGTTCAGGCTCCGTCCTTGAGCGCCATGGGGAACCAATTTGCCATGATCTTTTCGTCCCCGTTGGCGGCTTCGATGCCCAGCTCGTAGAGCTGAAGGAACTCTGCGGGTCGGCAGTGCCGTTGTAGCGAGGAGGCAGGTCAGGCTTGAACTTGCCAGGCCATGCGACGCTGCGTGGCTTTCGGCGGTGAAAAGCGCGGCAACTGCGGTGGCCACCGGGGCTCTCTCGATCTGGAGCTTGCTCTTGTGGATTCCGCACGCTGCACGGAGCAGCGGGGGTCTTAATCTTGATGGCGCTTTGGGCGTGGTTCTTGGCGCTCTGGTCTTTGAGCACGCGAGCACCTTCTTGGGGACGAGGGATCTCTGGCAGCTCCTTTCTTCTATCAAGGCGGCTGGGCCGCAGAGGGTCTCGGCCCGGGGCCACGCGCCTTGGAGCCAGGGCGCCTTCTTGGGAAGGAGGTGGCAGGGGCACCTCCGGCTCCCTGCCTCCCGCGTGGGGTGAAGGGCGAGGCAGCGAGAGGGACGGCACGGGGGAGCCCCCTGCGGCGCAGGAGAGCTCGGCGACGCGGTCGAGCCACTCCTCGTAGACGTCGTCGGCAGGCGGTATGATGGCTCGTTTGCCGCGATGAGCGCGGCTCGAGCCTCCATGGGAGCGTGGCGTGAGCGGGACGAAGAACCAGCAGGGGTGAGCGAGGGAGTAACGGTGCGGCCTTCTCGCCTCACCGATGGGTGCAGGGATGAGGCCTGCTGCTCGTTCCCCGCCGGGCCGGTGGCGGCGTTGGCGGCAGCCGACGGGGAACAACGGGGGTGTCCGACGACGGGAGCCGTCTGGGCGACTCGAGTGGCGCGAGCAGCCTGGCGCTCGGCGCGGGCTCGGCGAGCATCAGCTATGGGCACGACGGAAGATCACATGCGACCAGCGGAAGAAAGATTCCGGCGCACCCCTACCTGGCGCGCCAAATGTCGGATTTCGGGTTCCGGCAGACCCTTGAGGTTTGAATACTGGGGTGCGCGCGGAGATCTTTCCCCTACCAGCTCACGCGTTAATGGTTTGCGAGGGATCTAAACTAGGAACGATGAACAACACAAGAGACACAAGGTTTATACTGGTTCGGGCCACCGTGGTGGTGTAATACCCTACTCCAGTGTGTGGTGTGGTGGATTGCCTCTGGGGATGATGAAGAACAGTACAAGGGAAGAATAGCCTTGCGAGGGGCTGTTCTTGAGCTGGTGCGATGAACTGCTTGAGTGAGTTCAGTCGCTTCTCTCTCTCTCCCTCTCTCTGTGGTAGGTTCGACCCCTTGTCTATGTGGTGGCTAGTCCTATTTATAGAGGGAAGCCCTGGGCCTCTTCCCAAATAATGAGTGGTAAGGGCGCCAACAATTGGCCATTTTGAAGGGGAACATCTGGTACACTTATCCTGACTAAAGTTGGTCTTCGACTGCCAAAGGCTCTGGTGGTGACGCCGTCCTGGGCTCCACGATGACCTCCATCCTGCCGTTCTGCTGGTCTTCGTCTTGTTGCACCGAAATGGTAACCTTTGCCTGATGCCTTGGCCTGTGCTTGCCCCCTTTGCACTGAAAGGGAAACAAGGACACTGCGCAGGCCGGCGCCCGCCTGGCGCCTGCCTGGTCCTCGATGTCATGGCTTGCGTCACGGGGCACCCTCGTGAGGTACCCTGCCTTGATCTCTCTGCCTCCTTGTGAGCCTGCCTGACGAGGCTGCTCTTGAGGCAGGTTCCTGTCGTCCGCCCCGCGAGGCTTGGCCCCTCGCGAGGGACTTGAGCGTGAGCTGATGAGGCTGGGCCGCGCTAGGCCCCCACTTGAGCCACGCCGCAGGCTGGAGGGAGGAAAGCCTGGGGACCCTTGTTCCCAGAACGCCGACAACTTTGTAGTGCTTGTCAGGCAGGAAAACAGGTTGGAGGAAGTCATCGCGCGAAGAACATCATGACCACGAGAAGACCACTCGAGCTACTTCACATGGATCTCTTTGGTCCACATGCCTACAAGAGTCTTGGTGGTAACTCATTTGGTCTAGTCATAGTTGATGATTTTTCAAGATTTATGTGGCTGTTCTTTCTTGATGACAAATCGCAGGTCCAAAAGATCTTCAAAAACTTCGCTAGGAAGGCCCGAAATCAATTTGACGTGAAGATCAAAAAGGTTCAGAGCGACAACGGAACGGACTTCAAGAACGCAAATGTGGATACCTTTCTTGACGAAGAGGGGATTTCACACGAGTTCTCGGCTACGTACACACCTCAACAAAATCGAGTTGTTAAGAGAAAGAACCAGACTCTTATTGAGATGGCACGAACGATGCATGATGAGTACAAGACTCCGAAACAATTTTGGGCGGAAGCGGTTGAGACAGCTTGTCATGCAACAAATCGCTTGTATCTTCACAAGCTACTCAGCAAGACGGCATACGAGCTCCTCACCGGTAACAAACATCAAGTTGGATACTTTCGAGTGTTTGGCTCAAAGTGCTACATTCTTGATAAGCATCGCCGTTCTAAATTTGCTCCTAAATCTCATAAAGGTTTCCTACTTGGTTATGGCTCAAACTCTCACACTTACCGTGTCTACAACAATTTCACCCGAAAGGTTGAAGAGACAGTAGATGTGAAGTTTGATGAATCTAACGGCTTGCAAGTAAAGCAATTTCCAATTGATGTAGGAGACAAAGACCCTTCGGAAGCTATCCAAGTCTTGTCTATTGGCAAGATTCGTCCAACGGAGGTGAAGGAGAGTACCTCGTCCGTCCAAGCCGAAGCTTCTACCTCACGACAAGGTGAACCAAGAATTGAACGGAAGCATCCACAAGTGGGACACACCAAGACGGAGAAAACGAGGAAGTACACCAAGATGAACATCAAAAACCTCCTTCTCCACCACGACAAGAGAATGACAACGTCAACAATGAAGAAGGCCAAGAAGAATAACAAGATGAAGAAGATGTTCCACCCCGAGCCAAGCCAAAGCTCCCACGAGTTCGAGCAAGAATTGTCAAAGACCATCCCGTCGAGAAAATCTACAATGATATCCAAACCGGGAGAATCACTCGCTCTAAAACTCGTTTGGCTAACTTTTTTGAACATTACTCATTCATTTCTAGCATTGAACCTATGAAGGTTGAAGAAGCATTGGAAGATCTGGATTGGATAAACGCTATGCACGAAGAGCTACACAACTTTGAGAGAAATCAAGTGTGGACATTGGTCGAGAAGCCCGACAACAACCACAACATCATTGGTACCAAATTGGTGTTTCGCAACAAGCAAGATGAAGATGGTCAAGTCGTCCGCAACAAAGCACGCCTAGTCACCCAAGGCTACACTCAAGTCGAAGGTATGGACTATGGTGAGACATATGCTCCCGTTGCTAGACTTGAGTCCATTCGCATCTTACTTGCTTATGCTAATCACCATGATATACCTTGTACCAAATGGACATTAAAAGTGCTTTTCTAAATTGTGAAATTGAGGAGGTTTATGTTAAGCAACCTCCCGGCTTTGTCAATCCTAAAAACCTAATCATGTTTACAAACTTCACAAAGCCCTTTATGGTCTTAAACAAGCTCCTAGAGCGTGGTATAAATGCTTGACCAAGTTCCTTATTGAAAAAGGCTTTGAAATTGGTAAAATTGACTCTACTCTTTTTACTAAAAGGGTTAATGGAGAACTATTTGTGTGCCCAATTTATGTTGATGATATTATATTTGGTTCAACTAACCCTCATTTTAGTGAGAAGTTTGGAAAGCTAATGTCGGAGAAGTTTGAGATGTCTATGATGAGTGAACTCAAATTCTTTCTTGGTTTGCAAATCAAGCAAACTAAGGAAGGTACCTTTGTTTCTCAAACAAAGTACACCAAGGACTTATTCAAGAAGTTCAATATGAAAGAATGCAAAGGTATGTCTACACCCATGCCTACTAGTGGACATCTTGACTTGACTAAGGACGGTGAATTGGTTGATCAAAAAGTTTACCGCTCTATGATTGGTTCATTGTTATATCTATGTGCCTCCCGTCCTGACATTATGCTAAGTGTGTGCATGTGTGCATGATATCAAGCGGCCCCTAAAGAGTGTCCTCTTAAGGCTGTGAAAAGGATAGTGAGATACTTAATACACACACCAAATTTTGGCATTTGGTATCCTAAGAGGTCTTCTTTTGATCTTGTCGGTTACTCCGATTCGGACTATGCCGGAGACAAGGTTGATAGAAAGTCCATGCGGTTACTTGTCAATTTCTTGGTAGATCTCTTGTGTCTTGGTCCTCCAACAAACAAAACTCGGTATCCTTATCCACCGCCGAGGCGGAATACATTGCTGCTGGATCATGTTGTGCTCAATTACTTTGGATGACCCAAACACTTAAAGATTATGGGATATATGTGAAACATGTTCCATTGCTTTGTGACAATGAAAGTGCCATTAAGATTGCTCACAATCCCATGCAACATTCTCAAACTAAGCATATTGAAGTTCTTCATCATTTCATTCGAGATCATGTTGCCAAAGGGGACATTGATCAATTAGCGGATATATTCACCAAACCGCTTGATGAGAAAGTCTTTTGCTGTTTGAGAGGTGAACTGAACACCATTGATGCTTCAAACTTGGAGTAGGAACTCCATTTGGATACATACAAGGCATGAGCCTTTGACTAATCCTTGACATTTCTTTCATGATGCTATCTATATGTCTTGGATATTTTTTTTGCACCCTTGCATGCTATCTAACCCTTGTAGGTAGTTGGATGAATCAAAATCCACGAAATTGCAACTCACTCATATCTTGAGCAATTTCTACATCACCAAGTCTCTACACAATGGTGGTTGAAGACAAGGAAGCACAAAACCCCTCAAATATATCCTTTGACACATTCTATGTTAAATTTTATGATTTTCATTTTGGATACACAAGTGCTCTTCCTTGCAGAACTAACCCATGTAGGTAGATGAACTCAAATTCCAAGTGGTGCTCCCAACTCTTGATGAGCTACATCAACCTTGAGCAACCCACACAAGTTCAACTACATCAACACCACCACCCAAGGTATGTTATTCCATCTTAGAGAAGCTTTACTCCAAGTCATGGGGTGAAGATGTGAATACATCAAGATGCTTAAACAAAAAATAGTAACCCCATTTTGAGCGTAAACGATGAGTATGACCAAAGATCAAGTGACCTCACTTGACTCCTAAGTCAATAAACTCTAACATAGGTGACCTTGTCACCGCCCAATTCTAGATGAAGTTCTCTTGTGTTTCCTCTTGCATTTGTCTCATGCATATGTGTAGGACCTTGAAGTATGTCTAGAGGGGGGGTGATTAGACTACTTGACCAATTAAAAACTTAACCTTTTCCCAATTTTAGACTTTGGCAGATTTTAGCTATCTTTGAACAGGTCAAGCAATCTTCACACAATTCAAGCAAGCATGCAAAGAGTATATAGGCAGCGGAAATTAAAGCATGCAACTTGCAAGAATGTAAAGGGAAGGGTTTGGAGGATTCAAACGCAATTGGAGACACGGATGTTTTTGTCGTGGTTCCGATAGGTGGTGCTATTGTACATCCACGTTGATGGAGACTTCAACCCACGAAGGGTAACGGTTGCGTGAGTCCTCGGAGGGCTCCACCCACGAAGGGTCCACGAAGAAGCAACCTTGTCTATCCCACCATGTCCGTCGCCCACGAAGGACTTGCCTCACTAGCGGTAGATCTTCACGAAGTAGGCGATCTCCTTGCCCTTACAAACTCCTTGGTTCAACTCCACAATCTTGTCGGAGGCTCCCAAGTGACACCTAGCCAATCTAGGAGACACCACTCTCCAAGAAGTAACAAATGGTGTGTTGATGATGAACTCCTTGCTCTTGTGCTTCAAATGATAGTCTCCCCAACACTCAACTCTCTCTCGTAGGATTTGGATTTGGTGGAAAGAAGATTTGAGTGGAAAGCAACTTGGGAAAGGCTAGAGATCAAGATTCATGTGGTTGGAATGGAATATCTTGGCCTCAACACATGAGTAGGTGCTTCTCTCTCGAGGCTGGTAAGTTGGAAGTGTAGGTTTGTTCTGATGGCTCTCTCCACAAATGAAGAGGAGGTGGAGGGGTATATATAGCCTCCACACAAAATCTAACCGTTACACACAATTTACCGAACTCGGTGGGACCGAGTCAACAAACTCGGTTGGACCGATTCAGTAAACCTAGTGACCGTTAGGGTTTTCGTGGGACCGATATGCAACTCGGTAGGACCGATATGGTTAGGGTTAGGGCATAACGTAATCTCGGTGAGACCGATTACACAAACTCGGTGGGACCGATTTTGGTAATTAGCTAACCAGAGAGTTGGTCAGGTAAACTCGGTGGGACCGATTCGCTCTTTCGGTGAGACCGAAAAGTTACGAAAGGGAAACAGAGAGTTTACATTGCAATCTCGGTGGGACCGATCGCTCACTTCGGTTAGACCGAAACATTACGAAGGGAAACAGAGAGATTACAATCCCATCTCGGTGAGACCGAGATCCCTATCGGTGAGACCAATTTGCCTAGGGTTTCTGGTAGTGGCTATGACATCTGAACTCGGTGGCGCCGGATAGAAAGAATCAGTAGGGCTGAGTTTGACTTTAGGTTTAGGTCATATGTGGATGTGAGAAAGTAGTGGAGGGTTTTGGAGCATATCACTAAGAACATGAAGCAAGAGGCTCATTAAGCAACACCTCATCCCTCCTTCATAGTATTGGCTTTTCCTATAGACTCAGTGTGATCTTGGATCACTAAAATATAAAATGTAGAGTCTTGAGCTTTTGATCTTGAGCCAATCCTTTGTCCTTAATATTTTGAGGGATCCACTTTCATCATCCATTCCATGCCATTCATTGAGCTTTCCTGAAATATTTGTCTTGGAATAGCATTATCTCAATGAGCTATATGTTGTTATGAATTACCAAAACCACCTAGGGATAGTTGCACTTTCAATCTCCCCCTTTTTGGTAATTGATGACAACATATAGATCAAAGCTTCGACAAATGATAATAAGATTGAAAAACATCGTCACTTTGAGAAGTATGTGATAAGCAACAGCTCCCCCTAAATTTGTGCATGTTTTAATATTTGCTTTGGACTGCAAATGCACAAGGAATTAGGCTCATGGGTTACTCTTCCATGTCACATACATCTTGGTGATGCGCTCAAAATAATAAAGATTGAATACATGCACTCATCACCAAGCAAAGTGAATGATCATATAAGGATAAGTAAGATAATATCAACTAACAAGCATAAGTGTAGCTTATGATCAAACACATGATCATCAATGTCTCACAGGAAATAGCATAGTATCTCAAGCAATCAAAAGCAAACAAAGTTCAACCAAGAAGACAAGAGAGAACAAAAGCAAATTCTCTCTCGAAGCCTATGATCTATACATTTTTCTCCCCCTTTGGCAACAAGTTACCAAAAAGTTCCTAGAAAATGCATAGGACTATATCGTCTCTCAGGCTTGGTCTTCTGCTGGTGGCGTAGACATGGCTCCTTGGACGAAGACTTCAGTTGATGTGGTAGGAGCTGAAGGATTTGGTCTTTGGAGCTGCTTACCTTTGGAGCTGTAGGCTGGAGCGAGATGAAGTGACTACGGTGTGCAATGCTGGCTCTGCAGCTGATCTCTGAGCTCGAGGCACTCTGGCAAATGCATCAGTTGTTGTCCTGCCCTTCCTCTCCTGCATGTCATCTTGTAGCTGCTCCACAACTGACTGAATATCAGTTACTTTGACATCAAGATCATAGAATTTTTGTTCCATGATTCTTTCCAGGCTCTCCTGGTTTTGAGTTAGGGTGGCCAACCCCTTCTCAATCCGCAGAGTTGATGCTATCAAGTAACCAAGCTGCTTCTGCTTATTCTTCAAAAAGTACTCAGATGCCTCTGCTAGAGTTGGCATCTTGGCAGCCTTCTTTTCCTTGCTTTCTCCTTCTTCTCTTGAGCTTGAACTGATGATGGTTCATTCTCAGTCATGACAACTTGATTGTCCTCAAAGTCAGGATAGAGAACTAAGTGTTCTTTATCCAACAGATACTTCCCTTTGCCCATCCTTGAGTTAATCAACTCTTGAATTTGTGGGGCATACCCACAGCTTCTCTTTTGGTCTGCTGCTGTCCTCTTGATAGTTTCAACTATGAGGCTCATGACCTTGAATTTCTGGGGTACATCGAAAATGTGAAGCAAATTAATTGCATGCCCTCTTATCATGTTGTGGTCACCTAATTTTGGCAACAAAGTGTGCCTTAGGATCCAGTTGATCGTTGGCAGCCCTGATAGGAGAAAATGAACTGATCCAAACTTGAAAGTCTCAAGTGCATCATCTGGGATCTCCTTGTACATATGTGACATTGAGTTGTGATCCATCTTCTTCTTGGCATAAATGTCCAAGTCATCTTCACTTTCCTTTGGGGCATTGATCAGACTTTCCCATTCCTCTATGGTTGATTGGTATCTCGTTCCTTGGACATCCAAACTATCCTGCCATCTGGATAGAAATGTGATGTGGAGTAGAATTGCATAATGAGCTCATCATTCCGGTTTGTGAGCTTACGCCCAACAAAATCTGCAACTCCACACGACCTTTGAAGGCATCATATACTCCAGGATGGTGTTCTTCATCTTCCTGTATGTAGGTCCAGTCGACCCACCTCATATCACATACTATGGGCTTCTTATCCAATAAGATGGTCTCATAGAAGTCCTGCTGCTCCTTGGTGTGGAACCTGTAATCTCTGACAGTCCTCCTCCTGGTGGCATATGGATCTGACTCTCTCCATAGCCTCAACCCTAAATCTCTCCTGATCTTCACGTTTTTAGCCACATGATGAGCATCATTGTGGTCTGGAATCTTGGGTTTGAGCTTCCTTAGGACTTGCCCTTCATCATCTTCCTCAGCAGCAACATCTGGCATTGGGGCCTTGTTCTTTTCAGCAGCTGGTATACTCCTGGTATTCCTCTTAGGTGCATTCTTGGGCTTGGGGGCAGCTTTGGGTGCTACTTTGGGCTTTGAAGTTGCAGCCCCTGACTTGATAGCATCACCCATCAGCTTTTGTGCCTTGGGTGCCGGTGCGTGACCTCTTCTTCTTCCTCTTCTTCTTCCATCATGGAAGGCTTTCCAATCACTCTGGCCATGGTCTTCTTGACCCTTTCCTTCCTTTTCTTTCCTTCAGCACCAGCAGGCTCTTTGGGTTGGGATTCCAAAGATGCTTGAGTGGAGACTCTGGCTTTGGACATTGGTTGTCTTCCTGCAGGCCTTTTGATCTTCATCCCTGGCTTTACTGCAGTTGAGATGTACTCCTTCTTGAGCAATTTCTTCTTTGAACTAGCCTCATCCTCAATTGCCACATAATCCTCATCCTCGGACTCTGAGGTCTTCTTCTTCCTTGTCCTAGTGGCAGCCTTGGGCAAATTGCTCGGAGTGCTTCTGCTCCCCTCATCTGAGCTGCTAGAGGGACTAGTGCCCTCACTCATGTGAATCTACTCTTCTGACTTGTTGTGGCTGTCACTTTGGTCTGACATGCTGCACACACATTCTTGACCACTGTGAATAGTTATAGATGAGGTAGAGTGGATGAGCATCACAAAATGCAGAGATTTTTGCAAAAGAATGATTCAAAAAACTTAGTTTTAGTTTTCCACAGAAAGCATTTAGGATCTACCGATTTTCAAACTCGGTGATACCGAAGCAGTTTTGGAACCTAAACTAGTGAACTCGATCAGACCGAGTCACAGTTCGGTGGCACGAGACTGCTAGGGTTTCACAAAGTTTTAAAATCGGTCACACCGATTAGCAATTCTCGGTCAGACCAAGAGTTACTAGTGCAATGGCGTTAGCCAAATCGGTGGGACCGAGTTTTTCAACTCGGTGGGTCCGAGATGGTTTCGGCAGAAACCTAACCCTAAATTTTCAAATCACACCTATTCTAAGGATTGTTTTGACTGGATAGAAGTGTTTCAATCGTGGCAAGAAGCATTATGAACACAATGTGCTGAGAATCAGACGAGGATAGCACTGTGATCGAGTTCATACCCTAGTTCGGCGGTGAACTCGCTACGGCGGCAACGGCGGAGAAGAATTCCGTTGACGGCGGCAGAGACCAGCGACAGGAGGCGGCTGGCGACGAAGTCGACGATCCGGAGACCTAGTAGGCAGAGCGAGCTATGCGCGGGCGAGGAGTTTCGGAGAAAGTTTTCCAAAATTTGCCCGTGAGAATATATAGCCCGACACTGTCGGTGTGATCGAGTGGAACAACTCGGTGGCACCGAGATGCATAGCTGATATGATTCTGACAACTCGGTGTGACCGAAAAGTTCAAATCGGTTGCACCGAGATGAAAACCTAGATCGACTTAGTGATCTCGGTATGACCGAAATGGAGGAATCGGTCAGACCGAAAATCACAAAGAAGTTTTGGAAGTTTAAGTCTATGACGAATCGGGGACTCCAAGTGCTCCTCACACAGAGTGGTTCGAATCTGACTTGATCTAGTTTTGTGATGTAGCATGAATAGAGTTTGAGATGAGAAAAGCATAGGTAGCTAGAGAAGGTTCTTAGGCATTCTTGTCCATCCACTTGGCCAAAGAAGAAGAAACCAATCAATCAAAACAACAAGAGGATGTCCTCGAATGAGTAAAATGTGCAACCAACATGCTCACACAATAAAATGACAAATGAAATATGTGACAAAGCATGCACAACCAATTCTAGCATCTATCAAACAATTGGCGATGACTAGGTCATCTATATATGAGTATATTGACTTAGGAGTCAAATGAGAACATTTGATCATAGGTCATACTCATCGTTTAAGCTCAAGTGGGGTTACCACTTTTACATAAAGCATTTATGTGTTCACGTCATTAGAGTTGCTTTGACTCAATTCTTAGAGTTAAGCTCCCCCTAGATGTGAGATCCCCCTTTAGAGGGATGAACTAACCTTGGGTTTTGTCGATGATGACTTCATGTAGGTGTTGAAGATGTGGATGCTCATTGTTGATGTAGATCTTTTGGAGCAAACCTTTGGAGTGAGTTGCACTTTCAATACCTACATGGGTTAGTCCCACAAGGAACAAACAAGAATATCCATAGACATAGAGTGATGCACACACAAAATGATGTCCATGAAAACATTAGGTTACCTTGTCCCTTGCCTTACCAACATGAGGGTTTGTGACTCCTTGAACTAGTGCAAGATATGGAAGATGATTGCACTTGTCCTTGCCATAATGATATGAGTGAAGAATGTTGGCGGAGTCACCCTCAAGAACTCTCTAGTTCTTCTTCTTCGGGATCCACATCATCTTGATGGGAATCCTAGGTGTAGTAGTTGTACTTGATGAAGTAGAACTTGACGTAGTATTGGGAACCCACTTGACCAAGGCCTTAGGTGCTTCTTCAAATGCATCAATCTCCTCTTGAAGCTTGTCCTTGCCTTTGTTCTTGTGGTCTTGTGGTGGAAGATCATCTTGTGCTTGTGTTCCCTTGAAGGAAGTAGGATCATACTTCTCTTGTTGAGGAACAAACTTTGTCTTGGGGTATTGATCTTCTTCCCACTCTACTCCATTGGCATTGAACTTTCGTTCAAAACCAACACCTTGATTCTTCCGGTGCCTTCCTTCCTTTCGTACAATTTCCTCAAATTGCTTACTCCCGGCAAAGCTCTTGTATACTCCTTTCTCTATAATTCCCTTCAATAAGTTGTTTTCTTGCTCAAGTGTAACTTGGCTAAGAGGATCATTAGTGGAATCAAGAGAACTACTAGAAGCAACAATATTGGATTTAGCATTATTATTGTTACTACTAGAGGAAGAATCTGTCTTGTTCTTGTTACTTGGCTTGACTTGAGGCATGTAAGTAGATAAGAGTAAATGCTTGGCAATGTAAGAAGAACTTTTCTTACGGAGATCATCATTGATTGCTTTTAGGAACTCATGCTCTTGCTCAAGATTGAGTTTTTCAAAGCGTAACTTCTCATGAGCCCTTAAAAGTTCTCGATGATCTTGAAGATAGTTTCATGAGCTAACTTAAGAGTGTTTAGTTCTTTAGTTAGACGCTCAATATTCTCCTTATCATTGTCATTCGTTTCATCTTGATTAGCATGATTAATTGACGTTTCATCATAGTATTCATCACTAGAGTTGTCAACAAGTAAATCATCATCACCTAACAAGTCATCTTCATCACTATTAAAATCCACGTACTCGGGATGTGTTACCTTAGGACCTTTGGCCATGAAGCATCTTCCAATTCCTTCATTTGGTGAATCAAATATGTCATAGGAGTTGGTTGACACAAGTGCTAGACCGGCAACACCTTCATCTTTAGTGTATTCGGAGTCAGAGTGATAGATTCTCTCGGAGTGATTGTCGGAGTCGGAGCCGGATACCCATTCACCAACGTGAGCTTGATGTCTTCGTTTTGTGTAGCTCTTTGATGACTTGTCCTTCCTTTCCGAATCCTTGCTTCTCCGTGAGGGTCTTCGTTCATAACGATCATCTCTACTCCTTCTCTCTCTTGGCGGTGATTCTTCTCTTCTACTTCTTCTCTTGGGAGAATCTTCTCTTCTTTTGTAGGGTGCCGTACACTCATTGGAATAGAGTCTGGGTCTCCCACAATTGTATCAGTTGCGCTCTCGACTAGAAGATCTTTTGTCATTGTAGGACCTTGACTTAGAGCTTCTTTCTTTTCTTCTACTCTTGTAGAATTTGTTGAAGTTCTTCACCATTAAGCTCAATTCTTCATTGAAGGTTTGTTTCTCACTTGATGATGTGGGGGCTTCACATGAGGCTTTGTAAGCACCACTTGACAAGTTGTGAAGTTCCTCCTTATCCTTGAGTGACATCTCATGAGCAACAATTCTTCCAATGACTTCCGTTGGCTTGAGATCTTTGTAATTTGGCATCATTTGGATCAATGGGCACACGATATCATATTTTCCATCCAATGCTCTTAGGATCTTCTTGATGATGAATCTGTCGGTCATCTCTTCGCTTCCTAAGCCGGCAATCTCATTTGTGATAAGAGCAAGCCTAGAGTACATTTCAGCGATACCTTCACCATCATTCATTTTGAACTTGTCAAGCTGACTTTGGAGCACATCCAACTTGGATTCCTTGACGGAGTCGGTACCTTCATGCATATCAATCAAAGTATCCCACATTTCCTTTGCATTCTCAAGACGGCTGATTTTGTTGAACTCTTCGGGGCACAAGCCATTGAAGAGGATATCACAAGCTTGAGCGTTGTATTACAGCATCTTCAACTCTTCCGCGCTAGCTTCACGGTTCGGTTCTCTCCCATCAAAGAATTCACCTTGCAAACCAATACACACAACAGCCCAAACGGCGTGGTTATATCCGAGAATATGCATTTTCATCTTATGCTTCCAACTAGCAAAATTAGTGCCATCAAAGTAAGGACCTCTACGGTGATAATTTCCCTCTCTAGACGCCATACTCTCCTAGGTTGTGAAACCAAGGCTATGACCACCAAAAGCTATGGAAATCAAGGCAAATGGAGACCAAAGCTCTGATACCACTTGTAGGACCTTGAAGTATGTCTAGAGGGGGGGTGATCAGACTACTTGACCAATTAAAAACTTAACTTTTCCCAATTTTAGTCTTTGGCAGATTTTAGCTATCTTTGAACAAGTCAAGCAATCTTCACACAATTCAAGCAAGCATGCAAAGAGTATATAGGCAGCGGAAATTAAAGCATGCAACTTGCAAGAATGTAAAGGGAAGGGTTTGGAGGATTCAAACTCAATTGGAGACACAGATGTTTTTGTCGTGGTTCCGATAGGTGGTGCTATCGTACATCCACGTTGATGGAGACTTCAACCCACGAAGGCTAACGGTTGCGCGAGTCCACGGAGAGCTCCACCCACGAAGGGTCCACGAAGAAGCAACCTTGTCTATCCCACCATGGTCGTCGCCCACGAAGGAATTGCCTCACTAGCGATAGATCTTCACGAAGTAGGCGATCTCCTTGCCCTTACAAACTCCTTGGTTCAACTCCACAATCTTGTCGGAGGCTCCCAAGTGACACTTAGCCAATCTAGGAGACACCACTCTCCAAGAAGTAACAAATGGTGTGTTGATGATGAACTCCTTGCTCTTGTGCTTCAAATGATAGTCTCCCCAACACTCAACTCTCTCTCACAGGATTTGGATTTGGTGAAAAGAAGATTTGAGTGGAAAGCAACTAGGGAAAGGCTAGAGATCAAGATTCATGTGGTTGGAATGGAATATCTTGGCCTCAACACACGAGTAGGTGGTTCTCTCTCAGAACTGGTAAGTTGGAAGTGTAGGTTTGTTCTGATGGCTCTCTCCACGAATGAAGAGGAGGTGGAGGGGTATATATAGCCTCCACACAAAATCTAACCGATACACACAATTCACCAAACTCGGTGGGACCGAGTCAACAAACTCGGTTGGACCGATTCAGTAAACCTAGTGACCGTTAGGGTTTTCAGTGGGACCGATACGCAACTCGGTAGGACCGATATGGTTAGGGTTAGGGCATAACGTAATCTCGGTGAGACCGATTACACAAACTCGGTGGGACAGGTTTTGGTAATTAGCTAACCAGAGAGTTGGTCAGGTAAACTCGGTGGGACCGATTCGCTCTTTCGGTGAGACCGAAAAGTTATGAAAGGGAAACAGAGAGTTTACATTGCAATCTCGGTGGGACCGATCGCTCACTTCGATTAGACCGAAACGTTACGAAGGGAAACAGAGAGATTACAATCCCATCTCGGTGAGACCGATATCCCTATCGGTGAGACCGATTTTCCTGGGGTTTGTGGCAGTGGCTATGACATCTGAACTCGGTGGCGGGATAGAAAAGAAGAGGTAGGGCCGAGTTTGACTTTAGGTTTAGGTCATATGTGGATGTGAGAAAGTAGTGGAGGGTTTTGGAGCATATCACTAAGCACATGAAGCAAGAGGCTCATTAAGCAACACCTCATCCCTCCTTGATAGTATTGGCTTTTCCAATAGACTCAATGTGATCTTGGATCACTAAAATGTAAAATGTAGAGTCTTGAGCTTTTGAGCTTGAGCCAATCCTTTGTCCTTAATATTCTGAGCGATCCACTTTCATCATCCATGCCATGCCATTCATTGAGCTTTCCTGAAATATTTGTCTTGGAATAGCATTACTCAATGAGCTATATTTTGTTATGAATTACCAAATGCACCTAGGGATAGTTGCACTTTCAATATGTGTTTCCCCTTTTAAAAAAACTTCATCTAGATCTTTTTATTTCTTTTATTGTTCTTCTTGTTCAGCATTTTCTGCATCCAATTCTTTGCAAGTCTTTCAGCAAATTCCTTGCAAATCCTCGTGAGATCTTAAGTACCTAGTGAGCTGAGGTGACAAGTGTTTTCTCTGTGATGTTCTCGGTCACACCGGTTTGTTTCTTTCGTTCCAACCGAATTCTCTCGGTGCCACCGAAGCACACAACTCGGTGCTATCGATTTCACTACAGGAAAGACAACTTACCACTTATTCCTGCAGAATTTTTGCTCCAGCTCCACTCAATGACTCTTGCCCTCTACCAGCATCACATTCGACTTGCTTTGTGACTCAAGGACCAGACCCTTCTGCAATAAAACAAAAATCCAGAAGAGCCCTTCTTGGAAATTGATGTCAAAGGGGGAGAGAGGGATCACATCAAAGCTCTATGCTTAATCATTTCTATAGGGGGAGAGGATACTCAGAGGGAGTGTGTAAGGAACCCCAGATACCTGGTGTTCAAGAGGAGAGAAGTTACATGTCTTTAAGAGGGGAAAGACATGTTCATATTTGATCATATTTGATTGCTTGCATTAGCTCTGTTGTCTTTTCTTTTGCTCTGATTTTCTGTTCCCTATCTTCTCCCAATATCCCATGTTAGATTCAGGGGGAGCAAGACATCTAAGGGAAGTAAATCCTTGAATTCATTGCACATATTTACTTTTGGGGACATGTCTATATCAAACAGAGTACTCAGTACTCACTCTTTACATGTCATCACATACTTGGTACTTTTGTGGTTCTTTTGTTTGCTCTGGCTAGTAGATGTATCTGTGTTATCTAACCTTGTTTACTCAGGTTCATTCCCTTCTAAGGCAACTCAAGACCACAAGGTAAGTATATGCATCACAGTCATGTGTATGAGGATCTCTTGCTGTTGTACATACTGTTTGCAAGAAGGACTCATGAGCATCAAGGTACATTTCCTATATTCACATCATTTGCTCTGATGCATATAGCCAAGATACATGTAACACATGGATTACTCTGTCATGATTATGCATTCACATGCTCCTATATTCCATATTTATATGATTGCATACATGTAGGGGGAGCCTATGCATGTTACATGTCTTTCCAAAGCTTTACTTGTTGCTCTCTATATCTTTATCTAAAGCTTTGATGTATGTTGTCATCAATTACCAAAAAGGGGGATATTGAAAGCACAAGTGCCACCTCGGTGATTTTGGTAATTAATGTCAACATATCTCTTGTTGGACTAATGTTTCTACCTAGTATGTTTCAGATAATTTTAACAATGGAGTGGCATGGACTAGAGGATGTGGAACCCCTTCAATATGGTAAGGACAAAGGATTGGCTCAAGCTCAAAGCTCAGGACTCTACATTTTCAAATTTAGTGATCCAAGATCACATTGAGTCCATAGGAAAGCCAATACTATTAAGAAGGGATGAGGTCTTGCTTAATGGCTTGCTTCCTCAAAGTGCTTAGTGATATGCTCCAAAGCCCTCAACCACTTCCTCACTTCAAAATATGTCCCAAACCAAAAGTCAAACTCGGCCCCACCGATTTGATCTATCCGGCGCCACCTAGTTCACTTGACATAGCCATTGCCAGAAACCCTAATCAGTTTGGTCTCATCGATGGGATGTCTCACCGAGATGGGCTTGTGTGACGCCCCCGATTCAATCGTACACTAATCATGCACGCAAACGTGTACGATCAAGATCAGGGACTCACGGGAAGATATCACAACACAACTCTAAAACATAAATAAGTCATACAAGCATCATAATACAAGCCAGGGGCCTCGAGGGCTCAAATACAAGTGCTTGATCATAGACGAGTCAGCGGAAGCAACAATATCTGAGTACAGACATAAGTTAAACAAGTTTTCCTTAAGAAGGCTAGCACAAACTGGGATACAGATCGAAAGAGGCGCAGGCCTCCTGCCTGGGATCCTCCTAACTACTCCTGGTCGTCGTCAGCGGACTGCACGTAGTAGTAGGCACCTCCAGTGTAGTAGGAGTCATCATCGACGGTGGCGTCTGGCTCCTGGGCTCCGACATCTGGTTGCAACAACCAGGTAGAAAGGAAAAGGGGAAAAGGGGGGAGAAAGCAACCGTGAGTACTCATCCAAAGTACTCGCAAGCAAGGAGCTACACTACATATGCATGGTTATATGTGTAAAGGGCCATATTAGTGGACTGAACTGCAGAATGCCAGAATAAGAGGGGGATAACTAATCCTATCGAAGACTACACTTCTGGCAGCCTCCGTCTTGCAGCATGTAGAAGAGAGTAGACTAAAGTCCTCCAAGTAGCATCGCATAGCATAATCCTACCCGGCGATCCCCTCCTCGTCGCCCTGTTAGAGAGCGATCACCGGGTTGTATCTGGCACTTGGAAGGGTGTGTTTTATTAAGTATCCGGTTCTAGTTGTCACAAGGTCAAGGTACAACTCCAAGTCGTCCTGTTACCGAAGATCACGGCTATTCGAATAGATAAACTTCCCTGCAGGGTGCACCACATAACCCAACACGCTCGATCCCATTTGGCCGGACACACTTTTTCCGGGTCATGCCCGGCCGCGGAAGATCAACACGTCGCAGCCCCACCTAGGCATAACAGAGGTCAGCACGCGGTCTAAACCTAAGCGCACAAGGGTCCGCCCATCGCCCTTAGCACACCCGCACGCTATGTAGGGCGGCCGAAAAGCAGACTCTAGCCTAGCGTGCTGCCCAAATTAATCCGGCGCGGCCGCCAATCGCCGACGTCCACGAAATGCTTCTACCGATACCATCACGCCGAAAGTGCCCATATCTTTCCCACGTAGTTGGTTAGTGCGTATATACCAAATGGCGGACTCAGATCAAATACCAAGAACTTCGTTAAGCGTGTTAAGTATCCGCGAACGCCGAACAGGCCAGGCCCACCTCTCTCCCACGCGGTCTCAACCTGCCTGTCGCTCCGCCACAAAGATCCATCCAGAGGGCCGTCGGGACAAAGGTCCTCAGCCCCTCAATCCGTGAATCACTCATGGGTACTCCTCGAGCCGACCGACTTTAAGCACCACATGTATCATGTATAAAGTATATGGTATATACCCGGATCACCTCCCGAGTGATCACGGCCCGATAGTATAGCACAGCAGACGGACAAGAATGTAGGGCCATGATGGAAAACTAGCATCCTATACTAGGCATGTAGGATTGCGGTAAAGGTAACAATGATAGTAGCAAAGACAGGCTATGCATCGGGATAGGAATAACGGAAAGCGGTAACATGCTACACTACTCTAATGCAAGCGGTATAGAGAAGAATAGGCGATATCTAGTGATCGGGGGCTTGCCTGGTTGCTCTGGCAAGAGAGAGGGTCGTCAACTCCGTAGTCGAACCGGGCAGCAGCGTCGGTCTCGGTGTCTAGCGGAAGAAGAGGGGGAAGAAACAATGAATATTTAAGCAAACAGATGCATGACAATGCATGACAAAGCAAAGCGTGATGCTAGGCGTGCCCTAACGCGGTGATACCGGTGAAGGGGGGAAACATCCGGGAAAGTATTCCTGGTGTTTCGCGTTTTTGGACAGAAGAGCCGAAGGGGGAAAGTTGTGAGTTTGATATGTCAGGGGTGTGTGACGGACGAACGGGCTGCGTATCCGGATTCGTCTCATCGTTCTGAGCAACTTTCATGTATAAGTTTTTCCATCCGAGCTACGGTTTATTTTATATGATTTTTCAAAAATTTAAATAAATTTTAGAATTTCTGCATTTAATTTAATTTGAAATAATAAATTGTGGAATATTCTTTTATACCTAGCAGCAGCTAGCTACTGAGTATGACAGGTGGGGTCCAGAGGCTGAGTCAGCATGCACAGTCAGCAAGTCAAAGGTCAACGCCGACCAGTCAAACGGGGGGTGGGGCCCAGGTGTCATTGGTTGTTTATTAACAGCAATTTTAATTAGCTAGTTTATCAAAAAGGGCCCGCTAGTCAATGGGGTATTAGGTGCATTAGGTTAGTGCCTAATTAACAGGGCCGGGCCCACCAGCTGGTTTTAACCGGCCACGACGGACAGGCGTCTGAGGCTGACGGGGCTCGCCGGACTCGCGGCTCAGGCGACCATTTGGTCAAGCCGAGAGCGGCTACGGGGAGAGGGCGACGGCGCAAGTGTAGTAGAGGGTCGATGGAGTGGTGGTGCCTGAGCGGCGGTGAGGTTCACGGGCGTGGCCAAGCAAGCGGCCGAACAAGCATAAGCAGCACTGCGGGAGCGAGCAGCCTTCGGAAGAGCAGCCGGAAAGGTAGGGGGAGCGGGGAGCGAAGGAGGCACGGGTGCGCAGCTGGTCCACGACGGCAGCGTGGTCGCGCCCGTGACGCGGCGCGAGCAGACGACGGGAGGGCGGGAGGCCTTGGTCGGGACGGCGCCCAGTGTACGGGACAGGGGAGAGAGGGGAGGGCGTGGCCCTCACCGTACGATGCAGGGGTACGGGCGGCGAGGCTCGTTGATGCGAGTCGGAGAGAAGGATGAGGACGACGTTCCGGCGACAGAGTGGTGAGGCGGGGCAGCCCGGCGACGGCGGGGCGGCGTCGGGCTCGGGGGCAACGGGATCGGGGCGGCGTGCGTTGTGGCGCCCCCAATCCAGATCGCGCGGGGGGGTAGGGATCGTGGGAAGGGGGTTAGGGTTTCGGTGCCCCGGGAGGGTTAATGGCTGGAGTGCAGGCGGCCCGACGTCTGGTGGCGGTGGGCGGTTGGCGGCGGGTGGGGAGGGTCCTATTGATGCATTTTATTTTATTTTTATTTTTCTATTTGCAAAATGTTTAGCACCTAAATGGTATTTATAAAAAATGGGAGCTAGCTTATAAGTTGCAGCAAGGTTGAAAAAAGCGGTAGGCGTAAGCGAGGCGGCTGGCCTTCGCCTAGTGCCTAGGCGGTGCCTAAGCGCCCTACGCGCGGCCTAGGTGGTAATATAGTTTTTACTCGGAGTGTATTTGTGATTATTATATGGTTGTTGATATTAGTTTCGGGCATATAAATAAGTTAATTACAGTCTACTACCATTGGAATAGAACCCGTTTGACGTATCAGTGCAGTATGTGGCATGATTTCTTGCTTGGGTCGGCAATTCCTTGCTTGCCCTACCTAGACCTCCATTTATGCCCTAGGCGAGGCGTTTGGCCATTGCCTAGCGCCTAGGCGTGCCTAAGCGCCTCCTAGGCACTACCTTTTCCAACAGAGGTTGCAGGGCATCAGATCCTTGCACCAAAAACTAGTTTGGGTGAAATACTAATTCATATAAAATTTAGATTAATTAAAAGGTTATTAAATGTTGTTGCTTGCCAAAGTTTGAGGTTGTTAGGGTCACCTAACTAATCCATTTAAGTTTAGTTACAATTTTATAATGGCTTCAGAACTATTTGTTACTTAATGAACATTTTAGTTTTCAATTTTGACAACTTCTATTTTCCACTTTAAATTTAATTGAAGTTTGAATTAGGACTTTGAAAAGAAATGTGATTCCAATGTGATCAAGCCCTGTTTAGTAACATGATTAGCTTAATCACAGAGGGTTACTGTAGCATGATTCTCGGGGTGTTACAGCATGCAAACTCTCTGTTGCCTATTGCAATATTTTCGGTCCCACCGAGATATGCAATCGGACCCACCGAGTTTGCTTGGCCAACTCTCTGTTTCGCTTGTTACCCAAATTGGTTCCACCGAGTTTGAGTAATCGGTCAAACCAAGTTTTGGATTTACCCTAACCCTAGCACATCGGTCCCACCGAGTTGATCCAGTCGGTCCCACCGAAATGCCTAACGGTCACATTATGTACCAAATCGGTCTAACCGAGTTCTTTAAATCGGTCCCACCAAGTTTGGTGATTTGTGTGTAACGGTTAGATTTTGTGTGGAGGCTATAATTACCCCTCCACCCACTCTTCATTCGTGGAGAGAGCCATCAGAACATGCCTACACTTCTAGCACATATTTTCTGAGAGAGAACCACCTACACTTGTGTTGAGGTCAAGATATTCCATTCCAACCACATAAATCTTGATCTCTAGCCTTCCCCAAGTTGCTTTCCACTCAAATCTTCTTTCTACCAAATCCAATCCTATGAGAGGGAGTTGAGTGTTGGGGAGACTATCATTTGAAGCACAAGAGCAAGGAGTTCATCATCAACACACCATTTGTTACTTCTTGGAGAGTGGTGTCTCCTAGATTGGCTAGGTGTTACTTGGGAGCCTCCGTCAAGAATGTGGAGTTGAACCAAGGAGTTTGTAAGGGCAAGGAGATCGCCTACTTCGTGAAGATCTACCCTAGTGAGGCAAGTCCTTCGTGGGTGACAGCCACGGTGGGATAGACAAGGTTGCTTCTTCGTGGACCCTTCGTGGGTGGAGCCCTCCGTGGACTCGCGCAACCGTTAGCCTTCGTGGGTTGAAGTCTCCATCAACGTGGATGTACGATAGCACCACCTATCGGAACCACGGATAAAAAATTCCGTGTCTCCAAATTGCGTTTGCACACTCCAATCCCTTCTCTTTACATTCTTGCAACTTGCATGATTTACTTTCCGTTGCTCATATACTCTTGTATGCTTGCATGCTTGCTTGATATGTATTGTGAATATTTAAACTTGTGCCAAAACTCCACTTCAACGAGAAATTAAAAAACTGCAACTTTTCTTGATTAGAGTCTATTCACCCCCCCCCCCCTCTAGACACCTCTTCTCGATCCTTTCACCAAGAAGTAGAGAACTTCGTTTGTACTAATTAACAATCAAATTAGAGGTTGCCGCTGAGCCCTGACCTATCTCCGAGTCACATGGGTCTCAATTGCAATACAAACTAAATCTTTGCACATTAGATGTCCCTAGTAATCCAGCAAGAACCAGACTATAAATGGCTAGTAATAAATATAATGCAGAAGTTAAATAACTTGAATGAGCATTCCAATACTCACCTATGCAGCAGATTCTGCTTATGTAGATAGATCAAACCATTCAAAATATGTCTCTTCCAGCGATCAAGGACATATCTTGACGGGATTTTTGAAGATCAGAGCAAAAAAAAAGAAAGTGGGTGATGTGAACCAAGCCATGGATTAGTCCAGTGTGATAGTTTGGATTGTTTCCGGTGACCTCAATGCCTGGCTCATGCATACTTTCTTTCCCAATAAAAATCACTCCACATTTCCGTAAACAAGCAACTATGACTGCATCTTTCTCCATAGGACGGATTTTGTCGAAAAATGTGGTAGCACGTGCATTCAAAAAGAGAAACATAATATAGAATGTGCTTCTCGGACACAGCAAAAAAACGGCTACTTCAGTTGAGTGAGCTAACTCTTTGATGGATATGGGAAGCAGCCAATGTCATCCTTAATGGCGAAAAAGATCCCATCCAAAACAGAAATCGGGCTTTATGTGCACAAGAAGCAACACATATCAATAAAACAGGATAGAGGTAAATGGAGTTTCCACCCGATGTCAAACAATGATGAAATAAAGCAAAAAAGTTGGTTGGGGGTGAACCTTGCTCAAATCTTGTGGAAGCTTCAGCTTGCTTCGTCAGGTCATGAGTGTCAAAATAGATCAACATTGGCATCGGAGGCTTCTTATTATTCCACTCTTCCACGCCCGCACTGACATGCTCTGCAACCTACCCAACAGTCACGGTTAACACCACAAATGAGAGGAGAGCAAGCAATGTTCTTTACAATACATTCCAGTGAGCTACTCACAGCTGACGGTGTCATGATCCCGGACCGGCACGCATGTGGAAAGTCGAGGATCTTCTCGTAGAGAAAGGGATTTTTCTCATTGGCCGATGAGAAATGTCGGGACGGGTCATACAGAGCGAGGCACTGTAGTGCTTCCTCCGCTCTCTCCACAGGGCCCCTGTCATCCCCCAGGGTCACAACCCCTTGCTACGTCTCTGGCAAATCAAATTAGGAGCAGCAGTAGTAGTTAACAATGATACCCATTTTTTATCTTGTTCAGCCGTGCATATAACTTTCACATGATTAGCAAAGCTGCAGTAGGAAAAATTCTTATTGTTTCCAGCCAAAAAAAAGTAAAAGCAGGGTGGTGCTTGAAAATATCAGCCGCGGCATCTGAGTAACTGAATTGAGAAAATTATTTTGTAGACAAAACTGAGAAAATTATTCATGTGGGGTTGTGCTTCTGCAGCAAACATTCATGTTTCTGTGCCTTTATATAGTTTCAGAAGAACTTTTTTTTTTGTGAAAAGTTTCAGTAGACCAGACTGAATGAAAGAAGTAGAACATCTATCTCAAGTTCTCAACTATATGACCAAAATTCAGTAGAACTTGACTGAATGAAAAGTTTCTCATAGCTGCTTTTGCTTGTACACACACAGACAGAGGGTATGACTGTCGTACGTACCCTGCGGCGGGTACTCCGGGAAGAACATTGGTCTGTCGGGGATCACCATGGGCTGCAGCATCTGCTCGCTTGTCACCCAACAAGACCAGAACTGTGGTGAGTGCACCTGAAGCAAAGTAATTTGAAACAAAATAGAAGCTCACAAGGGAAAGGAGGACCTGTGTCATGTTTTTTTGCTTCTTGTGGACGAAGGTGACGAGCGGGCCGAGGAGCGGGGACTCGAGGAGCCGGACGAAGGCCCTGAGTGGGAACCCCGTGAGGCGCGGCGCTCGCAGCACTGGCTCGTGCCACTGTGGCGGCAACGTCCACCTCCTCCACCGGCGCCATCGCCTGCGGCGTCCCCTTCACCTTGCCGCCCATCTCCGGCTCCCTCTCTCCAGGGCAGAGGCAAGGCAGAGTGAATGCGAAAGAAACTGCAAGCGCGCGGATGCGGCGGGAATTCCCCTCCTCAATTCCAGATGCGCCCACTCCTCTTCCTCACCTTGGACAGCGGCCGCGACGTCGACCTAGGTCTGGCAAATCGGGAGCTCCGACAAAGGTGGTCCCACCGTGCTCGTCGACGGTGTCGCGGCCCTCCTTCCGCCGCCGTACTAGGGGAAGAAGGGGAGGGGTGGAGGAGCTAGTGTTCAGGCCGCTGCTGGCACTTGTCGGCATTCTGGGAACGGGGTACCCAGACTTACCTGTCTGCGGCCTGCTGCGTGGCTCAAGGGATGGCCCAGTATGGCCCATCTTCATCAGCACAAGCTCAAGACCCTCGTGAGGGGTCAAGCCTCGCGGGGCGGACGACAAGAAGCTTCCTCGGGCACGGTCTCGTCACGCAGGCTCGCGAGGAGGCGGATAGATCAAGGCGGGGTACCTCACGAGGTGCCCATGACGCAAGCCATGACGACCAAGGGCGTCGGTGAGGCGCCAACCAGAAGGTCCTCATTTCCTCTTTGGTGCAAAGGAGGCAAGCGAGGCGAGAGTATCAAGCAAAGGCAACCATTTCAAAGTGCACAAGACCAAGACCAACACAACGGCAGGAAGGAGATCATCGTGGAGCCCAAACCAAGGCGTCATCGTCGAGAGCCTTTGGCGAGGCGAGGACCAACTTTAGTCAGGATAAGTGTACTAGATGTTCCCCTTCAAAATGACCAATTGTTGGCGCCCTTCCCGCTCAATATTTGGGAAGAGGCCCAGGGCCTTTGCCTATAAATAGGACTAGCCATCCACAGGGTAGAGGGATCCGGGATCCAGAATCTTGAACAGAGCTAGAGGTCAAGCAATCTAGAGAGAGAGAGAGAGAGCGACCGAACTCTCTCTAGCAGTTCGTCGCACCGGCCAAGAACAGACCCTCGCGAGGCTGTTCTCCTTGTACTGTTCATCATCAGCCCCCGAGGCAATCCACCACACCACACATTGGAGTAGGGTATTACACCACAATGGTGGCCCGAACCAGTATAAACCCTGTGTCCCTTGTGTTGCTCTTTGTGTAGTTTAGATCCTTGCGAGGCGATGAGGTGTAGGTAGGTAGGAGGTGAGATCTCCGCGTGCACCCCGGAGTTCGAACCTAGAGGGTCTGCCGGAACCCGAAAACCGACATTTGGCGCGCCAGGTAGGGGTGCACCGGAATCCGCCTTTCGCTGCCCTGTTCTTCGCTGCCCATCGCATCCATGTCGGACGCTCGTCGGGCTCGCACCGAGCGCCGGGCCGCTCTCGCCACTCGCGTCGCCCAGACGGCCCCCCTCGGCGGCCGCCCCGCCGTTCCCCATCGCTTGCCGTCAACGCTGCCACCGGCCCGGCGGGGAACGAGCAGCAGGTGTCGTCCCAGCATCCATCCGTGCGGCGAGACGGCCGCACCGCTACTCCCTCGCTCGCCCCAGCTGGTTCTTCGTCTCGCGCGCTCCGCGCGCCCATGGAGGCTCGAGCCGCGCTCATCGCGGCAAACGAGCTCCTGCGCTACCGCCCCGTCGACGACGTCTACGAGGAGTGGCTCGACCGCGTCGCCGAGCTCGTCCGCGCCGCAGGGGGCTCCCCCGCGTCGTCCTTCTCGCTGCACCGCGCCCCGCCTTGCGCAGGCGATGACGCTCCCGGGGCACCTCAGCCGCCTCCCCCTCAAGAAGGCGCCTTGGCCCCAAGGCGCGCGGCCCCTGGGCGGAACCCGCCCGCCCAAAGACCAGCGCAAAGAAGAGCAGAGCTGCCAAGAGGTCCCTCACCCCAAGAAGCTGCCCGAGTGCTCCCTGACCGCCCATCACGCATCGCTCCCTGTTCCAAGACGCCAAGACCCCGCGCTGCTCCCAGCGGCGGCGCACGGGGATCCGCAAGATCAAGCCCTTCGTCACCAAAGGCCTCCCGTGGCCACTGCAGGCTGCCGCGCCTTCACCGCCGAGCTACGCAGCGTCGCGTGGCCCGGCAAGTTCAAGCCAGACCTGCCTCCTCGCTACGACGGCACGGCCGACCCGGCGGAGTTCCTCCAGCTCTACGAGCTGGGCATCAAAGCCGCCAACGGGGACGAGAAGGTCATTGCGAACTGGTTTCGCATGGCGCTCAAGGACGGTGCAGGACGGTGCCCGCACCTGGCTCCGGAACCTGGCTCCTAGCACGATCTTCTCCTGGGACGAGATGCGCACCCGTACATCGCCAACTTCCAAGGCACTCGCGACCGGCCTCCTGCCATGAGCGACATGCGCCGCATCAAGCAGCAGCCAGGAGAGACCCTGCAGAAGTACATCCAGCGCTTCAACAACGCGCGCCTCAAGATTCCCAAGGTGACCGAGGAGGCCATCATCTCAGCCTTCTCCGACGGTGTGCGTGACGTCAAGATGAAGGAGGAGCTGGCGATGCATGAAGACCTGTGCACATCCCTGGAGCTGTTCAACTTGGTGACCAAGTGCGCCAGGGCTGAGGAAGGACGACTCTCCCTCCTCGAGCTGCCGGCTGCCGACCCAGAAGAGAAGAATCCCAAGGTCAAGGACGTGAAGCGCAAGGGGGCTGCCGTGCTCGCGGCAGAACCAGATACCAAACGAGGCAGGGATCAGCCCGAGTCTTCCAAGGGCAGCCGGTACTGCGTGTACCATGACCTCCACAACCACAACACCAACGAATGCCAAGAGCTCAGAGCCATGCGAGAAGGGCGAATCGGTCGACGCCCCGACCGCAATGATCGCGGCTACGGCAGAGGAGGAGGAAGAAACACAGGACGTTGGGAAGACCGTGGCCCTCGCCAAGGGTGGCGTGACTGACCTCGCAAGGACCGCTGGCAGGATCAGCCTCGCGAGGGAGGTTGGAGGGACCAGCCTCGCGAAGGAGGCTGGAGGGATCAGCCTTGCGAGGATCGCCCGCAATGCAACGCAGGCCTCCCTCCTCTACCACCGCAGCCAAGGAGAAATGAAGACCATCATCAGGACGAGGGGCCTGGGAGCTTCCAGGAGTCGCTTGCAATCGCTTGCATCTTGGACGGAGCTCAAGCCCTAGCCTCTCAACGCATCTTCAAGCAGTTCGCCCGTGAAGTGAACGCAGTCCTCCCCAAGCTCGAAGCCACGCACCCTCTCAGGTGGTCAGCATGCGCCATCACGTTCAGCTCGATGGATCTGCTCAAGTGCGCAGCCACAGCCAGAGTCCTCCCGATGCTTTGTTCCCCAATCATTAGCAACATGCAAGTCACCAGGACCCTCATTGATGGCGGAGCAGGGCTCAATGTCCTGTCCGTCGAGACATTCAACAATCTCCAAGTGTCGTACAGTCAACTTCAGCCAACCAAGCCTTTCTCCGGAGTCATTGATGACTCCATGGTTCCAATTGGGCAGGTCCGCCTTCCTGTCACCTTCGGGGCGCGCGACAACTACCGCACCGAGCTCATCGACTTCGACGTCGCCCACATTCGCCTACCGTACAATGCCATCCTCGGGTACCCAGCTCTGGCCAAATTCATGGCCGTGACCCATCACGGCTACAATGTCCTCATAATGCCAGGAAGCGGCGGAGTCATCACGGTGCCTTGCGAAGAGAGAGACGCAGTGTTCCACAGGCGTGCTTTTCAAGCCGCATCAATTGAAGACCCAGATCACAGGAGCGGAGGCTCACCGAGGTTGCTCCTAAGAAGAAGAAGACATCGCTGGCCCGACCCCTCGGGAGGCAGGCCCCTCGTGGTCCACGCCTGCTCAGGGGCACCTCCTTCGTCAGATAGGAAGGAGCACCAGGCGCCCTCCTCTAGCAAGGATGGGGGGCTCTCTCCTGGAGGGCAACCGACTTTGCTAAGATCATGAGGGAGGCGCTTGGGCACCACTTGGAGGCGTGTTTCAAAGCACGTTTCCCTCAGGAAGAAGCGAGGCAAGGAGGGCCAAACCCTCAGGAGTTCGTCAGCAAGATCATTCAGGAGCTGCAAGAGCCAAGAGTCATGAGTGGCAGCCGCCGCTTACCCGCCGTAGCTCCCCATCCAGGCGAGGATGGAGGGCTGCGTGTCTGCATCAACATACCAGGGCTCAATCGAGCCGCCTCTCAGGAGCGCATCTGGCCCTCACACGTGGGGCGTTGTGAAGGTCCACCCCACAGCTATGTTCGCATGCCTTACGGTTTGCTGAACGCGGCTGCCACGCGCCAGCGCCTCATGAGGAGCATCCTGGAGGCTCAAGAGGCCAGGCGTTCCGCGGTCCTGGCGGAGATGGAGATGGTCCGCGAGGAGCCACCAGCGCCTCCGGAGCCTCCCGAGGCTCCTGGGCCTGGGGGCTTGTGAAGATCGGCTTCCGCAGCGCCCGGCGTCCGCTCCTCCTCAACATTATCAGGTGACATCCTTCGAGTTTCATTTTCAGCTGGGAGCGCCCCCCAGGGCTGCATCATTCCTAGGCCGCGTGGTCCGTCCTTGCGGCGTGTATCGCTTTTGCTTCATGTTTCTACTTTACCTTATTGAGGGCGCCCCTCGCGCTGCATCATCCCCAAGTCGCTCGGGCCAGACCCAGCGATGTTTGCCTTCCCTGCACCTATCTAAATGAACTTGCTCCTTTGTGATTAACGTGTTTGATCTAGTTGCCCGCTCGATTGACACCAACTGATGGAGCTGCTCCCTAACGGCACGACGCTTGCGCATGGGTCCGTCCCTGCAACGCCGACAAACTTGAATGGCTGAGCTCTATCCGCGGCAGCCCCGCATGGCGCCACCTCGTCTAGCCTTCAGTGCCTCGTCACCCCTCCAGAGCAACCAACGGCTGACTGTCGATTTTCATGGCGAACTCTTGTTCTTCTTATGATGAGACTGCAGGGTCTCTTCAAGGATCAGCGTCAGGCGAGGCCCCCATGGCGTCTCCTTCACTCTCGTCTGCACGAACCGCTTGTACGTTAAAGGGGGGGGTGCCTGAGCATCGCGACTCATGGGCTCCTACTGGCTCTCCAGCCCTCACCCTCTAGCCTTGTCCACGGCATCGCGACCTGGCATACCAGCGACGGCTGAGCCCCGCTCGAGGGCCGGGACCCGAGGACGTAGAGCAGAAAGGGTAGTAAAGGTGAGAGGGAAGAGGCACGCGGGGACCTCGCCAGGCAGCTCCTCGTCTGCCGATGCGCGGACCTAACGCCACACCAAGAAGCGGTTCCTGACTCCCGAGATAAGTCATCCTCCGGAAACACTAGCTATCGCAGCATCGACCTTGCACCTAAGGCAATCCCATGTTAGCAACGTCGTGCTCCTTTCTCACCGAACGATGGCTGCTTGAGCGCTAAAGGGGACCTCCTGAGTATCACAACTCAGGGGCTCTTACTAGACCCCGGGCCACTCACCTCCTGGCCTTGACCACGGCATCGCGACCTGGCATACCAGCGACGGCTGAAGCCTGCCTTGGGACCGGGACCTGTCGGCGCAGAGCATCAAGCCCTCGTGAGGTTCGAAAGGAGGAACTAAGCTAAGATGGGATGAGCATCTCCCACTACTTCACGACAAGGATCATATTAACAAACGGAACCACATGCACCTTACAAGCCCCCACGGGGCGCGTTTTTCGACTCCTCGCAGGGAACAAAGGGAGCAGATCCTAAAGAATGCTAACTACACGCGCCTCCGCAAGAGACGCCATCATCAACAGTGGGCCGTCAGGCACCGGCGCCAACCTCATCCAGGTCAGAGGCGGCGGTGGCCTGACGAGCCCCCCCCCCCTGCTCCGAGAGCGACGCAAGCTCGAGGGCTCGTAGCTGTCGTCGCTCGTCTCCGGGGTCGCGAAGAGCTCGGCGGAGTCACTGGATCCTCCGACGCCTCCGCCACCTGAGGAGCTGCTGGGGGAGCGATCGGCGAGCCTGGTCCTCGTCGCGGCAGGGCCCTGACCACCTCTCTCAGGGCAGCACTCCAGCCGGCGTCCTTCCGCGTCAAAGACCTTGAAGAACATCACGGAAGCGCCGTCGTACTCCAGGTGGATCACGAGGGCGCCCCTCGTCCTGCAGACCCGGGCGATCTCGCCCCAGCCTCGAGTCATGAAGACCTTGCCCGGAGCGACGACCGCGACCTCCGCTCCGGTCGCAAGGGTGCTGCAGCCGGCGTGCTGCAGCCAGAGCTCCAGAGATCCCCTCTGCGGAATCGCGAAGGCGAAGGAGGGAGGAAGGCGAATCCAAGACTGAGGAGGCATGGCGGCGTGGAGCACAAACTCTCGGGAGGATCCCTCGGCATGGACTCCAGGGGAAACAACGCGCACCGCCGTGACCCGCCGGCGCCGACGGCGGCGTCGTCCATGGCGCTCGGCGTCGACTCCTTCAGGGCCCTCAATGCGGGCGTACAAGGGCAACGGAACCTGGCGGTGGCCGCTCGTGCAGAGGCCTCGACACCTCCTGTCGGGCGCCCTCATCTCGACGGCAGAGGGCTGGCCGTTTCTTCGGCGGAAGCGGGTCGGGACCCTCTTGGGGGGCCTTTCCTTTCTCTTCTGCGGAGAACCGGCGGATCGGAGCCATTGCCGCGATGTGGAGCAAGGGCAAGAAGGAGAAGCAAGAAGAGATGGACTGGAAGGGCACGCGTCGTTCCGTACTTATAGCCGGGAAGGGCCAACCGTCGACCTCCACGATCACAGGTAATCATGACCCGCTTCGCATGCAGGGACTTGTCGATTCGTGTCGTTGACGAGGCGTCGCGGGGAAGCAGGGGCGCCCACGTTCAATCAACCGCCACGCAGCGCCCAAGGCCGCAGGCTGTTAGGGCCCGCGGCGCTTCGCACTTGCCCCTTCGCTTCTCTGCTAAGCCAAGTCTGGGCGCGCCTTGGGCCCGGGGCTCTTGTCGGCGTTCGGGAGCAGGGGTACCAGACTTGCACTGCGGCCTGCGGCGTGGCTCAAGGGGTGGCCCAGTACGGCCCATCTTCATCAACACAAGCTCAAGACCCTCGCGAGGGGCCAAGCCTCACGGGGCGGACGACAGGAAGCTTCCTTAGGCACGGCCTCGTCAGGCAGGCTCGCGAGGAGGCGGAGAGATCAAGGCGGGGGTACCTCACGAGGTGCCCATGATGCAAGCCATGACGACCAAGAGGCGCCCGGTAGGCGCCACCAGCGCATGATGTCCTCATTTCCTCTTTGGTGCAAAGGAGGCAAGCGCAGCAAGAGTATCAAGCAAAGGCAACCATTTCGGTGCAACAAGACCAAGACCAACACAACGGCAGGAAGGAGGTCATCGTGGAGCCCAAGCCGGCGTCATCGTCAGAGCCTTTGGCAGGCGAGGACTAACTTTAGTCAGGATAAGTGTACTAGATGTTCCCCTTCAAAATGGCCAATTGTTGGCGCCCTTCCCGCTCAATATTTGGGAAGAGGCCCATGGCCTTTGCCTATAAATAGGACTAGCCACCCACAGGGTAGAGGGATCCGGGATCCAGAATCTTGAACAGAGCTAGAGGTCAAGCAATCTAGAGAGAGAGAGAGCGCGACCGAACTCCCCCTAGCAGTTCGTCGCATCGGCCAAGAACAGACCCTCGCGAGGATGTTCTTCCTTGTACTGTTCATCATCAGCCCCCGAGGCAATCCACCACACCACACACTGGAGTAGGGTATTACACCACAATGGTGGCCCGAACCAGTATAAACCATGTGTCCCTTGTGTTGCTCTTTGTGTAGTTTAGATCCTTGCGAGGCGACGAGGTGTAGGTAGGTAGGAGGTGAGATCTCCGCGTGCACCCCAGAGTTCGAACCTAGAGGGTCTGCCAGAA
The DNA here is from genome assembly GCA_021605145.1 of Aegilops bicornis. Lineage (NCBI taxonomy): Eukaryota > Viridiplantae > Streptophyta > Magnoliopsida > Poales > Poaceae > Aegilops > Aegilops bicornis. The sequence goes on along the minus strand of CM038675.1, from coordinate 273,623,582 downwards.
CCCGAAATCCGACAACACTACTGCGAGGAGCCGGTGGTGGAGGCGGCGGAGCTCGGGGTGGGGATAGAGGTGGCGGACTCTGGTGCCGGGCGCCGGAGGAGCCGGGATGCGCTGATGGGGCAGTGGCGGCGGCAACCTAGGGAGGGACGAAACGGAAGGTTGTGTGATGTTGGGAGAGAAAGAAGAAAAGGTGCGTCTTGCTTCATGAGGAAGGGAAGGCACCGACACCCTGCGCTTTTTACCATCTTTGTTTTTTTCTTTGTTCGGCACAGTAAAATCGGGACAGCTGGGTAGCACGAGGAGGCGCCCCCTTACGCGACTCTTATTGTATTGTATTGGAAGGTCAAACTTGTTATATTTAACCGTATTTATACAATAATACACCAACATGTATGCCATCAAATTAGTAGCATTAGATTCATGATAATATATACCTATTTGGTTTTGCAAAAAACTATACATTTTTGCACAAACTCGGTCAAATTTTACAATAGTTTGACCTCCAATAAAATAGAAAGTACACTCTTTAAAGAAAGGAGGGAGTATCTTTCAAGAAAGCAGCCGTCTTTTCACCTTTAAAAAAAAGCAAGCGTCGTTAGGTTTGTTACGGGGCGGAGACAGGGGGGAGCAGGGGCTAGACCCCCCCCCCCCCCTAATCGCTCGCCCCCCTAATATTTCTGGTATACGTCTAGTGTAGTACTCCCTCCTTCCCATATTGTTAGGCATATTAGTTTTAGCACGGAAATTAACGCAACACTTATCCTTAGTTGAGCCATCCTAGCAGGAAGCATCCATGACTCAGAAAAAAGGAAAGGAGGCATGCACAATCTCTTATGACCATCTCCAGGAAATTAGCGATCCTCAATGACTAGTCTATGGAGAAATTTGACTGCATGTGTCTTATATATTGGGACTGCATGCAAAAGCTAATACGCCTAATAAAATGGGAAGGAGGGAGTACATGTACTAATGGCCGCATATAATGACTTGATTAAGTTAATGATAGCCCAGTTTGATGTCAGCCTAGTAGCCCATGTGCCATTGTGCCGTGCCGCCTGTATGTAATTGTTTTGCCCAGCGCCCCAGCCTAATCCCTAATCCGATCGATCAAAATCGATTGATCCAAGATCTGTACATGCGTCTAGCTTCTAGGGTACTTGCCGCCGCCGCCGTCGCTTGCCGCGACGCCATATACGGCTAGCCGCCGGGAGGCCAGCCTATGGCCATATATTCAAGACTAGGGATACAAGCCTACAGGTATATCATTACAAGCAGTGTCTATGAATTAGAATATTAGTAATTTCCTTTACTGAATCAGAACCTTAGTCTAAAACTCTGAATGCTAGTGCGCTAGGGCATTAACGCATTGCCATCAGGCATCAGCAACCGCAAGAAAGTTCCGCCCGTTCATCATCGAGTCTCTAGCATCAAGTCGTTGTCGTCCGACTGAAGCAGTTGTCGCCTACCGGTATGTATCAAATCCTATACCATACCAATCTCATGGCTCATGGACTCATAGCTTGACCAACGTCTCAAGGCTATACCCAATATATAATTAGACTACTGTTACATTGGTTATTTTATTACAAACTCTGAAATTGTATAAAAACTATACGTCAAGATAATAACAGGAAATTTCAGTATTTATTTTTCAGTTAGCTCATCTAGTTTTCGTACGAGAATAGTATTGTTGACATTTTGATTGGTTTAACGGTCTAGAGTTATATTTAAACTAACAAAAACCTTCTTTTCATTTGAATCGTGAAACCTATGTCATTGCAGTTTTATCCCGGTGATATATATAGAAGACTTCTATAGTCACGTTTTATATCCTATGTCATTGCAGTTTTATCCCGGCGATATATATAGAAGACTTCTATAGTAACGTTATACGTATATACTTTATATGCATTGCCCAGTTACTGGCTTCTTCGCCCCCCTCATGCTCAAATCCTGGCTCCGCCCCTGGCTTTTGTAGTCTCTTTCCGTGAAAAAAAAACTTTGTAGTCTCGCCCTCGTGGAAAACCCTAAACTTGATCGGCACATGGGAACATTTCGGCGTTCGGCGAGTGACCACTTAGCTTCAAGCCTCGTTTGCGGCCGGCCGGGCCAACGTGCAAAGCCACTATGTCAAGTCGATCGACAGCCGTGGCTTTACGCCCACAAATCGGCTTTTGGCAACGATGGCGCACGCGAGCTGTGGGCGCCAGCGACGCAGAAACTCCCCCACGCCCGCCGCACCAAACCACGCAACGTGCGTTCCCACGCCGCACGACCGAACGCGTCCTGATACTGTACTACGCACGCCCGATTCTTGCCCACTGTAGAACACAAGAGCGCGACCACCGAACCGACGGCCAGTGTGCTATATAATCACACGGTGCCCCTTGCATTCCCGCATCCCAGATTACTCACTCCCCTCCTCCCCAATCCTCCGATCGACTCGCAAGCCCGCAAGCTAATCCTACAGCGCAAGGTCGTGATGGCTCCGCGCGTCGCCCTGCTGCTCCTGGCCGTGGCCCTTTTCTTTGCATCTGCGTCGGCGCAGGACTTCATGGTGCCTTCCTCGGCCCCCGCTCCGGCGCCCGACGCCGGCGCGGCCGCCAGAGTGTCCGCGGTGGCCGTGGTGTCCTCGGCACTGGTGTCTCTTCTCGCGGCGGCGATGATGCAGTAGATGGATGGTCGCAGCTTTGGGTTGGATGGCCGGAGCAGAGTTTTTCCTTTGAGAGGTCGGCGGTGGTCTGATGAGTGTTGGCGTGTTGCTGGCTCTTGCCTCTTGTTTGTTCGACATTCTTTTTCATCATGTTGTCTATATATAGTGTATGAATAAAGCTTGTTGGGTTCTGTGATAATCTTGTGTGAAGACCTCCTGGCAAAAAGAGCTTAATTATATGAGTATGCGTTTGATCTTTCTCCCTTCAGGCAAACTCAAAGTTGAAGGACCGCAATATTTGGCTGACCGACGCCAGGGGAAGAGATCCTAGCGAACAGTATATGGTTCACCTAAAATGAATTCATGACAATTTGCGGTATGATTTGTATGTGGACAGAACAGATCCTATAAACCAAGTGAATTTATAAAAAGCTCCTTGTAAAACAGCACAAAACACCCTAACAAAGCAATCGGATCCGTGACGTGTGGCGGCAGCTCGCAAGGTGGCAGCTGGCAGCCTGCAGCGTGTGTGGCGGCACCGGCACAGCCCGCAGCTCGCGCGGTGGCGGCGGAAAATCGTCGCGGGAGGTGAAAGTTCCCTCCCGCCAAATTTGTACAAGTCCCTGCAAAAAAGCCTCCGATCTGAAATATCTACTGGACGAAGCCTAGATTCTAGGGGGCTTTTAATTTTTTTTCCAGAACAAGGACATTTTACGGGATATGGACATATTTTCGCCTTGTACTGTAAAACGGCGATCATGTTATAGTTTAGGGTCTTTTGCGAATCAGCTAGAGATGCTTTGAATCTTTGGCCAGAGGGAAAAACATCCCAATAAACTTCTAAAATCACTAATTAAGAAGCACTCTTTAGAAAGTTCACTCCCACTCATAAGGTTACGACAATGCAGTGCGCCACTTGTCGTAACCTTAGAATTTTTCTATTTTTCATAGATTAGTTTAATTAAAACATTTTATCTCTTAAACCATGCGTCCAAATCTTGAACTGTTTTCACCATTGAATTCCTCACGCCGGGATCTTTAAAATAAGATCACATGTTGATAGGTTTTCATAAAAAAAATTCACAAAAAAACCATAACAAAGAAAAAAATACGGTTTTTCGTCTCCGAGAGACACAGTGTGAAAGCAAATCCGTGCCTGAAGCAAAACTGTGCCTCTCGCAGAAGCAAAAAAAATGTGATTTCTTTTTTTTTTTTGCCAAAAGATAAGAAAGAACGTTGAAGAACCGAAAAAACTTCATTATGCTTGTTTTGTTTGATACATAATGCTCTTATATCTTTTTATGGAGGGAGATCTTTTAAGAAGATGGAAAAAAGAGGCGTGCGGTCAGCCGAAGGCAAACGTTTCATTACCTGTCATCTAGTTGAAGAGTTGTCGTGGTTTTGTCACGACACATGTCCTCATGAAATGACTTAGTCGCGGAGCCATCGCTACGGGTTAACTTAGAGGGGTTAAAGCGGACGCAAAGACACGAGAGTTATACTAGTTCGGCCCCTTCGATGAAGGTAAAAGCCTACGTCTAGTTTGTGATGGGATTGATGTGATCTCGATGACTAGGGAGCAAACAGCTTCGCCTAGACCTCGAGTTGTTGTCTGTCCCTAAACCGCCGCCGGGTCGTCCCCTTATATACATGGGTTGGCCTTGGCTGGTCTCTGAGTCCCGAGGTCGACTGCATTACAAGTGTTCGCCTCAGTCTCTCCTTCCCTTATCTTACAACACAAGTTACATGACTATGGCGGTTTTACCATTATGGGCCCTAATCCGCCTTTGGGCTCCGGGCCTCTAAGTTTCATAGTAAAGCGCCATCTTCCGAGTCTTCGTGGGCTTCAATATAGCTGAGGGTGAACCTGCCCCTCCTGGGTGGTTTACACTCAGTAGTTACATCCCCAACATTAGGCCCCAGATTGATTTGAACCTGTTCATGTCAATCTTCAACACTTTAGAAAAAGCTCTGTGAACATCTTCCTTCATTTCTCGTAAACCGCCATCTTGTTAAAGCGCCATGACGTCATCCTCTGGACACAGCAACAGATCATCTTGACGTCATCTCTATATAAAAAAACGAAATAACAAGATTCCCTTCATTTAATATTATCCCGGAAATTGAGGCGACAGCTGCGCCATCTGCCGCTTTCAGCTCCTCGATTCTCGCGCCTGTCAATTACTCTCTGCCTTATTATAAATAGACTTGAGGGCCCTTTCTCTTCTTCCCCTTCCGTACTTCTTCTTCCTCGCGACGCCCCAGCTCTGGAGCTCTACCGTCGCCTTCGACCTTCGAACGCTGCATCAACAAAGGCCGCTGCATCAACCTGGTTGTACCAGAGATCCTCGGTGTCCCTCCGCTATCCTGCGCATCCGGTAAGATTCTTCCTCATACCCCTAGATCTGTACCTTAGGGCTCATGTTCTCATCGGCGTTCATAGGTGTTCATCCCTAGTTTCTTCGTATTCGCTCTGCCATAGCTTCTTTAATTCAACTGTAGCATATATCTTGTGCGGTAGTTGCTCCGCATTTAGTTTAGCACTTAGTAGATCTTCCTTTTTGTTCAGAATTCCTTGATAGAACGCACGAACTTCTCTGCCCTATTTAAAGCCTTTATAGATCGCAGAAAATTTTTCTTACTGAATCTTTGGTAGATCCAAATTAATTCCGTCGAAGTGTGAAACCTGTTTCTGTCAACACTTAGCAGATTTTTCAGCTTTGTCCCTTCTGCCTAAGGGTGGTTTAATTTTTGATAGCTAATCCGCCATACCTCATTAGTCCTCACTTAAACCGGCAACTGAAACTGAATGGCAATCTGCTGGTTTAACATCGTATAATATGCATAAACCGTTAGCGTAAACCGCCTTTACTTTTCCTTTCATGCTTTTTCTTCCGAATGGCCAAACAGTTCTCTCGCACGCAATTGGGTTCCGTCCAAGATCACTTTGAGACACAAATCAATGGATATGTCACCACTTTGGCGCTTTAGCATCCAAAAGTGTCCTTTATTGGCGTGTTCCGGATTCTCGAATGCCCTCCCCGAACCTCAAGAGGGAGAAGTGATTGTATTTATGCAACACTTAGACCGGGATTCAGCCCGCCGGATAAAAAAATTCCGGGATGTCCTCGCAAGCTTCCAACTCCATCCACAAGATATTGGTCCGAACTACGTGTGTCCAATATATGCAACTTTCAAGTCTTCTGCGAAGTCTATCTTCAAGAAGAACCAACTGTGGAATTATTCCGAGATTTCTTTCATTTGAACCGCCGTACAGAGTTTTCGGACGGTCCTAACACAGAACTTGGTGGCGTTTCAATCCAAAAAAGGAAAGAAGTGGACTTTCCTCACGCCAAACATCATAGCCATCCGAAAGATTGGAATCAAACCTGGTTCTATTGCCGGAATACTGCTCCTAACGGAGAAAATCCCTTGCCGGGTTATCGCCCTCACCGGCTTAGCAACAATCACCCATTGCCTTCACGCTTGACTGCCGCAGAACGGAAGAACTTTGCACCCCAAATTATCAAGCTCCTGGCTTTAATGGCCAATGGCTTAACTGGTATTGACCTTGTCCGCTGTTGGGTTTCTTGGGGCATCTTGCCATTAAGCCGCCGCCCCGGATTGATGCATGAATACACTGGTAACGTCAAAGACCCTCAACAACATCACGAGCTATCAATAACTGAGCTTGAAGTTGCCGAGACAGTGAAGAAAATGCTCGATGAACCGATCTCCGCGTGCAGCCAAACCGGGTTGGCTCCGTTCTGTGTCTCCAACAAACCGCCCGCGGTAAGGCTCCACTCATTGCTCTACTGATTTTGATTCCCTATTGATTGTATTAATCCCTTATTAATTCTCAGGCTAACAGCTCCTTTTGGAAACGAACGAAATCGGCCCGGGTTCCTCGTGTAAAGACCAAGACCGCCAAGAAAGCTGGCAAGAGGAAAACCGCCGAGTCTTCTGAACCGTCGGAGGATGAAGAATCAGATGCTGAGGTAGAGCTTGACTTACTTTGCTCCTTTTTGTCATTCATCTTATTAGCGATTACAATTCCCGGGATGACGCCGAGGCCAGCCATGCAGATCTGTTGAGGTAATCCTTCTTTCTTCCGATTCGATCTTGTCTTTGGTTAAAAGAATTCACCGCACGGTCCGGAAAGTGAAACAATCTCACTCTCGTGCTCATTTGAATCCAAAACTTTCTTTGAAGACACAAAGAAACCCGAAGAACGCTGTCAGACGACCCAGCATAGCGGTCAACAAATTACGTCGTCCGGTTTAGCCGACACACCAACCCGGAAACGCTGCTCGAGGTGACTTGTTCTCTGAAAAGCGTTATCCTTTGAAAGGTTTCTTCGATGTCCTCTCAATCCGTCGACCCGAATTATCGGGCTTCTTCCAACTCGTCTGGGCGGTTCATCAACCACTCAACCGCCTCCTCTCAAAGTTCTGCTGGGTAAGCATATTACTCCATTTGTTTTTGCATATGTCGGTTTATCATATTCTAACCCTTGATGTTGTAGCACCAAGGCTCGCCTAAGTAAGAAGGCGAAGACCCTCGACCCTCATGGATGTTGATCCGGAGAAGACTCGAGCATCATGGTGAAAATCCGAAGTTGCTAAAAACAACTCTGCTGGGGTTAATCAAGATGACAATGCTAACCCGCCAGAGGTTGAACCGGATGTCCAAGTTGAGACGTCACATCCTGCTCCACCGAGTCTTGCGGCAAGAAGATAACGGGATTCGCTGCTGATCCGCCAAGCCCGGGTATGAAAGCACCAAGCCCAGGAAAAAATGCCAATCCGGCCAGCCCGGCCAAAGATGACGATGTCGTAGTGACGGGCATCGCATATACCGCCCCTGGCAATCCGGTTGCTCTATCAAGACACAGCGCCAAGGAAGAGTTTACTGCCATGAGTAAAGGGAAGGAAAAACTGATATGTCAGCTTATGACAATCTCTCTGCCCAAGATCTTCACTCCGGCTTCCTGAACCAGCTCTACACAAGTCGTGATTTCGAAGCCGGTCTGGTAAATCTTATGAAGGAGCGCTATGAGGTAAGGAGTTATGCCTCTCTTGTACCTTCATTGCGTAGTAGCCCCCAAGGGCCGGTTCAACTTAGCTTAGTTAAACCGGGACTTAATATAAAACTCAAACTTTTCAGACTTCATTGATGTAGCCCCCAAGGGCCGGTTCAACTTAGTATAGTTAAACCGGGACTGTAACTTGTATCGCCGTAGCAGAACATGTTCGAGCAAATAGCCATTAGCCCCCAAGTGCCAAGTTGAATACCTGTATTGAGCTTGAGACTTTGTGATGAAACTACTAATGTGCTCCCTTTTTGTCACAAAGTGAGATACGCCAACAAACCTCACAAATCAATGACCTTCATGTCAATCTGAAATCTCAACAAGCAGAAGCCTCCAAGGCCAAGGATGAGCTGAAAACCGCCTTGACTACTATGGAGCAGCTCAAGGAGTGGTTTAAATCTGAGCAGGCCAACTGGGATACAGAGAAAGCTGGGTTGCTAAAACGGGCGGAGGATGCCGAAGCAGCTCTTAAACCGGTGACGGAAGAGCTCACCGGATTAAAGCACCAAATTAACGCCATGACCTCTGCAATATTTGGTAAGAAATGTTTCACCAAGGTTATGATTAATATTCCGTTTGACATTTCCGCGGTTTAACCTGAACTTTCTTAAACCGGTATAGGTAAACGCATTGCTCATCCGGGCTCGACATGCGGAAGAAACTCAAGGTCACAGATACGCTAATTGAACAGCTGTATACCGGCACCCAGCGAGTTATTTGCGCCACCTCTTATGATAACACAACTCCTTCCTTGATCAAGGATACACTGGACCGGCTATCCATGATACTAGCACAGCTAGAAGAATTGAAACGATCCGCTGCCCGGGCTGGCACCTTATTGGCTCTAACTCGCGCCAAAGCATGGATAGCTGATCTTGATCCGGCTGACATAGCCAAAGGCTTCCCGGTGCTCAAGAAAATGGCGAAGCATTTGATACTCAAACGGGTAACAAGGAGATGCGTCCTCTGGCGAGTCAATCGGCAGCAGAGGCCAACTGACGGTTCACCGCTCCTTCTACGATGCAAACAATGACGGGTTGAAGCTGTTATTCCGGAAGTGCAGAACCTTGTTCCACCAACCCGTAAGCACACTTATACCCCGACGTTGATCCGGCTGAGCTTATAAGTGAAGAGGCTGTCTTCGTGCTTTAACCCGGATTGTTGGACCACCAATGACTTCCGCCATTAGGTGGTGAGGAGGAAGAAGTTGAACCGACGCCAGACGACCCATCTTCTTCACGCCAACCCGCAATGAAGCTTAATCCGTCTGCCGGTTGATGCATCGGTTGCACTGTCATGACGCCATTCCAAATTTTGGGCCTCTGAATGCCTTGTAATAGGATAGCCATCACTTTTGTTTTTAATATGCCTTCGTGCCCTGGTGCGGACTCCTTTGATTGAATGATCGAACCTTCAATTTAAATTGCATGTAGTTGCAAAATCTTAAACCGCCCAATGATGCATGCCGCCGATCGGTTTGTGACATTCATACATATATGAAATATGGAGGTATATAATCAAAATTTTGTGATACAAAATACCTGCCGTCGCTGAGCATGAGGTTGGCTTATCCAATCTTGAAGCGGAGGTTGTATAAACCATTACTGTCAAAGGAGAGAACAGCTCCTGTGTTTATACTGCCGGTTTACCACGTACACCGTGCCGGGTTAGAATAAGCCCCCTGTTACTCCATAATAGGATGTTAACAGAAAAACATCAAACCGGTGAAATTATCACCGGATTAAGAAAAATTGACCGAATTCCATTAACTGACAGCTTTGAAAACGGTTTAATAATGTTGTCGGTTTAAGAAACGCAACAAAAATCAAATAACAGTTGACAAACATGGGAGCAAGGGCAATGATAAAACGTTTGCAAAAGATAACGCTGTACTGAGCCGATCAGATGGTGTTACCATGGTCGGACACGACCAAGCTCCCTATAAGGTGTAGCCATGGTTCGAGTCAGCCAGGTCCCCAACTGAAACCGTGGCATTATGCCAATCAAGTGGCGTGGCAATGGTTCGGGTTCGACCACGCCCCAAGTGACTCTATGGCCTTAGGCCGATCAAAAGCATGACTGGTTCAGATTTGACCATGTCCCCAAGTGATCTGGTGGCTTACGCCTATCAAAAGGTGTTGCATTGGTTCGGACACGACCAAGCCCCCAAGTGATATCATAAAGCTTTTTAGAAAGCAAACTCAAGGGGTAAACCGGAGGCTGCTTTAAGACAGAACAACTCCATGTAACCACGCATGATGTAACAGAACAGATACCCCGCTTTAGCCGAGGCTCCGGTTTATTGCTTTATTCATAATATACACACTGTCATAATATGTACATAAGTAGAGTCGATGGCTTAGGTATAATAAGGCCGAAGATGAGCTATGTTCCACGGCCTGTTGGTCTCCTCTTCTGACGTGCGTGAGTCTTTATGCTCTCGAACATCGATCAGATAGTACGACCCGTTGTGCAGATTCTGTCGACCACGAAAGGTCCCTCCCAAGGTGGGGATAGCTTGTGCATATCTGTCTGGTCTTGAATGAGCCGAAGCACCAAATCTCCTTCTTGAAAGGTTCTGGTTCTGACCCGGCGACTATGATAACGACGAAGATCCTGCTGGTAAATCGCCGAGCGAGCAGCTGCTATGTCTCGCTCTTCATCCAGCCGATCCAAAGCGTCCTGTCGTGCTGTCTCGTTATCCGCTTCAACATAGGCTGCCACACGAGGTGAGTCATGACGGACGTCGCTGGGAAGGACCGCCTCCGCTCCACAAACCATAAAGAACGGCGTGTATCCCGTGGATCTGTTAGGTGTAGTATTTATACTCCATAACACAGGCGGTAGCTCTTCTACCCAACAACCCGGTGTCCTCTGCAAAGGGACCATAAGCCGGGGCTTGATGCCTCTCAGGATCTCTCGATTGGCTCTTTCCGCTTGACCATTGGACTGTGGGCGAGCTACTGAAGAAACATCAAGCCGGATGTGCTCACATTCGCATAACTCCTTCATGGCACCTTTGGACAAATTGGTACCATTATCTGTAATGATACTGTGTGGAAAACCAAACCGGAAAATCACCTTTTTGATGAACTGAACCGCCGTGGCCGCATCACACTTGCTAACAGGTTCTGCTTCTACCCACTTTGTAAATTTATCAACCGCCACCAACAGGTGTGTCTTCTTGTCCTTGGACCTTTTGAAAGGTCCAACCATATCCAACCCCAAGTCGCATAAGCGGCCAAGTAATTGGAATCATCCTCAATTCTTGGGCCGGTACATGAGCACGTCTGGAAAACTTTTGGCAACCATCACATCGTCTGACCAGATCTTCCGCATCAGGATGGGCAGTCAACCAATAGAAACCGTGGCGGAACGCTTTAGCCAACAAGGATTTTGAACCGGCGTGGTGACCACAGTCTCCTTCATGGATCTCATGCAATATTTCACAGCCTTTCTCAGGGGACACACAGCGTTGAAACGCATACGACACCTTAATCGCAATGATGCAACTTCGCCATTAACAATGGTCATAGACTTAGACCGCCGAACTATCTGCCGGGCCAACGTCTCATCTTACGGTAACTTCGCCCGGTTCATGTACGCCCGGATAAGGGAGCGTCAATCGGAGTGACGCGCAGAGCTGCCACCAATTGAGCCTCCGGATCACGAATAGCCAAATCCGCTTCACCAGGGAGCTTGACTGACGGATTGTGCAGTACGTCGAGAAAAACATTGGGCGGGACCGGTTGCGTTGAGAGCCCAACCGGCTCAAAGCGTCCGCCGCTTCATTTTTCCGGCGATCCACGTGGTCCACCTGATAGCCCTTGAAATGACCTGCGACAACATCCACCTCACGACGATATGCAGCCATGAGTGGGTCCTTGGAATCCCAAGTGCGGACACTGTTGAGCCACTAGGTCCGAGTCACTGAAGCACTTAACCCGGCTTAGATTCATCTCCTTAGCCATCCAAGACCATGGAGCAAGGCTTCATACTCAGCTGCATTGTTAGTACAAGGGAACATTAAGCGGAGAACGTAACAAAACTTGTCACCTCGTGGGGAAGTTAATACAACTCCAGCCCCCGAGCCCTCCAACTGCCTCGATCCGTCAAGATGGATGGTCCAATATGTATGATCCGGCTTTTCTTGAGCGCTTGCAACTCCGTCCAATCATTAATGAAATCCACAAGTGCTTGAGACTTCACCGCCGTCCGAGGCACATACTTCAAACCGTGCGGCCCAAGCTCTATAGCCCACTTGGCAATCCGGCCAGTCGCCTCCCGGTTCTGTATGATATCACCTAAGGGAGCTGAACTGACCACCGTGATGGGATGCCCTTGAAAATACTGCTTCAGCTTGCCATAAAACTCCATACACCAGCTTACGCCAATGTGGATATCTTTGCTTAGATTCAATAAGCACCGCCGATATAATAAACCGGACGTTGAACCGGATGCTCCTTCCCTGCCTCCTTCCGCTCTACCACAATGGCCACGCTAACTGCCCTGGCGTTAGCAGCAACATATAGCAGAAGCGGCTCCTTGTCGATGGGGGCGGCGAGTACAGGCGGGTTGGCCAACTGCCGCTTTAAGTCCTTCAACGCTTCATCAGCGGCTGGACTCCAGACAAACTGATCTGTCTTCCTCAGCATCTGGTATAAAGGGATGGCCTTCTCTCCAAGGCGGCTGATAAACCGGCTCAGCACGGCAATCCGGCCCGCCATACGCTGGACATCATTAATACACTTTGGCTTAGCCAGGGAGGTGATAGCCGTAATCTTCTCCGGATTAGCTTCAATCCCCCTGTTGGACACGAGAAAACCCAATAACTTGCCTGCCGGAACACCAAAAACACATTTGGCCGAGTTGAGCATCATCTTGTAAACCCGCAGGTTGTCAAAGGTTTCTTTCAAATCGTCAATCAGTGTTTCCTTCTTCCTTGACTTAACCACAATATCATCCACATAGGCATGCACATTACGGCCGATCTGTTTATGCAAGCAATTCTGTACACAACGCTGATAAGTTGCTTGGGCGCTCTTGAGCCCAAAAGGCATAGACACATAGCAAAAGGCTCCAAAGGGAGTGATAAACGATGTCTTCTCCTGGTCCTTAACCGCCATCTTGATCTGATGATATCCAGAATACGCATCCAAAAAGCTCAAATGCTCACAACCCGCAGTGGTATCAATAATCTGGTCAATGTGGGGGAGGGCAAAAGGATCTGCTGGACATGCCTTGTTAAGATCTGTGTAATCCACACACATGCGCCAAGTGCCGTTTTTCTTAAGGACCAGCACCGTATTAGCAAGCCACTCTGGATGAAAAACTTCAACGATAAAGCCATTTGCTAAAAGCACAGCAACCTCCTCTCCAATGGCCTTACGCCTCTCCTCGTTAAACCGGGCGGAGCCTGCTTACCGGTTTGTACTTGGGATCAACATTAAGAGTGTGCTCAGCGAGCTCCCTCGGTACACCTGGCATGTCAGAAGGCTTCCATGCAAAAATGTCCCAATTCTCACGGATGAACTCGATGAGCGCGCTTTCCTATTTTGGATCCAAGTTGGCACTGATGCTGAACTGCTTGGACGAATCACCAGGTACGAAGTCAACAAGCTTAGTCTCAGTTGCCGATTTAAACTTCAGGGCCGGATCGTGCTCTATAGTTGGCTTCTTCAATGGAGTCATGTCCGCCGGATCAACATTGTCCTTATAATACTTCAGCTCCTCGGTGGCACAAACCGACTCTGCGTAAGCCGCATCACCTTCCTCACACTCCAAAGTGATCTTGCGGCTCCCATGAACCGTTATTGTCCCCTTGTGACCCGGCATCTTGAGCTGCAAATAGATATAACAAGGTCGTGCCATGAACTTGGCATAAGCCGGCCCAAACAGGCGTGATAAGGACTTTGAATTTTCACCACTTCAAACGTCAATGTTTACGATCCGAGTCATGTTCATCCTCAAGGCCACCTCCGAGCTATTTTACCAACCGGATATCTTGACTTGCGGGCATCACACCATGGAACACTGTATTGGACGGTTTGAGATGTTTATCTGTTAACCCCATACGACGGAAGGTCTCGTAGTACAGGATGTTGATGCTTTGCTCCCTCCGTCCATAAGCACCTTGGTGAACTTATAACCTCCCACCGAGGTGCCACCACCGGGGCTAGCTGACCCGGATTGTCAACCCGGGAGGATGATCCTCTCTACTCCACACAATGGGCTGCTCGACCAGCAGAGGTAATGAGGCACGACCGGTTCAACAACGTTGATCGCCCGCTTCAAGCTTCGGTCTCGCTTGTCTAAGCCGGTGGTGAAGACGTGATATCGCCCACTATTCAAGCGCTTTGGGTTGCTCGATAACCCGACTCATTGTTCGCTGATTGTAACCACCACGGTTATTACGATTGTTCGATTGTTATGTCCGCCGGATTACCATTAAACCTTGGACCGAATTTCCTCCACCGTAACCGGGCGGACCACGAACGCCGCCAAACCTTGATCATATCAGAAAGCATTAGAACTTTTGAACTCCTGCATAATGTAACAATCCTTCCAGAGGTGATTGCTGGCGCCTCCTTCATCCCATGCTTCGGACAGGGTTGATTCAGCAGATAGTTCAAGCGGTCCGGATTGGGATTAGGCGCTCCACCTCGATTCGGGTTGTTTACCCTTTTACCGCTGGCCCTTGTCCTGCTGCGTTAGTGTTGGCTCTGAAGTCCATGTTACCGTTCGCTTTACGCTTATTTCCACCATTACTTGCCGGGTGATCTGCGGCTTTTGGAGTTCTTGTTCTTCTTTCCCTTCCCTGTCTCATCATCATCATCCGACTCGGGATCCTTGGTACTATCAGAATCAGCATACTTCACTAAAGCGCCCATGAGAGTGCCCATGTCATTGCAAAACCGCTTCATACGTCCCAACTTCAACTTTAAAGGTTTAAACCGGCAGTTGCCCTCTAGGGTCAAGATCGCAGAATCAGCGTTGATCCGGTCTGAAGAATGTAAGATTTCCGAGACACGGCGTACCCAATGGGTTGTTGATTCCCCCTCACCCTGAACACAAGCCGCCAAGTCCACCACAGACATGGGCTGATTACAGGTATCTTTGAAATTCTGAATGAACCGGGTCCGCGAATCGGGCCCATGAACTGATGGAATTGGGTGGCAAGCTTTTCAACCAAATGCACGGCCGTGCCCTCGAGCATCATGGTGAAGTACTTTGCACACGCGGCTTCATCCACATCTAGCATCTCCATGGCCATCTCATAACTCTCTATCCATGCTTCTGGAGCCAGATCGACGGTGTAATTTGGCACCTTGCGCGGCCCCTTGAAATCCTTGGGCAAGCGTACATTGCATAAAGCGGGGACGAGGCAAGGCACCCCCAAGGGCTAGAGGTAACTCCAGGCTCAAAGATGGTCAGACGAACCGGCGTCGGTGATAATCCTGATGTCAGGTCGCTAACTCGGCCTCCCTACGTGCGGGCCGGTCCACCACCTCGACCGTTGTCGAAACCACCCGCCGGGTTGTTGCCATGGGCGCACCGCCGCCGTGCATTACTTGATACGGCCCGGTTCATCCACGCTACCGCTATAGCTCCGGCTTGGGCAGGGGGTAGAGTGGATCCGATCGCGGCTGTACGAATACGCTTCCTGTTGGACCAGAGCTGTCCTAAGGAGTTCCTTGACCCGGCGCGTCTCTACCGCCTGTGGTGAATCGCCTTCAATTGGAATCGCCTCCAACCGTGCCGCAGCTGCAACAAGGTTATCCATCGGGTTGGAGTAGTGACTGAGGTGTTTGCACAGCCTAAGGCGTGCGGTATGATGGCGAGGTAGATCTATTATGCGGGAGGCTGAACCGGCGCCCGTCCAGTGCTTCCGCCCGGTTTACCATGGGCGGATTACTGGTCCTCGCTCTGGGTGTTGAAGAGATCTCTTCCCTCGAAAACTGAAGGCAAACGGGATCTGTATTTCCTCTTCATGACTTCATGCGACGCTGCTCGATCCAAAGATGAGCCTATAAGCTTGCGCATCCAAAGCGGCCGCTCTGCCGCCATCTCGGCGTCTGCAGCTGCCAGATCCGCTTTAGCTCGAGTGATTTGTTCCTTCACCTTTGCAATCTCCGCATTATGAATGTCCTGGTCCGCCGGGTTAACCTACGCCATGAGCACAGCCAACGATCGAATAGTTACGATAAAACTTGAGCCGGCGGCGCGACGGGGCCTCTGCCCGGCTGCCATCGCCATTGTTGAACCGGGCGACCATTGTCGCAGCGGTCGAAGAGTGAAGCATCGCTTGTGTACCGCCATGAATATTCCAACCCGGTTGGGCAGATCAAAGGGGTCCGGAATACTGTCACCGTCGGAACAGCCCCCAATCTGGCAATCTTGCAGCTGATACAGAGACTCAGTTTCTCCGGTCGACGACTCGTCATCAGAGTAGACGATGATTTCGCCACCAGATTCTGATCCGTCCTCATAATTTCCTCCATGGATGACTCCCACGAAAGCACGCTTGACGGCCGGTTTAGCCTGGGCAGGTTTCGCACGCTGAGCCGTCTCGACGAGGTCGGTGCAGATGTCCGACTCAGGCCCTGGCTCACCGATCTTGCCGATGAAAACGTGTATGCCACCAAAGGGGACCCGATACCCGTACTCAATCGAGCCGGCCTCAGGGCCCCAGCCTGCATCGTCGATGTAGAGCTTGCCGCGACGACTCTTGGTCATCCGGCCCACAGCATAGCCTTCGAGTCCTTCGAACTTGCCCTCCAAGGTCATCAAACCATCGCGGCGATGGCCCCACGGTGGGCGCCAAATCGTCGTGGTTTTGTCACGGCAGATGTCCTCATGAAAGGACTTAGTCGCGGAGCCATTGCTACGGGTTAACTTAGAGGGGTTAAAGCGGACGCAAAGACATGAGAGTTATACTAGTTCGGCCCCTTCGATGAAGGTAAAAGCCTACGTCTAGTTTGTGATGGGATTGATGTGATCTCGATGACTAGGGAGCAAACAGCTTCGCCTAGACCTCGAGTTATTGTTGTCTGTCCCTAAACTGCCGCCGGGTCGTCCCCTTATATACATGGGTTGACACCCGGCTGGTCTACAGAGTCCCGAGGCCGACTCGTACAAGTGTTCGGCTCGGTCTCTCCTTCCCTTATCTTACAACACAAGTTACATGACTATGGCGGTTTTACCATTATGGGCCCTAATCCGCCTTTGGGCTCCGGGCCTCTAAGTTTCATAGTAAAGCGCCATCTTCTGAGTCTTCGTGGGCTTCAATATAGCTGAGGGTGAACCGGCCCCTCCTGGGCGGTTTACACTCAGTAGTTACATCCCCAACAAGAGTGGTGTAAGAAAGTAGCAGTCTTTTCGCCTAAAAAAGTAACTCAAACATCCACTGACGTGATCGGGCATTTTCACGGGCAGTGATCGGACACGTCTCAAATTTCAGTAGTTGCATCCGAATATCTCATAGATTCTTAAATCCATACAAGGACATGCAAATGAAATAAACCTACGTACTGTACTATATCGATCATCTTGCTACTCATCATCAGAGATGTCGACGATCTCCATGCCCGGCCCCGGCAACATGGACGGCAGTTGCAGCTCCGGCTCCTCCGCTCCGGCCTCCTCCACCTTTATCTCCGCGTCGAGTTCGGCGAAGAGCGCCTCGGATGCCGCCTGCTCCTGCCGGAGGAAGGTTGGCCTCCACATAGGCCTCATCCTGGATGGACTCTAGGATGGCCTGCTTCTCCGCCATCGCCTCCGAATGGGCGGCGGCGAACTCCGCCACCGCTTGAAGCCCGACAGCTCCCGCTCCGGCTGCTCCGCCTCCTCCACCTCCATCAAAGCCAGTTCCTCTTCCTCCTCTTCCCCTGCCTCCTCCGGCTCCGGCGAGTTCGGAGGCAGGTCGGCAGCGATGCAGGCGACGCGTGCGGCTTGTCTCGCCCTGATCTCATGCTGGATCTCGTACCGGCGCTCCGGCGTGAGCATTGCATAGTACTGAAGGAAATATGCACTAGAGGCAACAATAAAGTTGTTATTTATATTTCCTTATATCATGATAAATGTTTATTATTCATGCTAGAATTGTATTAACCAGAAACTTAGTACATGTGTGAATACATAGACAAACAGGGTGTCACTAGTATGCCTCTACTTGACTAGCTCGTTAATCAAAGATGGTTAAGTTTCCTAGCCATAGACATGAGTTGTCATTTGATGAACGGGATCACATCATTAGAGAATGATGTGATGGACAAGACCCATCCGTTAGCTTAGCATAAATGATCGTTCAGTATTATTGCTATTGCTTTCATCATGACTTATACATGTTCCTCTGACTATGAGATTATGCAACGCCCGAATACCGGAAGAACACCTTGTGTGCTATCAAACGTCACAAGTAACTGGGTGATTATAAAGATGCTCTACAGGTGTCTCCGATGGTGTCTGTTGAGTTGGCATAGATTGGGATTAGGATTTGTCACTCAGTGTATCGGAGAGGTATCTCTGGGCCCTCTCGGTAATGCACATCACTATGAGCCTTGCAAGCAATGTGATTAATGAGTTGCCGGTAACGAGATTGAACTAGGTATGATGATATCGATGATCGAATCTCGGGCAAGTGACATACTAATGACAAAGGGAACAACGCATGTTGTTATGCGGTTTGACCGATAAAGATCTTTGTAGAATATGTAGGAGCCAATATGAGCATCCAAGTTCCACTATTGGTTATTAACCGGAGATGCGTCTCGGTCATGTCTACATAGTTCTCAAACCCGCAGGGTCCGCACGCTTAATGTTCAATGACGATTTGTATTATGATTTATGTGATTTGATGACCGAAGGTAGTTCGGTGTCCCGGATGAGATCAGGGACATGACAAGGAGTCTCAAAATGGTCAAGAGGTAAAGATCGATATATTGGAAGGCTATATTCGTACATCGGAAAGGTTCCGAGTGATTCGGGTATTTTTCGGAGTACCGGAGAGTTACGGGAATTCGCCGGGGGAAGTAGTGAGCCTTAATGGGACATATGGGAAAGGATAGAAGGGCTTCAAGGGTTGCCCCCCCCGATGGCAAGTCCGAATTGAACTAGGGAGGGGCGGCGCCCCCCTCTCTTTCCTTCTCCCTCTCCTACTTCTTCCCTCTCTCCCCTCTTGGAAAAGGAAGGGGACTCCAACTAGGATTATAACTTGTAGCATTTTTGTAACTTGATTTTTTAATGAAAATACTGTAGAACGATTGTTCTACTGTCAGGGCTAAAAAAACTCCAACTAGGATTGGGAATCCTAGTTTGACTCCCCCTATAGGCGCGCCCCTCCTAGGCCGGCCTCCTCCTCCTCCCCCCTTTATATACGTGGGCAGGGGGCACCCCAAAGGCACTCCAAGATTTGTCTTAGCCATGTGCGGTGCCCCCCTCCACAGTTACAAACCTCGGTCATATCTCCGTAGTGCTTAGGCGAAGCCCTGTGCAGGTAACTTCATCATCACCGTCGCCACGTCGTCGTGCTGACAGAACTCTCCTTCGGCCTCAATTGGATCAAGAGCCCGAGGGACGTCATCGAGTTGAACGTGTGCTGAACGCGGAGTGCCGTACGTTCGATACTTGGATCGGTTGGATCGCGAAGACGTTTAACTACATCAACCGTGTTACTAAACGCTTCCGCTTTGTTATTCAGGACACATGAGGTTCTCGGAGGATAGATGACCACATACTCCTCCGGCATACCAGCACTCTGTACCAATAGCCTTGAGGCATCATGGATAGTCTCGGTTGATTGGAGCTCTTCGTCTACGGTGGTGGTGTTCTCATGCGGCTCAGGTTGGTAATGGTTTCTCAAGACCCTTTCATGGTTACCGTTGTGTTGCGGCGAGCTTGGAGCTCTTGGTTTTGTCTCGACTCATCTTTGCTCAAGGATGGCGCAAGATGCCTCTCAAACTATTATTCATTCCGTCTTTTTGTGGCGGAGCCCCGGTCAAGGTTTGTGTCTGGGATGACACTCTTTGATTGTGGATGCTCCTGAGTAGTGCCATGGGGCCGGTATGCCCGCCGATGCGTTCGGCTGTTTGCAAAGTCCTGGTGTTGTGATCTCTCGTCGACACCCCACATCTACTTGTGTCTCTCATGGTGATGGTCTTATGTCTGTCAGCTTGGTCGTGCTTTCTACGGTTTTCGGCCTGGTTTTCCTTATAAACAGGGTCAATTTGTTAAGGTTGTCGATCTGGTTTTCCTTATGAACTGGATCATCACTCTGGCATGTTGGCCACTTTGAGTAATATATTCAGCTGGGGAAACTCCCCCCCCCCCCCGATGATTCTAAAAAAAATGCTTCGGCTTTCGGTCTACGAGGGTACGTAGACACACTCCCCGCTCGTTGCTATGCATCTCCTAGATAGATCTTGCGTGATCGTAGGTAAATTTTTTGAAATACCGCGTCCCCCAATAGTGGCATCCGAGCCAGGTCTATGCGTATATTTTAGATGCACGAGTAGAACACAAAGAGTTGTGGGCGATAATAGTCATACTGCTTACCAGCATGTCATACTTTGATTCGGCGGTATTGTTGGATGAAGCTTCCCAGACCAACATTAGATGACCGCGTTCATGAGACTGGTTCTACCACCGTGCTTCACACACATGTGGCCAGTGGGTGTCTGTTTCTCCAACTTTAGTTGAATCGAGTGTGACTACGCCCGGTCCTTCTTGAAGGTTAAAACAACACACTTGACGAAAAATCATTGTGGTTTTAATGCGTAGGTAAGAACGGTTCTTGCTAGTAGCCCATAGCAGCCACGTAAAAACTTGCAACTACAAAGTAGAGAACGTCTAACTTGTTTTTGCAGGGCTTGCTGTGATGTGATATGGTCAATACGTGATGATATATAATTTGTTGTATGAGATGATCATGTTTTGTAACTGTTATCGGGAACTGGCAGGAGTCATATGGTTGTCGCTTTATTGTATGAAATGCAATCGCCATGTAATTGCTTTACTTTATCACTAAGCGGTAGCGATAGTCGTAGAAGCAATAGTTGGCGAGACGATAACGATGATTCAATGGAGATCAAGGTGTCAAGCCGGTGACGATAGTGATCATGACGGTGCTTTGGAGATGGAGATCAAAGGCACAAGATGATGATGGTCATATCATATCACTTATTTGATTGCATGTGATGTTTATCCTTGTATGCATCTTATTTTGCTTAGTATGGCGGTAGCATTATAAGATGATCTTGTTGGGGAACGTAGCAATTTCAAAAAAAAATTCCTACGCACACACAGGACCATGGTGATGGCATAGCAACGAGAGGGGAGAGAGTTGTCTACGTACCCTCGTAGACCAAAGCGGAAGCGATCACAACGTAGAGGAAGTAGTCGTACGTTCTCCTCGCGACCCTGTCGATCCCAACGCCGTTACTCCGGCACCTCCGAGTCGATCACGACGTAGAGGAAGTAGTCGTACGTTCTCCTCCCGATCCAGCCGATCCCAGCTCCGTTACTCCGGCGCCTCCGAGTTCTTGGCACACGTTCAGCTCGATGACGCTCCTCGGGCTCCGATCCAGCAAAGCTCCGGGGAGAGGGAGTTCACAAGACGACTGACGGCGTGGTGACGATCTTGATGTTTCACCGATGCAGGGCTTCGCCTAAGCACCGCTACGATATGACCGAGGTGGAATATGGTGGAGGGGGGCACCGCACACGGCTAAGGAACGATCTCAAGGATCAACTTGTGTGTCCTAGGGTGCCCCCCTACCCCCGTATATAAAGGAGGGAGGGAGGAGGTGGCCGGCCTCAAGGGGGGCGCACCATAGGGAGGGGGAAACCTACTCCAAGTAGGTTTCACTCTCCTTTCCTTATCTTATTTGGAGGGGAAGGAAGGAGTACTAGTATTAGGAAGTAGTACTAGTAGTAGGAATAGGAAGAGGGGAAGGAGAAAGGAAAGGGGTCGGCCCCCTCCCCAATTCGGATTGGGCTTGGGGCGCGCCTCCCTTGTTCCTTCTCCCTTCCTCCTACATGGGCCCAATAAGGCCCATATACCTCCCGGGGTTCCAGAACCTCCGGAGCTCCAAACTTCTCCGGAACCTTTCCGGTGTCCAAATATATCCGTCCAATATATTAATCTTTGTGTCTCGACCATTTCGAGACTCCTCGTCATGTCCGTGATCATATCCGGACTCAACAACCTTCGGTACATCAAAATACATAAACTCATAATATAAGCGCCATCGAAACCTTAAGCGTGCGGACCCTACGGTTCGAGAATAATGTAGACATGACCGAGACATATCTCCGGTCAATAACCAATAGCGGGACCTGGATGCCCATATTGGTTCCTACATTTTCTACGAAGATCTTTATCGGTCAGACCGCATAACAACATACGTTGTTCCCTTCGTCATCGGTATGTTACTTACCCGAGATTCGATCGTCGGTATCCAATACCTAGTTCAATCTCTCATCGGGTAAGTCTCTTTACTCGCTCCGTAATACATCATCTAACAACTAACTCATTAGTTGTAATGCTTGCAAGGCTTATGTGATGTGTATTACCGAGAAGGCCCAGAGATACCTCTCCAGACAATCGGAGTGACAAAACCTAATCTCGAAATACGCCAACCCAACAAGTACCTTTGGAGACACTGTAGTACTCCTTTATAATCACCCGATTACGTTGTGACGCTTTGGTAGTACCAAAGTGTTCCTCCGTAAACGGAGTTGCATAATCTCATAGTTATAGGAACATGTATAAGTCATGAAGAAAGCAATAGCAATATACTAAACGATCAAGTGCTAAGCTAACGGAATGGGTCATGTCAATCACATCATTCTTCTAATGAGGTGATCCCATTAATCAAATGACAACACATGTCTATGGTTAGGAAACATAACCATCTTTGATTAATGAGCTAGTCTAGTAGAGGCTTACTAGTGACTATCTGTTTGTCTATGTATTCACACATGTATTATGTTTCCGGTTAATACAATTCTAGCATGAATAATAAACATTTATCATGATATAAGGAAATAAATAATAACTTTATTATTGCCTCTAGGGCATATTTCCTTGATCTCCCACTTGCACTAGAGTCAATAATCTAGATTACACAGTAATGATTCTAACACCCATGGAGTCTTGGTGCTGATCATGTGTTGCTCGTGGAAGAGGCTTAGTCAATGGGTCTGCAACATTCAGATCCGTATGTATTTTGCAAATCTCTATGTCTCCCACTTGGACTTGGTCGAATGGAATTGAAGCGTCTCTTGATATGCTTGGTCCTCTTGTGAAATCTGGATTCCTTTGCCAAGGCAATTGCACCGGTATTGTCACAGAGAAGATCTTCATTGGTCGATGCACTAGGTATAACACCTAGATCGGAAATGAACTCTTTCATCCAGACTCCTTCATTTGCTGCTTCGAAGCAGCTATGTACTCCGCTTCACATGTAGATCCCGCCACGACGCTTTGTTTAGAACTGCACCAACCGACAGCTCCACCGTTTAACAAAAACACGTATCCGGGTTTGCGATTTAGAATCGTCCGGATCGGTGTCAAAGCTTGCATCGACGTAACCATTTACGACTAGCTCTTTGTCACCTCCATATACGAGAAACATATCCTTAGTCCTTTTCGGTATTTCAGGATGTTCTTGACCGCTGTCCGATGATCGACTCTGGATTACTTTGGTACCTTCCTGCCAAGCTTACAGCTAAGCATACGTCAGTGCGGTACACGCATTGCATACATGATAGAGCCTATGGCTGAAGCATAGGGAACATCTTTCATTTTCTCTCTATCTTCTGCTGTGGTCGGGCATTGAGTCGACTCAATTTTACACCTTGTATGTCTGTAAAAACCTTTCTTTGCACGATCCATTTTGAACTTCTTCAAAACTTTATCAAGGTATGTGCTTTGTGAAAGTCCAATTAAGCGTCTTGATCTATCTCTATAGATCTTGATGCCCAATATGTAAGCAGCTTCACCGAGGTCTTTCATTGAAAACTTTTGTTCAAGTATCCTTTTATGCTATCCAGAAATTCTATATCATTTCCAATCAATACTATGTCGTCCACATATAATATCGGAAATGCTTTCTGAGCTCCCACTCACTTTCTTGTAAATACAGGCTTCTCCAAAAGTCTCAGATAAAACCATATGCTTTGATCACACTATCAAAGCGTTTATTCCAACTCCGAGAGGCTTGCACGGACCATAAATTGATCGCTGGAGCTTGCACACTTTGTTAGCGGCCTTTGGATCAACAAAACCTTCTGGTTGCATCATATACAACTCTTCTTCTAGAAATCCATTCAAGAATGCAGTTTTACATCCATTTGCCAAATTTCATAATCATAAAATGCGGCAATTGCTAACATGATTCGGACAGACTTAAGCATCGCTACGGGTGAGAAAGTCTCATCGTAGTCAACCCCTTGAACTTGTCGAAAACCTTTTGCAACAAGTCGAGCTTTAGAGACAGTTACATTAACATCGGCGTCAGTCTTCTTCTTAAAGATCCATTTATTCTCAATGGCTTGCCGATCATCGGGCAAGTCAACCAAAGTCCATACTTTGTTCTCATACATGGATCCCATCTCAGATTTCATGGCTTCCAGCCATTTTATGGAATCTGGGCTCACCATCGCTTCTTCATAGTTTGTAGGTTCACCATGGTCAAGTAACATGACTTCGAATAGGATTACCGTACCACCTTTCGGGTGCGTATTTTATTCTGCTTGACCTCTGAAGTTCAAGAGCAACTTGATTTGAAGTTTCATGATCAACATCATTAGTTTCCTCACTAATTGGTGTAGTTGTCACAGGAACCGCTTTCTTGTGATGAACTACTTTCCAATAAGGGAGCAGATCTGATTATCTCATCAAGTTCTACTTTCCTCCCACTCACTTCTTTCGAGAGAAACTCCTTCTCTAGAAAGGATCCGAATTTAGCAACGAAAATCTTGCCTTCAGATCTGTGATAGAAGGTGTACCCATGATCTCCTTTGGGTATCCTATGAAGACACATTTTTCCGATTTGGGTTCGAGCTTATCTGGTTGAAGTTTCTTCACATAAGCATCGCAGCCCCAAATTTTAAGAAACGACAACTTTGGTTTCTTGCCAAACCATAGTTCATACGGTGTCGTCTCAACAGATTTAGATGGTGCCCTATTTAACGTGAATGCGGCCGTCTCTAAAGCATATCCCCAAAGCGATAGCGGTAAATCAGTAAGAGACATCATAGATCGCACCATATCAAGTAAAAGTACGACACTGACGTTCGGACACACCATTTCTCCGTGGTGTTCCGGTGGCGTTAGTTGCGAAACTATTCCACATTGTTTTAAATGTAAACCAAACTCGTAACTCAAATATTCTCCTCCACGATCAGATCGTAGATACTTTATTTTCTTGTTACGATGATTTTCCACTTCACTCTGAAATTCTTTGAACTTTTCAAATGTTTCAGATTTGTGTTTCATTAAGTAGATATACCCATATCTGCTCAAATCATCTGTGAAGGTGAGAAAATAACGATACCACTGGCGATGCCTCAATATTCATTGGACCACAAACATCAGTATGTATGATTTCCAACAAATCAGTTGCTCGCTCCATAGTTCCGGAGAACGGCGTTTTGGTCATCTTGCCCATGAGGCACGGTTCGCAAGTACCAAGTGATTCATAATCAAGTGATTCCGAAGCCCATCAAGATGGAGTTTCTTCATGCTTTTACACCGATATGACCTAAACGGCGATACACAAATAAGTTGCATTATCATTATCAACTCTGCATCTTTTGGTTTCAACATTATGAATATGTGTATTACTACTATCGAGATTCAATAAAAATAGACCATTCTTCAAGGGTGCGTGACCATAAAAGATATTACTCATATAAATAGAACAACCATTATTCTCTCGATTTAAATGAATAACCGTCTCGCATTAAACAAGATCCAGATATAATGTTCATGCTCAACGCCGGCACCAAATAACAATTATTTAGGTCTAAAATTAATCCCGAAGGTAGATGTAGAGGTAGCGTGCCGACCGCGATCACATTGACCTTGGAACCGCTTTCCCACGCGCATCGTCACCTCGTCCTTTGCGGTGCTCGTCTATTCCGTAGTCCCTGCTTCGAGTTGCAAATATTAGCAACAGAACCAGTATCAAATACCAGTGCTACTACGAGCTCTAGTAAGGTACACATCAATAACATGTATATCACATATACCTTTGTTCACCTTGCCATCCTTCTTATCCGCCAAATACTTGGGGCAGTTCCGCTTCCAAAGGTCCAGTCGCTTGCAAGAAAAACACTCGATTTCAGGCTTAGGTCCAGACTTGGGTTTCTTCTCTTGAGCAGCAACTTTCTTGCTGTTCTTTTTGAAGTTGCCCTTCTTCTTCCCTTTGGCCCTTCTCTTGAAACCAGTGGTCTTGTTGACGATCAACACTTCATGCTCTTTCTTGATTTCTACCTCCGCGGCTTTTAGCATTGCGAAGAGCTCAGGAATTGTCTTAGTCATCCCTTGCATATTATAGTTCATCACGAAGCTCTTGTAGCTTGGTGGCAGTGATTGGAGAATTACATCAATGACACTATCATCCGGAAGATTAACTCCCAGCTGAATTAAGTGATTATTATACCCAGACATTTTGAGTATGTGCTCACTGACATAACTGTTCTCCTCCATCTTGCAGCTATAGAACTTATTGGAGACTTCATATCTCTCAATCCGGGCATTTGCTTGAAATATTAACTTCAACTCTTGGAACATCTCATATGCTCCATGACGCTCAAAACGTCGTTGAAGACCCGGTTCTAAGCCGTAAAGCATGGCACATCGAACTATAGAGTAGTCATCAGCTTTGCTCGCCAGACGTTCACAACCACGGCGTTGCTCTGCGGCGGGCCTGGCACCTAAGCGGTGCTTCCAGTGACGTAATTCTTACGTGCAGCAATGAGGATAATCCTCAAATTACGGACCCAGTCCGTGTAATTGCTACCATCATCTTTCAACTTTGCTTTCTCAAGGAACGCATTAAAATTCAACGGAACAACAAAGACGAGCCATCTATCTACAAGAAACACAGACAAGCAAAATACTATCGGTACTAAGTTCATGATAAATTTAAGTTTTAATTAATCATATTACTAAAGAACTCCCACTTAGACAGACATCTCTCTAGTCATCTAAGTGATCACGTGATCCAAATCAACTAAACCATAACCGATCATCACGTGAGATGGAGTAGTTTTCAATGGTGAACATCTTATGTTGATCATATCTACTATATGATTCACGCTCGACCTTTCGGTCTCCGTGTTCCGAGGCCATATCTGTTATATGCTAGGCTCGTCAAGTTTAACTCGAGTATTTAGCGTGTAAACTGTTTTGCACCCGTTGTAGATGGACGTAGAACTTATCACACCCGATCATCACGTGGTGTCCGGGTACTACGAACTTTGGCAACGGTGCATACTCGGGAGAACACTTCTTGATAATTTTAGTGAGAGATCATCTTATAATGCTACCGTCAATCAAAGCAAGATAAGATGCATAAAGGATAAACATCACATGCAATCAATATAAGTGATATGATATGGCCATCATCATCTTGTGCTTGTGATCTCCATCTCAAGCACCGTCGTGATCACCATCGTCACCGGGCGCGACACCTTGATCTCCATCGTAGCATCGTTGTCGTTTACGCCATCTATTGCTTCTCGACTATCGCTACCGCTTAGTGATAAAGTAAAGCAATTACGTAGCGTTGCATTTCATACAATAAAGCGACAACCATATGGCTCACGCCGATTGCCGATAACTCGGTTACAAAACATGATCATCTCATACAATAAAATATAGCATCACGTCTTGACCATATCACATCACAACATGCCCTGCAAAAACAAGTTAGACGTCCTCTACTTTGTTGTTGCAAGTTTACGTGGCTGCTACGGGCTGAGCAAGAACCGATCTTACCAACGCATCAAAACCACAACGATACTTCGTCAAATAGACTCCGTTTTAACCTTCTCAAGGACCGGGCGTAGCCACACTTCAGTTCAACTAAAGTGAGAGAGACAGACACCCGCCAGCCACCTTTAAGCACGAGTGCTCAGAACGGTGAAACCAGTCTCGCGTAAGCGCACGGCGTAATGTCGGTCCGGCCGCTTCATCTCACAATACCGCTGAACCAAAGTATGACATGCTTTGGTAGGCGGTATGACTTGTATCGCCCACAACTCACTTGGGTTCTACTCGTGCATATGACATCAACGCATAAAACCTGGCTCGGATGCCACTGTTGGGGAACGAAGCAATTTCAAAAAAAAATTCCTACGCACACACCGGACCATGGTGATGGCATAGCAACGAGAGGGAGAGAGTTGTCTCACGCCCTCGTAGACCAAAGCGGAAGCGATCACAACGTAGAGGAAGTAGTCGACGTTCTCCTCGCGACCTGTCGATCCCAGCGCCGTTACTCCGGCACCTCCGAGTCGATCACGGCGTAGAGGAAGTAGTCGTCACGTTCTCCTCGCGATCCGGCCGATCGGCGCCGTTACTCGGCGCCTCGGAGTTCTTGGCACACGCTCAGCTCGATGGCGCTCCTCGGGCTCCGATCAGCAAAGCTCCGGGGAGAGGGAGTTCCGTCAGCACGACGGCGTGGTGACGATCTTGATGTTTCACCGATGCAGGGCTTCGCCTAAGCACCGCTACGATATGACCGAGGTGGAATATGGTGGAGGGGGGCACCGCACACGGCTAAGGAACGATCTCAAGGATCAACTTGTGTGTCCTAGGTGCCCCCTCCCCGTATATAAAGGAGGGAGGGAGGAGGTGGCCGGCCTCAAGGGGCGCACCATAGGGAGGAAACCTACTCCAAGTAGGTTTCCTCTCCTTTCCTTATCTTGTTTGGAGGGAAGGAAGGAGTACTAGTATTAGGAAGTAGTACTAGTAGTAGGAATAGGAAGAGGGGAAGGAGAAAGGAAAGGGGGCGGCCCCCCTCCCCAGTCGGATTGGGCTTGGGGCGCGCCTCCCTTGTTCCTTCTCCCTTCCTCCTACATGGTCCCAATCAGGCCAATATACCTCCCGGGGGGTTCCGGTAACCTCCCGGAGCTCCAAACTTCTCCGGAACCTTTCCTGTGTCCAAATATATCCGTCCAATATATTAATCTTTGTGTCTCGACCATTTCGAGACTCCTCGTCATGTCCGTGATCATATCCGGGACTCCGAATAACCTTCGGTACATCAAAATACATAAACTCATAATATAAGCATCGCCATCGAAACCTTAAGCGCATGGACCCTACGGTTCGAGAATAATGTAGACATGACCGAGACATATCTCCGGTCAATAACCAATAGCGGGACCTGGATGCCCATATTGGTTCCTACATTTTCACGAAGATCTTTATCGGTCAGACCGCATAACAACATCACGTTGTTCCCTTCGTCATCGGTATGTTACTTACCCGAGATTCGATCGTCGGTATCCAATACCTAGTTCAATCTAGATTCTTTGGTAAGTCTCTTTACTCGTTCCGTAATACATCATCTAACAACTAACTCATTAGTTGTAATGCTTGCAAGGCTTATGTGATGTGTATTACCGAGAAGGCCCAGAGATACCTCTCCGACAATCGGAGTGACAAAACCTAATCTCGAAATACGCCAACCCAACAAGTACCTTTGGAGACACCTGTAGTACTCCTTTATAATCACCCGATTACGTTGTGACGTTTGGTAGTACCCAAAGTGTTCTTCCGGTAAACGGGAGTTGCATAATCTCATAGTTATAGGAACATGTATAAGTCATGAAGAAAGCAATAGCAATATACTAAGCGATCAAGTGCTAAGCTAACGGAATGGGTCATGTCAATCACATCATTCTTCTAATGAGGTGATCCCATTAATCAAATGACAACACATGTCTATGGTTAGGAAACATAACCATCTTTGATTAATGAGCTAGTCTAGTAGAGGCTTACTAGTGACTATCTGTTTGTCTATGTATTCACACATGTATTATGTTTCCGGTTAATACAATTCTAGCATGAATAATAAACATTTATCATGATATAAGGAAATAAATAATAACTATATTATTGCCTCTAGGGCATATTTCCTTCAGATCTTTCACTAAATTTCAAGGTATAAGTGTTCTCCCTGAGTATGCACCGTTGCGACAGTTCGTCGTGCTGAGACACCACGTGATGATCGGGTGTGATAAGCTCTACGTTCACATACAACGGGTGCAAGTCAGTTTTGCACACGCAGAATACTCGGGTTAAACTTGACGAGCCTAGCATATGCAGATATGGCCTCGGAACACTAAGACCGAAAGGTCGAGCGTGAATCATATAGTAGATATGATCAACATAGTGATGTTCACCATTGAAAACTACTCCATCTCACGTGATGATTCGACATGGTTTAGTTGATATGGATCACATGATCATTTAGATGACTAGAGGGATGTCTATCTAAGTGGGAGTTCTTAAGAAATATGATTAATTGAACTTTAATTTATCATGAACTTAGTCCTTATAGTATTTGCATAACTATGTTGTAGATCAATAACTCGTGATGTAGCTCCCCGTTTATTTTTGATATGTTCCTAGAGAAAAACTATGTTGAAAGATGATAGTAGCAATGATGCGGACTAGGTCTGTGATCTGAGGATTATCCTCATTGCTACACAGAAGAATTATGTCCTTGATGCACCGCTAGGTGATGGACCTATTGCGAAGCGGAATCTGAGGCGTTATGAACGTTTGACAAGCTCGGTATGATGACTACTTGATAGTTTAGTGCACCATGCTTTACGGCTTAGAACCGGGACTTCAAAAATGTTTTGAAATATCACGGAATATATGAGATGTTCCAAGGGCTGAAATTGGTATTTCAGACTCATGCCCGGGTCGAGAGGTATGAGACCTCTAACAAGTACTTTGCCTACAAGATGGAGGAAAATAGCTCAACCAGTGAGCATGTGCTCAGATTGTCTGAGTACTACAATCGCTTGAATCAAGTGGGAGTTAATATTCCAGATAAAATAGTGATTGACAGTGTTCTCTAGTCACTATCATCAAGTTACTGGAACTTCATGATGAACTATAATATGCAAGGGACGACGAAAACGATTCCCGAGCTCTTCGTTATGCTGAAATCGATGAACGTAGAAATCAAGAAAAGCATCAAATGTTGATGGTTGACAAGTCCACTAGTTTCAAGTAAAAGGGCAAGGGAAAGAAAGGGAACTTCAAGAAAAATGGCAACCAAGTTGCCACTCCCATGAAGAAGCCTAAAGCTAGACCCAAGCCTGAAACTAAGTGCTTCTACTGCAAGGAAACGGTCACTGGAAGTGGAACTGCCCTAGATACTTGGCGGATAAGAAGGATGACAAAGTGAACAAAGGTATATTTGATATACATGTTATTGATGTGTACTTTACTAGTGTTTATAGCAACCCCTCGGTATTTGATACTGGTTCAGTTGCTAAGAGTAGTAACTTGAAACATGAGTTACAAAATGAACAGAGACTAATTGAGGACGAGGTGACGATGTGTGTTGGAAGTAATTCCAGGGTTGATAAGATCACCATCACACACTCCCTTTACCTTCGAGATTAGTGTTGAACCTAAAATAAATGTTATTTGGTGTTTGCGTTGAGCATGAATATGATTGGATCATGTTTATTGTGATACGGTTATTAATTTAAGTCAAATAATAATTGTTGTTCTGTTTACATGAATAAAACCTTCTATGGTCATACACCCAATGTGTGTTTATTGAAACTCGATCGTAGTGATACACATATTCATAATATTGAAGCCAAAAAGATGCAAAGTTAATAATGACAGTGCAACTTATTTGGGGCACTGTCGTTTAGGTCATATTGGTGTAAAGCGCATGAAGAAACTCCATGCTGATGGGATTTTTGGAATCACTTGATTATGAATCACTTGATGCTTGCAAACCATGCCTCATGGGCAAGATGACTAAGACTCCGTTCTCCGGAACAATGGAGCGAGCAACTGACTTATTGGAAATAATACATACTGATGTATGCGGTCCGATGAGTGTTGGGCTCGCGGCGGGTATTGTTATTTTCTGACCTTCACAGATGATTTGAGAAGATATGGGTATATCTACTTGATGAAACATAAGTTTGAAACATTTGAAAAGTCCAAAGAATTTCAGAGTGAAGTGGAAAATCATCGTAACAAGAAAATAAAGTTTCTATGATCTGATCGCAGAGGCGAATATTTGAGTTACGAGTTTGGTCTTCATTTGAAACAATGTGGAATAGTTTCACAACTCACGCCACCTGGAATACCACAACGTAATGGTGTGTACAGACGTTGTAACCACACTTTATTAGATATGGTGCGATCTATGACACTACAAAAAAAAGACACATCCGTGACATTTTGGGCTGAATGAAAAAAAATTATGTCATACTTATGACACTTCTATGACAATAATTGTGAGAAAACCCGGTATCATCATAGATGTGGTGGGGTCCTACTTCTATGACAAAAAATCATGACAGAAAATGGGCTTTTCGTCCTGGGCGGGCTGGTGACGCAGCTGCATGACATTCTTTAGGCCGTCCATGACGGGAAAAATCGTGGTAGAAGCGAGGGTGAGGAAAATATCAGGGTGTTCCCGGTTACGGTGGGTGGTCAGGGCCGAGCGATGAGCGTTTCTCTCATACACGCACGCGCGTGGGTGCGAGGCATTTGGCTCTAACTGAACCCGAGCGAGGCGTTGGGCTCTAATCGAACCCGGCGATTACCTTTGTAGGCTACGCGTTACTGAACCCGAGCGATCGATCGATGGCTGTTAACTGAACTCAATCGAGCGATTCCTTCGCTACTGCTGCTAACTGAAGCTGATCGATGCTGCCTCTGGATGAACAGTGAGCATTGCTTGGGGGTTTGGATGAACAGTTCCCGGTGGGGGTGGATGAACTGGACCCCATGGTGTTGCCTCTGGATGAACAGGACCCCGATCGATCGAGCCGGTTGGAGCTGGATGAACAGGATCCCGTGGAGGGCTGGATGAACAGGACCACCCCGTGGAGGGCTGGATGAACAGGACCACCCCGTGGAGGGCTGGATGAACAGTAGACAGTGGAGGGCTGGATGAACAGTAGCCCGTGGAGGGGTGGTTGAACAGGAGCCCGTGGAGAGGGCTGGTTGAACAAGAGCGGTGGAGTAAGCGCGATGGAGGCTGGATGAACAGGAACTGTGGATGAGCGATCGCAGGTGGAGGCTGGAGGAGGTCGACGGTGGATGAACAGTAGCCCGTGGAGGCTGGAGGGGGTCGATGGTGGAGATGAACAATATCCCGTGGAGTCCCGTTTTGCGGTACGCCACACCCCTCCCGATGAACAGGACCCCTGTTTCGACCGTAGCACTCCAACACAAGTCCGTTTCCTCCGTTTTGCGGTACGCCACACCCCTCCCGATCAACAGGACCCCCGTTTCGACCATAGGAGGTTCGTTTCCTTCGTTTTGCGATACGCCAGACCCCACCCGATGAACAGGATCCCATTTCGACCGTGGTTGGTCGAACACAAGGCCGTTTCCTCCATTCTGCGATACGCCAGGCCTCGTTTCCATCGGCTTTTCCATCCAAGCCCTCCCGATGAACACGACGACGCGTTCCGTTCCGACCCAGCCGGTTGGCTCCCCATGAACACGACGACAACGCAGTTTCTCCATTCTGACCCAGCCATGTACATGAGCTCAGGACATACGTATGCGCGAGTAGGCCTTCGAGACCCTGCCCGTATGTATGTACATGGCCGTATTTTCTTTCTTGCACAGTGGCCGCTGTACATATGTGTACACGCTACATGCGCGCCTCTACTACGACACGTGCGCGCCTCTACATCGACCAGTATGTACGTACACGTTCGCGACCAAAATGACAACGCTACGTACGCTTCGACCAGGTGGTCCCGACTGTCACACACTTCCTTGCCTGCGAAGATGTAGCTGGTGGGTCCCAGCAGTCAGGGGGCCGAATCGTCTTTTTTTGTGCCCGGACGCACTTCCTTGCGTGTGAAGATGTAGCTGGTGGGTCCCAGCAGTCAGGGGGAAACGTTTTTTTCGCGAAATATGATGGCCCGTCCGGTGGGTCCCAGCTGTCAGGTGGAGGAGTAATTATTTTGCGCGTAATAAGGAGGAACTTCCTTGTGGCCGCCGTGGACCCAGCTGTCAGCCTCTCCACGTATAGTGCTCTTCCGATGGAAGTCGTTTCCTTGACCACGTTGACCACGCCGCGCCGAGAGCACCAGGGCGGTGGACGACAGCGAGGCCTAGGAAGGGGACGACGCAGAGCCGGGGAAGACGCGGCAGTGGAAGCCCGCTCGGAGAGGAGTACAAGGGTTCACTGGTTCCGCTGTGGTGTGAGGCTGTCGTCGCTGCAGGGCCTGGCCAGCGGTGGGAATATTAGGGGACGGTGAGGCCTCCGTGGCAGCACAGTCGGCCATGGGAGGTGGGAGCATGCGGCACGACCGGCGTTGCTTTGGGCGGCTGGAGCAAGAAGACCAGAGGTTGAGGAAGCACTACGGTCGTTGGATGGACATCGTATGGTCACTGGAGCTAGAATCGTTCATATTGACTAAGTTGACAAAGCACTCCGTCCCCGTCAACTTAGTAGGCCCACAAGTCAGCCTCCCACCAAGGTGGGTCCCAACTAGCAGGGGGAGTATTCATTTTTTGTGCGTAATAAGGAGGCACTTCCGGTGGGTCCGAGCTGACAGCGGGGGGAACGTTTTTTTCGTGAAATACGGTGGCCCATCCGGTGGGTCCTAGCAGTCAGGGGGGAAATATTTTTTCTCCAAATACGGTGGCCCGTCTGGTTTGTCCCTGCTGTCAGGTGGAGGAATAATTATTTTCCGTGTAATAAGGAGGCACTTCCTTGCGGCTGCCGTGGACCCAGCTGTTAGCCTCTCCACGTACAGTACTCTTCCGATGGAAGTCGTTCCTTGACCAAGTTGACCACGCCACGCCGAGAGCACCAGGGCGGTGGACGACGGCGAGCGGCGAGGCCTAGGAAGGGGACGACGCGGAGCCGGGGAAGACGCGGCAGTGGAAGCCCGCACAGAGAGGAGTACGAAGGTTCACTAGTTCGGCTGCGGTGTGAGGCTGCCGTCGCCGCAGAATAACAGGGGTTGTGGGTGAGTGGAGGGATGGCCTGGCCAGCGGTGGGAGTAGTAGGGGCCGTGAGGCCTCCGCGGCAGCACAACCAGCCATGGGAGGCAGGAGCAGGCGGCACGACCGGCGCTGCTTTGGGCGGCTGAAGCAAGAAGACCAAAGGTTGAAGAAGCACTACTGCCGTTGGATGGACATTGTATGGTCACTGCAGCTAGAATCGTTCATATTGACTAAGTTGACAAAGCCCTTGGTACGCGTCAACTTAGTAGGCCCACAGGTCAGCTTCCGAAACGGTGCACCCCAGATGTCAGGGGGAGGAATCATTTTTTCGGCGGGTGAAGCTAGAATATCCGAGATTGAAGAAGAAGCATGGCATCCGTTGTATGGACATCCAACGGCCACTGCTGCTAGAACCGTGTGTTCACTATAATAAGTTGACAAAGCCTTGCATACGCGTCAACTTCTTTTTTTAGGGGACGCGTCAACTTAGTAGGCCCACAAGTGTGTGGCAGAGAACTTATAGCCCATTTGCGATTTGTAAGTATGTACAACCCATTTTTGAATTCTAATGGAGTTTACTACAGCCCATTTACATTTTGTTAAAAGTACAGCCTATTTTCTAGCTAGGACAACGATTAATAATTTCAACCAACCGTTCAAGACAGAATTCAATTAAATTTCCCACATTTTGATGGGATCCAAAATATTTTTATCCCGAAATTTCTAGTCAGAATAAATATAAATTTGTATTACGTAAAAATCTAACGAAACAATGCGCGCGCAACAATTAAAAATTAAGATTTTCAAAATCCATAAGTAATATTTTATAAACTAATTTCGTGCTTGGTGCATTTTTTTTATAGTTACTGCCCAATTTTTAAAATTACATCCCATTTATCTTTTTAAAGCCCATTTTCCTGTTAAGCCTAATGCATCCCTCCTAGGAAAGATTTGCAGCCCAGCGGGGCAGAGAATAACAAGTTGACCTTGCTTGGGTATTTCTCAAAAAAACGTATAGCTGGGCTAGCCATTTTCATCTTGAAAATAATTAATATCTGGGCTGGATATCTGTCCTGGGCTAGACGGGCCACAGCCCGCCCAGTTAATACCCTGCTCTCCTATGAACAACAACGAAAACATCGCCAAGAAAAACTCTGCAGTGCTCACGCCTCAAAAACACAAATCTTGCTTCGAGCTGCTTGGTCCCGGTGTCGGCCGCACCTTGTGCAATTCTCTCGTTTATATTGACTATATAGGTTGAAAATTGTGTGGGACCGTGATGTCAGGAAACCAGGAGGAAGCAAAAAAATATAGTTGTACATAATAAGGAGGCACTTGCGTACGTACAGCTATGGCCCTAGTGGGTCCCTACTGTCATCCAGTCAAAATAAAGTCATCTCCTGAATCCTCATGTTCATTGACCATGTTAACAATGCTCGGCGCCACGGCGAGCGCAACAACTCGAAGGACGATGGAGAGGGCCTCGCGGGCCCTATGGATGGTCTGATACAGCGCCCGCTGCTCATTCAGGAAGCCAGGATCATCAGACACCTCTGAGCACTTTCGAGAGACTGAGACGACATGAAACGGTAAGGCCGCTCTTGGGAGCTCTGGTCTATTTCACACCTTATAAAGATACAAGTGTAATTTACTCGTCATTGGAAACAACGCGTAAAATACAGGCATAATGAAACCGAGCGCCCGAGGTCTGTAAGTAAAACCGGCGGGCTACGCGTGTAATTTGAGAGACCGGTGTATATTTTACTAGTCGAAATCGACCAACCAAGCGCTTCGCCCGAGACCATCTGCTTTTATTTACAAGCGTCAATTTTACAAGTGGTTTTGGTTGGAAAACAACGATCCAATCACGGCCTAAGATGATGAGTTGGTCGGAAGATCATATGGTTTCACGTCTAACCTACCCGACTTGTCGTATAGGCTATGAATGAAACATAAGACAATGAACTTCTTAAGCACGGAAACAACATAATAGGATGATCTTCCTAACAAGCAAATCACTAGCATTAGATCGACATGCAAAACAATACGAAGCATTATTCTCAGGAGGCACTGTGAACAGCTCGTGATGCCGCATGCCACAACATTCCAAGCTCAACTTTGCAATCAAAAACAAGGCCTGGCATTACATAGACAATATTCAGAACAAACTCTTAATATATCTTACATAAGTCAACATTCATGTGACTATGCATCTCAGCAGAGTAAATATTTATTTATGAACTAAAGACAGGAATAGGAAAAAACGAAAGACGTTGCTCACAATAAAGGGCGTCCCACTCAAAAATATCAAATGCATTTCTTCTGGCTAACATCAATGAGCAAAAATTGACAAGGTTTTCCAATTCCAATATATTAAACTAATGTCAACTTTGACAAGCTTTTCCCATTCAAAATATGCAATGCCTATGATTGTGGAACGGGCAGGGTTTGTCATCAGTTTGTCATCTGATAGTCCGGTGGCTCAAGGTGACGACGAATGATTAGAGAACCATTCGATGTATTGTGCACGATGAAGTATTATGGAGGACACGAACCATCTGAACGTTTTGTGCAGTTCCACTAAAATCAAGCTGAGCATCCCTGTGGATTTCGTATTTATATGCTGCCAGAAAACAAAGACACATCAGCACACACATGAAAGGTTGCTTCTTGTTTTTTTCTCATCGAAAGACTTCATATAGGAGAAGATGGGTGTCGGAGAGCCACCAGGGGGCCCACGAGGTAGGGGGGCACGCCACCCACCCTCGTGAGCAGGGTGTGGGCCCCCTGGCCTTCATCTTTGGCGACGATTTTTCTTTATTTATTTAAGATATTTCGTGGAGTTTCAGGACTTTTGGAGTTGCACAGAATAGGTCTCCAATATTTGCTCCTTTTCCAGCCCAGAATTCCAGCTGCCGGCATTCTCCCTCTTCATGTAAACCTTGTAAAATAAGAGAGAATAGACATAAGTATTGTGACATAACGTGAAATAACAGCCCCTGATGCAATAAATATCGATATAAAAGCATGATGCAAAATGGACGTATCAACTCCCCAAAGCTTAGACCTCGCTTGTCCTCAAGCGAAAAGCCGATAACAATAAATATGTCCTCATGTTTAGAGGTAGAGGCGTCGATAAAAATAAAATACGGACATGAAGGCATCATGATTATTCTCATAACAGCAACATATATAGATTTTGTCATATGATTACTTATGTTCAAGTGATGATCTTTTCACAATGCGAAAGTATGAATCAGAAACCTTATTGAGTACCAACAAATTATAACCTCAGTCATTAAAGCAATCGCAATTTATCATAACATCGAAAAGAGTCTATGTCAGAGCTTAAAAGCAAGTCCACATACTCAACTATCATTTAGTCCTTCATAATTGCTATCACTCACGCAATACCTGTGGTTACGGAGTTTTAATCGTATTACGAGAAAGATAGGGGCTTATAGTTTTGCCCCACAACCTTTTACCTCAAGGGTAATGTCAACAATAATAACTCATGCTCCCATACATGCAATTAGATATGTATATCATGTTCTTTCCAACATGCTGAGCTTGCCAAAGGATAAAATGAAAAAGGAAAGGTGAAGATCACCGTGAATCTTGCATAAGGTAGAGGATAATAATAAAAGATAGGCCCTTCGCAGAGGGAAGCAGAGGTTGCCATGCGCTTTTATGGTTGGATGCACAAAATCTCAATGCGAAAGAACGTCACTTTATATTGCCCCTTGTGATATGAACCTTTATTATGTAGTCCGTCACTTTTATTACTTTCACATCACAAGATCGTATAAAGCTTATTTCTCCCACACCAATCAATCATACATATTTAGAGCAATTTTTATTGCTTTGCACCGATGACAACTTACTTGAAGGATCTTACTCAATCCATAGGTAGATATGGTGGACTCTCATGGCAAAACTGGTTTAAGGGAATTTGGAAGCACAAGTAGTATCTATACTTAGTGCTGAGAATTTGGCTAGCATGAGGGGGAAAGGCGAGCTCAACACGTTAGAGGATCCATGACAACATACTTTATCTCAGATGTAAGAAAACATAACTCATTATGTTGTCTTCCTTGTCCAACCTCAACTCTTTAGCATGTCATATTTTAATGAGTGCTCCTAATCATAAAAGATGTCAATGATAATATATCTATATGTGAAACCTCTCTTTCCTTATTACTTCCTATTAATTGCAACGATGACCAAAGCTATATTTGCCAACTCCCAATAACTTTTAATCATCATACTCTTTCTATGTGGAGTCATTACTTTCAATAAGATCAATATGAACTCTTTGATTGATTTATTCTTTTTCTTTTATTCACCCAAGATCATGGAAAAATAATCAAGCCCTTGACTCAACACTAAACTTTATTATATAGCTCACAGACTCGATTACAAAGAAGGATCATAAAGCAAAACTCAAAACTAGATCATGCCATGACTTTATTCTACTAAATCGGGATACTACTAAAAGGATCGAACTATGAAAAACGCTAAAGATAGGAGTTGTGATGGTGATACTATACCGGGGCACCTCCCCCAAGCTTGGCAGTTGCCAAGGGGAGTGCCCATACCCATGTGATTATTTGATCGGAGATGATGGAGGTGGTGATGATGACGGTGGATAATCGCACATCGAGCGTAATAGCTCCTCCAACTTGCGGATAATGCCCTTGAGCCCAGCAATATGATCCTTCAAAAAAAGATTCTCCTGTGTGAGATACTTGTTCTGTATGCGGGCTAACTCAATCATCTTGAAAGCTTCAATCTTTGTTGGAGTGAAAAGGTTAGGTAAAGGTTGAGGGATTTCTTCTTCTTTCACCATCGGAGCTTGAACCTCCATGGCCTTCTTGATCCCTTCTGGTTCCTCTCTTTTCAACTCTATCTTCAATAACCAAGCATCCTTGTCTTCGTTGTTGGAGGAGGGAGATGGTGCTCTAAACCTGCAACAGAGACAGCTTGAAACGAAAACAGAGGATATTTGCGTGATACGGGAGTCAAAACCTTCGGGAGAATATATAATGATTTTTTACCGACCAAAATGTGTATCGTGCAAGAACGGAGTCTGGAGGGCACACGGGGTGCTCACGAGGTAGGGGGGGCGTGCCCAGGGGGGTAGGGCGCCCCCACCACCCTCGTGGATCCCTCGTGTCCTTCCCGGACTGCCACTTATTTTTCTATTTTTCTATATATTCCAAAATGGAGAAATACTGCCTTAGAAATTGTTTTGGAGTCGGTTTACTTACCGTATCACATACCTATTCCTATTCGGAGTCTGAAACGGTCTGGAAAGTGTCCCTTATGTATTCCTTCGGGGTTACGGTTTCAATAATATTGGTTTCAACATTTATAGGATTACCTGAGATATAGTGTTTGATCCTTTGACCGTTTACCACCTTCGGATTTGTGCCTTCGAAGTTGTTGATTTTTATGGCACCGGAACGATAGACCTCCTCGATAACGTAGGGACCTTCCCATTTAGAGAGAAGTTTTCCTGCAAAAAATCTTAAACGAGAGTTGTATAGCTAATCACCTACATTAAACTCACGCTTTTGTATCCTTTTGTCATGCCATCTTTTAACTTTTTCTTTAAACAACTTAGCATTTTCATAAGCTTGGGTTCTCCATTCATCAAGTGAGCTTATATCAAATAACCTCTTCTCACCGGCGAGTTTGAAGTCATAGTTGAGCTCTTTAATAGCCCAATATGCCTTATGTTCTAGTTCGAGAGGTAAGTTACATGCTTTACCATAAACCATTTTATACGGAGACATACCCATAGGATTCTTATATGCAGTTCTATAGGCCCATAATGCATCATCAAGTTTCTTGGACCAATTCTTTCTAGACCTATTAACAGTCTTTTGCAAAATTAATTTGAGCTCTCTATTACTCAATTCTACTTGACCACTAGACTGTGGGTGATATGGAGATGCAATTCTATGATTAATGTCATATTTAGCAAGCATTTTACGGAAAGCACCATGAATAAAGTGTGAACCACCATCCGTCATTAAATATCTAGGGACTCCAAATCTCGGAAAAATAACTTCCTTAAGCATTTTAATAGAAGTGTTATGATCAGCACTACTAGTTGTAATAGCTTCTACCCACTTAGTAATGTAATCAACACCAACTAAAATATGTGTATATCCATTAGAGGCGGGAAAAGGTCCCATATAATCAAAGCCCCAAACATCAAATGGTTCAACAACAAGTGAATAATTCATAGGCATTTCTTGACGTCTACTAATATTACCAATTCTTTGACACTCATCGCAAGACAAAACAAACTTACGGGCATCCTTGAAGAGAGTAGGCCAATAAAAACCAGATTGCAATACATTATGTGCAGTTCTATCTCCAGCGTGGTGTCCTCCATAAGCTTCGGAGTGACACTTGCGTAGGATTTGTTCATGTTCATGCTCAGGTACACAACGTCTAATAACACCATCTACTCCTTCTTTATAAAGATGTGGGTCATCCCAAAAGTAATGTCGCAAATCATAGAAAAACTTTTTCTTTTGTTGGTATGTGAAGCTAGGTGGTATAAATTTAGCAACAATATAATTAGCATAATTAGCATACCATGGAGTGCTACAAGAAGTGCTTATGACATTTAGTTGCTCATCAGGAAAGCTATCATCAATAGGTAGTGGGTCATCAAGAACATTCTCTAAACAAGATAAGTTATCTACAACGGGGTTCTCAGCTCCTTTTCTATCAACAATATGCAAATCAAATTCTTGTAGCAGGAGAACCCATCTAGTAAGTCTAGGTTTAGCATCTTTCTTTTCCATAAGATATTTAATAGCAGCATGATCAGTGTGAATAGTTACTTTAGAATCAACAATGTAGGGTCTGAATTTATTTCAAGCAAATACAACTGCTAAAAGTTCCTTTTCGGTAGTAGCATAATTTCTTTGAGCATTGTCCAGA
The DNA here is from genome assembly GCA_021605145.1 of Aegilops bicornis. NCBI lineage: Eukaryota > Viridiplantae > Streptophyta > Magnoliopsida > Poales > Poaceae > Aegilops > Aegilops bicornis. The sequence continues at coordinate 273,581,672 of CM038675.1, read as the reverse complement.
GTCTTACTAGCATAATGGATAACATTTAATTTCTTATCAACTCTTTGCCCTAGAACAGCACCTACGGACATAGTCACTAGCATCACACATAATTTCAAAGGGTAAATTCCAATCAGGTGGCTGAACAACAGGTGCAGAGACTAATGCTTTCTTAAGTATTTCAAATGCTTCTACACAATCATCATCAAAGACAAATGGTACATATTTTTGTAATAAATTATTCAGAGGTCGAGAAATTTTTGAGAAGTCCTTAATGAACCTCCTATAAAATCCGGCGTGACCAAGGAAACTTCTTATACCTTTGATGTCCTTGGGACATGGCATCTTTTCAATAGCATCAACCTTGGCTTTATCAACTTCAAAACCTCTTTCAGAAACTTTGTGCCCCAAGACAATACCTTCATTAACCATAAAGTGGCACTTTTCCCAATTCAAGACAAGATTAGTTTCTTCACATCTCTGCAAAACTCGATCAAGATTGCTCAAGCAATCATCAAAAGAGGATCCATAGAGGGAAAAGTCGTCCATGAAAACCTCACAAATCTTTTCACAAAAGTCAGAGAATATAGCCATCATGCATCTTTGAAAGGTAGCAGGTGCATTACATAAACCAAAAGGCATACTCTATAAGCAAAAGTACCAAAAGGGCAAGTAAAAGTAGTCTTTGATTGATCTTTAGCCGACCACGGTATTTGAGAGAAACCAGAATAACCATCTAGAAAGCAATAATGTGTATGTTTGCATAATCTTTCTAGCATTTGATCAATAAAAGGTAAGGGGTAATGATCTTTCTTTTTATTTAACTTGCGAAAATCAATTACCATCCTATAACATGCGATAATTCTTTGCGGGATCAATTCATCTTTATCATTAGGGACAACAGTAATACCTCCCTTCTTAGGGACACAATGGACAAGACTTACCCTTGACTATCGAAGAACGGGATAAATTATACCTGCCTCCGAAGCTTAAGTATTTCTTTTCTTACCACTTCTTTCATTTTAGGATTCAAACGTCGTTGAGGATCACGAACTGGTTTGGCATCCACTTCCAAATTTATTTTATGTTGACATAGAGTGGGAATAATGCCCTTAAGATCATCAAGAGTATATCCAATAGCGGCAAAATGCTTCTTCAGAGTTTTCAATAATCTTTCTTCTTCATGCTCTGAAAGGTTAGCACTAATAATAACATGATATATTTTCTTTTCATCAAGATAAGCATATTTAAGATTATCAGGGAACGGTTTAAGCTCAAACACGGGACCACCCTTGGGTGGAGGAGGATCCCCTAGGATTTCAACAGGCAAATTGTGCTGCAGAATAGGTTCCTGTTTAAAAAATACTTCATCTATTTCCCTTCTTTCATTCATGAACATACCATTTTCATGGTCTAGCAAATAGTGTTCTAAAGGATCACTAGGAGGTACGGCAATAGAAGCAAGACCAATAATTTCATCCTTACTAGGCAATTCTTCATCACGATGTTGTTTACTAAATTTAGAGAAATTAAACTCATGAACCATATTATCCAAGCCAATAGTAACAACATTCTTTTTGCAGTCTATCTTAGCATTAACAGTGTTCAAGAAGGGTCTACCAAATATAAGGGGACAAAAGCTATCTTGTGAGGAACTGAGAACAAGAAAATCAGCAGGATATTTAGTTTTCCCACACAAGACTTCAACATCTCTAACAATTCCCATTGCAAATATAGTATCTCTATTGGCAAGTTTAATTGTAGCATCAATATCTTATAACTCAGCAGGTGCAATTTCATGTTTAATTTCTTTATATAAATCATAAGGTATAACACTAGCACTAGCACCCATATCACATAAGCCATGATAACAAGGATCTCCTATTTTAACAGAAATAACAGGCACGCCTACCACAGGTCTATGTTTATCTTTAACACAAGGTTTAGCAATTCTAGCAGATTCACCATAGAATTGAATAACATGCCCATCAATATTACCAGACAAGAGATCTTTAACAATATCAATATTAGGTTCTACTTTAACTTGCTCAGGAGGTGTATAAGTTCTAATAGTGCTTTTACGAACAACAGTTGAAGCTTTAGCATGATCCTTCATTCTAACAGGGAAAGGTGGTTTCTCAACATAAGAAGTGGGAACAATAGGATAATTATAAGTGACAGTCTTTTCTTCAACTTTAATAGGTGCAACTACTTTTACTTCTATGGGAGGATGATATTTAAACCACTTATCCTTGGGGAGATCAACATAAGTAGCAAAAGATTCACGTAAAAAGCTACTATCTCAGAGTCAAGTCCATATTTAGTGCTAAACTTACGGAAAATATCGGTATCCATAAAAGATTTAACACAATCAAACTTAGGTGTCATACCTGACTCCTTACCTTCTTCGAGGTCCCAATCTTGAGTTGCGTTTAATTCTATCCAATAAATTCCATCTGAATTCAATAGTCTTCATCATAAAAGAGCCAAAGACAAGAAGTATCGAGCATGGTGCGATTGTTATCGTAAAGCCGAGCATAAAAATTCTGAAGGATTGTCACTCTTGAGAGCTCATGATTGGGGCATGAATATAACATTGATTTAAGCCTCCCCCAAGCTTGAGCGATGCTTTCTCCTTCGTGAGGCCAAAAATTATATATATATAGTTGCGATCACGGTGAACAAGATGCATAGGGTAATACTTTTGATGAAATTCCAATTTTAATCTTTTATAGTTCCATGATCTCGTATCATCACATAGCCTATACCATGTCAATGCGTCTCCCTTCAAAGATAAAGGGAAGACCTTCTTCTTAACAACATCATCGGGTATACCTGCAAGCTTAAATAATCCACAAACTTCATGCACATAGAGTAGATGTTCATCAGGATGCTTTGTTCCATCTCCTGTAAAAATGTTAGCTAGCAGTTTTTCCATCATACCCGAAGGAATTTCAAAAGGAGTTTCATTTTCAATAGGTTCAGTAGGTTGAGGAGCAACTATTTGCTCTACTGGACGGGGTGAAGATACCCCGAACAAGCCCCTCAGAGAATTACTTTCCATTGTAACAAGTGACGATGAAATTTCAGCACACTATATAAATTTTTCCTTACAAAATTCCACCTACCAAAGGCGCTACACTCCCCGGCAACGGCGCCAGAAAAGAGTCTTGATGACCCACAAGTATAGGGGATCTATCGTAGTCCTTTCGATAAGTAAGAGTGTCGAACCCAATGAGGAGCAGAAGGAAATGATAAGCGGTCTTCAAAGAAGGTATTCTCTGCAAATCTTTGAAATAAGTGGTATGAGATAGTTTTGTGATAAGGTAAATTGTAACGAGCAACAAGTAACAAGAGTAAATAAAGTGCAGCAAGGTGGCCCAATCCTTTTTGTAGCAAAGGACAAGCCTGGACAAACTCTTATAATAGGAAAAGCGCTCCCAAGGACACATGGGAATATTGTCAAGCTAGTTTTCATCACGCTCATATGATTCGCGTTCGGTACTTTGATAATTTGATATGTGGGTGGACTGGTGCTTGAGTGTTGTTCTTACTTGAACAAGCATCCCACTTATGATTAACCTCTATTGCAATCATCCGCAACTACAAAAAAAGTATTAAGGTAAACCTAACCATAGCATGAAATATATGGATCCAAATCAGCCCCTTACGAAGCAACGCATAAACTAGGGTTTAAGCTTACATCACTCTAGCAACCCATCATCTACTTATTACTTCCCAATGCCTTCCTCTAGGCCCAAATGATGGTGAAGTGTTATGTAGTCGACGTTCACATAACACCACTAGAGGCTAGACAACATACATCTCATCAAAATATCGAACGAATACCGAATTCACATGACTACTAATAGCAAGACTTCTCCCTTGTCCTCAGGAACAAACGTAACTACTCACAAAGCATATTCATGTTCATAATCAGAGGGGTAATAATATGCATTAAGGATCTTAACATATGATCTTCCACCAAATAAACCAACTAGCATCAACTACACAGAGTAATCAACACTACTAGCAACCTACTAGCACCAATCCTGGACTTGGAGACAAGAATTGGATACAAGAGATGAACTAGGGTTTGGAGATGAGATGGTGTTGGTGAAGATGTTGATGGAGATTGCCCTCTCTCGATGAGAGGAGCGTTGGTGATGACGATGGTGATGATTTCCCCCTCCCGGAGGGAAGTGTCCCCGACAGAACAGCTCTGCCGAAGCCCTAGATTGGTTCCGCCAAGGTTCCGCCTTGTGGCGGCGGAGTCTCGTCCCGAAAGGTTGCTTCTTGTTTTTTTCTCATTGAAAGACTTCATATAGGAGAAGATGGGCGTCGGAGACCCACCAGGGGGCCCACGAGGTAGGGGCGCACCCCCCACCCTCGTGAGCAGGGTGTGGGCCCCCTGGCGTTCATCTTTGGTGACGATTTTTCTTTATTTATTTTAAGATATTCCGTGGAGTTTCAGGACTTTTGGAGTTGCACGGAATAGGTCTCCAATATTTACTCCTTTTCCAGCCTAGAATTCCAGCTGCCGACATTCTCCCTCTTCATGTAAACCTTGTACAATAAGAGAGAATAGACATAAGTATTGTGACATAACGTGAAATAACAGCCCCTAATGCAATAAATATCGATATAAAAGCATGATGCAAAATGGACGTATCAATCGTATTTATATGCTGCAAGAAAACAAAGACACAACAGCAGACACGTGAATATTGGCCCCAGTGTCAACCCACCTATCGGTGGACTAACAAACTGAAAGTATGGTAAACAGATTACCATACCCACATGCCCCATCATTGTTGCTTAGAATGACATTGACAGATTTGGAGTCCTGTCCTGGCTTCCTGTACTTGTTTGGGCACTTTTTGCCCAGTGCACTCCACGTGTTGTAGAGTTTCCTATGCTCTCTGCAGACTAGTCATGTCACCAGCGACTACTAATACTTTGTAAAGTTTCTCGAAAATTCCTTGTGTAATGTAGTGCAAACAGTGACTGCTTCTTTCTGCAAAGTGGTAAGACCAACTGGACCCACTAATGCAGCAGTTTGCCTTAGACACATTGGCTCCTTCTCTGCAGTTGAACTAAAATCAAAGTTGGAATAAAACCGAGCTTTAATTTTGATATCCCTGTAAGCAACAAAAGGTATAAGGGAAACAATTACTGAGAAATAACGGTTCATTACTTATACTCCCAGAAGAAAAACATCTACTGATCTACCTTATCTTAATGGGAAACAAAGCAGGAGAGTAGCAATTCTCAATCAGTGTGATTCATTCATATGAACTGAGACATTATCTTAACAATGCCTTGTTTCAACATGTATAAAGAATGACAAAGAAGAAAAGTATCATTCCTAAAACAATGCGACTGATTCATTTTAACAGAGACATTATCTTAACAATACCTTGGTTAAACATGTAGAAAGAACTACAAAGCAGTATAGTACCATTTGTAAAACATTGTAACTGATATATAATAACAGAGACATTATCTGAATAATACATTTCTTAAACATGTACTCCGGCCGATCCCTAACAGAAATGGTACTCCCGCCGATCCCTAACAAGTGTTGCAGTTTTGAAGTAAGATTCAGTAGTTAATTCTGAGGAAAGTCAGTACTAACCTTTCAAGACCAAGATTTGAAACAACTTGTCAGGAAGACCCGAGAGAGATCTCAACACATATATGGAAATCTGGTCTCATTTTGTGTAGTTCCACCAAAATTAAGCGAAGAAAAATGTTGCAATAGCAACAAGTTGAATAGATATCCTTGTTTTAACAGAGGCAAAAAAGGAGGATGAAACATGTGGCCACAAAAATGGTAATCCCGCCAATCCCTAACAAGTGTTGCAGTTTTGATAAGATTCAGTAGTTAATTCTGAGAGTGGCATTGCTTAATTTTACCAGCGGCATTAGATTAACAAAAAGCATAAACTGTTCCAGGGGAGAGTGGGCGCAACAACAACATGTGCTTCCATCTACTTATAAAGGGGGTGATGCAGAGTTTGTTGTAACAAGGCAACAAGCATAATGTCTGGGTTGGTCCCATTTTTGTTCACTACTTAATGGGAAAAGACAGCAATACAATAGCTTCAATTCAACATTTATTTAAAACAGTACCAATACAAGTAGCACAACATCTCAAAAAACACTGCACGATCATGTGGATCGTACATGGGACATGCCAGCACCATGCACGTCCACACGTATAAATGGGTGATGCAGAGTATGTAGCCAAGCAGCATATCTGCGTTGGTCCCATATTTGTTCTCTTTGAAACTTTTTCTGATGTGGGGGCAGCAAATCTAGTCCTGCACAAACAACCCGACCCCCCAGTTTCTTTCCCTTTTCAACAAAGAGTTCGGTTCCTTACAGATGTGTGTACTGGGTTACCCCCTTTTTCCCTTTTCGACCAACAAAGCGGCTGGATAGCTAATCTATACTACTTTCCATCCCTCCTTTCCTCATTGAACCACGTCCTAGATTCATGCTCCACCCCACCGCACCCTTCTTTCCTCTTTGAACCAACACCTAGATTCGACTACAGAATCGAAAAAGATCAGCATGCAGCTAGACCAATGACGGTTTCAAAGAAACTTATACCTTAGGGTCGTCGTGGGATGTGGCAAGGCATGCGACGGGAGGTCGGATCTGCCCACACTACGTACGGCAACGAGGAAGAAGGGGTCGGTGGCCCTCCCGCACAGGCACTGGGTGAAAGAGAAAAGCGCAGCCGGCAGAGGATTGCCTCCCTCACCGAAGGCGATAGAGTGAACACTGCACCTCCTCCCCTTCCTGGTGCGACGGGATCCGGATGCCTCCTTCGCCAGCTGTGAGGGGGTGAGAGAGACAGAGGCCACAACACAGTCTTGTTTAGATCTGGTGAAGAGGGTGAGAGACAATGAATATAGCAAACCCTTGCAAAGGAACGCTGAGCCTCCAGCGTGTATATATATATATATATATATATATATATATATATATATATATATATATGTAGTGCGGACAATACCGAGGCTCCAGCTTATATATATCTTGTAGTCTGGACTGAGCTCCGGTGCCTTAATCGCACTTTGCTTTTGGCTGTATGACAGGTGGGCCTGCCACATTTTGGGCCCACCTGTAATAAACCCAAAGGCAGGTGCACTAAAGTCAATGAAGTTGCGTCCATATAGTACTCCTGCATATGACTAATATATAGTGTAGTGGTTTTCTTATTCTCTCCATAATAACCGTTTTAAATTGTGTAAGTACGAAATGAAACTCTTTATTTAACGTACCAGTGAAGAAAACTACTACTCCCTCTGTTCCTAAATATTTGTCTTTCTAGAGATTTCAACAAATGACTACATACGGAGCAAAATGAGTGAATCAACACTGTAAAAAATGTCTATATACATCCGTATGTGGTAGTCCATTACAAACCACTTGAAAGACAAATATTTAGGAACAGAGGGAGTACTTCCGATGAACTAACGATCCACGCGTCCTGGTCGCACTTCCTGTCCTTCACGTGCGGTACACTACCCTCCCTTAAGTGAACAACCACACATGCGCCAAATTATCGGAAACGTGTGAGAGTGTGTACAAATAAAGAATTTTAATTTCAATTATCGGAAAGGTTTGAGAGTATGTACAGTTTGCCCTCTCTAATAATTACGGTTTGTAGTGTTCGGCCTAAACTTGGTCAAACTTTACAAAGTTTGACTTCAGTCAAATCTAATATGCGGAGTAAATAAAAATGGAGGGCTACTACGTCCATCCGGGTTTTTAGTCCGCACCATTTTTTAATCAATAAAATTACAGGGACCTGGAGACAAAGTTGTGAGAAGGCTTAGAAATCAATACAAAACTTATGCTCTTAGTACCAACGTCGATCCTTCTTCGAGGAAACATATGGTTCATAGCCAATTGTGTGATAAAATTGCACCAACGTGAAAGGCATCGCGTCTCCAACGCAACCAAGGTGAACGGCGTAGGATATCATCTTTGTGGGTAACAACCAAAGAGCACTGATGGAAGACAGCTTGTTTTTCATTGAAAATCGATCAACTTCACCAGCCGACGCAACCATGAGGCGCAACCATGAGCATCGATAGGTCATCATGGTGATGCATCATCCATTTGGCATCAATTTGGGTGAGGCACCTATGAAGTTCGACAAATCCTCACTGTGGTCTGTTTCTTCTCAGTAGTCAAGCTCGAGGAAGGAAGAACCACGTGGCGAGGACAAAGGAGGCGGAACAACAATGGCCATCCAATTTTGTGCAGTTCCACTAAAATTGAGGAAGACATGCCCGGTATGGAGATACGCATCGCTGTTTCCAAAAATATAAAAAGGGGTATAGTGTTGTTACTTTGTTTTACAAGATTAACAACGACATCTCAATTGTCAATAAGAATTATGAAAAGTACACCAACAAACGGAAGCATCATGATTATCTTGATGGGAACTAAACTAGGATACCCGATAAGAAAAGCATTTCTTCATTTAACCAGTGATAGTATTAGATTAGCAGCAGCAATAGGAGCATATGGACAATGACCGCACAACCACCATGTACTTTTTGTCGAAACAACATGTATACCTCCACCGAGGCATAAATCAGGACAACTTTTCGAGTGGCATTTCCTCTCATAATAGTAGGTGATGTTTGACCAGCCGATGAACCTAGCAAGAAGAAAACCTAGACGGAGGGAGTACTATACATGGGAAGCTAGGGAGTAGTCGCATAGAAGAAAACCCGCATGCAGCGACCTGGGGAGCCGGACCAGTACAAGAAGTTATACCTCGGGTGGGTGAGATGTTGCTTAGGCGGGCGGGCGGGATCTGCCCACACGACGGCAGCGAACAAGGGCTCGGAGGACCTTCGTCCGTGCCAGCGCCGGCTCCGAGAGGACGGTGCGCATCGGCTTCCTTCATCGCCGATGGCGACAACGTCAACGCTGCACCTCCTCACCTCCCGCAGCGGACGGGATTCGACTGGATATGTGACCACCGGTGAGGAGAGAGATAGTGTGGACACTGTCATCTTGCTTTGATATGGAGAGGGTGAGAGAGCGAGACACGAGAAACTCTATCAAACAAGAGGCTATAATGGAGTAAAACAATCTCTCCATAGCATTGGTTTTAAATAGAATACGCGCGTTCCCGGAAAAAAGAAACAAAAACTGGCGGACAATTTTTTAACGTACCAAGAAAGAAAACTCGATCAAAAACACGCCCCCGCTTGCATGCATATCCGTGTTTACGTAAAATTCCATTTCCATCTCCATCTCCAATCATATTTGTCCAACTGGCACATTATTTACGTTGTTAATTATATACGCGGCAATATTAACGTACAATATCTCTTGTTTGCGGGCGTCCGGACCGCCGCCACGGCCGCTCCTGACCAACCCGAACCCTCTTCATCACCCGCGCGTGCTTCCTGCCCGAAACGGTCAGTGCCGCATTGATGCCCGGCGAGAGCGGACGCGACCTCTCACTGGCGCCGGCATTGAAGCGGCGCGCCGGCCGAGAGAGCGTCGCCCGCGCCGCTTCCCGGTGCACGCGACTGCTCCGCGTTCAAAGGTCGCAATAGCCGGCCACAACATGCATGTAAAAAGTTCTTGGGAGTCCGTGCTACAGCTAGCTGTCCTCCCCCAACTCATCAATCTCTTCCAGTAGTACTAGTACTCCATGGCGCGATCCATCGACAAGCAGCGGGAAAGTTATCGTATACTCGGATTGCGGTGAGCGGCATGCCGAGCGACCGTGTGGGGTCGAACCGTGGAGGAGGGTGAGACACGAACGCGACAGGCGTGATTTAAACGTTGGTTTTGCTCGATGGCGCGATCCAATGAAACGAAATGTTGGTTTCTCTCCGTTTCCATTTTTTCTCCAGAAAAACGGAAACTTTCCACTCCATTTTCATTCCTACTCCAAGGTTGCCCCGTTACAACATTCCATAAAATACAAAGGAAAACTAACACGCATCTTGATGCATCTCAATGATTCACAGATCATAGCCAATATTTACTTCACAACTAAAGACAAAAGTTGTGAGAGCGTGTACGAAAGAAAAACTACTGATGGGGTCACTACGACTTAAACCCTAAACCCTAAACCCTAAACCCTAAACAGGATTTAATTTCCTGGCCAGGTAGAACCTGTCGAAGGAAAGACAGCTGGCACCCACGGATCGTACGATGCTTTTGTGCAGTTCCACTAAAATCGAGCTAAGCATCCCTGATGGCAAAGATATTGAAGAAGTGTGATTAGAATAATAGTACTGGCACTAGTTCATGAGACATAAACTCATCACAAGTAGAAGCCCGTAGAAGTAGAGAAAGATCGACATGGAGATGGAGCTACGTGGGGAGCTGCGGCAGTGGAGCAAGCCGGCTCCAAAAGGAAGATGGACTACCTGGGACGTCGGGCTGTAGCTAGAAGGGCGGTTGGGACGCGACATCGGCCCATACCGCGGTGACCCCCGATTGGGACGCACCGACTATGGATTTTCTCCCTCGCCGATGTCGACCGCGTCTACGCAGAACATTGTTCCCTTCCCCCAGCTGCGGGATCAGGCCGGATATGTGACCAGCGGTGTGGCCACTGTCGTTCTATGCTTGTGAAGAGAGCAACCCAAGCAAGCAGGCTAGTAGCTTAGGCTCCTGCTAGTGTATATATAGTGATTTTCTTTTTCTCTCCATATCAACCATTTTATATTGCTTACGAGTCATTGAAGAGTGAAATGATGGTTGCTTCTTCCGACTAACTTACTGTGTGATTTGACTGCTCCTTTAGTGGCCCCTACACGTACTCCCCTTACGTGTATGCAACAATCACACGTACACATGGACGCAAAAAAGCGTGCGACGCCCTAATGCATGCATGTCCGAGCACACGAAAGGAACACACACGATCACGCTCAAGTTCTCAACCTACACGTGCATGCACACACATACTCAGCCAGGGAGAGCTAGTGACCGTATAAACACCGGAAAATGTATATATTGAGCGCAATGAGGGTATTATGAAGTCCACTGACCGTATTTTTACAAATATACAATGACAGACAGTGTATTTATCTCGTTTGAAATTAAAGCCATATTAACCGGAGAGGAGGCAGTATGGACTAGCAATACTTTCATGTGTCCCGTCAACTTGCCGAACAAGGAGAAGCTTGCAGGACGGGAGAAGCTCGCGTGGTGGCTCGCAGGACAAGGGGAAACTTTTGACTAATGCAAGCTCTCCTTCGCTCAGGCGGTGGACGTGCAACAGTTAATTCGGTGTCAGATTGCCAGAAGCATACACTATACTAGTACTATTATTGTTACACTTCCCGAAGAGGCGAACAGCCAAGCGCAAAGTTTACTAGTACTAGTACTACTACAATAGTCTATAGAGGTATGTACTATACTAGTGCTAGGAACCGGATGGAGGAGTGTCTGCACTCTTATTATATTTTTAAAATGTGATAAAGCAACCTTCAACACATTTGGTTCTCTTCGAGGGTTCTCGCATGTGATAATGGAAGTTGATTGCATGGAACACTCGCCACAATTCTCGCTTAATTCTGGCTCATATCTTGTTACAAATAGGAGCTCGGTAATATTTCCTCTTTTTGTTATTCAGCATGTAAAAGGTCACCAAACCTTGCGGCGCATCTTTGTGCGAACCGTGCTTGCTGCACTTTGAATGTGGCCGAGAGCTGGCTTGATGAAACACCTCGCTTCCTACTTCTTTTTTGCGGGTACCTTGCTTCCTAGTGACCAGTGTCTTGGCTGATCGTCCTAAGAATGCTTATATATGAATAAAGCTCTCTCATTTACCCGCAAAAAAGATTAAGCTATATTAACCGGAAAGGAGGGAGTATGGACTAGCACTACTTGTTGGTGTGTCCCGTCAACTCGTAGAACGAGGAGAAGCTTGCAGGACAAGGTGAAGCTCGCTTACGCCTTTTGACTAATGCAATGTACCCTCGCCCAGGCGGTGGACATGCATCAGTTCATTCGGTGTCAGATTGCCAGAGGCATACACTGTAGTACCGAACATGGAGAGTACCATCATTGTTCGACTTCACGAAGAGGCGAAGAGCCAAGCGCAAGGTTAAGTAGTACGAGTAGTACTACTACTAGAACCGCATGGTGGAGCCTCTGTACTCTTATTTTCTTAATCTCTGATAAAGTACACATTTATTCCGGAGAAGGCGGAAAACGACAGTCCAACATGTAATGATGATATCGATCAACCATGCTCGAATATATCTTGGCCTCCGTGCGAGCCCGTCTATGTGTTATCGCTCCTCGTCTCTCTCAAGGAATGGCGGGTTGGCCATTTTGCCGTCAATTGAGATCGGTTTGCTCACACTCCAGTCCCACATGTCAGTGATATGCCAAGAGGAGGTGCGTTGACCGATTGGCCATACGCATACTTGGTTTTGCACCTTCATACTACTCCTTCCTCCGTCACAGTTTACAGGGTGCGCTTCATTATGATGCATTTCTCCCAATGCATTTCCACCACCAGAGAGACTTTAGACGTGTTTGGTTTAATGCTCAATTAATTAGGGCGTGGTAACCGCAATCAAGTCCACAATTTTCTCTCGATGTAGTACTACGGAGTGGAGTAAGTGCATGCATGTGTGTACCTGGGGTGGAAGCACTGCATGCATGTGTGTATGCATTATTTCCTCTAGTAATAGACGCCGTGCTATAACTACCAATGCTATTTTCAGGCCGATCGCTAGTCGCCTTGGTCCTAGAGATTTTCTCTATTTCTGAAGCGCGCTCTATAAATAGTGACAGATGGAGTAGTATGAGCGGATTCAAAGAAGAGCGTATTGATGGTTTCATCTTCCGAGAAACTTACAGTGGGAAAGGTGGGGCTTATGATTTGACTGCTCATTACTCACGATTAATGCGGCGCAACGACCGGTCTGAGTCTCCCATGCGGCTGTGCACTATCCCCTCGGTTCTTAAATATTCTCCGGAGTATTTGTCTTTCTAGAGATTTCAAAAAGTGACTACTCAAATATTTGTCTACTACATACGGATGTATATAGACATATTTTGGAGTGTAGATTCACTCATTTTGCTCCGTATGTAGTCACTTGTTGAAATCTCTAGAAAGACAAATATTTAGGAATGGAGGGAGTACACATACGAAGCAAAATGAGTGAATCTACACTCTAAAATATGCCCATTTGAAATTTGTAAAAGACAAATATTTAGGAACGAAGGAGTATAATTTTGTGCATGGCACATGGACCCAGATGCCGAAGAGGCTTCTGGCAATGCTATCAAACTTCCAGCATTTGTTTACATAATTGACGTACTATACAAATAATTTTCCAGCGACATGAAATTGTACAATGGTGTGAGCTTTCAGCTTTTGTTTCGTGTGTCTTGCCATCGATGCTCTTTCGGAAACAATAAAAAACTAACTTCCTTGGTAATCAGAGCTAATATTTACATCATAAGTGAAGACAAAGTTGTGAGAAGGTGTTAAATTAAAATTGATCCATGCTTTCAATGGCAGCAACGTCCCCCCAGCTCTGTCTAAATCAACAAGGCATGTTGGGAAAAAGTAGCTATCAGGAGCAAGGAACATTCCGATCGTTTTGTGCAGATCCACTAAAGTAGAGATGAGCATCCCTATTCCAAAGATATTGAGTAAGTGTGATTACAATAATAGAGAACTGTTGATGAAACAATAAACACACAAATAGAAGCCGATCACCTTTGCAGTCTTTCTTAAGACTAACTAGTTGGAGAAGATTAGGCTCGGAGTTGGATGAGGAGGATAGAGCAAAACCAGTCTCCCTTTGTGCAGTCGCACTGAAATGTAGAGACGTCGCCCGTGTGACATTTTGGTAGAACTGCACAAAACACTCTTAAGAAAAAAGTGATTTGTGCAGTTCACCAAAAGGTCGCAATAGCAACGAGGTGAAATGGATAGCCCTGGTTGCAAAAAAGAGGTAGAAAGGAAACAATTACTGGCCAATAACAGTTGATGGCACATGCGACAACAAAAAAGAAGCATATTCCTTGTCCTAAGGGAAGATAACAACACGGTTGTGTTTGTCTAAAACGGTGTGCTGACGAGATTGCAATATGGAAAGTACGCCAGATGAGCTACGTTTTGGGCAAAGAACTATGGAAGATCCACATGCAGCGACGTGGGAAGACGGGCAGTGGAGCAAGGCCGGAGGGGATACCTGGAGGTCGTCAGGATGTAACTAGGTGAGCGGCGGCGGGCGGAATCTGCCCATACTGCGGCAGCGAGCGGGTGGCATAGGCCCTACCACGCCGGAGCTTGGTCAGAGAGAACAGCGTGTACCGCAGATCAGGACGTGCTGCCTCGGCGCCGTCGAACGGAGAAACAATGCACGTCCTCCTTTTCTGCCGGCGGACGGGATGCGGCCGGATCAGTGACCAACGGTGAGAGAGAGAGAGAGAGAGAGAGGCCACCGCAGCCTTGTGTGAGATACTCACGAAGAGAGACAAACCAGTGCAGGTGCTCCATTATATATGATGGGGCGGACTACCCTTTTCTCCATAAAAATCGTTTTATATTCTGTGTACGTGCCATTGAGCGATATAACTTTATTTACAAATAACGCGCCAACGCATCAAGTCGAACTTTGTTTCGTGCATGCGTGGTACACGACCTCCATAGGTAAACAACCGCTACACGCGTTCAAATTAGCACGTGGGCTGCCATTTCACATAGAAATGAGCTCCACCGTGTACCTGCGCGGGTGTGGCTTGGCAAGAAGCGTGAGTACGTGCACGGTGCACCTTTTCTCTTCTTGTATACATACACCACCTACGTGGGGTTGTGTGAGAGAGATGCAAACGTAGAGAGAGATAGTGTGTGGGTTCATGAGAGTTTTTTGGGTGGGGTCAATCAAAAAAGGTAACATATGCAATGTGTGTGAAATAGAGTCCTGGATATATCATATATATATATATAGAGGGGCGATCCACGAGAAGAGAGTGGAGGTATCATCGGCTTGAGGTGTCCATAGAATCGAAGAGAGGGATGATGTGTGTGTGTGTGTGCGCGCGCATGCGATCGATAAAGAGTGCCATCGAATTTGTGCGTGCCCACGTCAAAATATAGAGTGGTTGGCCTACTGGAACGTGAGAGGGGACAGGTGCAGTTTGTCTCTGTGGCATGGATACCTACCTACAGCGCTCGACTATCGGTGTGTGGTGGGGGAGGGAGGGAGTCCTAATTAACTATAGAGGTACAATGGCTGGTATATGTGTGAAGGAGGAGACAGGCCTACCTCATGTATTAAGGGAGATCGATCTACCTCATGTATTAAGGGAGATCGATCGGCATCCATGCATATGTGTAGGAGAGGAATAAGGTTGGGAGGGAGACAGAGCTAGAGTGTTGGAGGGGGTGGTAGTGGAGTTGCTTCTAACAAATGGTGGGATAGGCTTGCTAGACAACCGGAGGGCACGCCTGCAATATCAATAAGAGAGGGATGGCTGCCTGTCTGTGCATGTGCGTGCATGTGAGAGACGGGTCAGGAGGCATGCACGAATGATGAGGGGGGCGATATGGCTGTCGTAAGCAGACAGAACTACATAGGAAGATCAATCGTCCTTTGTCAGAGAAAGGAGAGACATAACTTGTGAGGTATGTCGGTCGATGGGGGGGGGAATAGTTAAAGTCGACCTAGGTATATGTTGGGAGATCGATCGGTATACATGCATGTGTGTGTTAGAAGCAAATGAGGCACGTGGAGAAGGATAGAGAGAGAGAGGGATGCATCTAGCAGGTGGTGCGAGAGTCATACTATATCGAGGGGGGAGGAGCGTGCGAGTACGACATCGATGAAAAGAGTGGTGGGAGTGAGGCATGGATGGTGATAAGAGAAGAGGAGAAGCTATCGATCGATGTGTGCCGTAAAGAAGGAGCCGGGGGGCCTACACACACCGTGGGTGAACGACCTAAAGTGAAAAGGCGAATTTGCACGATGGAGCTAGAGAATGCTGAGGGAGGGTGACAGGGATGCGGGCGTGTGCATGCACGAGAGAAAGTTAGCGCTAGCTAGATACAAAGATAAGAGGATTATGTGGGTGTAAAAGACGAATAGAGATCATACTTCATTATAAAAAGCGAATTCGGATATTTGAAGAATTTATCATAGTGTTTTAAACCAACGCATGTGTGAATATATATATATATATATATATATATATATATATATATATATATATATATATATATATATATATAACGGTGATACACATGGTGTATTTATGAACATGTTATACTACTCTTGTAAAAAACGGAGTTGTTGATGATGGTGTGCCTGCCATCCCGCAATATAGGCCGTCTGATTTATATCTGACGGATAGGAAGGAAACTATGGAAATTTTTTAAAAAAGATACCCACACCCCTCTCCATATTTGCAAATTAGGCCTCCCCTTGATCATGTTGATGTTCTGTGGAACGCATGGGCATCTTGGTAGTACTACGTATAATATATAGAACATTGATCATAATTTGGGCTAATGTGTGGCTTTTGTAACTCAGGTCTAAATACTTGTCATAATGTAGGGGGCGGGGCACTATACTATGTGTGATAAACACGGTCTACACGTATGGAACATGGTTTAGATTATGAATATATAGTTAGGACATCAAATGTACTATTATTTGGAATCAACATCAAGTGTATTCAAAAAATAGAATTCGAGTTCATGTAGTACACATAGTTCATATCTATCTCTATATTAATCATGTGGTGTGTTATTAAGGTAATACACGAATGATGGTTGAAGTTGGCAACAATCATGATTATAGATTCTTATTGAAATAGATAAACGAATTCAAATTCAGTTAAGTATTGGGTTGGTAGTATAGACATTTGAATGCACTAAAATGTTGGTATGAGTAGGTTACATGCATTATACAGCAAGCGAAAAAATTTAATTGGACATAACATGGATTCATACTCCCTCCTTCCATCTATATAGGGCGTAATGCGTTTTTTAAGACCGCCTTTGACTATTGACAAGATTAATAGTACATGACATGCACAATGTGAAAATTATATCATTGAAAGAACCTTTCACAAACGAATTTAACGGTGTGCTTTGTGTAAGTTGCATGCCATATATTATTGCTCTAATATTTGGTCAAAGTTAGCATCGAAAAACGCATTAGGCCATATATAGATGGAAGGAGGGAGTATCTTTGAATAGAATTTTTATAGTAAAACGGGGCACGCCTCTCTCTTTGTGTGGTGTGAATAGTTTTATTTTTTTGTTTTCTTTTTGGTTGAGGGAAGTGCGAATTGATTTGGTATGTACAAGTACAATATTACACGTTAGGCTTGTCCCTAAAATTCAACCCGCGCCTTGGTATATCCCAAAAATTCAGATATCGTGCTCCCAAAACTGGCGCCTTCACAACCCGCGCCTTGCTATCCCGAAATTACAACGCGCGCGAAAACTCCCTCCAGCTGCCAAATCCCGACACGTGAAATCCCCCTTCTAACCCTGACCGAAAGGGCCACTAGTTCAAATCCGTGGGGGATACTTTTGTAGCACACCCTACATTTTGGACAAGCGCGTCCCTAAGTCATGGTTCACCCCCTCCCATCGCCTCCTTTTTGTCATTCGAAATCCCAGGCCGCCATAACCTCTCCGCTCCAGCCGCAAAACCCCACCCTCCTTCGTCCGCCACCTCACTACTGCCCAGCCGGAGCCTCTTCCCCGACGATGTCGTCCATCGCGACAGCTCGACGACCCTCGTCCACCTCCCCGGATGAGGATCTGTCATCCATCTCATCGTCCCGCCGGTTCAGCCGCCCCGTCCTCCACCTCCAAGGAGCTGCTCCGACGATCACCTCATCTATCGCGGTTGCTCCATCCCCACAGCGTCGCCTTAACCTGCTCCACTGGAACCGCATCATCCTCACTGACTCCTCGGATGAAGCCAAGGCCTACTCAGCGCCACCAAAGAGGTTGTACACTCATCGCGTCGCACCTTCTCCTTAGCTCGACCTCCCGGCGCCGACGGTGCTCCATCCCGCACCCCCATGGAGCGGCTACCTTGAAGCCGGCGCCGCGGGCGACATCTCCACGGGCGGCTTCTCCTCAAAGGCGAGGCCCTTCGGTGGCGCAAGGCCCATACCAGCCGGATCTGCTACTACTCCGGCTCTCGCTCGATCGATCGCCCAGCTGCTGCTGCTCCAACTCTCGCTCGTGCTGCTACTCTGCTCCGATTTAGCTACACTTCAGTCGACTGAATCGACTTTTGGGTCAGTCGATTTTCAGGGGGGGGGGGGCTCGCCGGAGTTAAGGAAGAACCACCCGCAGCGGGGACGGGGGCTCGCCGGAGAGGTACCCCACTATCTATCTTAGGGTTCAGGGTGGGGGCAGGGGGCCTACAGGGTTGGCCGAGGCAGCGGCAGACCAGCGGTGGGGAGTTGTTTCAGGGCGGTGAGGCGGCGCTGGGGCTAGCAGTTCGCCCGGTGGTGGCCGGCGGCTCAGGGGGTGCAGGTTGAAGATGAACTGCAGGCCCTCCCTAAACTACATGTCAAGTGCCTCTCTGCTACCATTGCGTTCAGTTTCAACAGTAACATTCAGATTCCACAGTAAATTTCAGTTTCGACAGTTAAGTTCAGAGTCAACAGTTTTTACCTCATCTGTTGTAGTCAGGTGGTTTTTGGTGATGTAAATTTTACATCTATTTTACATCATCTATTGGAGATGCTATTAGAATCCCACTTGAGATTGACGATGTATGTCTTGTGCTGCTTCAGCCTTGACGTCTTACGGCTCACCGGAGCTGCTCCAACGATGAGCGATCCATCACAACAGCGGTGCAAAGGCTCGACGCCGTCTCTGATTCCTCAGATCTTCCTCCAGACCTCTGACAGGCACCTCTGCCTCAATCGCTTCAAATGACCAACCCAATGATGCTGAGGTCGACACGGCTACGGCAAAGAGGTTGTACACTTGTTGCATCACTTATTACTATACATTCATGTCGATCCATTAGGGCTATTTTGGTTCGATGGAAAAACATAGCAATAAGGAATTTTCCAATGGCACTCTAGTATTCAATTATTCATGCATTTTGTTGAAAGGAATGAAGCAAACCATCCACCTGGACCTACTTTTCAAAATCCTATGCATGAAAATAAGACCAAATGCATTAGTGGCAGAATAACATTCTAAGTGTACACGCTTTCATATGGTTTCACTTTATTTTGGCCATGTTTCTTTGCATTCCTCTGCTCTTCCAACTCCTGTAAACCAAACACCCAAGTTGACAGAAATCCTGTGTTTACAAATGCTCTGTTTACCATGTGCATTCCTATCCTATTCTGGTGTTTTTCCTATCCCTGTGTTTTTTGAATCATGCAAGCCAAATGAGCCCTTAAAGAATTACTTCAGTTACAGTTAGGTGTCGAAGGGAACTTTGTGTTGTTTGTCCTGCTCCTGCCGTGACGTTGTCCACCTCACCTGAGCTGCTCCATCGACAGAAACATCCACCAAACCTGACATCACGACTCCTGACCAACTTTTGCCGCCTCAGATCTCCTTCCCTGCCGCTAGCACCCACCGCAACGGCATCACCATCATCGACTCAGAAGATGAACCTCAGGAGTACACGGGTCCACAAGAGAGGTCGCACTCTTTTGATTCTACTTATGTTATGCATTTCTTAAAATTACCTGCTACTTTATCGTCCTGTTCACCTCTTGGACTCCAAGTCAGGTCCAAATTAATGTTCAAACTTGAGTTCTAAATTAGTTGTGGGGCATATCGAGGAAGCAATGAATAGTATCTCATCTAATATCTGGTTCACCTAGGGTATGCCTATGTTGTTCATCTTGGGTGGGAAACAAATAGTAAAACAATCATCATCTGTCTTTTTATTAAATTAAAGAAATCATCACTGCTATCATTATTTTGGATCCATCCACTGGTTGTTACCATCACTCTAAATTTCTGCATGCTCTCCTTACATAATCTCACCATATTTTTTTGTATGCATGTCGATATTGTACGATCATGCTAAACATGTAGAGAAAAAGAGAAGAGTTTTGTGCAGCAATACAATGTCATGCAGACATCGCTCCATGGTGGGTTCAATGGCAAACCCTCCCCACCCCTCTCTAGATTGTAATCCAGAGGAAGATATCTCTCGAGGCGGATTCTGCACGCCACGACCACTCCTATTTACCCCCAAGGTGTTTGCTCTAACTTGGCATGATGATGTTAGTCATATCATGCATATGTTGCCTTGCAAAGTGCCTAATTTTGACATCATATATGTCATCCGCTTAGTTTAGACATGTTCTGTCGCCACCTGTTTAGTTTCTATATCATATATGGGAATTATGTAGTCTCATGTCTTTTAGCCAGCCATAATATATGTGAAATGTGCAATGCCATCCTATTTAACCAGACATCATATATTTGAATGATATCTTGCCCATCCTTTTCTTCATTACATTTCCATTTGTCGATAGTGTTTGTACATTAAACTACTCTTCCTGTCAATCTGCCATTTGGGTGGAAGATTGAAAAATTTGGAGTGAAAACAAGGCCTTCAGAGCAGACAGTGCTACCTGTCAAAGCAGATCTCTTGTTGGGTCCCAATAGCTCCTTAGAGATGGATTCAGAGACAGATGACCAGTCCTATTCCCCCACCGAGGTGTATGCTCTACCTTGGCACGGTGTTTTAGTTATTCATCATATCTTTGAATTATGTTATGCTATGCTATCCAGTTTAGATAGACATCATATATGTGAAATCATGTCATGCTATCCGTTTTAGTTAAACAATATACATGTAAACTATTTCATGTCCTCTTTTTTCCACACTGTTGCATCTGTCTCTCATAATGTCTGTACATTCAACTATGTTTCCTGTTTATCAGCCATTTGAATTGGAGCTGGTGATGGCAGCATCTAACAGGCTAAAAACACGGTCTTCAAATAAAACAGTGCTACCTCTTGGTGGAGATAGCACCCCGGTTGTACATGCACGAGAACCGGCCCTACCACACATAACCCAAACTCTCGCAGATTGTACCCCTACTGCGATGGACAGAGAACCAGCTTCACCCAATCTAACCCCAACCCCAGCAGATAGTAACCCAGTTCCTGTTGACACAGCACCATCTCCACCGCATAGCTCCCAAACAAGAGCAGTTAGTAAGGCAGCTCCAGTGCCCAAAGGGCCAGTACTACCACGGTGAACCCCAACTCCACCAGTTAGTACGCCTATTCCTATGGAGGAAGCACAACCAGCTAGTCGTAGTTTAGCATCTATCGCATTTGATGTTGTTAAATCGTATGTGCGTATCCTCCCATCTTGGAAATATTATACTGAAGATGAAGGAAAATGCCAGTTGCAGGTGTTTGTCAAGGATTTATGTGTAAGTAATGTTATTCATGGCAATTACTTTGCTTTGTCCCATACATCCTACCTCCATGATGGTTATAATACAACAAATTTTCCCATTTTTCTCTATAGAGAAGGACCGATCCGGAAAATCAGGATGAGGTAACCTGTGCTAATACCTCTGCTATCTTCAAGAATGCTTGGTGGCAGTATCGGAATTACACAAGAAAGCGTACTTCACCAAAGAAAGAAACTCATCAAATTCCCTTACGTTCTCCTCGAGACACATTTATCGGACGATGATCGGGAACGCCTTTGTTCAGATCTTGGTCCCGAACCAAGAATGTGGTAAGGTCTATGAGCTCATTTTCTATTTTTAAGTACTATATTGTTACGTCTTACTGTACTCTGTTCATGTAGAACAAGTGCCTAAACCTGAAGAACAACTGTTCTAATTTAAGATTCCATTGCTATCATAGTTCCAAAAAGCGCTAGGCGTTAATTGTGTGTTTTGCCACTGCCTTGCGCTTTACTGACCAAAGTGCATGCTTATGCGCAATTATGCACAGATTAAGCATAGTTATGCACAATGCGTTTCGCCAATGCCTAGAGCCTAGGCGCGCTTAAGCGCTCTCTTAGGCGCGCCTTTTTTAACTATGATTGCTATCGTGCATACTGCTTTGCTCTTGTATCACTGTATTTACTCATACAAACTTATTTTTAAATTGAAGGATCCAATCGAAACTCCAATGGCACAGCAGGTATGTTCACGCATGTTTCTTTAACAGGCTTGCTCTTATCAATAGCTCTATTGATTTCAATTCAATTTTGTATACAGTTGACTTCTCATATCATGCACATTTACTAGCATCACAACAGAGCAAATAGTGTTGTTGTACATGTAGACCCGTGGTACCCATCTGAAATCTTGTTGTGCCGTGTAGTTTCCCACGCTTTGTATTCTTTCACTGCTGCTTTGTCTTGAACTGATATGATTTGAACCGTGTCTCTATTTTGATTTGACAAGACAACGCAGTGACCATAGGACATAGATATATGTTTGTTTGATGCTTTTATTACGTACTAGTACTTGGCAATAGAAGACTTGGTAGTTTAATCCTGTCCACCTTACTAATGAACTGGTTCACCGAAATGAGTTTCATATACTAGTACATGCTAAACCTATTATGTGTCTGCTTGTTTCTTCTTTTAGAATGCTGACAGAATATTGGGGAAGAGTGCCTTATTAAGCAATGGTAAAGGAAGTAATGCAGATAAGGTTCAGGATAGTGACACATCCTTGTTGGTCTCCAACAAAGCTGATAAAATAGCTAAGGAAGACTATCTCAATGAGAGTGAGACAACCCCAAAGTCCTGTCTTGGTTTAGTGTTCGAGTTACGAGCCACTACCGCTTGCACAAGCTATTCAAACTCATTGTCTGAATCAGTTCGGTTTCTTTAGTCTCAACTACAAGCTGAAAGGCATCGATCAACTGTGCTGCGACAAGAAGCGGAAGGATCATGAAGTCCCTGGAGCATTCAGATGCATACTTTCTGGTGCAACAGCAAGCGTTGGAGGATTTTAGCGCCAAATGGGACAAAGCTAATAAACTTGCTAAGCTTATTGCCAGCATGGTGGATACCATGTTTCTTGAGCTCTTCTGAAGTTGTTTGATTATCTTGTTGTTTAGCTTGCGTTTATTTACCTTTGGTGGCCAATTTTGACGGCCAGTGTATGTAATATGCTGCTTTGTTCCCTATATTTGCACTGGTGGCAGACTTTGATGCCCAGTGGATATAATATGTGTAATAGCGGTAATAGGCTAGCGTTAATTGCTTGCTTATTTATTTCCTTATTGTCTTCTTTAGTTGTTTGCTTGTAGTCACTGCAGTTCTTTTTCTGTGTTTTTCTAGGGGCCACAATAACCTACTTTTGGAAACTAGGCCAAAATAATCATGGCAACACACGGACTGTTGTAACCATGGGCGTCCTGCGGGCCGTATGATCCATGGGCCTTATACGGGCCGTAGGATCCATTGTCCTTATATAAGTGCCGTAGGATCCATGGGCCTTCTACGGGCCGTACGGTTCATGGGCCTTTTACGGGCCATAGGATCCATGGGCCTTCTGCGGGGCGTATCATCATTTCGCCAATCATGGGTCGTACTATTTGTGGACAATAACGAGCCGTATTTGAAAACTCTACGAAAATAGCCCAACAGGTTTTTTGACATGAAAACGGCCCAACGTATTAACGGGCCACAAACGGGCCGACTGTAACCATGGGCTGAATTTGGCCCACAAGCAGAAAATGATAGTAACGGGTCGTAAGTAACCAAATGCTGGAAATGAAGCCAAGAATAAATGGTCCCTAAGAAGGCCGAAAGATAACATGGGCTGGAAACGGCCCAACGGAACAATGGGCCGTTAATGGGTATAAAGTGATACACTGTTTGTTACACGCCAGTTTTACCACGGGCCTTTAAGGGGCCGAGGGTTACTAAGGGCCTCATATGGGCCGAAAGACGTCATGGTCCATACATGGGCTGGAAGTTAAAACGGGCTGGAATTATATTAGACGGCCCAGATGACGCTAGTGGGCCTAATTTGGATAGGCCGTAAACGGGCCCTGGGTTAGCAGGCTGTAAATGGGATATATGCGAACAGGTCGTTAACAGGCTTGCCATGGGCTGGCCCGCCACCTTTTCACCAAGTCAAACGGGCCGGCCTTTTCACAGGAATGGGCCTCTGTTGTGCCGTGCCACGTGTCGATGTATCATAGGCGCTTTGGGTCCAATGAGTGGATGACATCTGTCCCAACAGTGAGCCGACACGTGTTTCGTCCAGCCAATGATGATTTTACACGTGGAAAATCCCCATTGGTCGGGGCTGTTAACGGGCTATCGGATCCAAAACCATACCCGATAGCTTAACGGCATTCCGTTATGGTGGTTGCCACGTGTCGGTCACCCTTGACGAAAGCACTTCTATGATGCGTGATTTATCGTCATGGAAGTGGACACTTCTGTGATGATAATTTTGGTAATGTCACGGAACACTTCTACGATAGCACAAGTATGACTATCTTGATTCTGCCATAAATTTGTCATGGATGTACATGCATGACAGAAAATGTGACCTACTATGACAAACACGTATCATCACGGAAGTGTATTTTTTTGAAGTGTGATGTCTCTTACCGACTTACCACTATTGTTTCGGGGTTATGCATTAGAGACAGTTGCATTCACGTTAATGGGGCACCATCTAAATCCGTTGAGACGACATCGTATGAACTATGGTTTGGCAAGAAACCTAAGCTGTCGTTTCTTAAAGTTTGGGGCTGCGATGCTTATGTGAAAAAGCTTCAACCTGATAAACTCGAACCCAAATCTGAGAAATATGTCTTCATAGGATACCCAAAGGAGATGTTGGGTACACCTTCTATCACAGATCCCAAGGAAAGATATTCGTTGCTAAGAATGGATCCTTTCTAGAGAAGGAGTTTCTCTCGAAAGAAGTGAGTGGGAGGAAAGTAGAACTTGATGAGGTAATTGTACCTGCTCCTAAATTGGAAAGTACTTCATCAAAGAAATCAGTTCCAGTGATGCCTACACCAATTAGTGAGGAAGTTAATGATGATGATGATCATGAAACTTGGGATCAAGTTACTACCGAACCTCGTAGGTCAACCAAAGTACATTCCGCCCAAGTGGTACGGTAATCCTATTCTGGAAGTCATGTTACTAGACCTTGATAAACCTACGAACTATGAGGAAGCAATGATGAGCCCAGATTCCGCGAAATGGCTTGAGGCCATGAAATTTGAGATGGGATCCATGTATGAGAACAAAGTATGGACTTTGATTGACTTGCCCAATGATCAGCGAGCCATTGAGAATAAATGGATCTTCAAGAGAAAGACGAACGCTGATAGTAGTGTTACTATCTACAAAGCTCAAATTGTCGCAAAAAGTTTTCGACAAATTCAAGGTGTTGACTATGATGAGATTTTCTCACTCGTATCGATGCTTAAGTCTGTCTGAATCATGTTAGCAATTGCCACATTTAATGAAATCTGGCAAATGGATGTCAAAACTGCATTCCTTAATGAATTTCTTAAAGAAGAGTTGTATATGATACAACAAGAAGGTTTTGTCAATCCTAAAGGTGCTAACAAAGTGTGCAAACTCCAGTGATCCATCAATGGACTGGTGCAAGCATCTCAGAGTTGGAATATACAATTTGATGTGTTGATCAAAGCATATAGTTTTGCGGCGAAGCCTGTATTTACAAGAAAGTGAGTGGGAGCACTACAGCATTTCTGATAAGTATATGTGAACGACATATTTCTGATCGGAAATAATGTAGAATTTTCTGGAAAGCATAAAGGAGTGATTGAAAGGAATTTTTCAAAGAAAGACCTCAGTGAAGCTGCTTACATATTGAGCATCAAGATCTATAGAGATAGAACAAGACGCTTGATAAGTTTTTCTTTTCAATGAGTATATACCTTGACAAGATTTTGAAGTAGTTCAAAATTGAACAGTCAAAGAAGGAGTTCTTGCCTGTTTTGCAAGGTGTGAAGTTGAGTAAAGACTCAAAACCCGACCACGGCAGAAAATAGAAAGAAAATGAAAAGTCATTCCCTATGCCTCAATCATAGGTTCTATAAAGCATGCTATGATGTGTACCAGACCTATTGTATACCTTATCATGATTTTGGCAAGGGAGTACAATAGTGGTCTAGGAGTAGATCACTGGATAGTGGACAAAATTATCCTTAGAGGACTAAGGAAATATTTCTCGGGTATGGAGGTGATAAAAGAGTTCATCGTAAAGAGTTACATCGATGCAAGGTTTGACACCGATCTGGATGACTCTAAGTCTCGATCTAGATACATATTGAAAGTGGGAGCAATTAGCTAGAGTAGCTCCGAGCAGAGTATTGTAGACATAGAAATTTGCAAAATACATATGGATCTGAATATTGCAGACCCGTAGACTAAAATTTCTCTCACAGGCAAAACATGATCATACCTAATTACTCTTGGGTGTTAATCACATAGCGATGTGAACTAGATTATCGACTCTAGTAAACCAGTGTTGGTCACATGGCAATGTGAACTATGGGTGTTAATCACATAAAGATGTGAACTGTTGGTGTTAAATCACATGGCGATGTGAACTAGATTATTTACTCTAGTGCAAGTGGAAGACCGAAGGAAATATGCCCTAGAGGCAATAATAAAGTTGTTATTTATATTTCCTTATATCATGATAAATGTTTATTATTCATGCTAGAATTGTATTAACTGGAAACTTAGTACGTGTGTGAATACATAGACAAAACAGAGTGTCCCTAGTATGCCTCTACTTGACTAGCTCGTTAATCAAAGATGGTTAAGTTTCCTAACCATAGACATGTGTTATTATTTGATGAAAGGGATCACATCATTAAAGAATGATGTGATGGACAAGACCCATCCGTTAGCTTAGCATAAATGATCGTTTAGTTTTATTGCTATTGCTTTCATCATGACTTATACATGTCCTCTAACTATGAGATTATGCAACTCACGAATACCGGAAGAACACCTTGTGTGCTATCAAACGTCACAACGTAACTGGGTGATTATAAAGATGCTCTACAGGTGTATCCGATGGTGTCTGTTGAGTTGGCATAGATTGGGATTAGGATTTGTCACTCAGTGTATCGGAGAGGTATCTCTGTGCCCTCTCAGTAATGCACATCACTATGAGCCTTGCAAGCAATGTGACTAATGAGTTAGTTGCGGAATGATGCATTACGGAACGAGTAAAGAGACTTGCCGGTAACGAGATTGAACTAGGTATGATGATACCGACGATTGAATCTCGGGCAAGTGACATACCGATGACAAATGGAACAACGCATGTTGTTACACGGTTTGACCAATAAAGATCTTCGTAGAATATATAGGAGCCAATATGAGCATCCAGGTTCCGCTATTGGTTATTGACTGGAGATGCGTCTTGGTCATGTCTACATAGTTCTCGAACCCGTAGGGTCCGCAAGCTTAATGTTCGATGATGATTTGTATTATGAGTTATGTGATTTGATGACCGAAGGTAGTTTGGAGTCCCGGATGAGATCACGGACATGACGAGGAGTCTCGGAATGGTCGATAGGTAAAGATCAATATATGGGAAGGCTATATTCAGACATCGGAAAGGTTCCGAGTGATTCGGGTATTTTTTGGACTATCGAAGAGTTATGGGAATTCGCCGGGGGAAGTAGTGGGCCTTAATGGGCCATACGGGAAAGGAGAGAAGGGCCTCAAGGGTTTGGTCGCGCGCCCCCCCATGGCAAGTCCGAATTGGACTAGGGAGGGGGCGGCGCCCCCCTCTCTTTCCTTCTTCCTATCCTACTCCTTCCCTCTCTCCCCTCTTGGAAAAGGAAGGGGACTCCAACTAGGATTGGGAATCCTATTTGGACTCCCCCTATAGGCGCTCCCATCCTAGGCCGGCCTCCTCCTCCTCCCTCCTTTATATACGTGGGCAGGGGCACCCCAAAGGCACTCCAGGATTTGTCTTAGCCGTGTGCGGTGCCCCCTCCACAATTACACACCTCGGTCATATCGTTGTAGTGCTTAGGCGAAGCCCTGCGCTGTAACTTCATCATCACCATCGCCACGCCGTCGTGCTGACAGAACTCTCCTTCGGCCTATGAAGAGCCCGAGGGACGTCATCAAGCTGAACATGTGCTGAACGCGGAGGTGCCGTACGTTCGGTACTTAGATCGGTTGGATCGTGAAGACGTTTACATCAACCGCGTTACTAAACGCTTCCTCTTTCGGTCTACGAGGGTACGTAGACACACTCTCCCCGCTCATTGCTAGGCATCTCCTAGATATATCTTGCGTGATCGTAGGTAATTTTTTTTACATAGTGCGTTCCCCAACAATTAGGTGATCTTGCTCCGGACCATGCCAGAGCGCCAGAGCGTGGACAAAGCGACGCCGGGAAAGGGAGGAGGTGGATGGGCTTGGACTGGCGGCGCAGAGAGGGGGTGAAGGAAATATGCCCTAGAGGCAATAATAAAGTTGTTATTTATATTTCCTTACATCATGATAAATCTTTATTATTCATGCTAGAATTGTGTTAACCAGAAACTTAGTACATGTGTGAATACATAGACAAACAGAGCGTCACTAGTATGCCTCTACTTGACTAGCTCGTTAATCAAAGATGGTAAAGTTTCCTAGCCATACACATGAGTTGCCATTTGATGAACAGGATCACATCATTGGAGAATGATGTGATTGACTTGACCCATCCATTAGCTTAGCACTATGATCGTTTAGTTTATTGCTATTGCTTTCTTCATAACTTATACATGTTCCTATGACTGTTAGATTATGCAACTCTATAGGACCTTGAAGTATGTCTAGAGGGGGGTGATTAGACTACTTGACCAATTAAAAGCTATGCCTTTTCCCAATTTTAGACTTTGGCAGATTTTAGCTATCTTAGAACAATTCAAGAAATCATCACGCAATTCAAGCAAACATGCAAAGAGTATATAGGCAGCGGAAAATAAAGCATGAAACTTGCAAGAATGTAAAGGGAAGGGTATGGATGATTCAAACGCAATTGGAGACACGGATGCTTTTGTCGTGGTTCCGATAGGTGGTGCTATCGTACCTCCACGTTGACGGAGACTTCAACCCATGAAGGGTAACGGTTGCGCGAGTCCACGGAGGGCTCCACCCACGAAGGGTCCACGAAGAAGCAACCTTGTCTATCCCACCATGGCCGTCGCCCACGAAGGACTTGCCTCACTAGCGGTAGATCTTCACGAAGTAGGCGATCTCCTTGCCCTTACAAACTCCTTGGTTCAACTCCACAATCTTGTCGGAGGCTCCCAAGTGATACCTAGCCAATCTAGGAGACACCACTCTCCAAGAAGTAACAAATGGTGTGTTGATGATGAACTCTTGCTCTTGTGCTTCAAATGATAGTCTCCCCAACAATCAACTCTCTCTCACAGGATATGGATTTGGTGGAAAGAAGATTTGAGTGGAAAGCAACTTGGGGAAGGCTAGAGATCAAGATTCATATGGTTGGAATGGAATATCTTGGCCTCAACACATGAGTAGGTGGTTCTCTCTCGTAAGCTGGTAAGTTGGAAGTGTATGTTTGTTACGATGGCTCTCTCCACGAATGAAGAGGAGGTGGAGGGTATATATATCCTCCACACAAAATCTAACCGTTACACACAATTTACCAAACTCGGTGGGACTGAATCATAAAACTCGGTCAGACCGATTTAGTAAACCTAGTGACCGTTAGGGTTTTCGGTGGGACTGACATGCAACTCGGTAGGACCGATATGGTTAGGGTTAGGGCATAACGTAATCTCGGTGAGATCGATTACACAAACTCGATGAGACCGATTTTGGTAATTAGGTAACCAGAGAGTTGGTCAGGTAAACTCGATGGGACCGATTCGCTCTTTCGGTGAGACCGAAAAGTTACGAAAGGGAAACAGAGAGTTTACATTGCAATCTCGGTGGGACCGATCGCTCACTTCGGTTAGACCGAAATGTTACGAAAGGAAACAGAGATTACAATCCCATCTCGGTGAGACCGAGATCCCTATCGGTGAGACCGATTTGCCTAGGGTTTGTGGCAGTGGCTAAGACATCTGAACTCGGTGGCGCCGGATAGAAAGAATCGGTAGGGCCGAGTTTGACGTTAGGTTTAGGTCATATGTGGATGTGAGAAAGTAGTGGAGGGTTTTGGAGCATATCACTAAGCACATGAAGCAAAAGGCTCATTAAGCAACACCTCATCCCTCCTTGATAGTATTGGCTTTTCCTATAGACTCAATGTGAGCTTGGATCACTAAAATGTAAAATGTAGAGTCTTGAGCTTTTGAGCTTGAGCCAATCCTTTGTCCTTGATATTTTGAGGGATCCACTTTCATCATCCATGCCATGCCATTCATTGAGCTTTCCTGAAATATTTGTCTTGGAATAGCATTAGCTCAATGAGTTATATGTTGTTATGAATTACCAAAACCACCTAGGGATAGTTGCACTTTCAATCTCCCCCTTTTTGGTAATTGATGACAACATATAGATCAAAGCTTCGACAAATGATAATAATATTTGAAAAACATCGTCGCTTTGAGAAGTATGTGATAAGCAAGAGCTCCCCCTGAATTTTTGCATATTTTAATATTTTCTTTGGACTGCAAATGCACAAGGAATTAGGCTCATGGGTTACTCTTCCATGTCACATACATCTTGGTGGAGCGCTCAAAATAACAAAGATTGAATACATGCACTCATCACCAAGCAAAGTGAACGATCATATAAGGATAAGTAAGATAATATCATAACGAGCATAAGTGTAGCTTACGATCAAACACATGATCATCAATGTCTCACGGGTAAAAGCATAGTATCTCAAGCAATCAAAAGCAAATAAAGTTCAACCAAAAAGACAAGAGAGAACAAAAGCGAATCTCTCTCTCTCAAAGCCTATGATCTATACATTTTTCTCCCCGTTTGGCAACAAGTTACCAAAAAGTTCCTAGAAAATGCATAGGACTATATCGTCTCTCAGGCTTGGTCTTCTGGTGGTGGTGGTGTCCAGAGAACTCCAAGAATGAAGGCTTCAGTCGATGTAGAAGGAGCTGAAGGAGTTGGTGCTGGAGCTGGTTGTGCTGGAGCTGTTGCTGGAGCTGATGAAGTGACTCTGGTGTCTTGAACTAGCTCTGCAGCTGATCTCTGAGCTCGTGGCACTCTGGCAAATGCATCAGTCATTGTTCTGCCCTTCCTCTCCTGCATGTCATCCTGCAGCTGCTCCAGAGCTGAATGAATCTCAGTTACCTTGACATCAAGATCATAGAATTTTTGTTCCATGATTCTTTCCAGGCTCTCCTGGTTTTGAGTTAGGGTGGCCAACCCCTTCTCAATCCGCAGAGTTGATGCTATTAAGTAACCAAGCTGCTCCTGCTTGTTCTTCAGAAAATATTCAGATGCCTCTGCTTGAGTTGGCATCTTGGCAGCCTTCTCTTGCATTGCTTTCTCCTTCTTCTCTTGCGCTTGTACTGATGTTGGTTCATATTCAGTCATGACAACTTGATTGTCCTCAAAGTCAGGATAGAGAACCATGTGTTCCTTATCCAACAGATACTTCCCTGTGCCCATCTATGAGTTAATCAACTCCTGAATCTGTGGGGCATATCCACAGCTCCTCTTACAGTCATTCTTGTCCTCTTGATGGTTTCAACTATGAGGCTCATGACTTTGAATTTCTGAGGCACATCAAAAACGTGAAGCAAATTGATTGCATGCCCTCTAATCATGTTGTGGTCACCTGATTTGAGCAAAAGAATGTGCCTCAGGATCCAGTTGATAGTAGGCAGCCCTGACAGAAGATAGTGAACTGATCCAAACTTGAAGGTCTCAAGTGCATCATCTGGGATTTCCTTGTACATGTGTGACATTGAGTTGTGTCCCATCTTCTTCTTGGCATAAATGTCCAAGTCATCTTCATCTTCCTTTGGGGCATTGATCAGACTTGCCCATTCCTCTATGGTTGACTGATATCTTGTTCCTTCAGACATCCAAACTATCCTGCCATCTGGATAGAAATGTGATGTGGAGTAGAATTGCATAATGAGCTCGTCATTCCAATTTTTGAGCTTCTGCCCAACTAAATCTACAACTCCACAAGCACTGAAGCTGTCATACACTCCAGGATAGTGTTCTTCATTCTCCTGAATGTAGGTCTAGTCGACCCACCTCATATCACAAACTATGGGCTTCTTATCAAAGAAGATAGTCTCATAGAAGTCCTGCTGTTCCTTGGTGTGGAACACGTAATCCACACAGTCCTTCTCACAGTGGCGATGGATCCGACTCTCTCCATAGCCTCAACCCTTGATCTCTCCTGATCTTCATTTTCTCAGCCACAGGATGAGCATCATTATGGTCTGGGATCTTGGGTTTGAGCTTCCTTAGGACCTGCCCTTCTTCATCTTCCTCAGCATCAACTTCAGGCATTGGAGCCTTGTTCTTCTCAGTTGCTGGTATACTCCTGGTATTCCTCTTTGGTGCACTCTTGGGCTTGGGGCAGCTTTGGGCTTTGAAGTTGTAGCCCCTTACTTTATGGCATCACCCATCAGCTTTTGTGCCTTGGGTGCAGGATCAGCAACCTCTTCTTCTTCCTCTTCTTCCATCATAGATGGTTTCCCAATCACTCTGGCCATGGTCTTCTTGACCCTTTCCTTCCTCTTCTTTCATTCAGCAGCAGCAGGTTCTTTGGGTTGGGATTCCAAAGAAGCTTGAGTGGAGACTCTGGCTTTGGACATTGGTTGTCTACCTGCTGGCCTTTTGATTTTCATCCCAGGCTTCACTGATGTTGAGTTGTACTCCTTCTTGAGCACTTCCTTCTTGGAACTGGCCTCATCCTCAGCTGCCACATAATCTCATCCTCAGACTCTGAGGTCTTCTTCTTCCTTGTCCTTGTGGCAGCCTTGGGTAAATTACTGGGAGTGCTTCTGCTCCCCTCATCTGAGCTGCTTGAGGGACTAGTGCCCTTACTCATGTGAATCTGCTCTACTGACCTATTCTCGTCATCACTTTGGTGCGACATGCTGCAATCGACCGATAGCTGACCCCGTGAATAGTTATAGATGAGGTAGAGTGGATGAGCATCACAGAATGCAGAGATTTTTGCAAAAGAATGATTCAAAAAACTTAGTTTTAGTTTCCACAGAAAGCATTTCGGATCTACCAATTTTAAAACTCGGTGATACCGAAGCAGTTTTGGAACCTAAACTAATGAACTCGGTCAGACCAAGGCACAGTTCGGTGGCACCGAGACTGCTAGGGTTTCACAAAGTTCTAAAATCGGTCACATCGAATTGTCGGTCAGACCGAGACTTACAAGTGCAATGGCGTTAGCCAAATCGGTGGGACCGAGTTTTTCAACTCGGTGGGTCCGAGATGGTTTCGGCGGAAACCTAACCCTAAATTTTCGAATCATGCCTATTCTAAGGATTGTTTTGACTGGATAGAAGTGTTTCAATCGTGGCAAGATGCATAATGAACACAATGTGCTGAGAATCAGACAAGGATAGCACTGTGATCGAGTTCATACCATAGTTCGGCGGTGAACTCGCTACGGCGGCAACGGCGGAGGAGAATTCCGTTGACGGCGGCGGAGACCAGCGGCTGGCGACGAAGTCGACGATCCATAGACCAAGTAGGCAAAGCGAGCTATGCGCGGGCGAGGAGTTTCAGAGAAAATTTTCCAAAAATTTGCCCGTGTGTATATATAGCCCGACACTATCGGTGTGACCGAGTTGAACAACTCGGTGGCACCGAGATGCATAACTGTTAACGATTCGCAACTCGGTGTGACCGAAAAGTTAAAATCGGTTGCACCGAGATTGAAAACCTAGATCGACTTAGTAATCTCGGTATGACCGGAATGGAGGAATCGGTCAGACCGAAAATCACAAAGAAGTTTTGGAAGTTTAAGTCTATGACGGATCGGGGACTCCGAGTGCTCCTCACACAGAGTGGTTCGAATCTGACTTGATCAAATTTTGTGATGTAGCATGAATAGAGTTTGAGACGAGAAAAGCATAGATAGCTAGAGAAGGTTCTTAGGCATTCTTGTCCATCCACTTGGCCAAAGAAAAAGAAGCCAAACAATCAAAACAACAAGTGGATGTCCTCGAATGAGTAAAATATGCAACAACATGCTCACACAATAAAATGACAAATGAAGTATGTGACAAAGCATGCACAACCAATTCTAGCATCTATCAAACAATTGGCGATGACTAGGTCATCTATATATGAGTATATTGACTTAGGAGTCAAATGAGAACATTTGATCATAGGTCATACTCATCGTTTAAGCTCAAGTGGGGTTACCACTTTTACATAAAGCATTTATATGTTCACATCTTTAGAGTTGCTTTGACTCAATTCTTAGAGTTAAGCTCCCCCTAGATGTGAGATCCCCCCTTAGAGGGATAAACTAACCTTGGGTTTTGTCGATGATGACTTCATGTAGGTGTTGAAGATGTCTATGCTCAATGTTGATGTAGATCCTTCGGAGCAATCCTTTGGAGTGAGTTGCACTTTCAATACCTACATGGGTTAGTCCCACAAGGAACAAACAAGAATATCCATAGACATAGAGTGATGCACACACAAAATGATGTCCATTCAAACATTAGGTTACCTTGTCCCTTGCCTTACCAACATGAGGGTTTGTGACTCCTTGAACTAGTGCAAGATATGGAAGTTGATTGCACTTGTCCATGCCATAATGATTTGAGTGAAAAATGTTGGCGGAGTCACCCTCAAGAACTATCTAGTTCTTGTTCTTCGGGATCCACATAATCTTGACGGGAATCCTTGGTGTAGTAGTTGTGCTTCATTAAGTAGAACTTGACGTAGTCTTGGCAACCCACTTGACCAAGGCCTTTGGTGCTTCTTCAAATGCATCAATCTCCTCTTGAAGCTTGTCCTTGCCATTGTTCTTGTGGTCTTGTGGTGGAAGATCATCTTGTGCTTGTGTTCCCTTGAAGGAAGTAGGATCATACTTCTCTTGTTGAGGAACAAACTTCATCTTGGGGTATTGATCTTCTTCCCACTCTACTCCATTGGCATTGAACTTTCGCTCAAAACCAACACCTTGATTCTTCCGGTGCCTTCCTTGCTTGCGTACAATTTCCTCAAATTGCTTACTCCCGGCAAGGCTCTTGTATACACCTTTCTCTATAATTCCCTTTAATAAGTTGTTTTCTTGCTCAAATGTAACTTGGCTAAGAGAATCATTAGTGGAATCAAGAGAACTACTAGAAGCAACAATATTGGATTTAGCATTGTTATTGTTACTACTAGAAGAAGAATCTTTCTTGTTCTTGTTACTAGACTTGACTTGAGGCATGTAAGTAGATAAGAGTAAACGCTTGGAAATATAAGAAGAACTTTTCTTACGAAGATCATCATTGATCGCTTTTAGGAACTCATGCTCTTGCTCAAGATTGAGCTTTTCAAAGCGTAACTTCTAATGAGCCCTTAAAAGTTCTCCATGATCTTCAAAGATAGTTTCATGAGCTAACTTAAGAGTGTTTAGTTCTTTAGTTAGACGCTCAATTTTCTCCTTATCATTGTCATTCGTTTCATCTTGATTAGCATGATTAATTGACGTTTCATCATAGTATTCATCACTAGAGTTGTCAACAAGTAAATCATCATCACCTAGCAAGTCATCTTCATCACTATTAAAATCAACATACTGGGGTGTGTTACCTTAGGACCTTTGGCCATGAAGCATCTTCCAATTCCTTCATTTGGTGATTCAAATATGTCGTAGGAGTTGGTTGACACAAGTGCTAAACCGGCAAAACCTTCATCTTGAGTGTATTCGAGTCGGAGTGATAGCTTCTCTCGGAGTGATTGTCGAGTCGAGCGGATACCCATTCACCAACATGAGCTTGATGTCTTCGTTTTGTGTAGCTCTTTGATGATTTGTCCTTTCTTTCCGAATCCTTGCTTCTCCGTGAGGGTCTTCGTTCATAACGATCATCTCTACTCCTTCTCTCTCTTGGTGGTGATTCTTCTCTTCTGCTTCTTCTCTTGGGAGAATCTTCTCTTCTTTTGTAGGGTGATGTACACTCATTGGAATAGTGTCCAGGTCTCCCACAATTGTAGCAATTGAGCTCTCGACTAGAAGATCTTTTGTCATTGTAGGACCTTGACTTGGAGCTTCTTTCTTTGCTTCTACTCTTTAAGAATTTGTTGAAGTTTTTACCGTTAAGCTCAATTCTTCATTGAAGGTTTGTTTCTCACTTGATGATGTGGGGGATTCACATGAGGCTTTGTAAGCACCACTTGACTTGTTGTGAAGTTCCTCCTTATCCTTGAGTGACATCTCATGAGCAACAATTCTTCCAATGACTTCCGTTGGCTTGAGATCTTTGTAATTTGGCATCATTTGGATCAATGTGCACACGGTATCATATTTTCCATCAAAGGCTCTTAGGATCTTCTTGATGATGAATCATCGGTCATCTCTTCACTTCCTAAGCCGGCAATCTCATTTGTGATAAGAGCAAGCCTAGAGTACATTTCAGCGGCACCTTCACCATCCTTCATTTTGAACTTGTCAAGCTGACTTTGGAGCACATCCAACTTGGATTCCTTGACGGAATCGGTACCTTCATGCATATCAATCAAAGTATCCCAAATTTCCTTTGCACTCTCAAGACGGCTGATTTTGTTGAATTCTTTGAGGCACAATCCATTGAAGAGGATATCACAAGCTTGAGCGTTGTATTGCAACATCTTCAACTCTTCCACACTAGCTTCACGGTTCGGTTCTCTCCCATCAAAGAATTCACCTTGCAAGCCAATACACACAATAGCCCAAACGGCGGGGTTATGTCCGAGAATATGCATTTTCATCTTATGCTTCCAACTAGCAAAGTTAGTGCCATCAAAGTAAGGACCTCTACGGTGATAATTTCCCTCGCTAGACGCCATACTCTCCTAGGTTGTGAAACCAAGGCTATGACCACAAAAAGCTATGGAAATCAAATAAAATGGAGACCAAAGCTCTGATACCACTTGTAGGACATTGAAGAATGTCTAGAGGGGGGTGATTAGACTACTTGACCAATTAAAAGCTATGCCTTTTCCCAATTTTAGACTTTGGCAGATTATAGCTATCTTAGAACAATTCAAGCAATCATCACGCAATTCAAGCAAGCATGCAAAGAGTATATAGGCAGCGGAAAATAAAGCATGCAACTTACAAGAATGTAAAGGGAAGGGTTTGGAGGATTCAAACGCAATTGGAGACACAGATGTTTTTATCGTGGTTCTAATAGGTGGTGCTATCGTACCTCCACGTTGATGGAGACTTCAACCCACGAAGGGTATGATTCTTGTGAGTCCATGGAGGGCTCCACCCATGAAGGGTCCATGAAGAAGAAACCTTGTCTATCCCACCATGGCCGTCGCCCACGAAGGACTTGCCTCACTAGCGGTAGATCTTCACAAAGTAGGCGATCTCCTTGCCCTTACAAACTCCTTGGTTCAACTCCACAATCTTGTCGGAGGCTCCCAAGTGACACCTAGCCAATCTAGGCGACACCACTCTCCAAGAAGTAACAAATGGTGTGTTGATGATGAACTCCTTTCTCTTGTGCTTCAAATGATAGTCTCCCCAACACTCAGCTCTCTCTCACAGGATATGGATTTGGTGGAAAGAAGATTTGAGTGGAAAGCAACTTGGGGAAGGCTAGAGATCAAGATTCATATGGTTGGAATGGAATATCTTGGCCTCAACACATGAGTAGGTGGTTCTCTCTCGAGGCTGGTAAGTTGAAAGTGTAGGTTTGTTACGATGGCTCTCTCCACGAATGAAGAGGAGGTGGAGGGTATATATATCCTCCACACAAAATCTAACCGTTACACACAATTTACCAAACTCGGTGGGACCGAATCATAAAACTCGGTCGGACCGATTTAGTAAACCTAGTGACCGTTAGGGTTTTCGGTGGGACTGACATGCAACTCGGTAGGACCGATATGGTTAGGGTTAGGGCATAATGTAATCTCGGTGAGACCGATTACACAAACTCGGTGAGACCGATTTTGGTAATTAGCTAACCAGAGGGTTGGTCAGGTAAACTCGGTGGGACCGATTCGCTCTTTCGGTGAGACCGAAAAGTTACAAAAGGGAAATAGAGAGTTTACATTGCAATCTCGGTGGGACCGATCGCTCACTTCGGTTAGACCGGAACGTTACGAAGGGAAACAGCGAGATTACAATCCCATCTCGGTGAGACCGAGATCCCTATCGGTGAGACCGATTTGCCTAGGGTTTGTGGCAGTGGCTAAGACATCTGAACTCGGTGGCGCCGGATAGAAAGAATCGGTAGGGCGAGTTTGACTTTAGAGTTTAGGTCATATGTGGATGTGAGAAAGTAGTGGAGGGTTTTGGAGCATATCACTAAGCACATGAAGCAAAAGGCTCATTAAGCAACACCTCATCCCTCCTTGATAGTATTGGCTTTTCCTATAGACTCAATGTGATCTTGGATCACTAAAATGTAAAATGTAGAGTCTTGAGCTTTTGAGCTTGAGCCAATCCTTTGTCCTTGATATTTTGAGGGATCCACTTTCATCATCCATGCCATGCCATTCATTGAGCTTTCCTGAAATATTTGTCTTGGAATAGCATTAGCTCAATGAGCTATATGTTGTTATGAATTACCAAAACCACCTAGGGATAGTTGCACTTTCAAACTCCCGAATACCGGAGGAACACTTAGTGTGCTATCAAACGTCACAACGTAACTGGGTGATTATAAAGATGCTCTACAGGTGTCTCCGATGGTGTTTGTTGAGTTGGCATAGATCGAGATTAGGATTTGTCACTCCGATTGTCGGAGAGGTATCTCTGGCCCCTCTCGGTAATGCACATCACTATGAGCCTTGCAAGCAATGTGACTAATGAGTTAGTTGCGGAATGATGCATTACGGAATGAGTAAAGAGACTTGCCGGTAACGAGATTGAACTAGGTATGATCATATCGACGATCGAATCTCGGGCAAGTGACATATCGATGACAAAGGGAACAACGCATGTTGTTATGCGGTTTGACCGATAAACATCTTCGTAGAATATATAGGAGCCAATATGAGAATCCAGGTTCTGCTATTGGTTATTGACCGGAGATGCTTCTCGGTCATGTCTACACAGTTCTCGAACCCGTAGGGTCCGCACGCTTAACGTTCGATGATCGGTATTATGAGTTTATGTGTTTTGATGTACCGAAGGTTGTTCAGAGTCCCGGATGTGATCACGGACATGACGAGGAGTCTCGAAATGGTCAACAGAATGATATATTGTACGATGTTATTCGGACACCAGATGAGTTCCGGGGTCACCGGATAAACATCGGAGTGCCGGAAGGGTTATCGGAACCACGGGAGAAGTAATGGGCCTTATTGGGCCTAGGGGGAGAGAGGGGCAGCCAAGGGCTGCCCCCCCCCCCATGGGCCTAGTCCGAATTGGACTAGGGGGAGGGGTGGCGCCCCCTCCTTCCTTCTCTTTCCCCTCTCCTTCCTTCTTCTCCTAGTAGGACTAGGAAAGGGGGGAATCCAACTCCCACTAGGAGTAGGATTGCCCCCCTTTGGCGCGCCCTATAGGGCCGGCCGGCCTCCCCCATGCTCCTTTATATACGGGGCAGGGGGCACCCTAGACCATACAAGTTAATTTTTAGGAGTGTGCGGTGCCCCCCCCCCCACATATTTCCACCTCGGTCATATCGTTGTAGTGCTTAGGCGAAGCCCCACGTCGGTAACTTCATCATCATCGTCATCATGTCGTCGTGCTGACGAAACTCTCCCTCGGCCTCAGCTGGATCAAGAGTACAAGGGACGACAGGTGCCGTGCGTTCGGTACTTGATCAGTTGGATCGTGAAGACGTTCGACTACATCAACCGCGTTACTTAACGCTTCCATTTTCGGTCTACGAGGGTACGTGGACACACTCTCCTGCTCGTTGCTATGCATCACATACATAGATCTTGTGTGATCGTAGGTAAATTTTTTGAAATACTGTGCTCCCCAACAGTGGCATCCGAGCCGGGTCTATGCTTAGATGTTATATGCATGAGTAGAACACAAAGAGTTGTGGGCGATAATCGTCATACTGCTTACCAGCATGTCATTCTTTGATTCGGCGGTATTGTTGGATGAAGCGGCCCAGACCGACATTACATGACCGCGTTCATGAGACTGGTTCGACTGTTGTGCTTCGCACACAGGTGGCTAGTGGGTGTCTGTTTCTCCAACTTTAGTTGAATCGAGTGTGACTACGCCCGGTCCTTGTTGAAGGTTAAAACAGCAAACTTGAAAAAAAATCGTTGTGGTTTTGATGCGTAGGTAAGAACGGTTCTTGCTAAGCCCGTAGCAGCCACGTAAAACTTGCAACAACAAAATAGAGGACGTCTAAATTGTTTTTGCAGGGCATGTTGTGATGTGATATGGTCAAGACGTGATTATATAAATTGTTGTATGAGATGACCATGTTTTGTAACACAGTTATCGGCAACTGGCAGGAGCCATATGGTTGTCGCTTTATTGTATGAAATGCAATTGCCATGTAATTGCTTTACTTTATCACTAAGCGGTAGCGATACTCGTAGAAGCAATAGTTGGCGGGACGATAACGATGCTTCGATGGAGATCAAGGTGTCGAGCCGGTGACGGTGGTGATCATGATGGTGCTTTGGAGATGGAGATCAAACACAGAAGATGACGATGGCCATATCATATCACTTATATTGATTGCATGTGATGTTTATCCTTTATGCATCTTATTTTGCTTAGTACGACGGTAGCACTATAAGATGATCTCTCACTAAATTTCAAGGTACAAGTGTTCTCCCTGAGTATGCACCGTTGCTACAGTTCGTCGTGCCCAGACACCACGTGATGATCGGGAGTGATAAGCTCTACGTTCACATACAACGGGTGCAAGCCAGTTTTGCACATGCAGAATACTCAGGTTAAACTTGACGAGCCTAGCATATGCAGATATGGCCTCGGAACCTTTGAGACCGAAAGGTCGAGCGTGAATCATATAGTAGATATGGTCAACATAGTGATTTTCACCATTGAAAACTACTCCATCTCACGTGATGATTGGACATGGTTTAGTTGATATGGATCACATGATCACTTAGATGATTAGAGGGATGTCTATCTAAGTGGGAGTTCTTAAGTAATGTGATTAATTGAACTTTAATTTATCATGAACTTAGTACCTGATAGTATTTTGAATGTCTATGTTGTTGTAGATAAATGTCCCGTGCTACTGTTCCGTTGAATTTTAATGTGTTCCTAGAGAAAGCTAAGTTGAAAGATGATGGTAGTAACTACACGGACTAGGTCCGTAACTTGAGGATTGTCCTCATTGCTGCACAAAATAATTACGTCCTGGAAGCACCGCTAGGTGCCAAACCCGCTGCAGGAGCAACTCCAGATGTTATGAACACCTGGCAGAGCAAAGCTGATGACTACTCGATAATTCAGTGCACCATGCTTTACGGCTTAGAACCGGGACTTCAACGACGTTTTGAACGTCATTGAGCATATGAGATGTTCCAGGAGTTGAAGTTAATATTTCAAGCAAATGCCCGGATTGAGAGATATGAAGTCTCAAATAATTTCTATATATAGCTGCAAAATGGAGGAGAATAGTCATGCCAGTGAGTATATACTCAGAATGTCTGGGTACCACAATCACTTGACTCAGCTGGGAGTTAATCTTCCAGTTGATAGTGTCATTCAAAGAGTTCTTCAATCACTGCCACCAAGCTACAAGAGCTTTGTGATGAACTATAATATGCAAGGGATGGATAAGACGATTCACGAGCTCTTCGCAATGCTAAAGGCTACGGAGGTAGAAATCAAGAAGGAGCATCAAGTGTTGATGGTCAATAAGACCACTAGTTTCAAGAAGAAGGGCAAAGGGAAGAAGGGGAACTTCAAGAAGAACGACAAACAAGTTGCTACTCAAGTGAAGAAACCCAAGTCTGTACCTAAGCCTGAGACTGAGTGCTTCTACTGCAAAGGGACTGGTCACCGGAAGCGGAACTGCCCCAAGTATTTGGCGGAGAAGAATGGTGGCAAAGTGAAAGGTATATTTGATATACATGTTATTGATGTGTAACTTATTAATGCTCGCAATAGCGCCTGGATATTTGATACTGGTTCTGTTGCTAATATTTGCAACTCGAGACAGGGATTACGGATTAAGCGAAGATTGGCTAAGGACGAGGTGACGATGCGAGCGGGCAATGGTTCCAAAGTCGATGTGATTGTCGTCGGCACGCTACCTCTACCTCTACCTTCGGGATTAGTTTTAGACCTGAATAATTGTTATTTGGTGCCAGCGTTAAGCATGAACATTATATCTGGATCTTGTTTGATGCGAGACGGTTATTCATTTAAATCAGAGAATAATGGTTGTTATATTTATATGAGTAATATCTTTCATGGTCATGCACCCTTGATGAGTGGTCTATTTTTACTAAATCTTGATAGTAGTGATACACATATTCATAGTATTGAAGCCCAAAGATATAAGTTTAATAATGATAGTCCAACTTATTTTTGGCACTGCCGTTTAGGTCATATTGGTGTAAAACGCATGAAGAAACTCCATGTTGATGGGCTTTTGGAATCACTTGATTATGAATCACTTGATGCTTGCGAACCATGCCTCATGGGCAACATGACTAAGACTCCGTTCTCTGGAACAATGGAGCGAGCAACAGACTTGTTGGACATAATACATACCGATGTATGCGGTCCGGTGAGTGTTGATACTC
Source organism: Aegilops bicornis (assembly GCA_021605145.1). Taxonomy (NCBI): domain Eukaryota; kingdom Viridiplantae; phylum Streptophyta; class Magnoliopsida; order Poales; family Poaceae; genus Aegilops; species Aegilops bicornis. The sequence goes on along the minus strand of CM038675.1, from coordinate 273,538,866 downwards.
GCGGCGGGTATCGTTATTTTCTGACCTTTACAGATGATTTGAGCAGATATGGGTATATCTACTTGATGAAGCATAAGTCTGAAACATTTGAAAAGTTCAAAGAATTTTAGAGTGAAGTGGAAAATCATTGTAACAAGAAAATAAAGTTTCTACGATCTGATCATGGAGGAGAATATTTGAGTTACGAGTTTGGTCTTAATTTGAAACAATGCGGAATAGTTTCGCAACTCACGCCACCTGGAACACGACAGCGTAATGGTGTGTTCGAACGTCGTAATCATACTTTATTAGATATGGTGCGATCTATGATGTGTCTTACTGATTTACCGCTATCGTTTTAGGGTTATGCTTTAGATACAGCTGCATTCCCGTTAAATAGGGCACCATCTAAATCCGTTGAGACGACAACATATGAATCGTGGTTTGCCAAGAAACCCAAGTTGTCGTTTCTTAAAGTTTGGGGGTGCGATGCTTATGTGAAAAAGCTTCAACCTGATAAGCTCGAACCCAAATCAGAGAAATGTGTCTTCATAGGATACCCAAAGGAGACTGTTGGGTACACCTTCTATCACAGATCCAAAGGCAAACTATTCGTTGCTAAGAATGGATCCTTTCTAGAGAAGGAGTTTCTCTCGAAAGAAGTGAGTGGGAGGAAAGTAGAACTTGATGAGGTAACTGTACCTGCTCCCTTATTGGAAAGTAGTTCATCAGAAATCATTTCCAGTGATTCCTATTCCAGTAAGTGAGGAAGCTAATGATATTGATCATGAAACTTCTGATCAAATTACTACTAAACCTCGTAGGTCAACTAGAGTAAGATCCGCACAAGAGTGGTATAGTAATCCTGTTTTGGAGATCATTTTACTTGACCATGACGAACCTACAAACTATGAGGTAGCGATGATGAGCACATATTCAGCGAAATGGCTTGAGGCCATGAAATCTGAGATGGGATCCATGTATGAGAACAAAGTATGGACTTTGGTTGACTTGCCCGATGATCGGTAAGCCATAGAGAATAAATGGATCTTCAAGAAGAATACTGACGCTGACGATAATATTACTATCTACAAAGCTCGACTTGTTGCGAAAGGTTTTCGACAAGTTCAAGGAGTTTACTACGATGAGACCTTCTCACCCATAGCGATGCTTAAGTCCGTCCGAATCATGTTAGCAATTGCCGCATTTTATGATTATGAAATTTGGCAAATGGATGTCAAAACTGCATTCATTAATGGATATCTTAAAGAAGAGTTGTATATGATGCAACCAGAAGGTTTTGTCGATCCAAAAGGTGCTAACACAGTGTGCAAGGTCCAACGATCGATTTATGGACTGGTGCAAGCCTCTGAGAGTTGGAATATACACTTTGATAGTCTATAAAAGCATATGGTTTTATACAAACTTTTGGAGAAGCCTGTATTTACAAGAAAGTGAGTGGGAGCTCTGTAGCATTTCTGATATTATATGTGGATGACATATTGTTGATCGGAAATGAACTGAATTTCTGAATACCATAAAAGGATACTTGAATAAGATTTTTTTATGAAAGACCTCGGTGAAGCTGCTTATATATTAGGCATCAAGATCTATAGAGATAGATCAAGACGCTTAATTGGACTTTCACAAAGCACATACCTTGATAAAGTTTTGAAGAAGTTCAAAATGGATCAAGCAAAAAAAGGGTTCTTGCACGTGTTACAAGGTGTGAAGTTGAGTCAGACTCAATGCCCGACCACTGCAGAAGATAGAGAGAAAATGAAAGTCATTCCCTATGCTTCAGCCATAGGTTCTATCATGTATGCAATGTTGTTTACCAGACCTGATGTGTGCCTTGCTATTAGTTTAGTAGGGAGGTACCAAAGTAATCCAGGAGTGAATCACTGGGCAGCGGTCAAGAACATCCTGAAATACCTGAAAAGGACTAAGGATTTGTTTCTCGTTTATGGAGGTGACAAAGAGCCCGTCGTAAACGGTTACGTCAATGCAAGCTTTGACGCTGATCCGGATGACTCTAAGTCATAAACCGGATACGTATTTTTATTAAATGGTGGAGCTGTCAGTTGGTGCAGTTCCAAGCAGAGCGTCGTGGCAGGATCCACGTGTGAAGCGGAGTACATAGCTGCTTCAAAAGCAGCAAATGAAGAAGTCTGGATGAAGGAGTTCATATCCGATCTAGGTGTCATACCTAGTGCATCGGGTCCTATGGAAATCTTTTGTGACAATACTGGTGCAATTGCCTTGGCAAAGGAATCCATATTTCACAAGAGAACCTAGCACATCAAAAGACGCTTCAATTCCATCTGCGATCAAGTCAAGGAGGGAGACATAGAGATTTGCAAGATACATACGGATCTGAATGTTGCAGACCCGTTGACTAAGCCTCTCTCACGAGCAAAACATGATCCGCACCAAGACTCCATGGGTGTTAGAATCATTACTATGTAATCTAGATCATTGACTCTAGTGCAAGTGGGAGACTGAAGGAAATATGCCCTAGAGGCAATAATAAAGTTGTTATTTATATTTCCTTACATCATGATAAATGTTTATTATTCACGATAGAATTGTATTAACCGGAAACTCAGTACATGTGTGAATACATAGACAAACAGAGTGTCACTAGTGCCTCTATTTGACTAGCTCGTTAATCAAAGATGGTTAAGTTTCCTAGCCATAGACTTGAGTTGTCATTTGATGAATGGGATCACATCATTAGGGAATGATGTGATTGACTTTCCCATTCGTTAGCTTAGCACTATGATTGTTTAGTTTATTGCTATTGCTTTCTTCATAACTTATACATGTTCCTATGACTATGAGATTATGCAACTCCTGGATACCGGAGGAACACTTAGTGTGCTATCAAACGTCAGAACGTAACTGGGTGATTATAAAGATGATCTACAGGTGTCTCCGATGGTGTTTGTTGAATTGGCATAGATCAAGATTAGGATTTGTCACTTCGATTGTCGGAGAGGTATCTCTGGGCCCTCTCGGTAATGCACATCACTATAAGCCTTGCAAGCAATGTGACTAATGAGTTAGTTATGGGATGATGCATCACGAAACGAGAAAAGGGACTTGCGGGTAACAAGATTGAACAAGGTATGATGATACCGACGATCCAATCTCGGGCAAGTAACATACCGATGACAAAGGGAACAATGTATGTTGTTATGTGGTTTGAACGATAATAGAACATGTGGGAACCAATATGAGCAACCAGGTTCCGCTATTGGTTATTGACCGGAGATGATTCTCGGTCATGTCTACATAGTTCTCGAACCCGTAGGGTCCGCACACTTAACGTTCGATGACGATCGGTATTATGAGTTTATGTGTTTTGTTGTAATGAAGGTTGTTCGAAGTCTCGGATGTGATCACGGACATGACGAGGAGTCTCGAAATGGTCAAGACATAAAGAATGATATATTGGATGATGTTATTCGGACACCGGATGAGTTCCGTGGGTCACCGGATAAATATCGGAATGCCGGAAGGGTTATCGGAACCACCGGAGAAGTAAAGGGCCTTATTGGGCCTAGGGGAGAGAGAGAGTGGCAGCCAAGGGCTGGCCGCGTGCTCCCATGGGCCTAGTCTGAATTGGACTAGGGGGAGGGGCGGCGGCCCCTCCTTCCTTCTCTTTCCCCTCTCCTTCCTTCTTCTCCTAGTAGGACTAGGAAAGGGGGGAATCCAACTCCCACTAGGAGTAGGATTGCCCCCCTTGGGCGCGCCCTATAGGGCCGGTCGGCCTCCCCCTTGCTCCTTTATATACGGGGGCAGGGGGGCACCTTAGAACATACAAGTTGTGCCCCCCTCCACATATTTCCACCTCGGTCATATCATTTGTAGTGCTTAGGCGAAGCCCTGCGTCGGTAACTTCATCATCACCATCATCACACCGTCGTGCTGACGAAACTCTCCCTCAGCCTCAGCTGGATCAAGAGTACGAGGGATGTCACCGAGCTGAACATGTGCAGACCGCGGAGGTGTCGTGTGTTCGGTACTTGATCGGTTGGATCGCGAAGACGTCCAACTACATCAACCACGTTACTTAACGCTTCCGCTTTCTATCTACGGGGGTACGTGGACACACTCTCCCACTCGTTGCTATGCATCGCATAGATAGATCTTGCGTGATCGTATGTAAAAAAAATTGAAATACTGCGTTCCCCAACAGGGGGTGGATGGGCAAGGGTTGCGGGACGTCGGTCGGGTTAAATAGGCGGATTTGGTCTCGGATGGCGAGCCAGAGTGGCGCCACGCGACGTTAACACCGCGGCGATGAAGGAGGTGTCCGTCGGACCGCCGGGTTTCCGGGCGAGTCTGCATGGGACCCCTTCACCAGTATTACGTGGCGGGCGCGCCCAGGTGCCCTATATCCATCCCATATTTGGGCTGGATATGAGGGGTATCGTTTAGCCCGGCCATATGTGGCCCGTCGGAGATGTCCGTATGGGTCAAAAAATTGTGATCCGTCAATGACCAAGCGGGCCACCTAGGCGTTTGAGCCCGGTTTGGGACACCCTGCTGTAGATGCTTTAGACTTTGTAATCTTGACCTCGTCGAAAAACCTAAATTGGATCCATTGCCCCTAATCGATCAGCACACACGAACATTTTGGTATTTGGCAAGTCACCTTAGCTTCAAGCCTTGCTGTGGCCGGCCGGGCCAACGTGCAATGCCACTATGTCAGGTCGATCGACAGCACTGGCTTTACGCCCACAAATCGAATTTGGCACCGATGGCACGCGCGAGCTGTGGGCGCCAGCGGCACAGAAACTCCCCACGCCCGCCGCGCACTCGATGCGCCGAACCACACAACATGTGTTCCCACACCGGCCGAACACGTCCTGGTACAGTGGTAAAATGCAAGAGCGCGACCGTCGAACCTACGGCCGGCCCGCTATGGGCGTGTTTGGTTGCCCGCATGCAGCCCAACCAGGCCCGCGCGGGATGTGCACGGCCTGTTTGGTTGCCTGGGTTGCATGCGGTTTGTGGCCCGCACGGACCTTAAAGCAGCTCGCAGCCTGGCCCGACGGGAACTGCCGAATCGGCAGTTTCTCGCGAGCTTTGGCTGGCAGCGACCAGCGTCTTGGCAGTTGCACGCCTCGGGCAGCGCAGGAGACGAAGGGGACGTATCATAACTCGCCCCCACTCTCCTGTCACCGCCCAGTCGCACTGTCCCCACCGCTCCCTCTCTCCCTCACCGCCCCTCCCTCTCCTCTCCTTTGATGGCTCCGCCTCGCCCACCGCCGCACCACCCTCTAACCCCCGTCGACCAGCGCCTCGCCAGCATCCAGGAGCGCTGACTGGCCGGCTCCAGAACTCGGGGCGGGACCTGGCGTCGGCGCTGCGAGCGCCGTCCCCCATCTATTATCGGCCACCACCAGCGCCGGCCAATGCGGTGCTGGCCGTTCCAGCCGTTCCTGCTCCGCTGTGGATTCCGGACATCGTGGTCCTGGGCTCGGCGCCGGCACCGTCGACGGAGCCGCCGCTTGTTGGGACCCCACTTGGCAGGGGGGTTTTCTTGACCCCCGTCCAAGGGTTTTCTCCTGTCGGCGGGCCGTCCTCCTCGACCTCCGGTGTGGCAATGAGCACGGGGCCGACGCCGCAGGCTGTCGCCAGGGCCGGCTCCTCCTCTGCTCCACTACCTCTCTCCTTCCCGCCGGGGTTTTCTCCCCGGCCTCGGTTCGCTACGACTGCGCATGCTCCGGTGATTCAAACCCCCTCAATGCTTGCTCATAGATGTAGATTAGGGTTTTAATTCCTAGGCATGTGGTAGTAGTTAGTGGATTCGATAGGATTGGAGTAGATCCGATTGGATGCGATCCCAATCGAATCCAATCGGACCAATCTGTTCTTATTTCGTACAGTGTGTGTCCTACGATAATTTTCTTCTGCTACTACTAGTGTGTACTAGGATCTGTGTTCATGCTAGTAGCTGTGTTCATGCTAGAATCCCAATGGTAGTGTGCTTTGCTAGTATATGTATTCATGGTAGGGTCTTGCTAGGATGTGTGTTCATGCAAATGGCATGTTCATGTTCAAGCTAGGATCATGTTCATGTTGTTGTTCATGTTGCTAACATACATGTTCAAGCTAGGGTTTGTGTTGATCGTTATACGTGCATGTAGTAGGACCATTTTAGGATGTTGCCAAATATGCTTGGCTGCACATGGGTGCTATCGGCACTTGTTGTTGCTATTTTTAGATGTTTCCATGCTTAGGGTAGTGCACTGATGAGTGGCAGTTACAGAGAAGCAGATGCCACTGATCATTGGCACTTGCTGTTGGGCAAGTCCACTGATCAGTGCCACTGATCAGTGGCATTTTCCAAACTACAAATGGCATTGATAAGTGGCATTTGCCTATGGCACTTGCTGTTGGGCAAAATGCCACTTATCAATGGCACTTGTTGTTGGGCAAGTCCACTGATCAGTGCCACTGGTCAGTGGCATTTGCCTAACAACAAGTGGCATTGATAAGTGGCATTTGCTCAAAGAGTTTGTGCACTGATCAGTGGCATTTGCTCTTGGGAAAATGTCTCTGATCAGTGCCATTTTGCAAAGAGATTGTGCACTAATACTTGTCATCTTAGCTGACAAGATATTGAAGACTGACTGGGATGTGGCGGGTGGAGGAGCTCAGGTGATGGCCGGAACTGAGGGCGCCGAGGATTTCATCCCCACGAACAGGTGGCTCAGGATGGTGGACCTGCCTGGCAGGATCGCCTTCATGAGCCTGCCTCGTTCAAGGGGACAATCTCCGAGGCAGGGCCACGAGGAGGGGGCCCGGGAGCCATTGCGCTTCTACCAGCAGATCAAGGACAATGAGGACCTCGCCATGCTCGTCATCTCCCCGCAAGTTCGTGGAGGTGATGAACACCTGGCTGGTCATCAAGCGGCTCCCGCGCGTGGTCAGGCTGCCGGCGAGCAAGCAGTGTGTTCTGGGTGCAGGTCCAGAACTTCGAGGGGCACATGGTGCTTGGCCGGGGTTGGAACTACTTCTGCTGCTGCTACCGGATCGTCGCCGGCGACCTCGTCGTTGTGCGCATCTCAGGACTCGGACTGAAGGTTCAGATCTACAACCACAACTCCTCGGTCATGTGCAGGTTTCGTTGCAGCAGGCACAACTACCTTGGTGACATCGAGCATGCTATGTAGTTAAGTTAAGTAAGGTGTTAGTCTTGAACTTTTATGGTGTGTGGCGAGACTTGTGCTGGGAACTTGTTCATATTTTGGCCAGGAGCAGCACCCTGACATGGAGCTGGGAAGGAGGATGCCCCTATTGTTAATTTAGACTTATACTATGTAGTTAAGTTTGCTGTCATTTCCTTGCTTGTTGTGTTAAGTTTGTTGTCATTTCCTTGCTTGCTTTGTTTGATCTTGCTGTTGTGCTGATCATGTGGTGGTAAGGCCACCACATTTGAATGGGGTGAGCAAAACACAAACGTTGTTTGCAACCAAACAGCTGAAGTTTGCATCTGCTCACACCCTAAGCACAAAAACGGCAATCAAACAGCACGGGGATAAGTGCCCCTCCGCGATGCAGACAACCAAATAGGTTGCATCTGCTGCATATGAGGCTGCATTTTAAGAACCAGGCTGGCTAGAGATGGACATGCAATGCAACTACTGTTGCAAACTGCAACCAAACACGCCGTATATAAATCCCACGGCGTCCGCTCCACACCCAGCATCATCCCACCAAGCCGCCCCCAGATTACTCACTCCCTTCCTCGCAAGCCCGCAAGCTACTACCGCGCAAGGTCGTGATGGCTCCCGCACTCATGGTGCTGCTTCTAGCCGTGGCCATCTTCTTCGCCTCTGCATCGGCGCAGGACTTCATGGCGCCAGAGTGTCCGCGGTGGCAGTGGTGTCCTCGGCACTGGTGTCCCTTCTCGCGGCAGCGATGATGCAGTAGATGGATGGTCGCAGCTTTGGGTTGGATGGATGGAGTGGAGTGGAGAGTTTTTCATTTGAGAAATCGGTGGTGGTTTGACGAGTGTTGCTGGCTCTTGCCTCTTGTTTGTTCGACATTCTTTTTTACCATGTTGTCTATATATAGTGTTATGAATAAAGCTTGTTGGGTTCTGTGATAATCTTGTGTGAAGACCTCCTGACAGAAAGAGCTTAATTATATGAGTATGCGTTTGATCATTCTCCCTTCAACCAAACTCAACGTCTAAGGACCGCAATATTTGGCTGAACGACGCCAGGGGAAGTGGTCTTGGCGATGGCGAACGATTCATTCGCCCCAAGTGAATCGATCGAGTGAAATGAGGGCATCTCTAGCATATCCACTAAAATAATGTCCTCTAAAAACAGTATACAGTTCACCTAAAATAAATTCATGACAATTTGTGGTACTATTTGTATGTCAGCAGAACAGATATCATATAAACCAAGTGATTTTATAAAATGGTCCCTGTAAAATAGCACAAAACATCCGAATAACGTATAAAAAAGAAAAGCATGCGGTGGCAGCCCGCAACCCGCAACTCGCGCGGTGGCTGCGGAAGATTGTGGCGGGAGCTGGAGGTCCCCTCCCGCCAACCCTTTTTTTACAAGTCCCTGAAAAAAGCCTCCAATCTGAGATATCTATCGGACAAAGCCCTATATTCTAGGGGGGCTGTAATCTTTTTACAGAACAAGGACATTTTGCGGGATATGGACGTTTTTTCGTCTTGTACTATAAACCAACGGTCATTTTACAGTTTAGGGTGTTTTCATGGAATCTGCTAGAGATGCTCTGAATCATTGGCGGGGCAAAAACAACCCAGTAAACTTTTGAAATCACTAATTAAGGAGCACTCTTTGCAAAGTTCACTCGCATCCCACCAGGTTGCGACAAGTAGAGCACATTTTTTCATTTTTCATAGATCCGTTTTTTTTCAAAAAGGGGGGCTCCACGGCCTCTGCATCAGAATGATGCATACGGCCAACTTTATAAAATAGAAAATAGGTTCAACAAAGGTCTTAAAGTCACAATGAAAGTAAAGAAAAGCTCATAGAGAGCCTAAAGAAAAGGTAACTATAAAGCCACAACCGGCTGGCATAAGAAAGATAGGGAAACTAATTGCTGTTGGGGAACGTTGCATAAAATAAAAATTTCCTACGTTCACCAAGATCCATCTATGAGTTCATCTAGCAACGAGAGAGATAGATGCATGTACATACCCTTGTAGATCGCGTGCGGAAGCGTTCAAGAGAACGGGGTTGAGGGAGTCGTTCTCGTCGTGATCCAAATCACCGGAGATCCTAGCGCCGAACGGATGGCACCTACGCGTTCAACACACATACGGTCAGCGTGATGTCTCCTCTGTCTTGATCCAGCAAGGGGGAAGGAGAGGTTGATGAAGATCCGGCTGACGACGGCGTGGTGGTGGATGCAAGAGACTCGGCAGGCTTCGCCAAGCAATCAAGGGAGGAGGAAGAGGTGTAGCAGGAGGGAGGCGCCAAGACTCAGGTGCGGCTGCCCTCCCCCTTTATATAGGCCCTGTGGGGGCGCCGGCCCTGAGATGGGAATCTCCCAAGGCGGCGGCGGGGGGTGGAGTGCCCCAAAGGCAAGTGGTGCGCCCCCACCTAGGTTTTCCAACCCTAGGCGAGGGGGGCCCAAGGCGCACCAGCCCACCAGGCTGGTTCCTCCCCACTTCAGCCCACGGGCCCTCCGGGATAGGTGGCCCCACCGGTGGACCTCGGGACCCTTCCCATGTCCCGGTACAATCTGGGTGACCGAAACTTTCCCGATGGCGAAACAGCACTTCCTATATATAATTCTTTACCTCCGGACCATTCCGAACTCCTTGTGACGTCCAGGATCTCATCCGGGACTCAACAACTTTCGGTTTGCTGCATACTCATATTCATACAACCCTAGCGCCACCGAACCTTAAGTGTAGACCCTACGGGTTCGGGAGACATGTAGACATGACCGGGACGGCTCTCGGTCAATAACCAACAGCGGGATCTGGATACCCATGTTGGCTCCCACATGCTCCTCGATGATCTCATCGTATGAACCACGATGTCGAGGATTCAAGCAACCCCGTATACTATTCCCTTTGTCAGACGGTATGTTACTTGCCCGAGATTCGATCGTCGGTATCCCAATACCTCATTCAAACTCGTTACCGTCAAGTCACTTTACTCGTACCGTAATGCATGATCCCGTGACCAAACACTTGGTCACTTTGAGCTCATTATGATGATGCACTACCGAGTGGGCCCAGTGATACCTCTCCGTAATACGGAGTGACAAATCCAGTCTCGATCCGTGTCAACCCAATGCAGACACTTTCGAGAGATACCTGTAGTGCACCTTTATAGTCACCCGATTACGTTGTGACGTTTGGTACACCCAAAGCACTCCTACGGTATCCGGGAGTTACACGATCTCATGGTCTAAGGAAGAGACATTGGAAAAGCTCTAGCAAAACGAACTACACGATCTTGTGCTATGCTTAGGATTGGGTCTTGTCCATCACATCATTCTCCTAATGATGTGATCCCGTTATCAATGACATCCAATGTCCATAGTCGTGAAACCATGACTATCTATTGATCAACGAGCTAGTCAACTAGAGGCTCACTAGGGACATATTGTGGTCTATGTATTCACAGTGTATTACGATTTCCGGATAATACAATTATAGCATGAATAAAAGACAATTATCACGAACAAGGAAATATAATAATAATCCTTTTATTATTGCCGCTAGGGCATATTTCCAACAGTCTCCCACTTGCACTAGAGTCAATAATCTAGTTAAATTGTGATGAATCGAACACCCATAGAGTTACGGTGTTGATCATGTTTTGCTTTCATGGAAGAGGTTTAGTCAACGGATCTGCGACATTCAGATCCGTATGCACTTTGCAAATTTCTATGTATCCATCTTGAATATTTTCACGAATGGAGTTGAAGCGACCCTTGATGTGCCTGGTCTTCTTGTGAAACACAGGCTCCTTGGCAAGTGCAATAGCTCGGTGTTGTCACAGAAGAGTTTGATCGGCCCGACGCATTGGGTATGACTCCTAGGTCGGTGATGAACTCCTTCACCCAAATTGCTTTATGCGTTGCCTCCGAGGCTGCCATGTACTCCGCTTCACATGTAGATCCATACGGCCTTTCTCGCTTGCGGTACCAGCTTCTTCGCTCCACCATTCAACATATACACGTATCCGGTTTTGACTTAGAGTCATCCAGATTCGTGTCGAAGCTAAGCGTCGACGTAACCCTTCTGACGAGCTCTTCGTCACCTCCATAAACGAGAAACATGTCCTTAGTCCTTTTCAGGTACTTCAGGATATTCTTGACCGCTGTCCAGTGTTCCTTGCCGGGATTACATTGGTACCTTCCTACCAAACTTACGGCAAGGTTTACATCAGGTCTGGTACACAACATGCAATACATAATAGACCCTGTGGCTGATGCATAGGGGATGACACTCATCTCTTCTATATCTTCTGTTGCGGTCGGACATTGAGCCGAGCTCAATTTCACACCTTGTATGTCTGAGGCAAGAACCCTTTCTTGGACTGATCCATTTTGAACTTCTTCAATATCTTATCAAGGTATGTGCTTTGTGAAAGACCTATGAGGCGTCTCGATCTATCTCTATAGATCTTGATGCCTAATATATAAGCAGCTTCTCCAAGGTCCTTCATTGAAAAACCCTTATTCAAGTAGGCCTTAATGCTGTCCAAAAGTTCTATATCATTTCCCATCAAAAGTATGTCATCTACATATAATATGAGAAATGCTATAGAGCTCCCACTCACTTTCTTGTAAACACAGGCTTCTCCATAAGTGCAAGCATAAACCCAAACGCTTTGATCATCTCATCAAAGCGAATGTTCCAACTCCGAGATGCTTGCTCCAGCCCATAAATGGATCATTGGAGCTTGCATACCTTGTTAGCATTCTTAGGGTCGACAAAACCTTCGGCTGCATCATATACAGTTCTTCCTTAAGATAGCCGTTAAGGAATGCCGTTTTGACGTCCATTTTCCATATCTCATAATCATAGTATGCGGCAATTGCTAACATGATTCGGACGGCCTTCAGCTTCGCTACGGGAGAGAAAGTCTCATCGTAGTCAACCCCTTGAACTTGCCGATAACCTTTAGCGACAAGTCGAGCTTTATAGATGGTAACATTACCATCCGCGTCCGTCTTCTTCTTAAAGATCCATTTGTTTTTTATCGTCGCCGATCATCGGGCAAGTCTGTCAAAGTCCATACTTTGTTTTCATACATGGATCCTATCTCGGATTGCATGGCTTCAAGCCATTTGTTGGAATCTGGGCCGCCATCGCTTCTTCATAGTTCAAGGTTCACCGTTGTCTAACAACATGATTTCCGTGACAGGGTTGCCATACCACTCACGGTGTGGGCGTGCCCTTGTGGACCCACGAAGTTCAAGTAGCAACTTGATCCAAGTACCTTGATCATCATCATTAATTTCCTCTCTAGTCGGTGTAGGCACCACAGAACATTTTCTGAGCTGCACTACTTTCCGGTTCAAGAGGTAGTACTTCATCGAGTTCTACTTTCCTCCCACTTACTCCTTTCGATAGAAACTCTTTTTCCAGAAAGGATCCGTTCTTGGCAACAAAGATCTTGCCTTCGGATCTAAGGTAGAAGGTATACCCAATGTTTTCCTTAGGGTATCCTATGAAGACGCATTTTTCCGACTTGGGTTCGAGCTTTTCAGGTTGAAGTTTCTTGACATAAGCATCGCATCCCCAAACTTTTAGAAACGACAGCTTAGGTTTCTTCCCAAACCATAATTCATACGGTGTCGTCTCAACGGATTTAGACGGTGCCCTATTTAAAGTGAATGTAGCTGTCTCTAGAGCGTATCCCCAAAATGATAGCGGAAAATCAGTAAGAGACATCATAGATCGCACCATATCCAATAGAGTGCGATTACGACGCTCAGTACACACCGCTATTACCGAGGTGTTCCAGCGGCGTGAGTTGTGAAACGATTCCACATTTCCTTAAGTGTGTACCAAATTCGTGACTTAAATATTCTCCTCCACGATCCGATCGTAAGAACTTTATTTTTTCGGTCACGTTGATTCTCTACCTCATTCTGAAATTCCTTGAACTTTTCAAAGGTCTCAGACTTGTGTTTCATCAAGTAGACATACCCATATCTACTCAAGTCATCAGTGAGAGTGAGAACATAATGATATCCTCCGCGAGCCTCAACGCTCATTGGACCGCACACATTGGTATGTATGATTTCCAATAAGTTGGTTGCTCGCTCCATTGTTCCGGAGAACGGAGTCTTGGTCATTTTGCCCATAAGGCATGGTTCGCATGTGCCAAATGATTCATAATCGAGACTCTAAAAGTCCATCAGCATGGAGCTTCTTCATGCCTTTACACCAATGTGACCAAGGCGGCAGTGCCACAAGTATGTGGGACTATCGTTATCAACTTTACATCTTTTGGTATTCACACTATGAATATGTGTAACATCACGTTCGAGATTCATTAAGAATAAACCATTGACCATCGGAGCATGACCATAAAACATATCTCTCATATAAATAGAACAACCATTATTCTCGGATTTAAATGAGTAGCCATCTCGTATTAAACGAGATCCTGATACAATATTCATGCTCAAACTTGGCACTAAATAACAATTATTGAGGTTTAAAACTAATCCCGTAGGTAAATGTAGAGGTAGCGTGCCGACGGCGATCACATCGACCTTGGAACTATTCCCGACGCGCATCATCACCTCGTCCTTCGCCAGTCTCCGCTTATTCCGCAGCTCCTGTTGTGAGTTACATATATGAGCAACGGCACCGGTATCAAATACCCAGGAGTTACTACGAGTACTGGTAAGGTACACATCAATTACATGTATATCAAATATACCTTTAGTGTTGCCAGCCTTCTTGTTTGCTAAGTATTTGGGGCAGTTCCGCTTCGGTGACCCTTCCCTTTGCAATAAAAAGCACTTCGATCTCGAGCTTGGGTCCATTCTTTGACTTCTTCCCGCAATCGGCTTACCGGGCGCGGCAACATCCTTGTCGTCCTTCTTGAAGTTCTTCTTACCCTTGCCCTTCTTGAACTTAGTGGTTTTATTGACCATCAACACTTGATGTTCTTTCTTGATTTCTACCTCTGCTGACTTTAGCATTGAAAATACTTCAGGAATAATTTTCACCATCCCCTGCATATTGTAGTTCATCACGAAGCTCTTGTAGCTCGGTGGGAGCGACTGAAGGATTCTGTCAATGACCGCCTCGTCCGGGAGGTTAATGTCCAGCTGGGACAGGCAGTTGTGCAACCCAGACATTTTGAGTATGTGCTCACCGATGTAACTATTTTCCTCCATCTTACAACTATAGAACTTGTCGGAGACTTCATATCTCTCGACCCGGGCATGAGCTTGGAAAACCATTTTCAGCTCCTCGAACATCTCATATGCTCCGTGTTGCTCAAAACGCTTTTGGAGCCCCGGTTCTAAGCTGTAAAGCATGCCGCACTAAACGAGGGAGTAATCATCAGCACGAGACTGCCAAGCGTTCATAACGTCTTGGTTCTCTGGGATGGGTGCTTCACCTAGCGGTGCTTCTAGGACATATTGTTTCTTGGCTGCTATGAGGATGATCCTCGTGTTAGAACCCAGTCCGAATAGTTGCTGCCATCATCTTTCAGCTTGGTTTTCTCTAGGAACGCGTTGAAGTTCATGGTGACATGAGCGTTGGCCATTTGATCTACAAGACATTTTGCAAAGATTTTAGACTAATGTTCATGATAATTAAGTTCATCTAATCAAATTATATAATGAACTCCCACTCAGATTTGACATCCCTCTAGTTATCTAAGTGTTACATGATCTGAGTCGACTAGGCCGTGTCCGATCATCACGTGAGACGGACTAGTCATCGTCGGTGAACATCTCCATGTTGATCGTATCTTCCATATGACTCATGTTCGACCTTTCGGTCTCTTGTGTTCCGAGGCCATCTGTACATGCTAGGCTCGTCAAGTTAACCTAAGTGTTTTGCATGTGTAAAACTGTCTTACACCCATTGTATGTGAACGTAAGAATCTATCACACCCGATCATCACGTGGTGCTTCGAAACGACGATCTTTAGCAACGGCGCACAGTTAGGGAGAACACTTTCTTGAAATTATTATAAGGGGTCATCTTATTTACTACCGTCGTTCTAAGTAAACAAGATGCATAAACATAATAAACATCACATGCAATTATATAGTTGTGACATGATATGGCCAATATCATATAGCTCCTTTGATCTTCATCTTCGGGGATCCATGATCATCTTGTCACCGGCATGACACCATGATCTCCATCATCATGATCTCCATCATCGTGTCTCCATGAAGTTGCTCGCCAACTATTACTTCTACTACTATGGCTAACACGTTTAGCAATAAAGTAACGTAATTTACATGGCGTTTCTCAATGACACACAGGTCATACAAAAAAATAAAGACAACTCCTATGGCTCCTGCCGGATGTCATACTCATCGACATGCAAGTCGTGATTCCTATTACAAGAACATGGTCTCATACATCACATATATATCATTCATCATTCATCACAACTTTGGCCATATCACATCACAAAACACTTGCTGCAAAAACAAGTTAGACGTCCTCTAATTGTTGTTGCAAGTTTTTACGTGGCTGCAATAGGGTTCTAGCAAGAACATTTTCTTACCTACGTGAACGCTACAACGTGATTTGTCAACTTCTATTTACCCTTCATAAGGACCCTTTTCATCGAATACGCTCCAACTAAAGTGGGAGAGACAGACACCCGCTAGCCACCTTATGCAACTAGTGCATGTCAGTCGGTGGAACCTGTCTCACGTAAGCGTACGTGTAAGGTCGGTCCGGGCCGCTTCATCCCACAATACCGCTGAAGCAAGATAAGACTAGTAGCGGCAAGAAAGTTGACAACATCTACGCCCACAACAAATTGTGTTCTACTCGTGCAATAGAGACTACGCATAGACCTAGCTCATGATGCCACTGTTGGGGAACGTTGCATAAAATAAAAAAATTCCTACGTTCACCAAGATCCATCTATGAGTTCATCTAGCAACGAGAGAGAGATGCATCTACATACCCTTGTAGATCGCGTGCGGAAGCGTTCAAGAGAACGGGGTTGAGGGAGTCGTTCTCGTCGTGATCCAAATCACCGGAGATCCTAGCGCCGAACGGACGGCACCTCCACGTTCAACACACATACGGTCAGCATGACGTCTCCTCCGTCTTGATCCAGCAAGGGGGAAGGAGAGGTTGATGAAGATCCAGCAGCACGACGGCGTGGTGGTGGATGCAGCAGGACTCCCGCAGGGCTTCGCCAAGGAACTGCGGGAGGAGGAAGAGGTGTAGCAGGGGGAGGGAGGTGCCAAGACTCAGGGTGCGGCTGCCCTCCCCCCTTTATATAGGCCCCCTGGGGGGGCGCCGGCCCTGGAGATGGGAATCTCCCAAGGGGGCGGCGGCCAGGGGGGGTGGAGTGCCCCCCAAGGCAAGTGGTGCGCCCCCACCCTAGGGTTTCCAACCCTAGGCGCAGGGGTGAGCCAAGTGAAGGGCGCACCAGCCCACCAGGGGCTGGTTCCTCCCACTTCAGCCCAAGGGCCCTCCGGGATAGGTGGCCCCACCCGGTGGACCCTCGGGACCCTTTCGGCGGTCCCGGTACAATACCGGTGACCCCCGAAACTTTCCCGATGGCCGAAACAGCACTTCCTATATATAATTCTTTACCTCCGGACCATTCCGGAACTCCTCGTGACGTCCGGGATCTCATACGGGACTCCGAACAACTTTCGGTTTGCTGCATACTCATATTCATACAACCCTAGCGTCACCGAACCTTAAGTGTGTAGACCCTACGGGTTCGGGAGACATGTAGACATGACCGGGACGGCTCTCAATCAATAACCAACAGCGGAATCTGGATACCCATGTTGGCTCCCACATGCTCCTCGATGATCTCATCGGATGAACCACAATGTCGAGGATTCAAGCAACCCCGTATACTATTCCCTTTGTCAGACGGTATGTTACTTGCCCGAGATTCGATCATCGGTATCCCAATACCTCGTTCAATCTCGTTACCGGCAAGTCACTTTACTCGCATCAGTAATGCATGATCCCGTGACCCTACACTTGGTCACTTTGAGCTCATTATGATGATGCACTACCGAGTGGGCCCAAAGTGATACCTCTCCATAATACGGAGTGACAAATCCCGATCTCGATCCGTGTCAACCCAATGACACTTTCAGAGATACCTGTAGTGCACCTTTATAGTCACCCGATTACGTTGTGACGTTTGGTACACCCAAAGCACTCCTACGGTATCCGGGAGTTACACGATCTCATGGTCTAAGGAAGAGATACTTGACATTGGAAAAGCTCTAGCAAAACGAACTACACAATCTTGTGCTATGCTTAGGATTGGGTCTTGTCCATCACATCATTCTCCTAATGACGTGATCCCGTTATCAATGACATCCAATGTCCATAGTCAGGAAACCATGACTATCTATTGATCAACGAGCTACTCAACTAGAGGCTCACTAGGGACATATTGTGGTCTATTTATTCACATGTGTATTACGATTTCCGGATAATACAATTATAGCATGAATAAAAGACAATTATCACGAACAAGGAAATATAATAATGATCCTTTTATTATTGCCTCTAGGGCATATTTCCAACAATTGCCTATCCTATTACATGACCGCCATCCAAACCGGTTGAAAATATCTCGTGCTACCATCTCCCACCGGATAGATCCAGTAACCAAACACTCCCTGGCCTCCGTCGGAGTGAGTAGCGACCACATACGGATCAATGCAATGGCTTGGAAGATAACCTGCAAAAAATGAAAATTTGTTGTTCTGTTAAAAACCAAGTCACTTATGCGGTTCCAGACTGCCCAGAATAAAGCACATACTCCTACGCGAATGTGTCTCGCTGTTTCAGCCTCTATCCCGTTAAGCCACGTTCCAAATAACGTGCTGACAGAATTCGGAGGAGTAATATTAAAGGCTATGTGCACAGTCCGCCATAGCACTTTTGCCAGCGGGCAGTCAAGAAAAAGGTGTTTGATAGATTCATCCCGATCACAAAAACTACATCTATTAGGTCCTGTCCAGTTACGCTTTGCCAGATTGTCCTTAGTTAAGATGACTTGCTTATGTACAAACCACATAAACACTTTAATTTTCAAAGGAACTTTGACTTTACAAACATGTTTGGAACTAGGAATGGAGCTAGAGTTGATAACATCGAGATACATTGATTTAACTGCAAACTCCCCAGTCCTAGTAAGCTTCCAGCACAATAGATCGGGTTGTTGAGACAGCTGGACCTCCATCAGTCTACTCACTAAATGGAGCCAAGCTTCCCAACGATTACCGGCTAGCGTCCTCCTAAACTTAATATTAAGGGGGATGGACTGAAGTACTGTGGCAAAATACGCATCGCGTCGTTGAACAATACTATAAACAGACGGGTATTGAAGTGCGAGGGGTGTCTCTCCTAGCCAAGTATCCTCCCAGAAACGCATGTTGGTGCCATTTCCAATTATAAACTTTGTCCTATTGAAAAAGGATGATTTGACTCTCATCAGCCATTTCCAAAAAGGCAAGTCCGTCGGCCTTGCTGTCACCTGGGACAAAGTTTTGGAGTGAAGATACTTACTACAGAGAATCTGCGCCCAAGTGGCTTCACTCTCTACAGATAGCTTATAGAGCCACTTGCTGAGAAGACATCTGTTCTTGACTTCAAGATTTTCAATATCAAGACCCCCTTGGTGTTTTTGGTCGACAAATTATATCCCATTTGGCGAGTCTGTATTTTCTTTTTAGTTCATCACTCTGCCAGGAGAATCAGGATCGATAGAAGTCCATCCTTTTCCTAACTCCAACTGGAACCTCGAAAAACGACAAGAGAAACATAGGCATACTCGTAAGAACTGAATTAATAAGAATTAATCGGCCTCCGTATGACATGAGCTTGCCCTTCCAGCAACTCAGTTTCTTCTCAAATCGATCCTCAATGCACTTTCATTCTCTGTTTGTTAGCTTACGATGATGAATTGGTATACCTAGGTACGTAAAAGGTAAAGCCCCCAATTCACACCCAAACAATTGCCTATAAGCCTCTTGTTCCTCCTTGGCTCTTCCAAAACAGAACAATTCACTTTTATGAAAGTTAATCTTTAACCTGGTCAATTGTTCAAATAAGCATAACACTAGCTTCACATTTCTCGCTTTTGCTAAGTCATGCTCCATAAAGATGATAGTATCATGGGCGTACTGTAGGATAGACACACCTCCATCTACTAGATGAGGCACCAAGCCACCCACCTGACCAGCCTCCTTAGCCCTTCCTATTAGAATTGCCAACATATCCACTACAATGTTGAACAGATAGGAGACATCGGATCACCTTGTCTCAAGCCCTTATGTGTCTGGAAATAATGACCTATGTCTTCATTCACTTTAATTCCAACACTTCCTTTTTACGTGAAAGACTCTACCTGTCGTCGCTAGGCTTCATCAAAACCTTTCATACGCAAGGCCTGTTGAAGGGAAGGCCATTTGACTTTATCGTATGCTTTCTCGAAATCCACCTTGAAAACAACTCCATCTAGTTTTTTTGTGTGAATTTCATGGAGTGTTTCATGAAGGACCAAACCCCTTCTAGGATGTTTCTGTCCGGCATGAAAGCAGTTTGGGAGTGCTGCACCACATAATGCGCAATCTGCATAAGCCTATTAGTCCTAACCTTGGTGAAAATTTTGAAACTAACGTTAAGAAGACAGATCGGCCTGAACTGCTCAATTCTCACAACCTCTGTTTTCTTAGGAAGCAGGGTTATCGTTCCAAAATTCAGGTGAAATAGCTGAAGTTGTCCAGAGAATAAATCATGGAACATCGGTATCAAATCCCCCTTAATAATATGCCAGCACTTGTTATAGAACTCCGTCAGAAATCCATCCGGCCCTGGAGCCTTATTATTTTTCATCTGTGAAATGGCTTCAAACACCTCTTTCTCCAAAAATGGGGCAGTCAAAATATCATTCCCATTTGCAGCCAGTTGAGGAACATCCTCAATACTAGACTCATCCAAGGATACACAATTATCCTCCGGAGGCCCAAACAAGCGCTTGTAGTATTCGGTTATGTACAATTTTAGGTTTTCCTGTCCTAAAATCGTTCCTTCGTCTTGTTCAAGCTTAGCGATCATGTGAAAGAATTGAGTGTCCGCGTCCCCCTGGGCAACTTTGCGAACCTTAGCCCACAGTGCCCACTTCAATTCCTCTTCACAGAGAAGCTCTTTCAATCTCATCTCCGCCTCAAGTTTACCATTAAGCTCCGTGGTTTGTAGGATTGTGGACTCGGCTTTTAAATCTAGGGACTGAATAAGTGTAAGGAGTCTTTCCTTTTCAACCTTATAAATCCCACTAAGATGCTTAGCCCACCCATGCAAGAAACTTCTCAAGTGTCTTAACGTATTCTGCCACCGCTCAACCGAAGTCCTACCTCCTGCATCCTTTGCCCATTCCCTGGCTATCAGATCTAAGAAGCCTTCTCTTTCAAACCACACCTGTTCGAACGAAAAAGAGTTTTTGTCTCTTAAACCTTGCATCCATGTCCGAACCGTTATCACTGTTTGATTCCTTGTGTCGAGATCTTCAAAACTAGATCCCATGTAGGTTTTGACGAACTTTTTTTCACGAAAAAACCAATATGGGAGCGCGTTTTTTCTTTTAGAAAGAGGCACGACTATGCCTCTTGCGGAAGCAAATCCGTGCCTCCATAAGAAGTAAATCCATTCCTCTCGCGGAAGGAAATTTTTTTTTTCGTTTCTGATAGGCACGGTCGTGCCTGTCGTGGAAGCAAATCCGTTCCTCTCATGAAAGCAAAACCATGTCTCTCGCAGTAGTTTTTTTCGTTTCCGATAGGCACAGCCGTACCTTCCGCAAAAGTAAATATGTGCCTGAAGCAAAACTGTGCCTCTCATGAAAGGAGAAAAAAAATGTGTTTTTGCAAAAAGAAAATTCATTTTTTTGTCTGAAAGCTAAGAAAGACGGTGGAGAACCGATTTTTTTTCATTATGCTTGTTTTTTGTTTGATAAATACCCTCTTCATAAAGAAATATAAGAGTGTTTAGAGTATCTTTTAGGAAGATTCAAAAAAGAGGCGTGTGATCGGCCGAAGGTAAATATTCCATTACATGTCATCTAGTGCAAGAGTGGTGTAAGGGCATCTTCAACGCCGACTCTCAAACTTCCCGCAATTTTCTGGATCGTGCTGTCCGGACAGTGGAAGCCATCCAACGCGGTCCTGTATCGGTTCGCGATGCGGTCGGGACGCAATTTCACCCACAAACTGGAGACAAACATGGGGGCTTTGCAGGATTCCAGACCGCTCCCAAGCCCGCTTCTGATCGCCTTGGCCCACCAACAATCCCTCCCCCTCCCGCGCTCGCTTCCCGCCCGAAATGGTCAGCGCCGCTCCTGAGCATCAGTGCCCGCATTCAAGCCCGACCAGAGCGGATGTGACCACTCACTAGCACCGGCATTGAAGCGGTGCGCTGGCCAAGAGGCGGCCGCCCGCTCCGCTTCCCGGTGTAGTCAATTGCCATGTGTTCAAACGACATGACGGCTGCCCATCCGTCCATCTGCCGCCCACATTGATGGCATGCGGTTGCCGAGGCGTCTCCTCCAGTGCAACCCGTCTGTCCCTTTGCCCTCCACCGGTGCTATATAAATCGCTTCCTTGGTGCCCTAGCCATAGCCACAATCGTCCCTCTCCACACTACTCCCGGCCGTGGATCCCTCCGCCACCAGAGCTCTCTCGGACGGCTGACGTTGGAGCAGAAGAAGGAGAGGGCCACCATTGCTGCCGGCTGGTAGCCGGAGGACACCTCCGACGATGACGTGCAAATGGAGGACGCCTCCAATGACGAGCCAGAGCCACCCTCCATCGCGTATGTGCTACCCTCCTCCTCCGCTTCACCCTCTCCGGTGCATTACACCATGACCATCGGCGAGGGCCGTGCCTATTATATGGACATGGTGCGGGAGGAGCAGTTTTAGGAGGCAAAGGCCGACGCCAACTACAACCACAACCTCCTCTAGGAGCATCTGCAGGCGGAGGAGCAGGTCGCCGCCGGCAGGGCGGGTGCGCCGGACGCGGACCTAGCGGAGCAGGAGGCGTTGCTCGAGTCCTACCGCTCCGCCCTCTTGATCCGCCTAGCCCGCTGGCGGTATTGCCAGCGGGTGGCGGTGGAGGCGGCCGCTGGCATGGAGTGCGACGATGAGGCGGGCGAGGCGTTGTTGTAACAGCCTGGATTTTGTCCCTTTCCTTTTTATTTTTGATTTATTGGTTTTTTCTCTGTTCCTCTTTTTGGAGTGGTTCTGTGGCCTTGCCACCTGGGAAATCATCTTCATTTCCTCTCCCAAGTGGCTCATCTTTCTCAAAACCTTGCCAAGATCATGTCATTTCACTGCTTGACCAAACCCTAATTTCTTTTTCTTTGGAATATTCCTTTTTCTGTTAAAGGAATAATCCTATCTGCCCTAGGTTGTGAAGAACCTATATTTCTGTCCATCCATAAATTCCCAAATAATTCTCATAATTTATTTGGGTCATATATTGCTCAAATATGCCCAAACTTTCCTGTCCTAGCCCAAGAATAATTCTCCAATAATTATTCTTCATTTCTGTCCAGTGTGGCTTTCTGCGAAGGAAGTGCCACCTATCAATCTTGTTTGCTCCCAAACTTGTTGGGCATTCTTTATGTCCAAATAATTGCCTCATGCCAAAATTCAACTTTATTTGCCTAGCCAATCTTCCTCGGTGATATTTCAAAGTTTCTGTCAGACAGAAGCCATTGTGAAGGAAGTGCTAGCTAGGGTTAACCAAATGAGTTGAAATTTTGCACACTCCTTCATGTGCTCATATTATGACACTCCTCCAAATTTCAAACCCATCCAATCATCTATATGAGCACATGACCAAATCTTTGATTCTGGCAATATTTTCAGGATGTGAAGCAAGTGCATTTTATATTGCTTCATTAATTCTGAGAAAATACCAGATTGTTCTCCTACCCAAATAACATCTCTCCACCAAATTTGGCACCATTTCACCTAGCCAATATTTCTCTAAAATTCTTGCAAGTTTCTGGACGGAGAGAATAGCTGTGAAGGAAGTACCATTTTGGTGAATCCAATTGGTATAAAATTCTTACAGCATCTCTATATGTTCAAATCATCAAGCCTTGCCAAATCTCAGCTCAAGTGGAATCACCATGTGAGTGCATGATCCAATTCTCATTTCTGGACCAGATTTGGCAGTTACAAAGCAACTAGATTAAATCTTGATCCAAATATCCTCAAAGTTACCAGGATGAAAGTCCTTCTTACCCTAAACCTCGAAGACAACTCCATTGCTCCCAATCTCCTTCCTTTTGATCAGCAGTTCACGGCCAAGTTTACTGGAGTAAACTTCAGAGGTTACTTACCATTTAACAGAGCAGTTTTCATTGATCTACCACCACAGGTGAAACCTCCCCAGGAAGGACAAACCCCCAGACACCGTTTGGCCGGCCGTGTGGCACTGTGTGCACCTGTGCACGCGGTGATAATGAGTTTTGGCATGCAATGCGCGCGCTCTGCCGGCGTTGGCCGCGTCCAGGGCTTCTTCTTGCTCGGGCCCCTCCTCTGCTCGGCGTCTCAGCAAGCACGGGCATGTCACCTAGCTTCCTCTCGTCATCGTCGTCCCTCTCGGACCCTCTCCCCCTCCGGCATCTTCCTCACCGACCCAAGCCGCCGCGCGCCCACGGGCGAATAGTGACGGTTTGGCTCGGAGCTCGCCGTCTTCTTCCTCCCTGCGCTCCTTTGGCGTCCTCCTCCCCGTGAGCTCTCCCCTGTGCCTCCCTCGCCGCCTGTCTCCGAGCTCATGCGCGTGCACACGTGTCCGCGGCGACGACACCGCGACACTCCCCTCCCCGCCTATATAAGCCCACCCCGAGGCCTCTCGACCTCACCATCGCCTTTGCCTCACTTCACTACCCATCCCAAACCTCTTCCCCGAGCACCGGAGCTCCTCTGCTCGTCCTCCGTCTGCCATGGCCGCCGCCCCCTCCGGCCTAATCCGAGCGAGTCGAGCTCTCTCCCTCCGTTCTAGCACCACCAGAGGCCTCCTCATCCACGCTAGATCCACCCCAGTGCCCCCATTCCTTCTCCGGTGGCCTCTGGCCACGAGTTCGCCGGAGCCCGTAGAGCCCCGTCCGCCCCGGCCAAGGCTGCTCTCTCTCTGGTGCACCTCGACAAGCGTGAAGGGCCCAGGCAGGAGCGCCTCGCCGCCCTGAACTCGCCGGTGTGTGGAGCGTCGGGGATGGTCCAGACAGCCGGGACGAGCGCCGGCGACGAGCTCCTGCTCTGCTCCGTCGGGCGAGCGCGAGGAGAAGAAGGAGGAGGCGACGCCCCCTCCTGCCAGCTAGCTGCAGGCCCCGCGCGTCAGCCACACACACACATAGGCCCCGTCCCGCCACGTCAGATAAGTGGAGACGAATTCCCAGGCATTCCGTTTTCTTCTTCCGAAAGTGTATTCTGCTTCCACTTCAGCCAAAGTACGCCTTCCTTTATCAAGGCGATTTTCTCTCACATAGCGAGGAATACGTTTTCCAGAGGAGAAGGCGTATTTCCTGGAGTGCGCTTTCAGTTTTTCTGGCTAAGGGCCTGTTTGTGATGATTTTATTTACAAATGGGTCCCTAGCAGAAAATATCCTATCCTTTTACCCGTAGCTCCAAATCAGGTGAATCTAAAGCCCACTTCTTTGTTCCGTCGAGCCCGTTCGATGGAATCATTTTCTCCATGTTTTGACATTCGTAAAATGACCATAATGCCCTTGCCCTTAATCAGCCCCCTCCGAGAGAGAACATTTTTCGGTGATTCTTTCCGCGAGCTTCTCGCACTTCTTCCCGGTGATTTCTTCCACCCCAGGCAAGCCACACCCTCCATTTGTATCACTGTAATGTAGTGACATGGTTTAATCTATTTGAACTTGTTTAAAATATTGCTTTAGCTACATGACTTTGTGCATGGCAGTCTTGGAGTATTATTGTGATCTTCTTGTTGCCATGCTATTGTTTGGATTACTAGGAGTTATCTCTACTCCTAATGAAGCAGTTGGTAGTCTCCGCCGGTCAATTTTCGTCCCACCAGAGGCGGTTAATTTTCGTCCTCGATCCCACCTCCCGCAACTAAGCGATTCCCCCCTTCTGCCCTCGAGACCGACAAAAAAAATCGATATGTTACCACTATACCCGTTGTGAAACACTACGGTTCATCGACAGAAAATCCTCCTAAAAAATCTACCAAGGTTAACTATGAGAATAAACCTACGCCCCGACCGCCGCCCGCGGGTCGCCCACTAGCTCGCGCCCCTGTTGCTCCCTCCTCGATCCCGATCGGATCGACGAAACTAGCAGCTCCTGCCTCCCCGACGGCCGGCCTCCTCCTCGCCCTGCCGCTGCGTCCGGCGCCGCCACGGCCTGCAGATCCGTGCCTGCAGATCCGTGCCGCCGCCTACTGCTCCGCCCCGTCACCTCCTCGGCCTCCCCACCGCCTCCGCACGACGCCTCACGGACATCGATCTCGCCTGCAGGACTCAACTCCGCCCGGCCTCGTCATCCTCTCCATCACCGCGATGCGCCCACGTCGAAGGCACGGACGCCGGCGGGCGGTAAGCGAGGGCTCGCATGGCGAGGGAAGCACCGTGGATCGACTCAATCCCGCGCCTCCACCGACCGCAGCCTCCTCTGTTCAATCCACCTCCACCATCCAACGCCTCTCTCTCCTCGGCCTCCCGATCCCAGCCGCCAGAGCCACCCCACCCAGCGCGACGCCGATCCGGTGTCACGCCGATCCGGCGGTGGGTGCAGCGTCTTGCTCGATGGCGATGACATCCTGCTGATCTGTGGAAAGGGAGAGGCAGGGCGAAGGGAGAGAGGAAAGAGAGGAAGAAAGGAGAAGGAGAAGGGCACAAGGCAAGGAAGGCGGCCGCGGGCGGTGGCGGCTCGGTGACCGGCAGTGGGTAGGGAGACGAGCTCCTGCTGATGCGGGCGGGGCTTGGTGCGGGCTGGTTCCACCGGATCCAGCCTTGGCTCTCCCAAGGCGGCGGTTGCGGGCTTGGATCGGGTGGTCCTTCTCCCCGCCCCCTCCATGGCCAATGGCACAAGGTGCGGCGACCTCTTCGCCCCCGCCATGGCTCCTGTCTCCCCCACCAAGGCCCTCCTTACCCCTTCCCCACTCGGCTGATCCCCAAGGCTGCACCTCCCTCTTTCATTAGATCTGGTCCTGACAGGACCGAGTTCCCCCGATGGCCTTGATAGAGCTGTGCGAGGATGAGGAGACAATCACCTGCTCTAGCTGCGCAAGGCCACGCAGAGAGGCCGACCTCATCCTCCGTCAAGGTTGCATGGCTCCCTCTCCTCTGCTTGATTCCCCCTTTTGAATTTTCTGTGGTAGCAAGTAGTGTACTTGATCTACCTTCGCTAGAGAAAAATATGACAATGTAATTTTGATCCGTGTCTTGACTCCAATCTTGACGAACAATGTAATATATATATATATATATATATATATATATATATATATATATATATATATATATATATATATATGCAGCTTAGATCTTTGTCACCTGTGACAAATCTGGGTCCTATGCATACTAAATGTGCATCTTGGCCTGGCTCTTGGCACACGCACAATCCATCAGATGAACATAGCACTCTTGGAGTACTCCTGTATTTCCTAGAGCAATATTACTTACATTTAGTTTCATTCCATCATGGAAATTCAGACGGGCGTTTCGCAGAGTATTCAGAATAATACTTTGCAAGGGACAAGAAAGACGATGTCAAGCAAAGAAGAAGAGCAGGTTCTGAGCTTGACGACCTGGTGAGTTCACGGTCGTGCTCAACTCCCGCCAGGAGGGCAGAAGGAGTTTCCTTGAACGCCATGACCTGATTCTCGTGTTCGTAATTTAGCCTATTTTTGGCTGTTGATCACTCCTTTGTTTCTTTGTACATGTTACGATTAATGGTGCTTTGGAACAGTTCAACATGTAGTTTTGATGGGATTTAGTAATTTTGAGCTGTTGAGCAAGAACGTGGAAGCTAAGGCTGTTGATTCATGTGCAATTGCTTATTTACTTAGTTTTTTTCTTATTTACTTAGTTTTTTTCTTATGGCAATCAGATCGGATTGAAGGTGTATCTGCATTTTACTTGTGCAACATGAAGATTTGAAGTTGAAGCGAATGGAAAGATAGAAGAGGGTTTGAAAAATAGGGAGAACATCCAACAACGGGTAAGAATTATTTGTATATTGATATTGAGAAATTACATCTTTGTTTGATTGAGCATTTTTAGTCGGAGCTGCATTGCAACCATGGTACTAGATGCTGGTTTGCCTCTTCTCTTCTAACTTAATGAGATCTGATGTGTTTGTGCTTAAATGATTCTTGATGATGAGCTGATATGATTAGTAGATATCTGAAACTAATGGATCATATATCAGGCGTCAAATCTGAATTTTCACGCGTGTGCACTAATGAATTTTCACGCATGTGAACTAATGGGTCATATATCAGGCTTGTCTGAATTGATTTGTGGATATGCTGCACTTCACAGCTTTTTCTTCTACCCACGTAACATCTCTTGACTATTACATGATCAATGTATTCGTGAGGAATTGCAGGTTTTCTTTGCCTCAAAGGTGCACACATGCTGTAGTTAGCCATTGATGGTTTTGTGGCTTCAGCCATGATACTAAAACGGTTCTCAATTTTGTGATTCATTGTAGTTAATGGGTACCACGTATTTGTTTCGATAGAAGGTGACATGTTTCTACTTTTTACACTACAATTGGCCCCGTAGATGGACATAAAGGATATTTGCCTGATGAAAATGTGCTTTTGAGTGCAGTGAATTGTGCCTGATATGTATTCTTGATGTATGGTGGATGGTAAAGAGCGACGCGGCCTTTCTGTTGATCCATCGCCAATTGCTCCTGATCTTTCCCTTCACATCAGCCCTCTGTCGCCGGTGGATGACAAAGGAGAGGTGCGGCTGGGGCTCCATGAGGCGGCCGCAAATAAGCAATGTGATGGTTTTGTTTGCCAATTGGTATCTCAGCGTGGGTTCTTGAGCCTGAACGGGTAATTATAAGTAGTAATCGATAAAATCGGATGGTCTCTTGCAAATTGCTTTTGGGGAGGCTGCATGGTGTTTCTTTGATGCCCTTTTCCCTATCATTAAAAGAATAGAAAGCCATACAAATGTATCCAAACATTGTGTTTGTACTAAATTTAAATTTCATTTGTGCATATTTAAGATTAACCCTTACTGTTCTTTAAAATTCACTTCCTTTTGTATTCGATACAACATCTTCTATGAGCAGCACCCAACTCAGTACTGGAACTGATGAACATTAAGGATCTTACACTCCCTCATGTTAAGAATCACCTACAGGCAAGTAACTATAACAAAGACTTCTTTCCTACTATTTTTTACCTGCATCTATTCATGTATATGCTAGATCAAACATCTTTTTCGCCGTAGTGGTTTGTTATTAATTGATACCAAGTACCTATTCTCCCTTTTTGCCTTTAATCTTCTGCTCTAGATACATTTGTATTAACTTTGAAAAAAACAAATGACATGAATTAGATTAAGCTAATCAACTTCTCATTATTTGTATTTTTTACTTCTTTTCTTGCATGCCGATGTACATTACATTGAAGGGCACAGACAAATCATGAGTTGCACATAAAACTCGTGGTGCCTAGATCCTGAACACCTTGTTACCTTTGAAATTAATTTCATGGCTTGAGTTATTTTATTCAAGGTCATGTCACACACATCGATGAATTATTGGCATGGGATAATCTCTAGCTAGCGAGCACCTAGCCTGCTTTGCTCCATAAAGCACGTCTGCACATATATTTTGTCTGTAAGCAATTCCTTTATTCCCCTTCAAAATCTAAATAGTATGGAAATCAGGAAAATTATATAGCTATTTGGGTGTATTCCCTTAGTATAGAAATATAAATATTCATCGCATTTGTGCAGAAACATTACTGAACAGGTTGTTAGTATATTGAATCTTAAAGAAACTACATTAGATTTCCGTCTTCAAATAATGTTGTAAACCGACGTGTTTTCGTCTTTGAACTTATCAAGTTTCTGTGTATGTTTTTGTGCTATTTTGCATGAACCTTAACACAAAATATCTTCCAATCAGGAAAAGATGACTCCTAATTGTTGTAGTTGTTCACTCGTTACGAAGATTCTCTACCTGATGATAATCTTTTGTTTGTTTGTTCAATAGTATGCAGCAACACAGATTGTGCTAGGCGTGATGGAAGGTGATGCTCAGAGAAACTTGTCGAGATGCTCTACCTGATGATGTTTTTTTTGTTTTGTTTGTTCAACGATTGTGTAGCGACACAGATTGTGCTAGGCATAATGGAAGGTGGTGCTCGTGTAACAAAACGGAAACATGCTTCTCTTTGAAACCGTGCCAAGGCAATTGCATTCTTGTTATTATTTGGTGTATACTATTTAAAATAGGAAGGAAAGCCAACACATACTTTTGTTTCTTTTCTCAAATCGTACCAGTAAGAAGATTTATTTTGGATGAAGAAAAAACTCTGCCATGCTTGTGTTAATTTAAAAAGAATTTTGATAATGGTCTGTGCTAATCACTAATTTTTATATCTTTCTAGGAGGGCTCCCGCCTTTTACATTAAATGTTTTCTCTGGTGAAGCGACAACTATGTTTCCACGTTGAAATCAGGTAACACCGTGAGGGGTGAGTATTTAATGACGGTTCCACGTGTATGTGCCATTTAGGTTATATTTGAAATTTAGTGATATACCAATTTGGCTTGATTCCTATAGTTTCTTAATTGATTGGGCAATTTTGTTTTGAATGTAGTAATTAACTATTTCAATGGGCAAATGGATACTTATGATTGCCTTCGGAGCTTATATTCATTTTCCTTCGAAAATTATATTTGTCTATTAAGAAATTAGTAGTACATGAAGCAACAATGGTAGTGTTGGTCCCTAGAGTCCCACAATTTCTTTCAAGTGCAAAATATACTGCAGTAGAAACACACAAAAAAAATTCACTCAAAAAAATTACATGTAATTTATTCAGTTCTACAAAGAGCTAAGGATGGGGCATCGCACCACGATAGTGAACTGTAATGAGGGTGAGATGCCGATGTCCGCTACTGGGCGCCAGAGACCGTGACCACAACTCGGGGCGAGGTGGCGGTGTCATCGGCATCGCCATGTTGGCCTCTTGAGTTTTGGACCTGCCGAGCTCGGGTTCGAAGCTGCCAATCCCATCGAGACCCTCCAGCAGCCTTCATGTGAGAGCACAACTGCTGCTCCATTAATGCAGGCATCCAGAGGTTGGACCACGTGGGCAGGAGCTCGGCTTGATTCACTTGCATATGTATTTTTTTTCTTTGTGGGCAGGAGCTCAGCTTGAATCACTTGCATCCAGATGTTCATGCATGTTAATCCTCTATTGGATATGGTTTAGCTCATAATGTAGGCCATGAAGATAGGCTTCCTTTTTCTGCTTATAAGCAACTAATTAATAAATGAATCTAGGCACGGTTCTACCATTTTGCACAGTTACGCAAACTCTCAAACTTATGTTCATTTTTGTGATTTCAGTTTGTATCTGGGTGCTTCTGGCTGTTTCTGGAGTTCAGGTTCAAGTCAACCATGGGGTGACTGATCCTTTATTTCCGCGAGGTTATTTGTGTCAGATGTTACTGTTGCTTTAATCTTTGAGATACTGTGCAAGTTGTTGAATTTCTTGATTTTGTTTTCTGCTCCTGAGTTTGAATTTCCCAGAAATGCGCCCCCGTGGTTGTTGCCAAACCGTGCTGTTGCTCGATCCATTGACGCGGTTATGGGTTAAGTAGTCATGGATTTTATCATTGTAGTTCGACGCCCTGTAGCTTCACATGCCTCCCTTTTTCTCGCTTTGTGATACGCTATGGAGAATTTATAAGCGAGTGGATCATATGTACTCTTTTTATGATGCATCTCTGACCACGCAGTTTCTGGGCCTCACAGAGAAGGTCAAGAAGGATGGGCTTGTCAAGTCTGCGATCGAAGTGCGGACAGGTTGCTCATTCAGTTCAGCAATTGTGTGGATATTATTTTTGGAATCATATGCCAACACCTCAGTGTTTAACGTAGTGCTGGTTCAGGATATTTCTGTCAGGCTCTGTTGGTGGACGCGAGAGACATCTGGATAGAAAGTTCGACTCTTCCTTACTAGAGCCATATGACCAAAAAGATGAGGCTCTTTCCAAGCATACAAGCATAAGGTCAAGTTTATTTCTTAATATAATTTGGACAGTCTGATGTCTATTTTACGAAACTATATCGCCGTTGTAGATTACCTGATGAAAATTGCATTCTCTGTTGGGGACTGATTCAGATATATTAATATTGGGAGAGTGTCTCATATACTTCTCGAGGTCGGGAGGGTGCAGAGGCTGCTAGAGGGAGTGTTGGAGGCCGAGCTCAGCAGCAATGATGAGCTGCCATCGGTGTTGGACCGGCACGCGTCTACGAAGGAACGGGAGTGGGTGGCTGGTTGTATCCGCCAGATTTTTGTGGATGTGCTCAGCCAATTTTTGAGAGCATATTCAGTATACCTTGGTTGCCCATATGATTGGTCATCTCTCAAACAATGGCACGACCGCCACCTGAAAAGTGGCTATCCCTAGCTAGCTGAGGGATGACCTCATAACCAAAAATGCCCCCATGTTGTGTATGGTGAAATTTTGTCCCATACTATACACTATAGAGCTAGAGAAAAGCAACCTAATAAGCTGAGATTGTCGAGAAAATGTGGTTGTCAAATAGAATTCAATAGCCAGCTCGAAAAAGAGGCAAGTACTCTTGTAGCTTTCCAAAATCTGGAAAACTAAAACAATTAAACAAGTAATCGCTAATCCAGATTGCTATAATACCAATGTTTTTCTAATTCAAGCAGTAAGAGTAGGCCTTTAGGTACTCACCGGACGCTTGACGTCATCTGCACTACATTGGACTGTCTTTTTTGCATGATTTACATTTTGTTCCTACTTAATAAAATCAGCAACTCAGTTGATCTTGTTTCATGCGCTTGTAGTGAGTTATTCCTTCGAATATAATCACTTGTTTCAGTACTAAGCTATCATGAGCAGATAGTTGGCGATGGCTTCCAAATTATTTTAGAGCACATATGGGGACAGAATACGATATCTCTCTACTTTTAGAAAAACAGTTGTATTAATCGAAAAGGCTTTTCGCCGCTTTATATTATAAAGCAACCGCCCACATCAAGCATCCCACAAGGTTCCACACATGTCCAAACACACACACACACACGCACGGAGGTTCCAAGCAGTTGCATTACAGAAACTTTTAATATATCTCTACATTTGAGTTGTTCTTCCCTTTCTACAAATGATGCATGATCCTTGGGTTTAGATTGAGATGCTAGATGGGAAATCGGTGTTATTATCATCTTTCAGGTTTTTTTGGGGGTATCATATGGTGTTATTTTAAATGTAGATTGATGTTGTTTGTGGTTACATCAAGGTACGTGATTGATATTTCCTCCGTCCCAAAATAAGTTTCTTAACTCTGTACCAAATTTAGTACAAAGTTGTACTAAGGTCGAGCCACTTATTTTAGGACGGAGGGAGTGTGTGGTTGTTTTTCTATTTCTGCAGATCCTATATTGTTGTGTGGTTATGTCTCCAAGTGCCGATCCTCGCTTGGCCATCAAGTAAACTTATTTGTTTTCCGTGGTGGATTTCTATAGGCTTACTCAAGTACAACATTTTTTGGAAAATTAATTTCTGCTTGTTCGAACATGTTTGATGTACTTACACATCAAGAAGAGTGCATGAGACCATTTACAAAGCCATTTGTATCCAAAGATCCTATAGTAAAAATTCTACTGCATGCTGGTGGAGTTAAGAATTGGTGTTAATCTTTTGGAAGTGGCAACA
Source organism: Aegilops bicornis (assembly GCA_021605145.1). Classification (NCBI taxonomy): domain Eukaryota; kingdom Viridiplantae; phylum Streptophyta; class Magnoliopsida; order Poales; family Poaceae; genus Aegilops; species Aegilops bicornis. Next base: position 273,505,716 of record CM038675.1, on the reverse strand, counting down.
GATATTCATTCCAAAATATTTGGGTTTGGCCTCGGCTTTTTACTATTTATTTATCGATGAAGATATCAGATATTCTTGTTTTTAAATACATAGAGCGGGGAATGACAAAGAGATCCCAGTGGCTGAGAGATGTTTGGCAAAAAAAGAGTAAGAGAGACAAGATGGGATTCTTCACTCAACGGTGTTGTTTCTGATTCTATTCGTTTTTACTGGTAAAGGAGAGAGGGAGGGAGGGAGCTCATCAATTTTCGTGAAGCCTTAACTACCGATTGCCATCGATGAAAAAGATATTTATTATGCTTTGCACAAAAGTTGAAGCCTCTTGATCCACCAGTTTGATCTCAAAATGCAAGGACATATGAGGGAGAAATGAGCTTCGATTTTGAAGATGACCTTAATAATTTATTTAATTTATTTATATGCATTGTAGCTTGTAGCAGGTGATATGTTCTTACACGATGGTGTAAGACCAATTTAACATGTAACTCTTGTAACTTTTTCAATAGCACGTGGCAACGCACGGGCACTCTACTAGTGTTTGTAGTTGATGAGTATCATGTTGCCATTGGAGTATTAGTGGTTGATATTATGATTGTTTTCATGATGATATCTGTTATTATATTTTGGAGTATTACTTTGGATGTCATGCTGCCTTTGGATTATTAGTGGTTAGTATGATTATTTTCATGATGCTAGTCGATGTTCTGTTACTGTTGCTTGGAGTATTAATTTCGGAGATGATGTTTACATGTGGATCTTAGCTGGATAGCTTTGTTCTTGTTATTGGAGTAGTAGAGTTATTGTTTTCAGATTCATCATGATAGAAATGTTGTGCTATCCTTGGAGTATTTTGATACGATGATATTATGCTCAGATTATTTGTTGTATACTGCTATGACTTGGATTATAGTTTGATAGTTGATATCGGAGTATCAGTTATCATAGTTATAATTTTGGGGATAAATTCCGTCATTAAGTTGGTCAGGTGCCACCGAACCGGGCTTTCTCCAGTGCAACCACATTTGCCTTTATGGGAAGGCCCTAATGCGATGCTATTGCCGTGTCTCTCGCCGGTGCCTCCAACGAGGGAAGGTTATGGGCGCGCGCTACCCTGATCAGGTAGGCGGACATAAGCCTTGTGTGCCCGTTGTTGTTGTTATGTGCACATGTCCCCGTTTGGGACGGTTTATTGTTTTGGCCACGACGGTGGCCGTTGGTGTCTTTGGTAGACACGGGGCCACCCAGGACTAGCCCAGTGGGGAGTGAGTCGGAGTGGCCGGGAGAGTGTCATGGCAGTAGATCGATTTTGTCGGAACACCGTTGGTCCACCCGAATGGGAGTGTGAGGCCATGGATTCCGTGGTGTGGGTAAAGTGCGCTACCTCTGCAGAGTGTGTTTGTTTAAACTATCGATAGCCGCGTCCTTGGTCATGGGCATGGGTTCGTACTAAGTCACACCGTTCGATCAACACACACATGACAGAATGACTTATAGGTGATTTATATGATATATGTGAGCAGTAACAGTTTGGCAGGATGTTGATGATGATGTTGAGATGAATTCAGTTTGTGACGTGGTCACGAGGTGACCGTGTGGATATGTTGGTCACGAGGTGACCGTGTGGACCACGAGGTGGTCGAGATGGTATTTGCTTGGCCGGTTAGCCAAGAATGAGATTGTTGTTGGCATTGAGATATTGGTTTATCAGTATTGTAGTAGTTTCATATCATGCTTAGTAGTTGTTGTTGTATCCTGGTAGCTGTTAATTTAATTAACCTGCTTAATGCTATGTTGTTGTCTTGCCTTGATGTTTTTGGTTGTTGTGAGCTTGCAAGTACATTCAATGTACTGACCTGGCGATTGCAGGTGATGCCGTGGTTGCTTGATTGCTTGTTGTGGTTTTCGTTCGTGCGAGCTAGATCGTGTCCCAGCCAGAGTCCCTGCGGAGTGGAGTTCACCACCTTCACCGTTGTTCAGCTGCTAGAGGATTTTCGCTGCTAGCATAGAGCAAGTGTAGTATCTTAGGCGTAGTGTCGCCGTGCTGATGTGAACCTTTGTAACATCAGAACTTTGTATTTATCCTTTGTAATAAGAGCCGATTTGTTCTATGTCAAGCAATGCCGTATTCCAAGACTTCATCTCGATCTCTGGGCAGGAATACGGGTAGTTCCGGTTTTTCTGAGCCGGGCTGCCACAGTTGTTCGGCGAGACTGGCGAGGAGGAGAAAGACAACGCCAAGGCCGCGCTCCGCCGCCACGACCACGAAGAAGCCGACACGTCTGTGGGTGCCGCAGGCAGCGAGGAAGAGTAGTGCACAGTATGTCGCCGTCGCTCTGGTCCAAGAAAGGCCACAACTCCTCCCTCCCGTCGATGCCAAGCTTGGTTGGCTCAATATCGGCGGCAGATTAGTCGCTTGGCGGTGACGTGGAGGCAGAACTTCAATTCCCGGGGCTCAGGAGGCGGAGGTTATGGAGACGGAACTGGAAAGTGCCGAGGCGGAACTAGAGACTGTGAAGCTTCAGTTCTCGGGCTGATGGCCGGACACGGGACCAGGCGCCGGCGATCATTTCATTTAGGTTTAGAATAGAATTGTCTTCGAAATACAATGAAATATGTTATGTTTATTTAAAATCCGTTATATTTATATGAAATTCGGTCGTGTTTATATGAAATTCGGACTTGTTTGAGCAAATTTCGTCTGGTTGATTCGAGTTACTGTGAAAATGTATGCGGCTACGATTGGATGGCTACCTCCCTCGTCCGTTTCCGCGGACTAGTGCCCCGGTCCGCTGATGAATGTGTGAGGATTTTTACGGGTTGCCGTTGGAGATGCCCTAAGAAAGTAGCCGTCTTTTCGCCTTAAAAGAGTGAGCATCGTTAGACTTTGCAATCTTGACCTTGTGGAAAACCTAAATTGGATACATTGCCCCTAATCGATCAGCACATGAGAGCATTTTGGCATTCGGCAAGTCACCACTTAGCTTCAAGCCTCGTTGCAATGCCACTATGTCAGGTCGATCGACAGCCGTGGCTTTACGCCCACAAATCGGCTTTTGGCACCGATCGCGCGCGCGAGCTGTGGGCGCCAGCGACGCGGAAACTCCCCACGCCCGCCGCGCCGAACCGCAAAGTGCGTTCCCACCCGCGCGACCGACCGAACGCGTCCTGTTACTACGCACGCCCGATTCCTGCCCCCTGTAGAACGCAAGAGCGCGACCACCGAATCGACGGCGGGCCTGCTATATAAACCCCACGGCGCCCCCTGCATCCCCGCATCCCAGATTACTCACTTCCCTCCTCCCCAATCCTCCGATTACTCGCAAGCCCGCAAGCTACTACAGCGCAAGGTCGTCATGGCTCCGCGCGTCGCCATGCTGCTCCTGGCCGTGGCCGTCTTCTTCGCCTCTGCGTGGGCGCAGGACTTCATGGCGCCTTCCTCGGCCCCTGCTCCGGCGCCTGACGCCGGCGCGGCCGCCAGCGTGTCAGCGTTGGCCTTGGTGTCTTCGGCACTGGTGTCCCTTCTCGCGGCGGCGATGATGCAGTAGATAGATGGTCGCATCTTTGGGTTGGATGGATGGATGGAGTGGAGCAGAGTTTTTCCTGTGAAAGATCGGCGGTGGTTCGATGAGTGTTCTAGCTCTTGCCTCCTTTTGGTTTGTTCGACATTCTTTTTCATTGTATTGTATCTTCATGGTATGTTCGTGCCTTGTCTATATAATGTTATGAATAAAACTTGTTGGGTTCTGTGATAATCTTGTGTGAAGACCTCCTCGCAAAAAGAGCTTAATTATATGAGTATGGGTTTGATCTTTCTCTCTTCTTGGCAAGATCAAAGCTTAATTATAGCAAGACCAAATATATGTTTTTTTAACGTTTTAACATATAGTAATAAAAGTTTGCATTATCCGGAAAAGTTAGAAGTACTACGAAGCATTTCGTTTGTTCAGATAAATGTTTGCGCTAGTAAAATCTTTGTCTGTTATCCAAGTTCGCCAGCCAAATCACCATTCAAGTGTGATCAAATTGTGCTGTCAGCCATTCATGACCCGAGAATGTTCACAGAAAAAAAGGGGCCAGCCTTCCATAATCTGCTGTGAAGAACTCGGAAGTAAAATTTGCATGTCTCATAATCCGGTTCATTCCTGGACGTAACAACTGCAAGATCCATTGCTGTTCAAGGAAATACAGCTCAATGTTGAGAGAAAACAGAACAAGAATTTCGGAAGAAACCAACGTTTAATCTTCTTTCCGGATCAAAGTAAGTAGAATGTTCGTGTCGCCGTTCATCATGTGAAAAAAGCCCGTCATGTTTCATCTTTGTTAGGCCCCTCCCAATGCTTCACTTTGTACAGATGCTAAGGCTGCCATGTAGGTAAAAAGTCTGACGTGGCAAGGTAATTAAAAGGAGAAAGATGAATGTGGCGACCCAGGAAGAAACAATGCCAAGCGCAAGAACCTAGGCAAAACACTTGAATGGAAAAACCCCACCAATGCATGAAGAACTTTAATTGCAAAATCATTAAATGAAGGATGTTTAGCACCAACAACTTAAACACCTATGCATTGGGGGCTTTAGTTGCTAAAGTTTTTAATGTGCTTAGCACCTCATGTAAGCACTAATGCATTGGAAGTAGCCTTAGGGCATCTCCAACGGCTTCCCGTAAATTTTCTCCTATATCAGTCGCGGATAGGGGAACCAGTCATGGATACGCATACGGGAGGCCGCCATGCAACGCTATCCGCATACATTTTAATAACTATTTAAACTAACCAGACGAAATAAATGCAAACACGACGAATTTCATACAAACCGGACGACATTCATACAAACACGGAGGGTTTCCATTAGATTTTGAACATTTAGAACAAAAAAACCCGTTCCGACCCTAAACCTATCCTACGGCGGCGGCTAGCGTCCAAGCCCTTATCGTCCTCCATCCGCCGTCTTCATGAGCACCGGCAATAAGACCGATGAAGTGAAGTTGCGGTCTCCGGCGAGAAAGAGCAGAACACGGAAGACGGACTGGCCCACATGGGACACAAGGCCCTGCCGCCTCACGTGCCCTACTCATCCATGGAGGAGTCTGCGCCTTGTCTGTCGCCGGTGGATGTGAGATCCACGACGGAAATGGTGGCGCCCGCACTGTCGTCGTCCTACCGGGTCCCAGGGTAGTTCGTCCGCGGTGCGTAGGAGGCGCAGCCGGCGTTGTTCTCCTCTGTGATCGACCGGAACTGCGACTCCGCGGCGGCTGCTTCCTGGCGAGCGGCGGCTTGAGCGTGGATGGACTCGTAGATGTCATGTTGCTTCGCGACGAAGTTGGGGTTAACCGCGGCCATGGCCTCCTCGCTCGCGTGCTCGCCGTGGATCTGACCCTCTGTCATCCGATGCTACTCCAGGAGGAACATGTTGTATCGATGTTCCTCTTGCGCCTGCTCGAACACCAACATAGGCGTCGGCTGCACCTCCGCCATGGCGAAGCTGTAGTGCGCTTGCGCCTGCTCCATGGTGAAGCCGGCGTGCACATGCGCGGGCGCCGGGGCGGTGTCGTCGGAGTCTGTCTCCATCGTGGGGTCGTCCTCATCGTCGGAGACCTCGAGCGAGCTGGCCGGCAAGCTGGCCTCAATCCGCCTGGCACGGTGGCTCTGCTAGGCGGCCGCAAGGGCGGCAACCTTGTATTTTATCTCTGTGGAAAGGGTCCCCCACAAAGCTTCGCCGCCTGCAATAATGGCCGATGCGGTGCAAGGGAGGAGAATGTGGAGTGGCTTGTGTTGTGGCGTGGAGTTAGCCGGGTGTGGCCGGCTTTAAACAACGACTTTCGGTGAGGCCAGGCGTCCAGGTGCATCAATGCACGGTGCTGGAGTGGGTTTCTTGGCCGACGAGACTGCTTAATGGCGGCATACAGACGAACGGGGCATGGTAGATATCCGTCCCGCCCCGTCTGGTAACGCATTGCTGGCATTGAACAGTCGTGGACACTAGAGACGCGGTGCGGGCGGCGTCCTCGACCGATGCACCACTCAATGGCGGAGTCAGTGAGAGGTTGCGTCCACTCTGGGCCGGCTTCAACGTGGAGCGGCCGCTCTACAACGGTATGAATGCGGGGAGCTGGCGCCGAGCGCGAATTCGCGCGTGTGAGGGATGAGGGGGTTTGGGTGGGCCAGGGCGGTCAGACCTAGGCTTGGGTGCTGTCCGGACGCCCGTAAAGCACCTCACATTTGTCTCCGGTTCGCATGAGAAAGTACGTCCGGACCAATACATGCCTGCGTTGGATGTCACAACACGTCCAGAACGCACGGTCCAGACGATTTGAGGGTCGTAGTTGGAGATGCCCTTAGTCAGGGAGGGGGGCATAAATATGTTTTTTTACCATCGCTTGTGTTTTGTTTGATATACATATCTTGTAGGAAGATGGAAAAACAAGAAGGTAACATTTCATTAGACTACCTACAGTGAGAGTAACATAGATGATAAGAGCATCTACAGCCGAACTTTGGAAATCCTGCTCCTCAAACGCCCACGGACGTGTCGGGTGCTTCCACGGACACTGACCAGTCAAGCCTCAAATTTGCATTCTCACAACCCGACATCTCAATTAACATATCTCAAATCCATACAAACTCATGCAACTATGTCGATGCATTACACACATCATCAGGCTACTCCATCACTACTAACATGCCATTAGACTATCAAATTTTGGCATGTTTGGCTATGGTGGAGATCATCCACGGTTGCCATTGCCCTTCCCGGCGCCCTTATCGACCTTCTCAAGGAAGTACCGGTCAAAGGCGCAGTAGGGATCCAGCCGGATTTGCTCGTCGCTGGAGCTGTCCTCGCCGTCGCTATCCTCCTTCTCCTCCTTTTGATGGAAGTCTTCATGACTTCATGTAAAAATATAACGAGGGCAAATTAAAAGTTGTGGTCCTTTCTACATATATCATAGAAAACTACACACAATCGCCCGCATCAGATGCGGAGATGAACCAAACCAGAAGAAGTGGAGGAGGGATTCACACCTGGTTGAGGCCTTAGACGAGAGGGGGGTCTGCGGCGCTGAGGGAGTCCTGGATTAGGGGGTGTCCGGATAGCCGGACTCCTGGACTTTGAAGATACAAGATTGAAGACTTCGTCCCATGCCCGGATGGGACTTTCCTTGGCGTGGAAGGCATGGTTGGCTATACGGATATGTAGATCTCCTACCATTGTAACCGACTCTGTGTAACCCTAACCCTCTTCGGTGCCTATATAAACCGGAGGATTTTAGTCCGTAGGACGAACAACAATCATACCATAGGCTAGCTTCTAGGGTTTAGCCTCTCTGAGCTCGTGGTAGATCTACTCTAGAACTACCCATAATCATCAATATTAATCAAGCAGGAGGAGGGATTTACCTCCATCGAGAGGGCCCGAACCGGGTAAAAACATCGTGTCCCTTGTCTCCTGTTACCATCCGCCTAGACGCACAGCCGGGACCCCCTACTCGAGATCCGGCCGGTTCGACACCGACATTGGTGCTTTCATTGAGAGTTCCTCTGTCGTCATCTTTAGGCCCGATGGCTCCTCCGATCATCAACAACGATGCGCTCTGTGGTGAGACTTTTCTCCCGGACAGATCTTCGTGATTCGGCGGCTTTGCTTTGCGGGCAATTCGCTTGGCCATCCGGAGCAGACCGAAGCTACGCCCGCCACCAGGTCAGATTTGGAAGTTTGAACTACACGGCCGACGTCGCGGAGACTTGATCTTCGACGGGTTCGAGCCACAACCAAGCGTGCCGCGACATCACGAGGGGCATGATCTAGCTCTGCCGAATAAAGGTCTGGAGGCCGCACGATGTCCGCTCCGACCTTTAGCTCGGAGCCGACTGCGCCGATTGAGGACGGGTGGCTGGACACCGCCTCGGGGGCTGCGAACTCTACGACGGTTGAGCCGTACACCTACCCCGTCCTTTGCGAAGCTCGTGACTCCAAGGCGCCGGACTCCTCTCCGGACTCCGAGCCTTACGCGCCCCTGCCAATCGAATCCGATTGGGCGCCTATCATGGAATTCACCGCCGCGGACATCTTTCAGCACTCGCCCTTTGGCGACATCCTGAATTCCTTAAAGTCTCTCTCTTTATCAGGAGAGCCCAGGCCGGATTACGGTCAGGAAGGCTGGGATGCGGACGACGAAGAAATTCAAAGCCCACCCACCACCCACTTAGTAGCCACTGTCGATGATTTAACCGACATGCTCGACTTCGACTCCAAAGACATCGACGGTATGGACGACGATGCAGGAGACGATCAAGAACCAGCGCCCACAGGGCACTAGAAGGCCACCTCGTTATAGAACATATACATGGTGGACATCCCAAAATATGGGAATGGCGATGGAACAGCAGAGGATGACCCCTCCAAGAAACAGCCTAAGCCTAAGTGCGAACGGTGAACATGATATACGCAACCCACATACCCAAAAGGGAGCGGAAGCGTGCACTAAGGGACGTATATGCGATGGAGCCAGTCGCCCCAAAGTTCAACCCGTGGTCTTCCTGCCCGATCACTTTTGATCAAGGGACCACCCCACTAGCATCCGCCATGGCGGATTCGCGCATTGGTTCTAGACCCAATCATTGACGGTTTCATCTCACTAGAGTCCTAATGGACGGCGGCAAAGAGCCTGAACCCGCTTTATCGGGACACAAGGCGCATAAAATGGGCATAGACCCATCAAGGATTAAACCCACGAAGACGACCTTTAAAGGCGTCATACCAGGTGTAGAGGCCAATCAGACAGGCTCGCTTACACTTGAAGTGGTCTTCGGATCCCCGGATAACTTCTGAAGCGAGGAGTTAATCTTCGACATAGTCCCATTTCGCAGCGGCTATGACGCACTGCTCGGACGAACCACATTTGCAAAGTTCAATGCGGTGCCGCACTACGCATATCTCAAGCTCAAGATGCCAAGTCCTCGAGGAGTCATTACGGTCAATGGAAACACCGAACGCTCTCTCTGGACGGAGGAGCATACGGCGGCCCTCGCGGCGGAAGTACAAAGCAGCCTCCTAAGGCAATTCTTGAGTCCGGCTATTAAACGTCCGGACACCGTCAAGCGCGCCCGGAGTAACCTACAACAAGATCACCTAGCACGTTCCGAGCACGCATAGCAATGCGGCCCAAAGCCCCAGCCCTCGCGAAATTGCGAAACCAGTACTACGCGTACATAATTACGCTCTGGAAATACTATGGGCATAGGGGAAGGGGCACGACCACGGCATGCCCAGAATGCGGCTCAACCGCACCAGGGGCTCCCGATTGTGTCATTCTTTTCTTTTCTTTTCTTTTACTTTCAGGACTCCGTTCTCACGAAGCCCTGTCCGGCAGAATTGCCGAACACACGATGCAACAGCCAGGGAAGCAGAAAGCTACGTCGAGTGTCCAGATGGTCTCTATTACGAGCAGTATACCTGTTTTACGCACCATCCCGCAGCTTACCCCTGGAGGGGGACATGTTAAAAAGTCTCGTCCCTTGCTTATCGCACTATTTGCATCGTTCAGCTCTTACTGCAGCCCTTTTTGAATAAACAATACATAGCTTCTGCCTATTATTGAATTCCCTTTTTTTCTATATATATATATGTTCATTTATGACATTGTGCAACCGTACACTTTGGTACGGGCAATACACCAGGGGCTTAAGTACCCCACAACATGGTGTGATAAGTCGAACACTTTCACAAGTGTGGCACCGAACTTATAGCATTATATGCATCGGCTCGAATCATGTCTTGGGTCAATAGTTGGGTTTGCCCGGCTCCCATGTTTTGGTACCTTATGTTCCGTTATATCGGCTAAGGTAGCGCTGGGAGAACCACTGCGATTGTGCCCCGGTTGAGCTGGGTTAAGCACCTCAGTGGAGAAAGCTAAAACTAACCGTCATGATAGGACGAGAGCTGGTCGCTGCTCGAGAGGTTTTCGAGTCCCTAAAGACTTATGCCGCTTAGAGCGAGGAGTCGGCATTGTCCGGCCTAGGCGTGGATAGCGCCCCGAACTCGGTCTTCCGGATACTAGGGGCTTCGCCGAAATTTATACTTATAGAATTCTATGGCTAAGTGAGAGTGTTCAAGCATTATAGTCCGGTTGCCTTGTTTGCTATGCTGAGCGCCTCCCTCGAAGGACCCAAGAATGGGAACAAGAGCGCTCAAGTTTATCCCTAACACCCCAGCACTCGTGGCATGGGGGCTGAAGCCGACGACTCGCCATCTCTTAAATTTAATACACGGCCGCACATAAGGTAATATTTTAAATTCAAAAGTGTTGCTTAGCGCATATGAAACAAGTTTTCAGCGTACATGATAACAAATGCGAGTCTACTCAAATATTACATCTTTGTTTCTTTCGCTCGGTGCGCTCCGCGGCCGCATTGCTTTCGGCCTCGGACACCGCTTCCTTCAGGGTCGCCACCTTGTTCGTGGCCCCTGCAGTATTCACGTTATTCCTGTCATCTTTTGCAACCACATCTTTTAAATACTCCCATAAGGTATTACTTACCTTCCTTGTCCTCGAGCTGCTTCTTGGCAAGTCCGAGCTCGTTCTCGGACCGCCGAGGCTCTACTTTAATGCATCAACCTCCACAACAAGGCGGCAGAGGTCAAGAGCGCAGCCTGCATTCCCATATTGACATACTTATGTTAGACTCCTGCATATATCTTTTTAGATCCTCGCCCGCTATTTCTTTCCGAACACCAAACCGAGCATCGGGGCTACCGCTTCACGCGGTAATATTTTTACATCTCTTAAATACATACCTCAAAGCCTGTTAGAAGGCTGGCATTAAAGCTTCGGCCAGCCCGCTCTTGGCGGATCGAACCTTCCGGATCACCGCACTCATAACAGCGCGGTGCTCCTCGTCGATGGAAGCGCCGCGTTAAGCGCCTCCATCAAATCATCCGTGCCTCCGGTTGGACGGAGGTCACCGGCGTCATGATCTCGCCCTTCTTACGAAGGGGTCGCTGTCGGACTCCGGAACCACTTGAAGGTTCGATGCGGAGTCAACACGAGGTCGGACTTGAAGCCCTTCGGGGTTTTATCCCCTTTGCGCCCGGAGTCCGGGAGGTCGCCTTGCGGCGCCTCCATGGCCACCTCCTCCTGGCTGGGCCCCTTTTGGGACTCCACCCCGGCATCATCCGCGGCAGGAGGAGACGAGGCGGTCAAAAGTGAGGTGCTATTCACCTCCGACGAATCCAGGGAGCCGCTCGACGAATCATCGAGCCCGTCCTTGGGCGGGCTGCATGGTTATACTCGGCATCAGAAGATGTTGTGTGACAAATGGAACGCCATGAGTCATTCTGGTGTCCGGACACTTACGATTTCGCCAGGGGCTTGGTCCTTGGTGGCCACTCCTCTTCGCGGTCGCCAGCGTTGGTGGTGTAGTCCGGAGGGAGGGTCCTTCCCTTCTTGGACCCTCCGGCCTCCCCAGTTGGGGCGGCCTTCCTTATTCTTCTCTCCCCCCGCTGGGGGAGAGGCCTCTTTTTCCTCCTCCTCGTCTTCGCGGGAGGAGTCCGCCTCGGAGTCATCGGACGATGATTCCGACAACACCTGGCGCTGGGAACTCTTCCGAGTTCCCGTGGCCTTCTTCTTTTTTCTTCTCGGCACCATGTAAGGTGCCGGAACCAAGAGCCCCGTCAAGCGGGCGTCCGCTGGGTCTTCGGCAAGGAGCTGATAGTTAACCTGTCCGGACGTCTTCAGCCAGTCCTGCCAAAGGTAAGGGAGTTTTAGATCCCGCATAGAGTCAAACTATGAAAAAAGAGTCCCGTAAAGGGTAAAATAGCTTACCTCGCTGGCTTGATGCTGCGAGCTGAATCCGCGATCTTCGACGGCGGATGCGGGAGCCTCGGCGCCCTTGAACAGCACCTTCCAGGCATCTTCGTACATAGTGTCGAAGAGCCGGCTCAAGGTTCGGTGTTGTGCCAGATCAAACTCCCACAAGTTGAAGGCCCGTTGCTGGCATGGGAGGATCCGGCGGATGAGCATAAACTGGACCACGTTGACAAGCTTGAGCTTCTTGTCTGCCAGGTTTTGGACGCAGGTTTGGAGTCCGGTCATCTCTTCCGAATTACCCCATGTCAGGCCCATCTCTTTCCATGAGGTGAGTCGTGTAGGGAAGCCAGATCGGAATTCAGGGGCCGCTGCCCATTTGGAGTCGCACGGCTCGGTGATGTAGAACCACCCCGATTGCCACCCCTTTATGGTCTCCACGAAGGAGCCCTCGAGCCATATGACGTTGGCCATCTTGCCCACCATGGCACCTCCGCACTCCGCTTGGCGGCCGCCCACTACCTTCGCTTGACATTGAAGGTCTTCAGCCACAAGGCGAAGTGGGGCTGGATGCAGAGGAAGGCCTCGCACATGACGATGAACGCCGAGATGTTGAGGATGAAATTCGGGGCCAGATCATGGAAATCTAGGCCGTAGTAGAACATGAGCCCCCGGACAAATGGTGAAGTGGAAACCCTAGTCCGCGGAGGAAGTGGGGAGGAACACCACCCTCTCATGGGGCTGGGGTGGGGATGAGCTGCCTTGTCGGGAGCCGATGCGCGATGTCGCCGGACAAGTATCCGCCTTCCGCAGCTTTTTTGATGTGCCCTCCGTGACGGAGGAGGCCATCCACTTGCCTCCCGCTTCGGACATAGTTGGAGAAGGTTGAGGTGGGATGTGCGGACTTGGGCGCTGGAGCTCGAGTGCGCGGAAATGGATAAGCAAAGGAGGAAGAAGGCGTGTGTGAACAAGTGGATCCTTATCCCTTTATATGGACGGACAAAGCTATCCGTCCCCACCGCCTGATAAAACTCGCTTATCTCCCAAGCGCCGTAATCAATGGCGCGGTTGGGTTACCCACGCCCGTATTGATGAGAATCCCGGAATAAGGGGACACGATCTCTGCTTTGACAAGACGTGCCAAGGAAACCGCCTCGCTAAACGCGCTGAGGTGGGACAGTAAAAACGATTCGAATAAAGGCTTGGCCGTGGTGTGATGTCACGCTGCGGAATACGTCAACAGGTTGAACTTGTGTCAATATTATTCTCTCTACGGTGGTATGGGGAACTTATTTTGCAGAGCCGGACACTATCCATGTGTTCAAAATCTTCTATGGAGTATTCGGAGGAGGAACCCGCCTTGCAATGTCGAAGACAATATGCGCGCCGGACTCGTCGTCATTGAATCCTGGTTCAGGGGCTACTGAGGGAGTCCTGGATTAGGGGGTGTCCGGATAGCCGGACTATATAGCCTTTGGCCGGACTCCTAGACTTTGAAGATACAAGATTGAAGACTTCGTCCCGTGTCCGGATGGGACTTTCCTTGGCGTGGAAGGCAAGCTTGGCGATACGGATATGTAGATCTCCTACCATTGTAACCGACTCTGTGTAACCCTAACCCTCTTTGGTGCCTATATAAACCGGAGGGTTTTAGTCCGTAGGACGAACAACAATCATACCATAGGCTAGCTTCTAGGGTTTAGCCTCTGATCTCATGGTAGATCTACTCTTGTACTACCCATATCATCAATATTAATCAAGCAGGAGTAGGGTTTTACCTCCATCGAGAGGGCCCGAACCTGGGTAAAAACATCGTGTCCCTTGTCTCCTGTTACCATCCGCCTAGACGCACAGTTCGGGACCCCCTACCCGAGATCCGCCGGTTTTGACACCGACAGGCGCCTACGCCAGCTTGGGTGCCATTGGCACGGGCTGGTTTTGGGCAGAAGGAGGGGGAGGGAGGGGAGAGGCAGCGGTGCTCTGGAGGTTGGACGAGCAACAAGAGTGTTACATCCCTAGATTATTGCTTGTAACTAGTTACATATGCATACATGCATCATGTTTGTGTTCAAATGAATTTGAAATGGGGAGTGTCAAACCCTAGCAACAATTGAAATTCAAATAGGTTCAACTAATTTTTTTTCAGTGAACCCAAAATGCCTTCAGAAAATTTCATCATTTTTGAAATGTGTGAAAACCTCTACCAAAAATGGTGCACATTTTTCTAGGTTATTTCTAAATTTTTTGGATTAAATCATAATGTATTTGAATTGGAGCATTTAACTGCTATAAATAAATTAAATGCTCCAATAATCCTAAAAACCATTGGCGGTTGTTGGAAATAATTCAAATGTGCCCAAAACTTATCTCAGGATTTTTAGAAATGATTTAGTATTTTTCACTAATTCAAAAACAGAAAACAAAATAGAAAACATAAAGAAAAGGAGAGAGAGTGTCGCCGCTCACCACCGAGCTCTGGCCGCCGCGCTTATCGCCGCTGCCATCGCTTCGCTCCACCTTCGGCCACCTCGATGCCACCTCCTGATGCGCCTTGTCGCACTGCATCCGTAGAGCCCAGCCGCGCACGCTCTCGTCGCCGGAATTGCCCGGACGAGAAACGCCGTCGCGTCCTGTTTACGCCGGCGGTTAGCCGCTGACTTGGCCAGATTATATTACGCACTAATCACCCCCTGTGACACTAACAGGTGGGCCCCGTTGGTTAATTTAGGCCCTATTTACTTTAGCTTAGGTTTAATTAATCCAATTTAACCACTGTGCCACTGACGTGTGGACCCCACACATCAGGTTTGACCCTGATCAATCCGGTTGACTCGCTGACATAGTGCTGACGCAGAGGTGACGTAATAAGTGATTCTCTGGATTTAAAATAAATTAGAAAATATAAATTCCAGAAAATTGGCTAAACTTAGGAAAATAATAGAAATCCAACCGTAGCTCAATTGAAAATAATTTATATATGAAAAATTGTTAGACAAATATGAAGAATTTGTTTACGCCATGATCATGCACATTCGGACAAGTTAACTGCACTATTTAGGACAAAACATATAAGTAACATTTTATTCTTTTTGTTTTGAAGTTGGACATGCTATAGTTGCAATAGTTCCACTTCAACTAAATTGTTAACTATTGCATTAGGTGAATTTAGTACCTTAAGATGTTATGATCATACATCATGTTTGTTGCATTGCATTGATTGTGTTTCTTCTGTTCCCTCTCGGTAGCAGAGGATTCCAACGTTGTGATCGTTGACACTAATGAAGAGGAGTTCTATCTTCAGAAGTGCCAGGAAAGCAAAACCACCTTGATCACTTCGATACAATCCCACTTCCTTGTTCCTGCTCTCTTTATTGCATTAGGACAACAACGACTCAACTGTTACATGTTGCGGTAGTTGAACCCTTTCCTCTGCATGACCTGTCTTTGCCACAGTAAATAGCAAAACTGACTAGCATGAGTAGGACTTGCTTGAGCCATGATGTGACTACTCATCCATGCTTGTTTGTCATGCCTGCTATTGCTTAGAGTTGTGTGCTACATCTTGAGCACTGCGTTGGATTTCTCCGAAGAGGAGAGGATGATGCAGCAAAGTAGCGTAAGTATTTCCCTCAGTTTTTGAGAACCAAGGTATCAATCCAATAGGAGGCTACGCACAAGTCCCTCGTACCTGCACAAAACAATAGCTCCTCGCAACCAACGCGATTAGGGGTTGTCAATCCCTTCTCGGTCACTTACGAGAGTGAGATCTGATAGAGATGATAAAGAATATTTTTGGTATTTTTGATATAGAGATGCAAAGTGAAAAGAAAAAGGCAAAGTAAAAACAAAGCAAGTATTAAAGTGATGGATATTGATATGATGAGAATAGACCCGGGGGCCATAGGTTTCACTAGTGGCTTCTCTCAAGAGCATAAGTATTCTACGGTGGGTGAACAAATTACTGTTGAGCAATTGACAGAATTGAGCATAGTTATGAGAATATATAGGTACGATCATGTATATAGGCATCACGTCCGAGACAAGTAGACCAACTCCTCGTGCATCTACTACTATTACTCCACTCATCGACCGCTATCCAGCATGCATCTAGAGTATTAAGTTAAAAACAGAGTAACGCCTTAAGCAAGATGACATGATGTAGAGGGATAAAGTCATGCAATATGATAAAAACCCCGTCTTGTTATCCTCGATGGCAGCAATACAATACGTGCCTTGCTGCCCCTTCTGTCACTGGGAAAGGACACCGCAAGATTGAACACAAAGCTAAGCACTTCTCCCATTGCAAGAACTACCAATCTAGTTGGCCAAAACAAATAGATAATTCGAAGAGACTTGCACAGATAACCAATCATACATAAAAGAATTCAGAGAAGATTTAAATATTGTTCATAGATAATCTTGATCATAAACCCACAATTCATCGATCTCAACAAAGACACCGCAAAAAGAAGATTACATCGAATAGATCTCCACGAGAGAGGGGGAGAACGTTGTATTGAGATCCAAAAAGAGAGAAGAAGCCATCTAGCTACTAGCTATGGACCCGAAGGCCTGAAGTAAACTACTGACACTTCATCGCAGGGGCTATGGTGATGATGTAGAAGCCCTCCGTGGTGGATGCCCCCTCGTGAGCTCCTAACAGGCCCCAAGATGGGATCTCGTGGATACAGGAAGTTGCGGCGGTGGAATTAGGTTTTGGCCCTGTTACGATCGCTTGGGGGTATGTAGGTATATATAGGAGGAAGGAGTGCGTCGGTGGAGCAACAGGGGCCCACGAGGGGGGCGCGCCCTAGGGGCGCCCCACCCTCGTGACCACCTCTCATTTCTTGGAGTAGGATCCAAGTCTCCTGGATCACGTTGGGTGAGAAAATCACGTTCCCGAAGGTTTCATTCTGTTTGGACTCCGTTTGATATTCCGTTTCTTCGAAACACTGAAATAGCCAAAAAACAGCAATTCTGGGCTGGGCTCCGGTTAATAGGTTAGTCCCAAAAATAATATAAAAGTGGAAAATAAAGCCTAATATAGTCCAAAACAGTAGATAAAGTAGCATGGAGCAATCAAAAATTATAGATACGTTGGAGACGTATCAGGCATCCCCAAGGTTAATTCCTGCTCGTCCTCCAGTAGGACAATGATAAAAGAGAATTTTTATGCGGAGTGATACTTTGGCATAATTTCAATGTAAATCTTCTTAATTGTGGTATGAATATTTAGATCCGAAAGATTCAAGACAAAAGTTCATATTGACATAAAAATAATAATACTTCAAGCATACTAACTAAGCAATTATATCTTCTCAAAATAACATGGCCAAAGAAAGTTATCCCTACAAAATCATATAGTCTAGCTATGCTCCATCTTCCCCACACAAAATATTTAAATCATGCACAACCCGATGACATGCCAAGCAATTGTTTCATACTTTAACATTTTCAAAACTTTTTCAATCTTCACGCAATACATGAGCGTGAGCCATGCATATAGCACTATATGTGGAATAAAATGGTGGTTGTGGAGAAGACAAAAAAGGAGAAGATAGTCTCACATCAACTAGGCGTATCAACGGGCTATGGAGATGCCCATCAATAGATATCAATGTGAGTGAGTAGGGATTGCCATGCAACGGATGCACTAGAGCTATAAGTATATGAAAGCTCAACAAAAGAAACTAAGTGGGTGTGCATCCAACTCGCTTGCTCACGAAGACCTAGGGCATTTGAGGAAGCCCATCATTGGAATATACAAGCCATGTTCTATAATGAAAAATTCCCACTAGTATATGAAAGTGACAAAATGAGAGACTCTCTATCATGAAGATATTGGTGCTACTTTGAAGCACAAGTGTGGTAAAAGGATAGTAGCATTGTCCCTTCCCTTCTCTCTTTTTCTCTCATTTTTTTATTTGGGCTTTTTCTCTTTTTTTATGGCCTCTTTTTTATTTATTTTTTATTTTTAGTCCGGAGTCTCATCCCGACTTATGGGGGAATCATAGTCTCCATCATCCTTTCCTCACTTGGGACAATGCTCTAAAGAATTATGATCATCACACTTTTATTTTTCTTACAACTCAACAATTACAACTCGATTCTTAGAACAAAGTATGACTCTATATGAATGCCTCCGGCGGTGTACCGGGATGTGCAGTGAATCAAGAGTGACATGTATGAAAGAATTATGAACGGTGGCTTTGCCACAAATACGATGTCAACTACATGATCATGCTAGCAATATGACAATGATGGAGCGTGTCATAATAAACGGAACGGTGGAAAGTTGCATGGCAATATATCTCGGAATGGCTATGGAAATGACATGATAGGTAGGTATGGTGGCTGTTTTGAGGAAGATATATGGTGGGTGTATGATACCGGCGAAAAGTGCGCGGTATTAGAGAGGCTAGCAATGGTGGAAGGATGGGAAAAAGTGCGTATAATCCATGGACTCAATATTAGTCATAAAGAACTCATATACTTATTGCAAAAATCTAGATGTTATCAAAGCAAAGTATTACGCGCATGCTCCTAGGGGGATATATTGGTAGGAAAAGACCATCGCTCGTCCCCGACCGCCACTCATAAGGAAGACAATCAATAAATAAATCATGCTCCGAAGTTCATCACATAACGGTTCACTATACGTGCATGCTACGGGAATCACAAACTTCAACACAAGTATTCTTTAATTTCACAACTACTCAACTAGCATGACTCTAATATCACCATCTTCATATCTCAAAACAATTATCAAGCATGAAAATTTTCTTAGTATTCAACGCACTCAAAAGAAAGTTTCACATATCTTGAATACCAAGTATATTAATATTAAGCAAATTACCATGCTATTAACGACTCTCAAAATAATCTAAGTGAAGCATGAGAGATCAATAGTTTCTTTAAAACAAATCCACCACCGTGCTCTAAAAGATCTAAGTGAAGCACTAGAGCAAAAATTATCATGCTCAAAAGATATAAGTGAAGCACATAGAGTATTCTATCAAATTCCAATTTATGTATGGCTCTCTCAAAAGGTGTGTATAGAAAGGATGATTGTGGTAAACTAACAAGAAAAGACGCAAATAATACAAGACGCTCCAAGCAAAACACATATCATGTGGTGAAATAAAATATAGCTCCAAGTACATTACAGATGGAAGTAGACGAAAGAGGGGATGCCTTCCGGGGCATCCCCAAGCTTTGACTTTTTGGTGTCCTTGGATTATCTTGGGGGTGCCATGGGCATCCCCAAGCTTAGGCTCTTACCACTCCTTGTTCCATAATCCATCAAAAGAATTTACCCAAAACTTGAAAACTTCACAACACAAAACTCAATAGAAATCTCGTGAGCTCCGTTAGAGAAAGAAAACAAAAGAATACTTTAAGGTACTATAATGAACTCATTCTTTATTTATATTGGTGTTAAACCTACTGTATTCCAACTTCTCTATGGATTACAAACTATTTTACTAGCCATAGATTCATCAAAATAAGCAAACAACACACGAAAAACAGAATCTGTTAAAAACAGAACATTCTGTAGTAATCTGCAACTAAAGCAAACTTCTGGAACTCCAAAAATTCTACCAAAATAAGAAGGCCTAGACAATTTGTTTAATGATCAGCAGAAATTGGAATCAGTATTTTATCACGTTCTGGTGATTTTTAACAATTGTTTTCGTGAACAGAAAGATTCTGGAAATTACAGCAAGATCAAATAACTATCATCCAAGAAGATCCTATAGGTCTAGCTTGGCACAAACTCTAACTAAAACATAAAACCACATCTAAACAGAAGCTAGATGGATTATTTATTACTAAGCAGCAAGGAAAAATATCGGGTTGTCTCCCAACAAGCGCTTTTCTTTAAAGCGTTTTTAGCTAGGCATTGAGATTCAATGATGCTCACAAGAAGGACAAGAATTGAGGCACAAAGAGAGCATCATAAAACATGTGACAAACACACTTAAGTCTAACATACTTCCTATGCATAGGCATATTATAGGCAAACAAATTATCATAGCAAGAAAAAACTAGCATATGCAAGGAAGCCGAAAGGAACAATAGCAATCTCAACATAACAAGAGGTAATTTAGTAACATGAAAATTTCTATAACCATATTTTCCTCTCTCATAATAATTACATGTAGGATCATAGGCAAATTCAACAAAATAGCTATCAGAAAGTATATTCTCAACACGATCCACATGCAAGCAAAGTTGATACTCTTCCAAAATAGTGGGATTATCATTAACTAAAGTCATGACCTTTCCAAACCCACTTTTATCAAAAACTTCATAAGATTGAACATTATCCAAATATGTGGGATCTAAAGTTGACATTCTTCCGAACCCACTCCCAATATTATTGCAAACAGTATTATGAATCTCATATTCATCATGGGGCTTAAATAAATTTTCAAGATCATAAGGAAAATCACCCCAATCACGATCATTGCAACAAGTAGTAGATATAGCAAAACTAGCATCCCCAAGCTTAGGGTTTTGCATCTTATTAGCACAATTGACATCAAAAGAATTTATAATAACATCATTGCAATCATCCTTTTTATTCAAAGATCTATCGTGAGTCACTTCACGGATTTCAGGCAAAACCTTATAAAGATAATCTAGTGCATCCAAATCACTAGGAATTGGTTCATCATAATTGGATCTCTTAAAAAGATTGGCAAGCGGATGAGGATCCATAGATATTGGCTTCTTTGTTTAGGAATAAATACTCAACTGTTTCAACCAAACAAGCAAACGAGCGAAGTAAGACACCAAGGCAAACGAGAAGAGAGGGCGAATAAAACGGCAAGGGTAAGTGGGAGAGAGGAAAACGAGAGGCAAATGGCAAATAATGTAATGCGGGAGATAAGGGATTGTGATGGGTACTTGGTATGTTGACTTTAACGGTGCCAGAAGTGGCTTATTGTTAGGAGTCCAAGTCTTGACTTGCTCTTGCGTAAGCCTCCCCGGCAACGGCGCCAGAAGTTCTTCTTGCTACCTCTTGAGCACTGCGTTGGGTTTCCCCGAACAGGAGAGGATGATGCAGCAAAGTAGCGTAAGTATTTCCCTCAGTTTTTGAGAACCAAGGTACCAATCCAGTAGGAGGCTACGCACAAGTCCCTCCTACCTGCACAAAACAATAGCTCCTCGCAACCAACGCGATTAGGGGTTGTCAATCCCTTCACGGTCACTTACGAGAGTGAGATCTGATAGAGATGATAAATAATATTTTTGGTATTTTTGATATAGAGATGCAAAGTGAAAAGAAAAAGGCAAAGTAAAAACAAAGCAAGTATTAAAGTGATGGAGATTGATATGATGAGAATAGACCCGGGGGCCATAGGTTTCATTAGTGGCTTCTCTCAAGAGCATAAGTATTCTACGATTGGGTGAACAAATTACTGTTGAGCAATTGATAGAATTGAGCATAGTTATGAGAATATCTAGGTATGATCATGTATATAGGCATCACGTCCGAGACAAGTAGATCGACTCCTGCCTGCATCTACTACTATTACTCCACTCATCGACCGCTATCCAAAGATGCATCTAGAGTATTAAGTTAAAAATAGAGTAACGCCTTAAGCAAGATGACATGATGTAGAGGGATAAATTCATGCAATATGATAAAAACCCCATCTTGTTATCCTCGATGGCAGCAATACAATACGTGCCTTTGCTGCCCTTCATCACTTGGGAAAGGACACCGCAAGATTGAACCCAAAGCTAAGCACTTCTCCCATTGCAAGAACTACCAATCTAGTTGGCCAAACCAAACGGATAATTCGAAGAGACTTGCAAAGATAACCAATCATACATAAAAGAATTCAGAGAAGATTCAAATATTGTTCATAGATAATCTTGATCATAAACCCACAATTCATCAATCTCAACAAACACACCGCAAAAAGAAGATCACATTGAATAGATCTCCACGAGAGAGGGGGAGAACGTTGTATTGAGATCCAAAAAGAGAGAAGAAGCCATCTAGCTACTAGCTATGGACCCGAAGGTTTGAAGTAAACTACTCACACTTCATCGGAGGGGCTATGGTGTTGATGTAGAAGCCCTCCATGGTGGATGCCCCTCCGGCGGAGTTCAAACAGGCCCCAAGATGGGATCTCATGGATACAGGAAGTTGCGGCGGTGGAATTAGGTTTTTGGCTCCTGTTCTGATCGTTTGGGGGTACGTAGGTATATATAGGAGGAAGGAGTACGTCGGTGGAGCAACAGGGGCCCACGAGGCAGGGGGCGCGCCCCCCACCCTCGTGACCGCCTCTGTTACTTCTTGGAGTAGGGTCCAAGTCTCCTGGATCACGTTCGGTGAGAAAATCACGTTCTCGAAGGTTTCATTCCGTTTGGACTCCGTTTGATATTTCATTTCTTCAAAACACTGATGCAATTCTGGGCTGGGCCTCCTGTTAATAGGTTAGTCCCAAAAATAATATAAAAGTGGAAAATAAAGCCCAATATAGTCCAAAACAGTAGATAAAGTAGCATGGAGCAATCAAAAATTATAGATACGCTGGAGACGTATCATTGTGTCAGGTCTGATTCATTCGGGAATGAATTGGAATTATGTGATCATGTTCAGATGCTGAGACCTAAGTTTGTGAACACGATTTGGGTAAAGGTAGTGATGAGAGGCCATGTAGGATTACATGGTGGTCGTCTCATTGAGACCGTCTTTAGGAACTGAGTTCTATGTATGTTATCCAAGACAGGCTACTACCACACATTGGGTTCCGGTAATGCGCCCCCTCTCGCTTATTACTCTCCTCGTTCTCTGTCCAGGAGTTGCAATTAGTTTCTGGTATTTGTAGGTAGTGCTAGTAGTCTACCAAGTGGCACCCGGTACAAGTGGGCTTGGGACAGACTAGGCACCGTGGCATGGTGTACCAAGCGTAGTTCCATACGGTGAGGTGGGCTTGGGAACCCTGCACACATCATTTAGGGTCGTGATGGAAACTTCGGCCGGACTTCCCTTGCGGGTTCAGCCTTAGATAGGCGATAAACCTAGACTAGAGTCTTGTGTGTTTAGTCAGGTTGTGGCCAACGCCCTCGCCATGCTTCCGCTTGAAGGTTGCCGAGATAGATGACGCGTACATGGTGGTAGGTGGTGAGAGTGTGTGTGAAGAAGTACACCCCTCCAGGGTAATATGATGTATTCAAATAGCGCGTCCTCGGATATGGACTACGTGGAAGACTTATGGTTCATAGACAAGTTGAAATGGATAAGAACCAGACGCAGTCCAAGAAAAGCATAGCGCTCCTCCCCTGCGCCCCCGCGTCGGTAGCCACTCTGCCTCCGGCGGCCACCTCCCCTCCTGGCGCTCATGGCGAGCCGCGTCCAACTCTTCGGCTCTCCCTTGGCCTGCTCGTCTCCCTCGGCCGCTCCCAGCCCCGCTCGGCCTCCTCTGTGGCAGGCTCCGTTCCATCGTCGTGCCCCCCTACCCCTGCACCGCTGGCGCCTGCCCAAGGCGAGGAGGGCGCGCCTTAGCAGCGGGTTCGTGGTTGTAAGGACCGCTGTTGCCGGTGTCAAACCGCGGATCTCGGTAGGGGTCCCGAATCAGGCCTAAGGTCGATGGTGACAGGAGACAGGGGACACAATGTTTTACCCAGGTTCGGGCCCTCTCTATGGAGGTAATACCCTACTTCCTGCTTGATTGATCTTGATGAATATGAGTATTACAAGAGTTGATCTACCACGAGATCGTAATGGCTAAAACCCTAGAAGTCTAGCCTGTATGACTACGATTATTATTGTTCGCCTCTACAGACCTAGCCCTCCGGTTTATATAGACACGGAGGGAACTAGGGTTGCATAAAGTCGGTTATAGAGAAAGGAATCTTCATATTTGGTCGCCAAGCTTGCCTTCCACGCCAGGGAGAGTCCCATCCGGAAATGGGTAGAGCCTTCGGTTTTTGTATCTTCACAACTCATTAGTCCGGCCCATGGCTAACAGGCTAGACGCCCGAGGAACCCTTAGTCCGGGACTCCCTCAGTAGCCCTCGAACCAGACTTCAATGACGAGGTGTCCGACGCACAGATTGTCTTCAACATTTCAAGGCGGGTTCCTCCTCCGATGGCTTCAAGGTGATGTATTCGGCTTTCGATTTAATGTCGTACCCCTCGGCTTCTGCGTATCAACAATTTCAGCTTCCATGTGTCGAGCGAATGCGAGAGGTCAGGGAGTTTTTACAGATAACACCCCGGCCCTGTAAGGAGGAGTGTCTATTTAAAGAGAGTGGATCTTGGATCCATTCAGCACCACGCGAAAAAAATCCTTAGAGCTTGCTAGGAAAGACCAATCCAACATGGCTATCGTTCCCAGCTCTTCCTCCCGTCCATGCGTCCCAAAAAATGGCGATTGGGAGAAATGTTCCGTATCCCACGGTCAGCTAGTGAAGCTGCAAACACAGGGATTTCTTCCCCTCGCGGATCTGGTCCCTATTCGGGCTGGATTGACCTCCTTCAATGGCGAGGCCCAGGCGGAGAATTTCCCCAACCCATCCGGGGGGGAGCGAGTGTGCTTCGTCCCTTATCTGCTAAGAGGTGTCAGATTTCCAATTCATCCATTCCTCCGAGGGCTTCTGGAGTATTATGGCCTCCAACTTCACCCCCGCCTCCATCCTGCACATCGCGGGTTACATTGCTCTTTGTGAGTTGTTCCTGGGTTGTGAGGCCCATTTTTAATTGTGGAGAAAGCTGTTCTGTCTCATCCCGCGTAACCACGAGGGATCCATATTTGAAGTGGGCGGAGCCGAGGTATGGCGCATCGCCGAGACCGGATACCTGTCCGGCACACCGAAGAAAGCATCCGGATAATGGCTTCTGAATGGTTCTATATCGAGGACGTCGCACTTCCTGACCCAGTTCGGAGGGGTCTTCCCGAGTTCACAAGCGTTCCTTTGAAGAAACACCACAGCTGGCGCCCTTGAAGCCTCGAGGAGGAAGATAGTGCGGAAGTTCGTCAACTCATGAGCAAGATAAAGACGCTCGCCCAGTCCGGATTATCAATAGTCGAGGTAATGGCGACTTCCATGGTACGGGGGGTTCAGCCACACCAATACAGAGGCTTCCCATGTGGCACTACAATGGGGAGGATGACGCCTCCCGCTGCGGCTGAAAGGGTCCGTACACCCCCGCCGCTCTGGCCAAAATATTGGTCGAACTGTTCAAAGGGGAGGAAGAGGAATTTCTTCGTATCAAGCGCAGAGATGGATTTTCCATGTACAATCCTACTAGCTGGGTAAGTCCCAACCCCTTTGCTCTACTCACTCCACTCCCTGAGCCACTTTCAGTTAATCCGTCCATTTATAATAGAAATGGCGAAAGATCTCTGAGGGGCTTCACAGCCCCGCCCCGCAGCCAGAGGGCCACAACCGGGACCTTGACCCCGGATTCGAAGAGGATCCGGATATATTCGTGGTGCTCGAGGATGGGGTGTTTTACTAGGCGAGATATGACGGCAGGGAAGTGGCCATCACCGCCGACTATCCCGGTCTTCTCCCTACTTCGCACGTAAGTAATCAGGAGACATTTCCTTCGAAAGAGTTCCCTCGTTCTGCCACACCCACCGCACTTTCTCATGCTAAAAAAGGGAGGCGTTTGGCGTGCCATGCTACCCCAGAGGCTACTCCAAAGAGAGCGGCCCCTATGCCGGGCAAACCTTCGAAGAGGAAGGAAAACGAAGGCACGGCCGAGCCTTCATCAAAGAGGTATGGATTTGTAACTGTGCCTCTTGGCAGTCGCATCCAACTGTGACTTTTTCGTTTGTCCTGTATCAGGACAAGAGTTCGCCGGACTATGTCCGGTGGTCCGGCCGGTCATACTCCCAACAGCCGGGATCCAGATCCTGCCGCAAAGACAGGGGCCGATACGGGGGCGAGGCCGGATTGTCCTTCGACAGAAGATTCAGATGATGTATCCGTCACAAACTGGGAAGTGGAGAGCGCCATGAATCATCGGTGCCGGAGGGCCGTTCTACGCGACCCCTGCTTTACCAAAGAGGCATTCAATGCCTTCAGCTCGGCTGATGCATACATCCGAGCTGCTTGAGACGGGCTTAACAGAGCCACATACCAGCATTTAAAAGATATGCATGTAAGTTTACATTGTTAAATATGATAATTATATAGCAGTAGCCCCCGAGACTTGAAGCAGTTGATACAACTGATTTAAGGATCGTTGTATAACCAGGTACTTACGGAGAAGAACAACCTGTTGTTTGAGAGCTAGAAATGCGTCGGACACAGCTAACTGCTGTTACCGCCGAACTGGAGAAATCCAAGAAGGCGTCACCAGGCAATAGTCCTCTCCATCAAGAAAACATAATTATGTACCGACAATGCTAACACTGTTGCTCATCTTATGGCATGATCGTCAGATCAACTGAAGGAGCAACAGAAAGCCGCCCAAGCGGAAGAACAAGAAGCCAAAAGACTACTGGCCGTGGGCGAACGTGTGCTGACACGAGTCAGAGATGAGAAAAACAAGCTGCAGGATGCCCACACCCAGCTGGGCGAAGAACTGAAAGATGTACGGGCCCAGCTGGCTGATTCCGTGAAGGAAAATAAGAGGCTGCGCGGTGACATATTTGGTATGTGGTCACACTTACCTCCGCCTGGGCCATGGTGAAAACACGGTATACCAAGCTTGATCCAAATCATATGGCCCGGATCGGACCTCTAGGGTCAGATGGGAAAGAAATTCCCGTGAATTTGGTATATGACCAAGTAGAAGTAGCCGCCAGATATTCCCAACGGGATTGTAAGTTAGACAGCCTATTAGACGGTATAGAGGAGGAAATTTATGAGTCCAAGTGACTATGTACTTTCCTTTACGTATTTGTCCCTAGCCGGACTGTAAAACGATTGTCATGGCAGACCTTTTCACTTCGACCTCTAGACCCGAAGGTGCAGAGTGTTTCTGAATACCTGAGCGGCAAAATATACCGGGTATGCGTGGAAACCAGGCGTAGGGGTCATAGTTGCTTGAACAGACAAGTTGTATCCGTCTAGCTATGTTATATTACATTGTGATTGTAAGAAACATCTTCCAGAGAGAATAGTTTCGTTAAGGGTTCCTCTTGGGTGTACATGCGTTAATGTGCATGTCTGAACTGTGATTGAAAAAATCGCAGTATATTCAACATCTGGGGGTTCATATTTTAATGACTGTAAAAACATCTTTAGTTCGGCCAATCGAATATTCCCTTAAGAACGCTTAGCTTCCGGCTTCACCCATCGAGGTACACATCCGGATGACCCGCAAGAATAATCGCAGAGGTGCTCCCCTTATTCCCTAGCCCAACTAATGGGAACGTAGGGCATAAGCACAGGAGCCAGGCAACCCAGCTTGGCCAAAACTTAAGTCATATCGATGCATATAATGGCGAAGAAAAGGTACATATGCGGAAGTGAACACATATCTGTTGATCATGATGCTCGAAAAATAAATAATAAGCTTCTGTAAAGGAAGCCCCCAGGTATTATAAGTGTACATATTTGAGGGTGTGTATGTCATAGGTGCACGGTGTAGCCACACGAAAAGCTTTAAGGCGAAAAAGGAAAAAGCGAAAAAAGAGGAAAAAGTAATGGAAACAATAGGGAGAAGGAGACGAACAAAGAGTTCGGCGCTAGGCATAGAATCTTTGGAGTATGGCCGCGTTCCAGGGGTTCGGCTCTAGGCGATTGTCAGACGCATCCGCGCAAGCGATACGCTCCTCCAGTGAGAACTTCGTCAATGATGAAGGGACCCTGCCACGTGGGCTTGAGTTTGTCCTTTTTATTCTCCGGTAGGCGTAGAACAAGTTTGCCAACATTATAAGTCTTGGCCCGCACTTCTCTGCTTTGATACCTGTGAGCCTGTTGTTGATAAAATGCGGAACGGGCTTTTGCAACGTCGCGCTCCTCCTCCAGGGCCCCTAAGCTGTCCTGCAGATCAAGCTCGGCCTCTCTCTCTCTCTTCGTACATGCACACTCAAGGTGAGTCATGAATAATGTCGCAGGGTAACACAGCCTCTGCACCGTACACCATGAAGAAAGGTGTATATCTGGTGGTGTGATTGGATGTGGTCCGCAGCCCCCAGAGTACGGAGTCGAGCTCCTCAACCCAGTGCTTGTATGATTCTTTCAAGGACTGCACCAGTCTAGGCTTGATGGCGCTCATAATAAGACCATTGGCTCGTTCGACTTGACTGTTTGTTTGCGATTGATAGATGGAGGCGTAATCAAGCTTAATGCCCAGATTAGTGCACTAGTTTTTCACCTCATCGGCTGTGAAATTGGAGCCGTTATCGGTGATGATGCTATGTGGGAGACCATAATGGTGTACAACACCGGATATAAAGTCTATCACTGGTCCGGCTTCGGCCGTTTTAACTGGTTTGGCCTCTATCCATTTAGTAAATTTATCCACCATGACCAGCAGATATTTTTTCTTATGGCTTCCTCCTTCAAGGGGTCCAACCATATCAAGCTCCCGGACCGCAAAAGGCTAGGTGATGGGGATTGTTTGCAGAGTGGTGGGTGGCATATGGCTCTGGTTGGCGAAAAGCTGGCATCCGACGCAACGTTTGACAAGGTCCTGTGCGTCTGCTCGGGTCATCGGCCAATAGAAACATATACAGAAAGCCTTGCTTACAAGGGCCCGAGCCGGGGTGACCACCGAGACCGGCATGAATTTCAGCCAAGAGCTGCCGCCCCTCTTCCTCGGAGATACATCTTTGGAGTACTCCGGTAGTGCTTTTCTTGTAGAGTTCTCCATCGTGAACCCTGTAGGCTTTCGAATGCTGGACAATGCGGCCAGCCTCATTCTGATCCTCAGGGAGTTCTCGCCTATTAAGGTAGGCCAGGAAGGGTTCGGTCCATGGGGCAATGACTGCCATGATGAGATGGGCCAATGGTGTTATTACGGTGGCTGAGCCCCCGATGGTGTCAGTGTGTTCGAAATCTGGGGATGTGGTCGGATCCGGACTGGTGTTGCCGCTCTCCCCTTGCCACACCACGGAAGGCTTAAAAAACCTTTCCGTAAAGATATTAGGTGGGACGGGTCGCGCTTACGCCGGCGCGTAGCAAGGACATCCGCCGCTTGATTGCTTTCTCGAGCCACGTGATGGAACTCGAGCCCCTCGAATCGAGTTGACATCTTGAGAACGACATTACGATAAGCTGCCATCTTTGGATCTTTGGCGTCAAAATCTCCATTTATTTGAGATATTGCGAGGTTTGAGTCCCCGCGCACTTCCAGGCGTTGCATGCCCACGGAGACAGCCATTCGAAGACCATGCAATAAGTCCTCGTATTCGGCTGTGTTATTGGAGTCTATGTATAATATTTGGAGTACGTACTGGACTACGCCTCCAATGGGGGACGTTAAAATGACGCCCACTCCTAACCCTGCCAACATTTTGGAACCATTGAAATACATAAACCAGTTGGAATATGTGTCGTACTCTTTAGGGAGTTCGGCCTCTGCCCAATCGGTGACGAAGTCCGCCAGTACTTGGGATTTAATGGCTCAACGCGGTTTGTATGTTATGTCGAATGGAAGGAGCTCAATGGCCCATTTGGCAATCCGGCCTGTAGCATCGCGGTTGTTTATTATGTCATTGGGTGGTACTTCGGTTACCGCGGATCGAACACTCCTGGAAGTAGTGTCGTAGCTTCTGGGATGCCATGAAGACCGCGTATGCTATCTTTTGGTAATGAGGGTACCGTGATTTGCATGGTGTGAGGATAGTGGATACGTAGCATACCGGCTTCTGAATCGGGAATTTGTGTCCGTCCTGCTCTCGCTCAATGACGAGCACGGCGCTCACCACCTGGTGTGTTGCCGATATGTATAATAACATGGGTACGCCGATGTTCGGTGTGGCCAGGATTGGATTGCTCGCTAGAAGGGCTTTTATTTCTTCCAGTCCGGCCGTTGCCGCATCCGTCCACTCGAAGTGATCAGTGCACCGAAGAAGGCATAGAGTGGCAATGCCTTTTCTCCCAGTCTGGAGATAAAGCGGCTTAAAGCTGCCATGCATCCGGCGCGTTTTTTGGACCTGGTTAAGGTCCGTTGCCATAGCCAATTGTGACAAAGCTCGGATTTTGGCTGGATTTGCTTCAATACCTCTATTGGAAACGATGAACGCCCAACAGTTTTCCAGCGGGGACGCCGAAAACACATTTTTCTGGATTGAACTTGATGTCATATGCACGGAGGTTGTCGAATGTGAGACGTAAATCGTCTATTAGTGACTCGACGTGCCTAGTTTTGATGACGATGTCGTCCACGTGTGCTTCAAATGTCTTGTCGATCTGTTTCTCCAGGCATGTTTGAATCATGCGTTGGTAGGTGGCTCCGGCGTTTTTGAGCCCTAAGGGCATCGTGTTGAAGCAGAATGGCCCATATGGGGTAATGAATGCCGTTGCGGCTTGATCGGACTCCTCCATTTTGATTTGATGGTATCCGGAATATGCGTCAAGGAAGCATATATAGTGAGTCGTGTCCTGCGGTAGCATCAATGATCTAGTTGATGCGGGGGAGGTGGAAGGGATCCTTAGGGCATGCCTTATTGAGGTCTTTGAAATCGACGCACAGGCGCCAGGATTTATCCTTCTTTGGCACCATCACCAAGTTTGCTAGCCAGTCCGGGTGTTTTATTTCTATAATGAATCCGGCCTCGATTAGCTTGGCTAGTTCCTCCCTCATAGCTTGACGTTTAGGTTCGAAGAAGCGCCGCAGTGTTTGCTTGACCGGTTTATATCCCTTCAAGATATTGAGGCTGTGTTCGGCCAATCTGCATGGGATTCCTCGCATATCAGAAGGGTGCCAGGCGAATATATCCCAGTTCTCGTGTAGGAACTCTTGTAGCGCGGTGTCGACCGTTGGGTCTAGTTGTGCCCCGATAGATGCTGTCTTCTTGGGGTCCGTTCGATGCACTAGGAATTTGACTATTTCTTCTGCTGGTTTGAAGGAGGTGGATTTGGGTCGTTTGTCCAGGATTATATCGTCCCTATCCACCGTGGAGCGCAATGTGGTTAATTCTTCGGCAGCGAGGGCTTCAGATAATGCCTCAAGGGCCAGGGATGCAGTTTTATTTTAGGCGCGGAGTGCTATGTCCGGATCACTGGCAAGAGTGATTATGCCGTTGGGCCCGGGCATATTGAGCTTCATATACACTACTAGGAAAAAGGCTACTAGCAGCGCGGGTAAAATGGCTACTAGCAGCGCGGGTACCCGCGCTACTAGTATCGCGCTACAGCTAGTAGTTAGTAGTAGCGCGGGGTAAACCCGCGCTACTAGTAACATTTTAGTTACTAGTAGCGCGGATGTCACCCACGCTACTACTAACGAAATAGTAGTAGCGCGTCTATAGTACCACACGCTACTAGTATCCTGAATACTAGTAGCGCTCCATTTCACCCCCATGCTACTACTAACTAATTAGGAATTAAAAAAATAAAATCCATCAATTCCATTTTATGCATACAATTCTAACAACTAAAACAAGCCCAGATTTGTAATAAACCAACAGCATTACACATCATTCCAAATCGAAGATTTATAATAAACCTGGAGCATTAGAGCATATCCATACATCTACACTTATTGCCTATTCACTTATTCCCAGCTAGTGCAAACACAGTTGAAAGCAAAAAAATGCATAAAAAGACCAAACAGTGGCATTCTATCCCTCCAAATGATTTGCTCCCTCTCCATCCTTGCAATCATCTTCTTCTCCCTTATGTGCTTCGCCCATTTATGAATCCAAGATTTCTATAAAGAGCAAAGAACAAATAAAAATAAATTTCAGCATATATATTTCCTTGCATGTTGTGATGTACAGTAGCTACGGGAATAAATATACGAAAACAAAAAAGTGAGTGATTTCTATTAACAAGAGATCACCTATGTAATAGCTACAAACAAATGAAATTAATGTCTAGATAATATATATTGCCAACCAAGCCTAGATGATCTATATATTGACAGGTAATAGGACATATCTAATTTTCACATTAATTGCCTTTAGTTTTATTCAAAACTAAATATACTTAAACTTAGATCATTTCATATAGATGTTCAAAGGATAATACGGCTAAAAGAATCCAATTTCTTTGGTTTTTTGAATTAGTTTAAAAGGAAAGCATTAACACATAATAGAAATGATTATCTGCCATAGGGTGATGCTGGACAGCTAAAAAGCTCACAACCCATCAGATCAATTGCTTGATAGGACATCACAAATCTTATAGGATGATTTTCCAAAACGAAAGCATACCTACAAGGACAAACAACGGCCCATCAGACCACTTGTTGTGAACTATAAGACCAAAGTGCATGGCTTCAGGGATACAAGACTAATCGGGTGCATAGAGAGATGTTATAAACTTTTTCAGATTGACTAGGATAATTAAGGAATAACAACCAGTGGATCTCGCTTGAATGGATGTGAATGAGGGTTAGCTGTTGCATTAAAGCGATGCATCCATAAATCCAATCTAAGAATGTTACAACTTGCATCATCATCATCATGGCCAAATGATAGAGAAGTGAGATGGATCCATACTCTTGGTCTGGGGAGTCCCACTAACCACCCATGTGTTTGCGGCGATGGACGCTTGCACTGCATTGACAGAAAACAGGACACAAACATGTCAGTAATCCCCATCTGCACCTCCACATGGTAAGCAGAAGCAAGCAGCGAGTATGCAGAGACACCATGAAGGAAATAAATAACAGAGGGGTTGAGGAACTGGATGACCAGGCCATACAACACCAACTTGTCGAGAAGTCTCCGGTGATCTGAAAAGGCTTCATCAAAGGAAGGAATGTCTTCCTTTGTTTTAGGGACATGCTGCATTAGCAAAATGAGTAAGCAACAGAATCTAAGACATAACACTGATCTTCAAGGGAACACATGCAAGTGAACGAAAATCGCGAAAGAATGAGCTTGTTGATCATCGACATAGAGTTAGAGGTGCAGGTTCTGAACTTCTATTTTCTATATTAATGCGCAACAAACTCATTATTAGTGTGAAAGGTGGCCCACCTTAAGAGGGAACGTAGTAAAGTGCAAGAACTATCACACAGAATAGTAAAAATGGAACGTAGCTCAGCACTTGCATTGGTAGGAACTGACACATGATCGAACCATGGGCATCCACTAAGGAAGATCGATAATTCTGCATTTAACATATTATCCCGGAAATAGTGTCCCAAGGCCCTTGAGTAATAACCCAAGCATTCTTATGATTACCTAGCAGGAACTAGCAATCACAACCCCTCTATACTTCAGAGAATGCTTGTTATTTCATAATTAGATAATACAAAAAAGGTGGAACTATGAAGCCCTTGTAACTGTAGAAACCCAAAACTGATGTACTTAACCCCTTCAGGTAGTAAAAATATAACGTAGAGCAGTAAAAGTGGAACATGGCTCAGCATTTGCATTGATCAGAACATATATACAATCTACATTCTAGCAATTATAGGAAGAGAGCACTGCTACTTACAGGACAGGAACCATGTCATTCGGTATTTTGTCGACTTCACCGTCGAGAGACGAGACATCATCCACGAGCTCAATCGAGCACCCTTGGCCATCGCTGCTGGCTAGGCCAGGCTTGCCTCATCTGGCCTCCTCCCCGCAAGCACGCATTTACTACCACATAATGCGAAGCGATGGTCATGTAGTTATCTTCTGTTCTCCTTTAGTTTTTGCTTTGTACTAGGCAGTGTGTGTGAAGCACGTTATTTACTTGCTTAGTGTAGCCTGTGATCTAGCACTTGCTTGATTGTTGTGGCTGAAGGTCTCGCTTGTTGTTAGTACTACCTTGACTTGTAGCTTTCCACGCTTCAACCGGCAGCGAAAAGTTGCTGTGGATTATTCAAGCATTAACTGAAGGTGTTGGCAATTTAACTGAAGAAATCGACAGTTCGTTGGGTACAGATAGCATCCTGACAAACGCTCCTAGGGACACAATACCAATATGAATCGCTTGGTTGTTGAGATGCTGGACCTAGGCCTCTCCGAGGGAGAAGTCGTCTCTGAGACGATGTGTGCCTGATATATCTCACTGCAGGCACTACATGCTTGACGAAATGCCCGACATTGGTTAAAATAGCATATCGGGCCGTTAGTCTATTTGTGTGGTGACACTTGCATGAGCTAAATTCTTTTTTAGCTTTTCTTTGCTGAACCTAAAGTTTGGACGTGAGCACAAGGTTCAGCCAAGCAGCACTCTTATTTTTCTTTCGTACACTTATTGTTGCAAGGACAGCGTGGACCATAACAGGGTGGATAGGTAAGCTATTGATCCTGATGATTTTGACTTTAAATTGCTTGTGAAATAGCTACACACATGGGTTCCTATCTCTTGCATTACTCTCTATTCTAAGTTGTGACTCAGAAGTGGAGGATTCCGGCACATGTGAGTTGAATTTTAATCGGGAATGTATTGCTTATGAATTCGTCGACTTCCATTTGCACTTAATTGGATAATTATGGCGGTTTCAGTTTTTGACTCAAACATGTGGAAGGAGTTCCAGAATGTTTTTTCAGATAAGTAGATATATTTTGGAAAAGGATTAGGTTTTTGACCTTGTAAGAGCAATGTATTAGGAGGTAGCTATGAAGAAATATTTTTATTTAAATAGATATGTGCAGTGTACATGATGATGTTGTATAGAGCCAAATAAAGTATTTTGTTGAGTTAATTCTTGATAGCCAAATAAAGTACATGATGATGTTGTATCACTCATATAACATTTCTTCTTCCCGTTGCAACGCATGGGCATTGGCCTAGTTTTACTAAAAAAAGATGATAGCTATAAAAAGATTGTAAAATTGCCATGTCAGTTGGTGATAATTTGCTATGTTTTTACACAACTAAAAAAGTAGCATCAATCCAATAGTGAATCAAATCCGAAATCCCAAATCAATTACTATCCCAGGACTACTATCACGGACCAGCATCAATTGATACTAAAATGGGAGGCAGAAGTAGTGGTGAATTGTCATGGTTTTAATGTCTGTACGCTACAAATGCTATCATCAGAAACTAGTGACAATACCTGGCCGCACACGCATCAGCGGAAGTAGTGGCTACCATGACACGAGACTTCGCCAATGCCTGGGCTGGGCAGTCCGTGCAGCAAGCTCCGCATCGGCGAGAAAACAAACCAGAGCGCAGCACGTCGGCGTCCCCCACCACCACGCGCAGCCCGCACCATCCCCTGCGTCGGCATCCACGACCACCACCCGCGGCATCGGAGACCCGCTGACCTCAGATCTGCCGCGAGAAAATCCATAACTGCCACCGGCGGGAGGCCACCGCTGCAGGTGGAGAGCGCCAGCGCCTCATGTTAGAGCCCCTGACTCCTCGACGCACGCCGCCGCTGGGGGTGAAGGCCGTGGATGTCGTGCCACCGTCATGGAAGGACGGATGCCTCGCCGCGTGTGCCAGAATCCTCCACCGCCGCCGAAATAGAGGAGGCCCGTCGTCGGAGATTTGCTCGAGTGCTGTCGAGAGAGAGAAAGAGAGATGCGGGGCGGGGGATGGGGTGGCGGCGGCGGCGAGGAGATCGTGGGGAGAGGGGCCAGCATGAGAGAGTTTTTTAGGGATGAGAGAGAGAGTGATGGGGTGGGAGTGGATCGGGCCGGGGTGGATGGTGCAAAAGTGGAGGCCACTTAGTAGCAGTGCGGGTTTATATCCCTCGCTACTACTATCAACTTAGTAGTAGCGTGGGTTTTATATCCCTCGCTACTACTATGGTTTTTCCCGGGGGGCATGGTGCAGACCACTTAGTAGTAGCGCGGGTTTGTTACCCTCGCTACTACTATCAACTTAGTTGCAGCGTGGGTTTTATACCCCTCGCTACTACTAATTAGTAGTAGCGCCTCATTTTAGACCGCGCTGCTGATAAACTTCTGTGTATAAGGTTCTCCCTAGTAGTGATACCAGTAGTGAGGTATAGCTTGGAAGCATGTAAATGCATCTCGCCCCAATAGGGCGTGATATCCGCTGTTGAAAGGGCCACTTGGAAGGTTATTTCCTCGGACCGATAGTTCTCTGTGTGCCGAATACCACGTCGAGCATGATTTTCCCGCGCATCACGCCTCCCGACTGGGAATAATTCCTCGGAAGGTTGTGCTACTTTGCTCGATGCAACTCCTGTCTATTTCCATTTTGCTGAGTGTATCCTCGTAAATGAGGTTTAGTCCGCTGCCGCCGTCCATGAGAATCTTGGTGAGCCGAAAGTCGTCCACGATCAGACTGAGGACCAAGGCGGCTAGTGCCCGGACTATCCTAAATTTTGGTTTGTCACCGGCATTAAAAGTTATGGCTGTGTCGTTCCATGGGTTTATTGCTGCGACTTGGCAGACTTCAACGAGGTCGCGGAGTGCCCTTCTGCGCTGATTTTTTGAAGCAAAGGGCTCGAAGACCGTCAATACTCTGAGGTCATCGTCTTCCGGGGGGTGTTGTTCTGGGGTATTTTTGGTGAGGAGATCTTCGCCGCTCTTGGCCACTTGCCGAAGTATCCAACATGCTCTAAGGCTGTGGGTTGGTGTGGTATCCGGTGTTGTCTGTATTTTGCATGGCCTATCGAGCCATCCCTCCAGAACACTTACGCGCCCCATAATGGGCTTTGATTTCTTTACTATTGGATCAGGCGCCCCACACGGGTCCGTCCTTTTTGCCCGGACGAGGGGCTGAGTTGAAACCGGTGGTTCCCAACGAGCTGCCTGGGTTTTCCTGGTGCTTTCCATTGCACAATACTTCTGTACTATGGTTGCCAAGTCAGCGAAGTGTAATACGCGACGGCGGTTGATGGCGTTGAGGATTCCTTCGTCCGTGCAATTGTTGCAGATTACTGAGATCACGTCTTCATCGCGGCAATCTTTAATCTTGTCTTTGACAAGGAGGAATCTGGCCCAAAGTGATGGACCTTCTCCTGAGACTGCTGTCGTATGTACATAATATCTCGTATAGCTGGGTGGGTGGGTGGTTTTAAATCTGAACCCTGACCCAATTTGGGATCCGGAGTTTGTAAATCTTCCGAACTTAATGGTTCGGATTCCGGGATGCCAACTGATGTTTTAGGCCCGTCGTCCGATTCTAGGTTCGGAGGGCAGGGCACGTCGTTCCGCGGACAGGTATCTGGCTCATCGAGCTCGGAAATCTGAACATAGTTCGTCCTCAATATAGAGGAAGATTCATTGTCTTGCTCCTCCACTATCACTATCCAATGGGTGATCGGCGGAGATTTGATTTCTCTCTGGTCAGGTTTAAGCCCAATCGGATTGTAGTCTGTAGCGACCCCCAAGGCAGCGATGCGATCTAGGAGTTCGTTTAAAGATGACAACTCCGTCAGATCCATCCGTTTGGAGTATTCGGAGTCAACACGGAGACGAATTTCGATGACTCGAGAGGTCATCATCGGCTTAACGGCCGAACAGCCGGTCATGGTAACGCCGCCAAGTCGGAGGGTTTGGCCTGGAGCCAGGGCTCCTCCGGAGGTGATATTATCCTTGACAACAAGGCGAGCCATCAACCCTGTCTTCGACGTCATAGCGGAACTCTCAATGAAAGCATCAATGTCGGTGTCGAAACCGGCGGATCTCGGGTAGGGGGTCCCGAACTGTGCGTCTAAGGTCGATGGTAACTGGAGACAGGGGACACAATGTTTTACCCAGGTTCGGGCCCTCTCTATGGAGGTAATACCCTACTTCCTGCTTGATTGATCTTGATGAATATGAGTATTACAAGAGTTGATCTACCACGAGATCGTAATGACTAAAACCTTAGAAGTCTAGCCTGTATGACTACGATTATGATTGTTCGCCTCTACAGACCTAGCCCTCCGGTTTATATAGACACTGGAGGGAACTAGGGTTGCATAAAGTCGGTATAGAGAAAGGAATCTTCATATTTGGTCGCCAAGCTTGCCTTCCACGCCAGGGAGAGTCCCATCCGGACACGGGTAGAGCCTTCGGTTTTTGTATCTTCACAGCCCATCAGTCCATCCCATGGCTAACAGGTCGGACGCCCCGAGGACCCCTTAGTCGAGGACTCCGTCACCGGCCTCCAGCCCCCCGTCCACTGGGTGGGGGGTTTCTCTCTGCCCAACACCGGAGTCCGACCCTCCCGGCGGACCTCCATGGATGCTGCTACAACTGTGGCGAGGACGACGGCCACATCTCCCGCAACTGCACCAACCCGACCAAGTGCATCCATTGTGGCGGATAGAACCATGTCTTCACGCGTCCCCGCCCTCGTAGCTCGTCACCGGTAGAGGCCCGCCCGACGCCCGAGCTTCACCCCCGCCCACTTTCCCCGGCCGATGCCGCTCTGCAGCCGGCCGCTCCCCCCGCGCATCCCCTCGCCCAAAACGCGGATACCGCCGCCGCTGCCAGGCCCGCCGCCGCAGGTTGCCATCCGCGTGGGCGTTCCAGGGAACTAGGTTGTCCGTGCCCAATCTTTGGGCAGTGTTGTTGGACCGGCGTTCTCTGTGCCGTTCGCCCCGGTGGCCTCGCCGGCGCCCCCGGTGGCCTCGCAGTATGTGGTGGAGGATCAGATTGACTGCTGCTTCATGGAGACAGGGCTTGACATTCGCATCCTGGAAGAGGAGCTCTCTCGCGTGGTTGTGGTCACCATCGTGGGATCTCGTCAGACCGCGGGCATGTCGCGGAGGCTGCGGCAATTGTGGAAGAATTCGAGCTCATGCCTCTGGACATGTCGTTCAGGAGCTACTACCCACAAGACTTCCTTGTCCTTTGTCGTCCCGTGGATTTAAGAAACCGGATGCTTCACCGGGGCTGGGCCGGCTCGCATCTGTTTGATCTGCTGTTCCCACCCTGGTCCCGTCTCTCCAGCGCCACTGGCATCTCCATGCCGTTTCTCGTGTCGTTGGTCCTCCGAGGGGTTCCGACCAACTCTTGGACTAGGCGCACGACGGACACCCTCCTGCACGGCCTGGGTATCGTCGTCATGGTCGCTGGGGCCACGGATCGCGGTGCGACATGGTAGGCTTCATGGTTTGGCTCTGCACTGATGATCCTTCGCGTATCCCTGACAGAAAAATCCTTGTCGTGGAGGAGCCGAACCGTAGGAGCGAGCATTCTCGCCATTCTGATTCTGAGGTGGTTGCACTCTGGTACCCTGTGGACATTTTCCAGGATGCTGCAGTTCGTCTCGGGCCACCGATGGATATAAACCCGCCGCCGCCGCCCCCTTGCCGCCCTCGAGGACGACTGGGATGATGCCCGGGATGGCGGCCAGGGTGGTCGTGGTGCGCCTGGGCCGGGTGGTGGCCGCCGTGTGCCGCCGTCTTCGCCTAGGTCGCCGGCTGGCTCCTCAGCGGCCTCGGCCCCGTTGCCGGTCGGTCAGCAGGGCGTTCAAACGGGTGCCTTGACTAGTCAATATGGCCCACTGGAAAGTCTGGACGCGGATATGATCAGATCAGCTACCGCAGTCTGGCTGGCAGGCTTGGTCGGCTCGACAGAGGTGGATAGCGTTGGTGGTATACCCGAGGTTGGCACGCGGGTGATTGGCTCT
The DNA here is from genome assembly GCA_021605145.1 of Aegilops bicornis. NCBI lineage: Eukaryota > Viridiplantae > Streptophyta > Magnoliopsida > Poales > Poaceae > Aegilops > Aegilops bicornis. Next base: position 273,466,333 of record CM038675.1, on the reverse strand, counting down.
CCTCTGGACCAGGGCCCACTATCGGTGGAAAGTAGGGTTGGCCCACGAGGCGCGTTGTCGTACCCACGATTGTTCTGTGGTGCGGTGAGCAGGCGCGACCAGAACCATCTGCGGGTGAGGGAGTCCTGGATTAGGGGGTCCTGCACGTCCGGGCTATGTGACGTGGGCCGGACTCGTGGGCCATGAAGATACAATATTGAAGGCGTTCCCCCATGTCCGGATGGGACTCCCCTTGGCGTGGAAGGCAAGCTTGGTGTTCGGATATGAAGATTCATTTCTCTATAAACCGACTCTGTGCAACCCTAGCCCCCTCCGGTATCTATATAAACCAGAGGGTTTAGTCCGTAGAGGCAATCATAATCATACAAGCTAGACATCTAGGGGTTTAGCCATAACGATCTCGAGGTAGGTCAACTCTTGTAACCCCTATACTCATCAAAGTCAATCAAGCAGGAAGTAGGGTATTACCTCCATCAAGAGGGCCCGAACCTGGGTAAACATCGTATCCCCTGCCTCTTGTTACCTTCGATCCTTAGACGCATAGTACGGGACCCCCTACCTGAGATCTCACGGTTTTAACACCGACATTGGTGCTTTCATTGAGAGTTCCACTGTGCCGTTGTCGAAAGGCTCGATGGCTCCATCGATCATCTACAACAATGCTGCCGTGAAGGAGATTTTTTCCCCAGCCAAATCTTTGTATTCGGCGGCTTCGCACTACGGGCCAACTCGCTTGGCCACCTAGAGAAGATCGACAGCTACGCCCCTGGTCATCAGATCAGTTTTGGAATTGAACTATGTCGCGGACATCCGAGGAGACTTTATCTTCCAAGGGTTCGCGGCCCCAACCACCGCTCTGGCCTTAGATCCGGAGCACGTCACTAGGTCCGAAGACGGGAGTTTGGAGCCCACCGGACTCTCTGCAGCCATGGAGCTCGATCCCGGAGAACCGGAGGGGATAACATCACCGACAGGCCCGGAGTTACGTTAGGATCCCTCTATCATCATAAAGCCGGACTTCTCTCCGGACACTAGCAATACGTCTCCAACATATCTACTTTTCCAAACACTTCTGCCCTTGTTTTGGCCTCTAACTTGCATGATTTGAATGGAACTAACCCGGATTGACGCTGTTTTCAGCAGAACTGCCATGGTGTTATTTTTGTGCAGAAATAAAAGTTCTCGAAATGACCTGAAAATCCACGGAGACACGTTTTGGAATTGATAAAAAATATTGGCGAAAGAATCAGCATCAGGGGGCCCACACCCTGTCCACGAGGGTGCAGGGCACGCCCCCTACCTCATGGCCCCACTAGGACTCCACCGACCTCAACCCGAACTCCATATATTTACATTCGGGGAGAAAAAAAATCAAAGAGAAGGATTCATCGCGTTTTACGATACGGAGCCGCCGCCAAGACGTAATCTTCCTCGGGAGGGCTGATCTGGAGTCCGTTCGGGGCTCCGGAGAGGGGAATCCGTCGCCATCGTCATCATCAACCATCCTCCATCACCAATTTCATGATGATCACCGCCGTGAGTGAGTAATCTCATCGTAGGCTTGCTGGACGGTGATGGGTTGGATGAGATTTACCATGTAATCGAGTTAGTTTTGTTAGGGTTTGATCCCTAGTATCCACTATGTTCTAAGATTGATGTTGCTATGACTTTGCTATGCTTAATGCTTGTCACTAGGGCCCGAGTGCCATGATTTCAGATCTGAACCTATTATGTTTTCATGAATATATGTGAGTTCTTGATCCTATCTTGCAAGTCAATAGTCACCTACTATTGGTTATGATCCGGCAACCCCGAAGTGACAATAATCGGGACCACTCCCGGTGATGACCGTAGTTTGAGGAGTTCATGTATTCACTAAGTGTTAATGCTTTGGCCCAGTACTCTATTAAAAGGAGGCCTTAATATCCCTTAGTTTCCAATAGGACCTAGCTACCACGGGAGGGTATGACAAAAGATGTCATGCAAGTTCTTCTCCATAAGCACGTATGACTATATCGAAATACATGCCTACATTACATTGATGAACTGGAGCTAGTTCTGTGCCACCCTATGTTATAACTGTTGCATGAGGAATTGCATCCGACATAATTATCCATCATTGATCCATTTCCTACGAGCTTTTCACATATTGATCTTTGCTTAGTTACTTTTTTGTTGCCACTGTTACGATTGCTACAAAAACTACTACTATTACTTTTGCCACCATTACCGTTACTTCCATACTACTTTGCTACTAAATATTTTGCTGCAGATATTAAGTCTTTCAGGTGTGGTTGACTTGACAACTCAACTACTAATACTTGAGAATATTCTTTGGTTCCCCTTGTGTCGAATCAATAAATTTGGGTTGAATACACTACCCTCGAAAACTGTTGCGATCCCCTATACTTGTGGGTTATCATGACTATTTTCTGGCGCCGTTGCTGGGGAGCATAGCTCTATTCTTTTATTCACTTGGGATTTATATCTGTTGATCACTATGAGGAACTTGAAAGATGAAAGAACCAAGATTTTTCTCTCAACTATGAGGGGAGGTAAGGAACTGCCATCTAGCTCTGCACTTGATTCACCTTCTGTTATGAGTAAATTTGCGACACCTACACCTGTTGTTGATTCTGATATGTCGCATGTTATTGATGATGCCACTTATGTTATGCATGACGCTTATGATGAATCTACTTCTATGCTTGATAATACTATGCCATTAGGTAAATTTCTTGATGAACAACTTGCTAGGGTTAGAGAGAATGAAATTATTGAAACAGATAATATTGATGAAAGTGATGATGAAGATTCTCCCCCTAGATATGAATTGCCTGATGTGCCTGAGGGTTATGTTATGGATGAATAAACTGCTAAAGACCTTTGTGCTCGCAAAGATAGATATGATCTTAAGAAACTGTTAGCTAAGGTGAAAGAAAAGTCTTTGAATGCTAGAATGAAATATGACCCTGCTTTAGCTATTTCACCTATCTGTATTCTGATAAGGATTATGATTTCTCTGTCGATCCTGAGTTAATCACATTGGTTGAATCTGATCCTTTTTATGGCTATGAATCTGAAACTGTTGTGGCACATCTTACTAAATTGAATGATATAGCCACCCTATTCACTCATGAGGAAAAAATTCGTTACTACTATATCCTTAAGTTATTTCCGTTCTCATTAAAGGGTGATGCTAAAACATGGTTTAATTCTCTTGCTCCTGGTTGTGTGCGTAGTTCCCAGGATATGATTTATTACTTCTCTGCTAAATATTTCCCCGCTCATAAGAAACAAGTTGCCTTAAGGGAAATATATAATTTTGTGCAAATTGAAGAAGAGAGTCTCCCACAAGCTTGGGGGAGGCTTCTCCGATTACTTAATGCTTTGCCTGATTATCCTCTCAATAAAAATGAAATACTTGATATCTTTTATAATGGACTAACCGATGCTTCCAGAGACCACCTGGATAGTTGTGCTGGTTGTGTTTTCAGGGAAAGAACTGTTGAGCAAGATGAATTGCTATTGAATAATATATTGAGTAATGATAATGATTGGACACTTCCTAAACCAACTCCTAAGCCAACTCCGAAGAAAAGGGGTATTCTATTTCTCAGTCCTGAAGATATGCAAGAGGCAAAGAAATCTATGAAAGAAAAGGGTATTAAAGCTGAAGATGTTAAGAATTTACCGCCTATTGAAGAAATACATGGTCTTAATAACCGGACACATGTAGTAAAGGTAAATTCTCTCTATAGATTTGATGAAGGTGGTATTCCTCGTAATAAGTCTGCTAGCCAATGCTTGGATGAATTTGATAATTTTATTATTAAACAAGAAAACTTCAATGCTTATGTTGGTAGACAATTGAAACGTAATGCCTATATGGTTGAACACTTGAGATGATTATATGTCTAGAGTTAAAGGTGACCTTAAACTTATTAGTAAACATGTTTCTATGGTTACCACTCAGGTAGAACAAGTGCTTAAAGCTCAAGATGATTTGCTCAATAAATTAAATAATAAGAAAAATGATAATGTTGTTAGAGTTATGACTAGAGGGGGTAGAATGACTCAGTAACCTTTGTATCCTGAGGGTCACCCTAAGAGAGTTGAGCAAGATTCTCAGAGAACTAATGTTGATGCACCTAGTCCTTCTAAGAAGAAGAAAAAGAAAAATGATAGGACTTTGCATGCTTCTAGTGAACCTGTTGTTGACACACCTGAGAATCAAATGATATTCCTATTTCTGATGCTAAAACACAATATAATTTTAATGATGATGTTCATATTGATGCTCAACCTAGCAATAACAATGATGTAGAGATTGAACCTGTTGTTGATCTTGATAACCCACAATCAAAGAATCAACGTTATGATAAGAGAGACTTCGTTGCTAAGAAGCACAGTAAAGAAAGAGAACCATGGGTTCAGAAACCCATGCCTTTTCCTCCTAAACCATCCAAGAAAAAGGATGATGAGGATTTTGAGCTCTTTGCTGAAATGGTTAGACCTATCTTTTTGCGTATGCGTTTGACTGATATGCTTAAAATGAATCCTTATGCTAAGTGTATGAAAGATATTATTACAAATAAAAGAAAGATACCGGAAGCTGAAATTTCCACCATGCTTGCCAATTATACTTTTAAAACTGGAATACCTAAGAAACTAGGAGATCTAGGAGTACCAACTATACCATGCTCCATTAAAAGAAACTATATTAAAACTGCTTTATGTGATCTTGGAGCCGGTGTTAGTGTAATGCCTCTCTCTATATATCATAGACTTGATTTGAATAAGTTGACGCCTACTGAAATATCTTTGCAAATGGCCAATAAATCAACTGCTATACCCGTCGGTATTTGTGAGGACGTGCCTGTTGTGGTTGCGAACTTTACTATTTTAACGGACTTTGTTATTCTTGATATTCCCGAGGATGATAGTATGTCTATTATCCTTGGTAGACCCTTTTTGAATACTGCAGGGGCTGTTACTGATTGCAACAAAGGCAATGTCACTTTTCATGTTAATGGTAATGAGCATACGGTACACTTTCCGAGGAAACAACCTCAAGTCCAAAGTATCAATTATATTGGAAAATTTTCAATGATTACTATTGGAGGTTTTGAATTCCCTCTTCATACTGTCAAGAAGAAATATGATATTCTTATTGTTGGGGACATGCATATCCCCATTGAGGTAACCTAGTGTTATTCGAAAATTCTCCGGTTTCATGCGTTTCGAAAAGAGTTTGTTAACAAGACTTGATCAACCTTGTTAGTGGATTCCTTTTGATGAGCACGAGATGGATGAAGTTAGAAAGCACAACTCTCTGTACCCTCCTTTTACTTTCTGTTATTTAGATTAAATAAAGCAAAAATAGTATTTTATGTCTGTTTTTTGAATTATCCTTGCAATAAAAATACCCCGAAAATAAAAGTTCTCCAAATGTCCTGAAAATGAAATATGATTTTTTGTAGAATATTTAAGAATTACTGGCACTGAGAACACACCAAGGGGGCCAACATTTGGCCATGAGGGAACAGGGCGCGCCCCCTGCCTCGTGGGCCCCACGTGGACCCCCTCCACTTATTCCAGCACCCACTCACTTCGTCTTCCTCCAGAAAAAAAAATCCTCCCATAGCTCAAACCCATGCTCTTTTCGACCTCTTTGCTCAAAGCTCCATTCACAAAACTGTTAGGAGAGATTGTTCTTCGGTATGTGACTCCTCCAATGGTCCAATTTGTTTTTGTTCTAGTGCTTTATTTATTGCAAATTTTTGCTGCTAAGGTGACCCTATTCTTGAGCTTGCATGTCAAATTTATATGGTCCAAAGTAGTTTTAATGCATGATATAGACTCCAGGCACTTGTGGGAGGAGTTTCTATCAATCTTGTTGAGTTTGGTTCACTTTTATTTTGAGTCACTAAAATTTCAGAAAATTTCAGAGCGAGAAAATGTTGAAGAGATTGTTGAGAGGCTCTTCGAGCCGAAGCTCGAAGGATAAGCAGAATGATGACAATAAAAAGCCCAAATACAATCTTCCTCAAGATCATGGAGGTTCGGCCGTGCGAATGGCCTTGTGACGCGTTCTTGAGAGCCGCCGGAATTTACGACGACTTTTATTACTTGGCTGAGAATGCAGGCCTCACCGATTTCCTCCACGACCTCGTGCAAAATTTTTATTTCCATGCTAATAAATCACCACCTTCAGTGGAGTTTCACTTATATGATGAGGTTAAGAAGATGTCACTCCATGATTTTTGTTCGGGTCAGCAAGATACCCTTTGTGGGCAGCATCGAGGAACCACACCATAGTGATGTGGATGGATTTATTGATAGAATTGCTGTAGGAGAAACGGGGAAAGTTTCCGATGCAAGAATTACTAGTATAAATTTTCCTGTTCTATGTTACTTTGCGATATTTGCTAGTAGATGCTTAATTGGTCACGGGAACAATGGAAATCTTAGTGCTCCTGATCTTTTCATTTTGTGCCATGCTTTGTTTCGTGATACAACTTTCAGCCTAGGCGCTATTGTTGCTAAACGATTAAGTCTGAACCGTACAAAGGGCCCCATCTTCGGAGGAATCTTTGCTTCACTCCTTGATGAACACATTGAGATACCTATTAGGCATTATGAGAAAGAGGAAAAGTTGCTGCCCCTATTTTTCTAGATTAAAAGAGTATGGTAGCACATGATTTTATTGTTAAAAATAAGAAGAAGATGCTTAAGTATATTTTGATATTTGATAAAACTCACTGTGAGATTATTACGTTGCCTGCACCCTCTTTGTTTAACATACTTTCAAGCACGTACCTCATCTTGCCAGAGGCCATTTATGCATACTGGAGGCTGACACAAGTCCCAGAGCCTGAGCCTGAGCCACCACTTGACCCTTATCGACAGTCTGTTATCAGTGGGATCCGGAGGAGATCGCCAACCAGTGGCACCCTAAGGACCCTCCTCAGTACACCGTAGAGAGTAGCTTCGATCCGTGGGCATAGACCAACTTAGGCCAAAATCCTAAGCTTGGGGGAGTACGTATTTCTCACGGGCATTACGTACATGTTCACACACTCATGCCAGTTGTCGGTGCTCATACTTTTTCATCATACTATCCATGCTAGTTTATTTTCTTTTCTAAGCCTTCTTCTTGTGTGTTTGAAAAACCTTAAGAAAAACCAAAAAAATTAGTTATAGCTTTTAGCTAGTTTACTTTCCGTGCCTGTAGTAGTAGTAATTAAAAGAAAACCCAAAAAGATTTATCGTTCTTCTTTTGCTTGTTGGGACATTTCCTGTGTAAATAGTTTTATTTCTTTTCTTTTCTTTGGGGGTCGAGAGGAGAAGACCACGATGAAAATGTTGAGTAGCTCTCGTATGCATTATTGTTGATTTAACCAAGAGCCCATATTACCTTGTCTTCTCCCTTGTATTGAATGCTTGCAGATTCCTGGCGCCGTTGCCGGGGAGGTCAGTGCTTGAAGGTATATCTTTAGATCTTGTAATCGAATCTTTTAGTTTCTTGTTTTATCACTAGTTTAGTTTATAAAAGAAAACTAAAAAAAATGGAATTGAGGGTGCCTCATATGCTTCATCCTTTTAATATCTTTCATGAAAATATGGATTCCGATAACTGTGCCAAAATGTTAGAAGAAGAATGCATTAAAATGTTTGGCACTAAATCTTTGAATGGTGAGCATGATTGCAATGTTGTTAGTACGAACTCTTTGAATATCCATAGTACTAATTATGATTGCAGTAGTCATGATGAAAATGTCTCTTATAAGCATGTCAATTTTTTTGGAGTGCATAGAGTTTGCAAGTACAAACAAAATAGGGAAGATAGATTTTGCAAGAGGCATACGTATTTAGAAACCAAATGGTTGCAAGAAAGGCTAGATGTTTGTGCTGAAAATTTAAATTTTCTTAATCATCCTTGTGACCTTTGCAATGAACGTGGTCATTTAAATATCCAATGCAAATTGTCTCATGATCATATCGTGTCCAAAAATTGTGATGACTTGATTTCCCTTGCACATCATAATGAACTTAATTTTCTTTTGGGTTATGAAGAAATGAAACGTATAACTAAGGATATGCCAGAATTTGTCCTTGATTTTGATCTAGAAGAAATTTTTATGTATTGTGTGGTGAATTGCATTGAAAAATCCTTATATTACCAATTACATAAAGAAAAGAAAACAAATATAAGATGAAGAGAATACTAATGAAAGGGAAGAGACTTCCCAATATCCTCCTATTATTTCTTATGATGAATCAGGTAACGAGGAGGAGCTTTCTATTCAACCAATCTCATTAATAAGGAGCTCAAAAAAGAGGGTTAAACCCACACATGATGTGAAGAAGAAAAAGAAAATACGGAGAAGCAAAGGTAGAAAGGTATCCCTCCCAAATGATGTTGCTCCTATTACTCATCGTGATGATGATAATTGCTATACTATTGGTGCTATCCATACTATTAATGATGAGAGTGATTATGCTTATGATATGAAAAGGCCCAAGCTTGGGGATGCTATGTTTGATGAGAATGACATGTTTGAGAATATATTTGCTTCAATTAATGTTTGTCCCAAGCTTTGGGATGCTATGTTTAATGAAGATGATATTTTTAGCCTCCCAAGTTTTGATGAGCAAATTTATTATGATGATAGCATGGCTCCTATTTATGATGATTATTGTGATGACACTTACGCTATAAAAAGTAGTGATGATTATATTTATAAAACTTGTCATGATTATGATTACCCTTTTTCCGAACATTACTATTTTAATATGGAAACAATTTATAGTATTCGAGTTTCTTATGATACTCCCACTATTCCAAATGAGAATAAATTTGCTTATGTGGAGAGTAGTAAAATTTCTATGCAAGTAGATCATGAAAAGAATGCTTTATGTGCTGGTTATATGGTTGAATTCATTCATGATGCTACTGAAAATTATTATGAGGGAGGAACATATGCTTGTAGGAATTGCAATAATATCAAGTTTCCTCTCTATGTGCTTAAAGTTTTAAAGTTATGCTTGTTTTGCCTTCCTATGCTAGTTGATTATTGTTCCCGTAAGTTGTTTGCTCACAGAATCCCTATGCATAGAAAGTGGGTTAGACTTAAATGTGCTAGTCATATTCTTCATGATGCTCCCTTTATGTTTCAATCCTTATCTTTTATGTGAGCATCATTGAAATCATCATGCCTAGCTAGGGGCGTTAAACATTACCGCTTGTTGGGAGACAACCCAATTTTATTTTTGTTTCTTGCTTTTTGTTTCTGTTTAGTAATAAATAATTCATCTAGCTTCTATTTAGATGTGGTTTTATGTTTTAAACTAGCAAAGTGGCCCGCTCGATGCGTGGGCTAGGATTTTATGATATTAAATTTTGGGAAAAATATTTTGTAATATATTCATAGAAAATTTAAACCAAATGAGATCACATTATCAAGTATTAAAATTTTGCAAACTTTTTTCTTTAGTATGTTTGGTCTTTCATTTATATATAAATATATGTGTTGTCCATTCTCATTTGCCATACTAACTGTAGTTTTATGACGTCTGCATTTTTCAAATTATATTTGTATCCTCTAATCTTATGATCAACTACATTCTTCATATTATATATGTATTTTTTCGCTAGCATTTTTATCTTGTTACTTAGTTTTTTATAAATATAAATTTATTAGTCTATTCGTTCCATAATAGTTGTCGCAGATTTAGTACACAGCAACAACTAAACTGGAACAGAGGGAGTAGTTCTCATTGTTTTTGTTTTAATATAGTCATAAGTTAATTGCTAACTGTACCCAAGTTTGGCATATTTTTTATTGTATTTTTATTGAAATTGATTATAGTCTTGGTATCCATATATACTTTGCTGGTATGTATTTGTTACTATAAACATGTACAACAGTACCGAGGGTGAGCGTACTGTCACAGTAAAGTGAGGACTTTGTGAGAGCAAACAATATACCATTAAAATATAAGCCACCCTTTATATTTTGGCTATCACACCATTCCGTTATTCTTATTACCAAAGAACCTTGATATATTTTGTCTCAATATATGAGAAACGTGCAATCACAGTAGCAAGGTGCGTGTGCTACAAAACGTCATTAGTTCAATGGGTCCCACCATTATTATTCTCCACTTTCCTATTCTGTAGTCTTGTTGACTTCTCCGTTCCTGTTTCCCCACTCATATTCTTTCACAGTGAGTTTGTCCATCTCCCCCGATCCCCTTTCTCTTTTCCTAAATCTTGCTTCTAACTCAGAAATTGCTGCTATTGGATAACTCCCATCAACTTTCTTTGTTGATTCGCGCATGGAGGTTTATCTTCCTCACCTGGAGCCACCCCCGCAGCCGGTGCACATGTTCACCATGGACGGAGGCTTGTCTGTGTCCTCGTAAAGGGCGGCGGTGGCGTCCGTGCAATTGCTTTATTCGTTGATTTCATCTCCCAAAGACCTGCAGCCCTCTTGCATCTAGCTTGAGTATGAGGTTGCTAGCTACGTTTTCATTCACAAGTGCGCAAGGCAGATGCATCATTTCTATTTCTGCTCGAGGTTGGTCGGCACATCATCCTCATCCTCCACAGCGGTAACATTCTTCAAAGAGGTCCATATATTTCCTTTTCCGACTCTGTAGTTTATCCCCTTTTTCTTATTCTTTTCATGTGGTTGTGCGGTTAAACCAATATGATTTAATCAACGAAATGACTGTTAGTGGTAAATATATCATAATTTTTCTTTCTAATCTTGGAAAAACATGATTTTTTTTGTAAGCGGTCTATAACTGTTGAATGAGATACATGGTAGCTAGTAATAAGTTCATGAATTTTTTTAAATGTTATGTATGATCAGACATACCAATCGAAATTAGTACCGTATCGGTATATTAACTTTATATCAATCCAAATTAGAACACAAAATAGAACTTTTGTGTTTATCTTAAAAACAATACAAGAAAGTATGTACGTTTGACCTCACTGTTAAATTTGTTTCTATTCACAACTCTTCGGAGTTTCTTGTAGGTAGGCCTTTTGACATTTGTATAGTTTTGTTCGCAATATTTATCTGAATCGTCCTCTGTGGTAATTATATATGAACCTGTAGATCTAATGTTCCGTACCTCTTTTTCAAATAGATCTTCCTGTTTTTTGTCGGCGATATCATAAAATAATAGTAGTATTAATATATACAAAAGAGGGAAAGTAATTTGAACGAATACCTCATTATCGAATAGATTGTTCTCTATAAGAACATTTTTGTTATTTCGTGAATCCTTTCTTTTCAAATCCTGTTTACATCTCTTACATTTTGTCTCTCGTTTTATCTTCTGTGAAACAGTTTTTGGCTCTGCCTATGTGGTTTGTGATGTCATAAATAAATACGCTGTAAAAAATTTATTAATGCATATACAGGGTGATAATGTTTTCAGTTTGTTACCTCGTCATCAAGAGCTTCTACTTCAACAACTGGTTTTCTGCTATTTCTGGAAGCAAACATTGTCACATCTTTTTCATATATTTAGCTAGACTTCTGTCGCTTTGTCCTCCATTGTTGTTTTTTGTTAGATGATTTAGAAGTTACCTTTCCACACATATCGTTCTTCTCATCTTTTGTCGCGATCTTGGAAGATTGGTTGCCCTATAAAAATGAAATTATTTTTTTAATATTTTAAAGAAAAAGTTGCACACTTGTGACAGCAAAACCATTAATTAGTGGATAGCAGAATTTGAGGAACCTTGTGTATCTTGCCACATACTGACATTATAATTTTGTAAACCATTTAAAATACGGAAATGTGCATGTGCATACCTGTTCAACTATTTCATTTGAATATTCCATCTCAGGTTTGTTGTCAACTTCAAAAGTGAAGCTCGCTTTAAAATATTCCATTCACTCTTGTAGATTCCTTGAATTTCAAATAGCCAACTATAGCCCCGCTATAGCTGATTTAGAGGACCGCCGCTATTTGGCATAGTCCGCTATTTGATACATTGGTTCATACCTGAGCACTATTTATCAATATTCACTTTACCATACAAGGTATCACTATCAGCAAATTCGAAGTGGTAGTCCAAAAACTTGGATTTTTCTCCATCCACTTCCTTCACTGTTGTATGAAAAAGAAACTAATTTTGAGATTGTTCTTCAATGATCGGTATTTTTCATACGCCAGATTTTGAAGGTCTTAATTATGTAGATGGAGTCCTCTTTAATATTCGCTTTAAATTTATTGACCAGTTTGCTCCCAATAGAAGCATGGATCACACTACCCTACATAGAGAGAAGACATTAGCAAACTTTGGAAAAGGAAAACTGAAGAGACATTATATATGTAATACTTGCACCTTTTTATCTAATAAAATTATATCATTGCTAATGAGTTCATTAGTTGATAAGTTAATTGTGCCCCAAAGTCTTAAAACTTTGATTGTTGCTGTCTCGTTTTGTGTAGTCAATGCATTCAACAGTGTAGGTGCCATATTCTTTGAGGCCCTAAAAATATAAGTACAAAATGTTGATCAGTAAAGTAAGTAATATAATGACATGCAAGCTTTATAAATGCAAAATATTTTCGTTCCAACCTCCTCCAGTGATTGTGCAACAAAGAAAATTGAGGACTTTTTAAACTGGAATAGATATATGAAATCATAGTAGATGAATAAATACAATTCCATTGACAACTTGTCTGAATTTTTGTTTCAGATGGAGCTGATGGCATTACCACAGGAACCCACTATTAAATTTGAGGTTGGTCAAATATGAAAACCATTTATATATGTTTCTCTATATTGCAGCAAGCAATCCCATTCGTTTATATTATAGCTGTAGTATGGCTCTAGTCTTCTAGAATATATTATCTTAACATGAATACACTGGAACCAACATCCATGGTGTCAGCTTTCCATAGATGAGTAAAAGTATGAACATGCAACCATTAAGATATGTATGTGCAACCATTAAGATAGGAATTCATACCTGTAGAATTCCATTACTTAATGTAGAATACACTTCATAGTTTCTTCCGTTTCTACATAATGAACCTTCTGATGTAACATGTCTAATCTTTTAAGATTAGCACTGCCTCTGATATAATTGAAGTATTATTGATCCATTAAGAGGTCTGTTTTGTAATATGAAAACCATCTGATGCACCATATATGTTTCTCTATGTCGCAGCAGGCAATCCCACCTGTTTCTGTTATAGTTGTAGTAAAGTTCTGGACTTTTATGGTATATTACCTTAATGTGAATACACTTGAAGCATCATCCATGACATCAGCCTTCTTTAGATGAGTAAAAAGCATGAATGTGATACCATTAAGATAGGAACCCACACACATAGAATTCTACATAATCAACATTCTGAGGTAGCATGTGAAATCTTTTTAGATGAGCGTTGCCTTGAGCATAATTGAACTATAATTGATCCATTAACATGTCTGATTTTTTTTGCAGATTGTACTTACTTGATATGGTTTGATTGCTCGACGAAGCTGGCTTGTGCCTGCTGGAGGAACACATTTCTGAAGTGCCACTGGTTGGGGGACGTTGACCTTGAAGTGTTGTTCGCTGGAGGAAGATGATGGTCTGATTGCTCGAAGAAGCTGGATTCTGCCCGCTGGAGGAACACAACTCTGAAGTGCCACTGGTTGGGGGGAGTTGACCTCAAAGTGTCGTTCGCCGAAGGAAGATGATGTAGAAATAATACCTAAAACCTAGATGATAATGAACCTCTAAGGCCGTGGAAGCATTACATGGGGGAGATAACATAGGGATGGCTGAGTTTACCATGTTTGCACGATGGAAAGAGAGAGATTCTGTTTACAGAGATCGAATCTTTGTACATATTGATGATAGTTTAGATTTCTTTGGGGATATTATACCTGCATGCGTCAGTTTTTCTTGGAATGGTCTCATCACTCATGGTATGGTACAATCTGTACGTGTGGGATGGCCCAACCTATATGTCTTTTTTATGCGTTTTTTTGTTGAATGTCCAACCTGGGATCGTGAAATCTGATCCCTCGTGGGATGGTCTTGCGTGAGGATCTTGAAATTGAACGTGAAGTCTTTATCTCATGGTATGGTCCCACCTGGTTTACCGAAAAAGGCTCTTGCCCCGCTTTATATATAAAGCACTCACCATCAGACAAATCGATACAAACGCACACACCACCACACACGACACACGCACCCAAGGCAAGATACATAGGTGCCGGGCACCGCCACACCACCCCAACGCTACCAAGCATGGCCACCGAGGAGGGTTGAGACATCCCACGACGGAGCACAGACTCCAAGACAGTGCCTCCAAGAAGGGAAACAACTACAAAGCGACGCCACCGTCCGATACCAAAGATCAAGTTTTCACCCGGAGCGACGCGATGGGGAGGGAACAACCGCGACGGGGCCTTCAAGAAGGGAACGACGTCCGCGGACGCCGCCGTCGGCCGCCGTACATAACTGGGCAAGTAATACACCCGGCTCACCCCGCCATTGCACCCAAGCCACGACCACCAGCACCCATGCCACCCGCATGGCCATGGCTGCCCGCCCGCACCTGAGACGCTCGCTCCGCCCACAAACGCCGCGCCTCCCACCTCCAGGGCCGCCACCCTGCATCCAAACACCCCCGGGACCAGCCAAAGGCCTTGGCTTTGGTCCAATCGGCAGCCCAAAACCAACTGAACAACAGTAGACGCCCCGCCTCAAAAATCGCCGGAGTTGCGTCCGCGCGCACTCGGCCGAGGAAAGGGGGAGGAGGGGGAGCGGACGCATCCGGACCGGCACACCCCTGTGCCAGCGACGGGTGGCCCGACCTCGTCGGCACCTCCCATCCCTCCAGCCAACCTCCCCACCGGACACCCCCTGTGTCGCCCCACCACGGCGCCGGTGCAGATCCGCGTGAGGCCACTGACGACCACATGTTCACCAGCAAGGGACACCCATCCACCAGTACCAAGCGCCAAGGATGCTCACCAGGGAGTCAACCCGCGCCGCTCGCCGCCGTCCAACCGCCAGAATCAGCTGGAGTCCGGCTAGCACGCCTACCAGCCCGCCTCTGCTGCGCCTCCACCACCACCGGCCAGGGCCAAGTCATGGGGTGGACGCCCGCAGCATGCGCCGCCCGCGGCCCGCGCCGCTGCGCTAGATTCTGCGCGATTGCAGCAGCCACCTCTGAGCCCAGGCGTGCGTTCGACCGCCAAGCTGCCTGTCACGCAGCAGCGGAGACGCAGGACGCCGCGCCGTCCGCTGCTCCGCCGTGACGCCTGAGCACGCGACACGCCCGGCCCGGAGCGCCGCCCGCTGCCGCCTAACGCGAGCGGGAAGACCAAGAGGCCCCGCCGCCGCCGGCAACGGCTGGGCTTCGCCCGGCCGCGCCCTCAGGCGGCGGCGAGGAAGGAGGACGAAGGGAGGGAGGCGAGGGCCGGGGACGATCTAGGGTTTCCCCCCGGTCGCCTCACGGGGGGCGACACGGGAGGGAGGTGCTGGGCGTCCCACCTGGTTTATGAAGATCCAACGGTTGTACTTTGTTGCCTGGGAATACGCAACCAGAATTAAAGGTCGGATATTTCTAATTATTGTGGGATTTTCTAAGCTAATTATCTATATTCTGATAACCCCATCAACTACTTTTTAATATAAATAGATTAGTGTTTGTGCCAAGTAGAACCTTTGGGAAGACTTGGGTGAAGTCTTTATGATCTTGCTGTAAAAAACAGAAACTTTAGCGCTCACGAGATTAGCTGCCATTTTTTAATGGAGAGTGCTTTTAGGTTGATTATTTTTTCAGATCATTAATAGACAAATTACTCAGGTCCACCAATTTATTTCAGAATTTTTGGAGTTACAGAAGTATTCTAATGATACATATTACTACAGACTGTTCTGTTTTTGATAGATTATGTTTTCCTTGTGTTGTTTGCTTATTTTAATGAATCTATGAGTAGTATCGGAGGGTATGAAACATAGAGAAGTTGGAATACAATAGCCATTACACCAATATGAATTTAGAATGAGTTCACAACAGTACCTAAGTGGTGATTTATTTTCTTATACTAACGGAGCTTACGAGATTTCTATTGAGTTTTGTGTTGTGAACTCTTCAAGTTTTGGGTAAAGATTCGATGGACTATGGAATAAGGAGTGGCAAGAGCCTAAGCTTGGGGATGCGCAAGGCACCCCAAGGTAATATTCAAGGACAACCAAGAGCCTAAGCTTGGGGATGCTCCGGAAGGCATCCCCTCTTTCAGTATCGTTCATCGGTAACTTTACTTGGAGTTATATTTTTATTCACCACATGATATGTGTTTTGTTTGGAGCGTTATTTTATTTTATTTTGTTTTTCTTGCTGTTTGAACAAAATACCAAGATCTGAAATTCTTAGATGTTAGAGAGTCTTCACGTAGTTGCATAATTATTCGACTACTTAGTGATCTTCACTTATATCTTTCGGAGTAGTTTGTCGTTTGCTCTAGTGCTTCACTTATATCTTTTAGAGCACGACGGTGGTTTTATTTTGAAGAAATAGATGAACTATCATGCTTCACTTATACTATTTTGAGAGTCTTTTATAACAGCATGGTAATTTGCTTTGGTTATGAAATTAGTCCTAATATGATGGGCATTCAAGATGGGTATAATAAAAACTTTCATATAGAGTGAATTGAATATTACGAGAAGTTTGATACTTGATGATTGTTTTGAGATATGAAGATGGTAATATTAGAGTCGTGCTAGTTGAGTAATTGTGAATTTGAGAAATACTTGTGTTGAGGTTTGCAAGTCCCGTAGCATGCACGTATGGTAACCGTTGTATGACAAATTTGAAGCATGAGGTGTTCTTTGATTGTCATCCTTATGAGTAGCGATCGGGGATGAGCGATGGTCTTTTCCTACCAATCTATCCCCCTAGGAGCATGCGTGTAATGCTTGGTTTTTGATGACTTGTAGATTTTTGCAATAAGTATGTGAGTTCTTTATGACTAATGTTGAGTCCATGGATTATACGCACTCTCACCCTTCCATCATTGCTAGCCTCTTGATGCACTGCATTGCCCTTTCTCACCTCGAGAGTTGGTGCAAACTTCGCCGGTGCATCCAAACCCCGTGATATGATACGCTCTATCACACATAAGCCTTCTTATATCTTCCTCAAAACAGCCACCATACCTACCTATTATGACATTTCCATAGCCATTCAGAGATATATGGCCTTGCAACTTTCCACCGTTCCGTTTATTATGACACGCAACATCATTGTCATATTGCCTTGCATGATCATGTAGTTGACATCGTATTTGTGGCAAAGCCACCGTTCATAATTCTTTCATACATGTCACTCATGAGTCATTGCACATCCTGGTACACCGCCGGAGGCATTCATATAGAGTCATACTTTGTTCTAGTATCGAGTTGTAATATTTGAGTTGTAAATCAATAGAAGTGTGATGATCATCATTAATAGGGCATTGTCCCAAAAAAAGGCCAATAAAAAAGAAAGGCTAAATAAAAAAAGAGAAATAAAAGGGACAATGCTACTATCCTTTTACCACATTTGTGCTTCAAAGTAGCACCATGATCTTCATGATAGAGAGTCCCCTATGTGATCACTTTCATATACTAGTGGGAATTTTCTTTATAGAACTTGGCTTGTATATTCCAACAATGGGCTGCCCCAAATGCCCTAGGTATTCGTGAGCAAGCAAGTTGGATGCACACCCACTTAGTTTCCTTTGTTTAGCTTTCATACATTTATAGCTCTAGTGCATCCGTTGCATGGCAATCCCTACTTCTCGCATTGACATCAATTGATGGGCATCTCCCTAGCCCATTTATTAGCCGCGTCAATGTGAGACTTTCTCCTTTTCTGTCTTCTCCACGCAACCCCCATCATTATATTCTATTCCACCCATAGTGCTATGCCCATGGCTCATGCTCATGTATTGCGTGAAAGTCGAAAAGGTTTGATAATACTAAAGTATGAAACAATTGCTTGGCTTGTCATCGGGGTTGTGCATGATGAGAGCATTTTGTGTGACGAAAATGAGGCATGGCCGAACTATATGATTTTGTAGGGATGAGCCTTCTTTGGCTATGTATTTTGATAAGACATAATTGCTTGGTCGGTATGCTTGAAGTATTATTATTTTTATGTCAATATTACACTTTTGTCTTGAATCTTATGGATCTGAATATTCTTGCCACAATAAAGAAGATTACATTGATAAATATGTTAGATAGCATTCCACATCAAAAATTCTGTTTTTATCATTTACCTACTCGAGGACGAGCAGGAATTAAGCTTGGGGATGCTTGATACGTCTCCAACGTATCTATAATTTTTGATTGTCCCATGCTATTATATTATCCATCTAGGATGTTTTATATGCATTTATATGTTATTTTATATGATTTTTGGGACTAACCTATTAACCTAGAGCCCAGTGCTAGTTTCTGTTTTTTTTCTTGTTTTTGAGTATCGCAGAAAAGGAAAACCAAACGGAGTCCAATTGACCTGAAATTTCACAGAGATCGTTTTTGGACCAGAAGAAGCCCATGGAGCACCGGAGATGGTCCAGAAGAGTCCCGAGGCACCCACGAGGGTGGGGGCGCGCCCTACCCCCCTGGGCGCACCCCCTACCCCGTGGCCGCCTCGCAGACCCCCTGACTTGTTCCCGACGCCAAAACCTCTTATATATACAGAAACCCCCAGAACATAACCTAGATCGGGAGTTCCGCCGCCGCAAGCCTCTGTAGCCACCAAAAACCAATCAAGACCCTGTTCCGGCACCCTGCCAGAGGGGGATCCATCACTGGTGGCCATCTTCATCATCCCGACGCTCTCCATGACGAGGATGGAGTAGTTCACCCTCGGGGCTGAGGGTATGTACCAGTAGGTATGTGTTTGATCTCTCTCTCTCTCTCTCTCTCTCTCTCTCTCGTGTTCTTGATTTGGCACGATCTTGATGTATCGCGAGCTTTGCTATTATAGTTGGATCTTATGATGTTTCTCTCCTCTAGTCTCTTGTAATGGATTGAGTTTTCCCTTTGAAGTTATCTTATCGGATTGAGTCTTTAAGGATTTGAGAACACTTGATGTATGTCTTGCATGTGCTTATCTGTGGTGACAATGGGATATTCATGTGATTTACTTGATGTATGTTTTGGTGATCAACTTGCGGGTTCCGTAACATTGTGAACTTATGCATAGGGGTTGCCACATGTTTTCGTCTTGACTCTCCAGTAGAAACTTTGGGGAACTCTTTGAAGTTCTTTGTGTTGGTTGAATAGATGAATCTGAGATTGTGTGATGCATATCGTATAATCATACCCACGGATACTTGAGGTGACAATGGAGTATCAAGGTGACATTAGGGTTTTGGTTGATTTGTGTATTAAGGTGTTATTCTAGTACGAACTATATGATAGATCGATCGGAAAGAATAGCTTCGTGTTATTTTACTACGGACTCTTGAATATATCGATCAGAAAGGATAACTTTGAGGTGGTTTCGTACCCTACAATAATCTCTTCGTTTATTCTCCACTATTAGGTGGCCTTTGTTTGGGCTTTAGCTACATATTCTCAGATTCTAGCCCATCCAAAATCAGAATCTCAAACAAACAATCAGATCTCTACCTTAGCTTCCAAGAATCGATTCTGAAAACTAAACTACACAGACGCGCTAGCCGGAAGCTGCGAGTTTGCTGATTCCCGAGATTCCTGAGCTTCCACTTACCCAGGTTTAAGAAGGGACCAAGTTCTGCCCGTTATTACCCTAGAAATGCCACTGCCCCAGCCCAATTTCCTCCGGCGATAGGTCCTCCTCAACTCGATCTTCCTCACCCAACCGAACAGAAAGAGAGTGGATTCCCTCCAGCGCCTCCACTCCTCCCCGTATTTCGGCCACGAGCTCCACTGCACCACCGTCCCCTAGATCCACCTAGGTCGCCGCCCCGAATCTCTACCTGCGCCGCCCCCAATCTCCCGTCGGCGGTGAAGGGAATGGATTCGAGCGGCTCCACCCCGACGTCCAGCAAGCTCTCTCATCCCCACATCCCTCGAGTTCCACCAGCAGAGCCCCCGCCAGTGTCCAGGTCCGTCTGCGCCGCCCCTTCCGGATTGACACCAATATGCACTTCCTCCCTCGTCTCCCTGTGGGCTTCCCTGTTCTTCCTCCCAGATTGATGATACGTCTCCAACGTATCTATTATTTTTGATTGCTCCATGCTATATTATCTACTGTTTTGGGCAATACTGAGCTTTATTATCCACTTTTTATATTATTTTTGGGACTAACCTATTAACCGGAGGCCCAGCCCAGATTTGTTGTTTTATGCCTATTTTAGTGTTTCGAGGAAAAGGAATATCAGACGGAGTCGAAACGGAACGAAATCAACTGGAGAAGTTATTTTTGGAAGGAAAGCCACCGGATAGACTTGGACTCTACGTCAGAAGATACGGGAGCTGGCCACAAGGGTGGGGGCGCGCCCACCCCCCTAGGGCATGCCCCCTGCCTCGTGGGCCCCCCGAAGCTCCACCGACGTACCCCCTGCACCCATATATACCTACGTATCGAAAAACTTCCAGAACAGAGATTAGATCGAGAGTTCCGCCGGCGCAAACCTCCAGAGCCACGAAAAACCAATCGGGACCCTGTTCCACTCGCCGGAGGAGGGAACCTCACCGTGGCCATCTTCATCATCCCGGCGCTCTCCATGACGAGGAGGGAGTAGTTCACCCTCGGGGCTGAGGGTATGTACCGGTAGCTATGTGTTTGATCTCTCTCTCTCTCTCTCTCTCTCTCTCTCTCTCTCGTGTTCTTAATTTCGCACGATCTTGATGTATCGCGAGCTTTGCTATTATAGTTGGATCTTATGTTTCTTCTCCCCCTCTACTCTCTTGTGATGAATTGAGTTTCCCTCTTGAAGTTATCTTATCGGATTTAGTCTTTATTTGAGAACACTTGATGTATGTCTTGTCGTGTTTATCTGTGGTGACAATGGGATATCACATGCCACTTGATGTATGTTTTGGTGACCAACTTGCGGGTTCCGCCCATCAACCTATGCATAGGGGTTGGCACACGTTTTCTTGACTCTCCGGTAGAAACTTTGGGGCACTCTTTGAAGTACTTTGTGTTGGTTAGATGAATCTGAGATTGTGTGATGCATATCGTATAATCATGCCCACGGATACTTGAGGTGACAATGGAGTATCTAGGTGACATTAGGGTTTTGGTTGATTTGTGTCTTAAGGTGTTATTCTAGTTCGAACTCTTTAGTAGATCGATCCGAAAGAATAACTTTGAGGTGGTTTCGTACCCTACCATAATCTCTACGTTTGTTCTCCGCTATTAGTGGCTTTGGAGTGACTCTTTGTTGCATGTTGAGGGGTTGTTATATGATCTATCTATGTTATTATTGTTGAGAGAACTTGCACTAGTGAAAGTATGAAACCTAGACCTTGTTTCCTAGCATTGCAATACCGTTACGTTCACTTTTACCACTTTTTACCTTGCTATTTTTATATTTTCAGATTACAAAAACCTATATCTACCATCCATAGTGCCAGGGGTGTTGCAGACATTTCAAATCGCCTCTGATTTTCATAAAGCAGGGCAAACAAACAGTCTGCTTCTGATTCTGAGAATCTGCAGCTGCAGCTGATTCTCACAATCCAAGCCAGAGCTGATTCTCAAGAATCTGTAGCTCAAACAAAGGGGGCCTTAGTGACTTTGGAGTGACTCTTTGTTGCATGTTGAGGGATAGTTATATGATCTAATTATGTTATTATTGTTGAGAGAACTTGCACTAGTGAAAGTATGAACCCTAGACCTATTTTCCTAGCATTGCAATACCGTTTAAGCTCACTTTTATTACTTGTTACCTTGCTGTTTTTATATTTTCAGATTACAAAAACCTATATCTACCATCCATATTGCACTTGTATCACCATTTCTTCGCCGAACTAGTGCACCTATACAATTTACCATCGTATTGGGTGTGTTGGGGACACAAGAGACTCTTTGTTATTTGGTTGCAGGGTTGTTTGAGAGAGACCATCTTCAACCTACGCCTCCCACGGATTGATAAACCTTAGGTCATCCACTTGAGGGAAATTTGCTACTGTCCTACAAACCTCTGCACATGGAGGCCCAACAACGTCTACAAGAATAAGGTTGTGTAGTAGACATCAATTCCAGATTAGTCCAATGCACATGCACTATTATTATTATCCACAACGTTCGGTCGTGCGAGTGAAAGGTAATAATGACGATATATGATGAACTGATTGAGATGAGAGAAGCTGGTATGAACTCGATCTATCTTGTTTTTGTAAATATGATTAGTTCACCGTTCCTGATTCAGCCTATTATGAATGAAACATGTTTGCAATGACAATTAGATATTATAGTTGCTCATGCCATGCTTAATTAGCTAGGAGTTTATAATGGTTTACCTTGCGTGCCAACATGCTATTAAAATGGTTGTGATGTGGTATGATAGGGTGGTATCCTCCTTTGAACGATTCGAGTGGCTTGACTTGGCACATGTTCACGCATGTAGTTGAAACAAAATCAACATAGCCTCCACGATATTTATGTTCATGGTGATTTATATCCTACTCATGCTTGCACTCATTGTTGATTAATCTTAATGCATGTTCATGACTGTTGTCACTCTCTAGTTGGTCCCTTCCAAGTCTCTTTCTAGCCTTCACTTGTACTAAGCGGGAATACAGCTTGTGCATCCACTTCCATAAACCCCAAAGTTATTCCATATGAGTCCACCATACCTTCCTATATGCGGTATTTACCTGCCGTTCCAAGTAAATTTGTATGTGCCAAACTCTAAACCTTCAAATGAAATTTTGTTTTGTATGCTCGAATAGCTCATGTATCAACTAGGGCTGTCTATATCTTCCATGCTGGGTGGGTTATTCTCACGATGAGTGGACTCCGCTCATCACTCACGAGAAAATGGCCGGTAACCGGGATGCCCAGTCCCATGCTCAAATCAAAATAATTGCAAACAAAACTCCCCCAGGATTGTTGTTAGTTGGAGGCACCCGTTGTTTCGGACAAGCCATGGATTGATGTTTGTTGGCGGTGGGGGAGTATAAACTTTACCATTCTGTTTGGGAACCGCCTATAATGTGTGTAGCATGGAAGATATTGAGATCTCTTGGTTGTTATGTTGACAATGATAGTATGCCACTCAAAATATTATCTATCTCTATTTCAAAACTCGAGCTCTGGCACCTCTGCAAATCCCTGCTTCCCTCTGCAAAGGTCCTATCTATTTACTTTTATGTTGAGTCATCATCCTCTTATTAAAAAGCACCAGTTGGAGAGCACCGTTGTCATTCGCATGCATTGCTATAAATTTACATTGAGTATGACTGTGACTGGATCTCTTTTACCATGAATTACAATGTCTAGTCAGCCCTTGATCTTCAGGGGTGCTCTGCATTTATGTTTTGCGGTCTCAGAAAGGGCTAGCGAGATACCATCTTGTCATATCATGTTATGATTGTTTTGAGAAAGTGTTCTCATCCGAGATTTATTATTATTTCTTGCTAGTTGATTATGCCATTGATATGAGTAAATATGAAACCTAAATGTTATTGTGAATATGGTTAGTTCATAATCTTTGATGAAAACTTGAATGTTGGCTTTACAAATTTGCAACAACAAGATCAAACAGAGTTTGTAAAAGTTTTTATTTATCACTTTTAGTTTGTCAACTGAATTGCTTGAGGACAAGCAAAGGTTTAAGCTTGGGGGAGTTGATACGTCTCCAACGTATCTAGTTTTCCAAACACTTTTGCCCTTGTTTTGGACTATAACTTGCATGATTTGAATGGAACTAACCCGGACTGAAGCTGTTTTTAGCAGAACTGCCATGGTGTTATTTTTGTGTAGAAATAAAAGTTCTCGGAATGACCTGAAAATCCGCGGAGACACGTTTTGGAATTGATAAAAAATATTGGCGAAAGAATCCGCATCAGGGGGCCCACACCCTGTCCACGAGGGTGCAGGGCGCCCCCCTGGGGCATGACCCCTACCTCGTGGGCCCCCTAGGACTCCACCGACCTCAACCCCAACTCCATATATTCACGTTCGGGGAGAAAAATGAGAGAGAAGGATTCATCACGTTTTACGATACGGAGCCGCCGCCAAGCCCTAATCTTCCTCGGGAGGGCTGATCTGGAGTCTGTTCGGGGCTCCGGAGAGGGGAATCCGTCGCCATCGTCATCATCAACCATCCTCCATCACCAATTTCATGATGCTCACCACCATGCGTGAGTAATCTCATCGTAGGCTAGCTGGACGGTGATGGGTTGGATGAGATTTACCTTGTATTCGAGTTAGTTTTGTTAGGGTTTGATCCCTAGTATCCATTATGTTCGAAGATTGATGTTGCTATGACTTTGCTATGCTTAATGCTTGTCACTAGGGCCCGAGTGCCATGATTTCAGATCTGAACCTATTATGTTTTCATGAATATATGTGAGTTATTGATCCTATCTTGCAAGTCAAGAGTCACCTACTATTGGTTATGATCCGGCAACCCCGAAGTGACAATAATCGGGACCACTCCCGGTGATGACCGTAGTTTGAAGAGTTCATATATTCACTAAGTGTTAATGCTTTGGTCCGGTACTCTATTAAAAGGAGGCCTTAATATCCCTTAGTTTCCAATAGGACCCCGCTGCCACGGGAGGGTAGGACAAAAGATGCCAAGCAAATTATGTTCCATAAGCACGTATGACTATATTCGGAATACATGCCTACATTACATTGATGAACTGGAGCTAGTTCTGTGTCACCCTATGTTATATATGTTGCATGAGGAATCGCATCCGACATAATTATCCATCATTGATCCATTGCCTACGAACTTTTCACATATTGATCTTTTCTTAGTTACTTTTCCGTTGCCACTGTTACGATTTCTACAAAAACTACTATTGTTACTTTTGCCACCGTTACCGTTACTTCCATACTACTTTGCTACTAAATATTTTGCTGCAGATATCTTTTATCTATGGTTAAATTGACAACTCAACTGCTAATACTTGAGAATATTCTTTGGCTCCCCTTGTGTGGAATCAATAAATTTGGGTTGAATACTCTACCCTCGGAAACTGTTGCGATCCCCTATACTTGTGGGTTATCGCTCTGAACCCTTGAAGTCCGCGTCATGTGAGCTCGGCCAGGGAACTTCTGTCCCGCCCAACTCCACGGACCCTTGCTTCCCCGCCCAAACCTCTCTCTTAAACTAGGCTTTGGACTTAATGCGATCCCTCGCTATCACAGAGGAATTGCTTCCGAATTGCGGCCAGCCCGGACTAGGGGCTGAGGGCAGGGAATTTTGCTTCCCACCCACCACCCACTTCATAGCCACTGTCGAGGATTTTACCAACATGCTCGATTACGCCTCTGAAGACATCGGCAGTATGGACGACGAT
This sequence comes from Aegilops bicornis, assembly GCA_021605145.1. Lineage (NCBI taxonomy): Eukaryota > Viridiplantae > Streptophyta > Magnoliopsida > Poales > Poaceae > Aegilops > Aegilops bicornis. The sequence goes on along the minus strand of CM038675.1, from coordinate 273,440,822 downwards.
GCGGGAGAAGAGCATGCCCAAAACCCACCGTTCACTGGACGCTGGACGGCCACTTCCTCATATGACGTGTACATGGTGGACACACCCAAAGAAGGCGACGGCGATGACGAGAAGGATCCAGTCGATAATGAACCTCCTGAGATGCCACCAAAGCGCCGACGTCAGCGGCGCCTCTTTAAATCGCGTCGTGTAAAAGATAGCAATACCGGAACCGGAGACGATTCCGGAGTACGCCGAAGACCAAGAATCCCCCATCGAACCAACATCTGAGTAGGATGATCGGGAGGACGGGCAAGTTGACCCTGACGAGCCAGAAGGGAAAAAGGACCCGGAAGATAGCAACTATCTACCACTCTCCGAGGATGACGCGAGCCTCGGCGACGAAGATTTCATCATGCCAGAGGAGCCCCTTGAACAAGAGCGCTTTAAGCGCCGGCTAATAGCCACTGCAAGAAGCCTGAAAAAGAAGCAGCAGCAGCTTCAAGCTGATCAATATCTGCTCAATGACAGATGGACTAATGTCCTGGCAGCCGAGGAATGCGGCCTCGAATGACCAACTAAGAGTTACCCAAAGCGTAAGCTGCTACCCCAATTTGACGATGAGGCGCTGGAGCCCATACCGCCAACGCGTGATGCTGTTGACAGATCGGACCGACCACCACGTGGCCGGGACAGGGCGGCAACTCAAGCCGAGACCAGCCCGCACCACCTCGTCGCAGAGGCAGAGAAACAACGGCTCCAGAATACACCTACGACCTGCGACAGGACCTGGACAATAGAGCCGGTCAGACTAGATCAATCTACGGATCAAGGGGGTGTGCCCCAGCACGAGAAGACGGCCATGAGGCCCGGCGCGATAAGCACAACCTCACCCAGGCAGAAAACCACATACGGACCTCATCCAAACTGCGTCGAGATGTTGTCCGACATAGAGGCGTCACACACCCCCTATGCTTCACCGATGAGGTAATGGAACACCAGTTCCTAAAAGGGTTTAAACCCGTGAACATCGAATCATATGATGGTACAACGGTTCCCGCAGTCTGGATTGAAGATTTTCTTCTCCACATTCACATGGCTCATGGTGACGATCTACATGCCATCAAATATCTCCCCCTAAAACTTAAGGGACCGGCACGACACTGGCTAAATAGCCTGCCAGAAAACTCCATCGGCAGCTGGGAGGATTTGGAAGATGCCTTTAGGGACAACTTCCAAGGTACCTATGTACGACCCCTAGCCGCTGATGACCTCAGTCACATAGTCCAACAACCCGGAGAGTTAGCCCGGAAACTCTGGACCCAGTTCTTAATTAAAAAGAATCAAATTTTAGACTGTCCGGACGCCGAAGCCCTCGCAGCCTTTAAACACAACGTCCGGGACGAATGGCTCGCCAGACACCTCGGCCAAGAAAAGCCGAAGTCCATGGCAGCCCTTACCGCACTCATGACCCACTTTTGCGCGGGAGAAGACAGCTGGCTAGCCCGTAGAAGCAGTAGCACCAGCGACCCTTGCACCTCCGAAGCCAGGAACGGCAATGGCAAGCCACGACGCAACAAGCACATGCGTTGAATCAATAATGACAGTACCGAGGATACATCGGTCAACACCGGATTCAATGGCCCTAAACCCGGCCAACGAAAGAAGCTGTTCAAAGGAAACATAGATTGTCCATCCAGTTTGGACAGAATACTCGATCGGCCTTGCCAGATTCATTGCACCCCCGATAAGCCTGCCAACCATACCAACAGAAACTGTTGGGTTTTCAAACAGGCCGGCAAACTCAACGCCGAACACAAGGGGAAAGGGCCATCCAGCGAGGACGACGACGAAGAGCTCCGTCAACCGAGCACAGTGGGACAAAAGAAATTCCCCCAGAGGAAAAAACAGTAAATATGGTAATGTCACACATATCCCTAAGAGGGAGCGCAAGCGCGCATTACGGGATGTCTACACCATAGAGTCGGTCGTCCCAAAATGAACCCATGGTTGGCTTGCCCGATCACCTTCGATCGAAAGGACCACCCAACCAGTATCCGCCATGGAGGTTCGGCAGCTCTGGTCCTCGATCCAATCATCGACGGGTTCCACCTCACGCAAGTCCTCATGGATGGCGGCAGCAGTCTCAACCTAATTTACCAAGACAGTGTCCGCAAAATGGGCATTGATCCATCAAGAATCAAGCCCACTAAAACTACCTTTAAAGGAGTAATACCTGGTGTAGAGGCCCGCTGCACGGGCTCAATCACATTGGACGTCATCTTCGGTTTGCTGGACAATTCCCGAAGCGAAGACTTGATCTTCGACATCGCCCCTTTCCGGAGCAGCTACCACACACTGCTCGGATGAACCGCGTTCGCTCGCCTCAGTGCGGTCCCGCACTACGCCTATCTAAGTCTCAAGATGCCTAGTCCACGTGGCGTCATTACAATCAACGGAAACATGGAACGCTCCCTCCGTACTGAAGAGCATACCACGGACATCGCGGCCGAAGTACAAAGTGGCCCTGTCAAGCCGCACACCTCATCGGCTATTAGACTAGTCACAGTGGGAGTAACTTCAGCAGTAACGTCAAGTCCAACTCAGCAAATTTGCTTATGTGGCAATGAGTTAATGAGAAGAGAGGTAGTTTGAGTAACTTAGCTAGTTACTGTAACACTACATGTCCCAATGCAATATGAGTCTATAACCTAATAAATGAGGCTTTGCATGTTACCGTACTTATGTTACTACCACTATGTAGGTAGTAACATAGTATAGGGATATGTGTATGTTACTCTCCATTGTGGCTAGTCTTAAGCCGTCGGGCTTTAGTACACAAGGCCGGCCAATTCCACATGCTGATAGCTCGGCAATTCTAGAGCTGGATTAGCAGTTTCGCCTCCGTCGATCGCCATGTACATCCGTGAAATTCGTACCGCGCGTGCATAATTATGCACTCAAAATACCTTGGGCATCAACGGAGGCATGATACGTCTCCAACGTATCTATAATTTTTTATTGTTCCATGCTATTATATTATTTTTTCTGGATGTTTAATGGGCTTTACTATGCACTTTTATATTATTTTTGGGACTAACCTACTAACCAAATGCCCAGTGCAAATTGCTGTTTTTTGCCTATTTCAGTGTTTCGCAGAAAAGGAATATCAAACGGAATCCAAACGGAATGAAACCTTTGGTAGAGTTATTTTTGGAACAAACGCAATCCAGGAGACTTGGAGTGGACGTCAAGGAAGCAGCAAGGAGGCCACGAGGCAGGGAGCCGCGCCCCCCACCCTCGCGGGCCCCTCGTGGCTCCGCTGACCTAGTTCTTTTGCCTATATATACTCATATACCCTGAAAACATCTGAGAGCACCACGAAACCCTATTTACACCACCGCAACCTTCTGTACCCGTGAGATCCCATCTTGGGGCCTTTTCCGGTGCTCCGTCGGAGGGGGAATTGATCACGGAGGGCTTCTACATCAACACCATAGCCTCTCCGATGATGTGTGAGTAGTTTACCACAGACCTTCGGGTCTATAGTTATTAGCTAGATGGCTTGTTCTCTCTCTTTGGATCTCAATACAAAGTTCTCCTCGATCTTCTTGGAGATCTATTCGATGTAATTCTTTTTGCGGTGTGTTTGTCGAGATCCGATGAATTGTGGGTTTATGATCAAGATTATCTATGAACAATATTTGTTTCTTCTCTAAATTCTTATATGTATGATTTGATATCTTTGCAAGTCTTTCGAATTATCAGTTTGGTTTGGCCTACTAGATTGATGTTTCTTGCAATGGTAGAAGTGCTTAGCTTTGGGTTCAATCTTACGGTGTCCTTTCCAAGTGACAGCAGGGGCAGCAAGGCACGTATTGCATTGTTTCCATCGAGGATAAAAAGATGGGGTTTATATCATATTGCTTGAGTTTATCCCCCTACATCATGTCATCTTGCCTAATGCGTTACTCTGTTCTTATGAACTTAATACTCTGGATGCATGCTGGATAGCGGTCGATGTGTGGAGTAATAGTAGTAGATGCAGAATCGCTTCGGTCTACTTGTCGCGAACGTGATGCCTATATAAATGATCATGCCTAGATATTCTCATAACTATGCGCTTTTCTATCAATTGCTCGACAGTAATTCGTTCACCCACCGTAAATTATGCTATCTTGAGAGAAGGCACTAGTGAAACCTATGGACCCTGGGTCTATCTTCCATCATATTATTTTCCTATCAATTTGCTGTTGCTTCCATCTTTTATTTTGCAATCTTTACTTTCCAATCTACTTCATAAAAATACCAAAAATATTTATCTTATTATCTCTATCAGATCTCACTTTTGCAAGTGGCCGTGAAGGGATTGACAACCCCTTTATCGCGTTGGTTGCAAGGTTCTTATTTGTTTGTGTAGGTACGAGGCGACTTGTGTGTAACCTCCTACCGGATTGATACCATGGTTCTCAAAAACCGAGGGAAATACTTACGCTGCTTTGCTGCATCACCCTTTCCTCTTCAAGGGAAAACCAATGCATGCTCAAGAGGTAGCAAGGCAGAATATGGGCAGGCCTACAGTACGGTTCAACCCTATATGGCCCTCCCCTTTTCTTTAATTATTTTTCTCTTTTATCACAGGTGAGTCAAAAATTATTCACCCAACGGACTTACAAGGTATCTCTCTCCGAGCCCGATTCCGTACAAATAGTCGAAGACCATTCCTCTCAAGGAATCTGTCTCCCTAAGGCGAAAGCGGCGCAGACGTGCGACAGGAGGTCCAAAGAATTTTATAGACCAAAAATTTATTAAACAACCTGTATAGAGCTTTCCCCTTAGACCCCCAGCATGTAAAATGGACTTGGTGATTATGGTACCCTCTGTAAGATTACGTATTGACGTATCAATCTGATTCGAATGAACACAATTTTTTATTCGGTATCGCCTTCATTCATAGACTGTGTTCCATCTTTTCAGTTGTCTCTCACACACACCTCAGCACAAATTGCCAGGGGCTCTATATAGCAACATAGGTGTTGCCAAACAAAAGTCCGGACAGCTTTACATCACAATTCGGCGTCCCGAGCTTGGCACTACGTGCACCTGCTCCGAATCATGTCTTTGGTCAATAGTTGGGTTGCCCCAGCACCTGTGTTTGCTACCTTATGTTCCGTCCGATCAGCTAGGGTAGTAAAGGGAGAACTACTGCGATTGTGTTTCTGGTTCGTCCGGTTAAACACCTCAGTAGAGAAAGCCGAAAACTGACTGTCATGATGCGGCGAGAGCTGGTCAGCCACTCAGCGACTTATTAAAGTCTTTTAGCAATTTTTTCCGTATTACACGAAGGACTGATTTCCAGTCACATATGTAACGCATCTGCATTCGGATAGCCGCATACATACCAGGGGCTATCTCGTAGACCCATGTCAAACTCCTATGGCTAAGTGAGAGTGATAAAACCTCATAGTCTGATTGCCTGGTTCGCCACACTGACACCCCCTTCATGGACTAAGACGTTGGATCAAGTGTGACCATGTGCTATTCTGAACACCCCCGTAGTATCTACGTGGGGGCTGAAGCCGACGACTGGAAAACTCTCAGGAATACAAAAACGGCCGCACATGAGCATAGAACTTTCAGATAAAGACACAAATATATCGCAAAGTCTTAATATATAATGAACATGTCTAGGCAGTTCAGGTACATTTATTCGAACATAATGTCCTTTGAGCACTAACCCTCTATCAAGCGGGCGCCCTCTAGGACATCGTCTAAGTAGCGCTTCGGCGTACGGTGGTCCTTGCCTCCAGCCGGGCCCTTAATTGCAACATCGGCGGCCTTCATCTTCGCCCAGTACATCTTGACGCGGGCGAAGGCCATCTGCGCACCTTCTATGCACACTGACCGCTTGACCACGTCAATTCACGACACTGCATCGACAATTCGTCGCACCAAGCCAAAATAGATGCTCGGAAGGGGTTCGGTTGGCCACAGCCGAACCATAACATCCTTCATGGCCGCTCTAGATATCTTATGCAGCTCGGCCCATTGCACCATTCGGTTGTTCAGTAGTGCCGGGCGCTCCTGCGCCGTGAACTGTGTCCAGAATAGCTTCTCCGTTGCATATCCCTCCTGAGTTTGGAAGAATTGCGCGGCGTCGGCGGCACTCTTCGGAAGATCCCTGAAAGCGTCTGGAGAACTCCACAGTCAATTAAGCAAGGCATATGTCTGATCGCCAAACTTAGTCTGTAAAAGAAAGGGCTTACCAGACGCTATCTCTCCGGCCTGCCGGATCTCCTCGCAAGCCGCTCTCGATTCGGACTGCACGTCTTTGGCCTCCTGAAGGGCCTTGTCGAGTTCGGTTGCCTTGGCTTTATTCTCCTTCTCGAGGGACTCACACTTGCGGGCGGCGTCATTGAGTTCTTGCTCTACGATGAATATCCGCTCCTTGAATTGGAGCCGGGTGGCTTGTTCAGCCTTCAACTCCGCAGCCGCTTTATCAGCGGCCGCATTGCTCACCCTAGCCTGTTCCTTGGGCCAGGGTAAGTTCACCCCTGAGGGTCTCAACCCTGGCAGCGCCATCTGCAGTTACGCAAATAATAGCGTCTGAGTTTCAACCTAGTGTTCGCACATTCATATATGCATAAAAGGGATGTTCGAAGCATACCTTGCGCTTCGTCGAGCCGCTTGTTAATGAGGACAATGTCCTCATCGGCCAGCTTCAGTTTCTACTTTAGTTTGTAAACCTCCGCGGCCTGGGCGGTTGCTGCTAACAGTGACGCCTGTTTTCCAATTAAATAAGTATGTTACTTCCCTCAGATATCTATAGATCCTCTATTCGCCCATCTTCATGGGCCGCCAGAGTCTCAGGGGCTACTATCTATATACAAGCGTATTTATTCATATGGAAGGCGGCTAAAGACATTACATCGCATACCTCGAAGCCTGTTAGTAGGCTCATGAAGGCTTCATTCAGCCCACTTTTTGCGGACTGAATCTTCTCAAACACCGTACCCATCAAGGTACGGTGCTCCTCCAAGACGGACGCACTCTGCAGTACGTCCATCAGGGTGTTCGGCGCCTCAAGGTTCATGGAGGTCGCCGTAGTATTAGGCACTCCCCCCTCCCTTGAAGGGGGCCGCTCAACCGACTCCGGATCCATCTCTAGAGCGGTATTCGGCTGGGGGCCAAACAGGTCAGGGCCCCCCTGGAGTAGGAAGCTTGTGGTGGTGTCTCACTCTCCATCATCTCCGGCGGTAGATCCCCCAATGACGATGATACTTGAGGGAGATCGCGGGCCGGACTGAAGCACGTAATTTGACATTATTCGCTCAATTCACAAAGGATTGAAAATATGTGAAGCATCCTTAGGTATTTATGATGCGGCAACACGCTTGCTTCGGGGGCAGTGCTTGGGGATTGCTTCGGTGTCCGAATCCGAGTCGTCCGAAAAGGATATCCTTCCCCTCTTGGACGCTCCCTCCTCCGGATCTATGGAGGCCGACCTCTTTTTCCCTTTGAGGGAAGGGCTCTCTTCTTCCTCCTCCCCCTCCTCTTCATCCTCATCTTCCTCATGGGACGTAGGAGCCTCGGTCCCTCCGGACATAGCGCCCGAAGTACCTTCATGGTGGAGGCCATCACCAGCCTCCTTGCCCTTCTTCTTGTCTTTCTTTGCCGGCGCCTGGTAGGGCGCCGGGAGCAGCATCCTCATTAACAGAGGTTCGGCTGAGTCTTCGGGGAGTGGAGCCGGACATCTGATCTGCTTCGCTTTCTTTTTCCAGCCCTGTTCAAGAGGCAGAATTTTCAGTACCCCTCCCTAAAGATTGATGAACTAGGTAATGTTCAGAAATTTAACACTTACTGGGGAGCCGGATTATTGCAGTAGAGGCCGGTGTCGTCAGACGTCTGTGGCCACATCTTCTGATTCTTGAAGAGCAGCTTCTAGATCCCTTTGTGCGTCGTGCGAAAGAATCGCTGCAGGGTCCGTGGCCCTTCTGGATTAAACTTCCACATGTTAAGAGGTCGTCGTTGGCAGGGGAGAGCTCGGCGGATAAGTATCACCTGGACCACGTTAGCAAGGGTGATGTCCTTTTCTATCATACTCTTGATGCATTTTTGCATCATCAACACCTCGTCAAAGGATTCCCAGTCTAGACCTTTGTTGGTCCAAGATGCAAGCCGCAGCGGGGGACCGGATCTGAAAGCAGGAGCGGCCGCTGACTTGGTGCCGCGGGGTTCGGTGATGTAGAACCACTCCTGCTGCCATACCTTTACCGTGTCCACAAATGTCCCTTTGGGCCAGGTAACACGGCGAAGCTTGCTCACCATAGCACCGCCGCACTCGGCGTGTTGACCTTCGACCACTTTTGGCTTCACATTGAAGACCTTGAGCCACAGGCCAAAGTGTGGGGAAACACGGAGGAATGCCTCACACAAGACGATGAACACCGAGATGTGAAAGAAGGAATTCGGGGCCAGATCATGAAAATCCAGCCCATAGTAAAACATGATACCTCGGACGAAGGGTTGGAGGGCAAACCCGAGTCCTCGGAGGAAGTGGGGGATAAATACCACCCTTTCGCCGAACTTTGGGGTAGGGATGACCTGCCCTGGAGTAGGAAGCCTGTGTGTAATCTCCGCCGTCAAGTACCTCGCTTCCCGTAGATCCTTGATGTCCTTCTCCATTACGAAAGATGCCATCCACTTGCCCTGGGAACCGGATCCAGCCATGGCTGGAGAAGTGGGGGTGGAGGGAAAGATTGGGATTGGGGCGCTGGAGCTCGAGGATGTAGAAGCAGGAGGGGAGGAAGGTGCGGGGAAGAGGGATAGATCCTTATCCTTTTATAAAGGCAGTGAATGTCAAGCGCCTCCTCCCCGGCCTTAAAATCCGCCTATTCCCAAGGGGTCGTGCGAACAGCCCGGTTGGATTTCCCAAGCCCATATTGATGAGAATCCCGCAATAAGGGGACGCAATCTCTGTTTTGACAAGACGTGTCAATAGAGGCCGTGCCTCGAGGCGCGGAGCGGGAGGCCACTGATACGTCTCCAACGTATATATAATTTTTGATTGTTCCATGCTATTATATTATCCATCTTGGATGTTTTATGGGCTTTACTATGCACTTTAATATTACTTTTGGGACTAACCTATTGACCCAGAGCCCAGTGCCACTTTCTGTTTTTTTCCTTGTTTCAGTGTTTTGCAGAAAAGGAATATCAAACGGAGTCCAAACGGAATGAAACCTTCGGGAAAGTTATTTTTTGGAACGGAAGCAATCCAGGGGACTGGGAGTGCACGTCAGGGAATCAACAAGGAAGGCACGAGTGGGGGCGCCCACCCCCCTGGGCGCGACCTCCACCCTCGTGGGCCCCTCGTGGCTCCCCTGACGTATTTCTTCCTCCTGTATATACCAATATACCATAAAACCTTCGGGGAGCAGAATAGATCGGGAGTTCCCCCACCGCAAGCCTCTGTAGCCACCAAAAACCAATCGGGAACCTGTTCCGGCACCCTGCCGGAGGGGGCATCCCTCACTGTTGGCTATCTTCATCATCCCGACGCTCTCCATGACGATGAGGGAGTAGTTCACCCTCTGGGCTGAGGGTATGTACCAGTAGCTATGTGTTTGATCTCTCTCTCTCGTGTTCTTGAGGTGATACGATCTTGATGTATCGCGAGCTTTGCTATTATAGTTGGATCTTGTGATGTTTCTCCCCCTCTACTCTCTTGTAATGGATTGAGTCATTAAGGATTTGAGAACACTTGATGTACGTCTTGCTGTGCTTATCTGTGGTGACAATGGGTTATTCTATTGATTCACTTGATGTATGTTTTGGTGATCAACTTGCGGGCTCTGCCCATGAACCTATGCATACACTACAAAAAAATACACTTCCGTGATGATACGTGTTTGTCACAGTAGGTCGCATTTTTTGTCATGCATGTACATCCATGACAAATTTATGACAGAATCAAGATAGTCATACTGTCTTTGTCGTAGAAGTGTTCCATGACATTACCAAAATTATCATCACGGAAGTGTCCACTTCCATGACGATAAATCGCGCGTCACAGAATTGCTTTCGTCAAGGGTGACCGACATGTGGCATCCACCGTAACGGAACACCGTTAAGTTATCGGGTCGGATTTTGGATCCGATAACCCGTTAACAGCCCAGACCAATGGGAAATTTCCACGTGTAAAATTTTGATTGGCCGAAGGGAACACCTGTCAGCTCGTCAGTGGGCCAAATGTCGCCCGTCCATTGGAGGAGACATGCCTATGATACGTCGACATGTGGTTGGGCCCAACAGAGGCCCATATAGGTTAAAAAGGCCGGCCCAGTCAAAGGCCCGTAGAACTTAATCAGGTACTAGTGGGCCAGCCCAATAAGGCCTGCTTAATAAATGCCCATTTACGGCCCGAAGCCAGATCTGGCCCATTAATTGTTCGCCCAATATTTGAGCCCATTTACGGCCTTAAGCCAGATCTGGCCCGTTAATTGTTCGCCCAATATTTGGGCCCATTTGCGGCCTGAAGCCAGATCTGGCCCGTTAATTGTTCACCGAATATTTGGGCCCAACTACAGCCCAGTGACTTTCGGCCTGTTAGAGGCCTGATGTAGACATGGACCCATTTCAGCCCGGTGTGACTTTCGGCCTGGGAATGGCCAGTGCTGCCCATGGGCCATATATGGTCCGACGGGACATCGGGACCACTAACGGCCCGTGCTAAAGGTGGCAACAGTTAAGCCCAACGTGACTTTGGGCCTGTTAAAGGCCTGTTGCGTAATTCGGTCCGTAGATGCCTGTACTAAGCTTTCGGCCTCTTAAAGGCCCATGATATCAGTGGGCCAACTAAGGCCCGAGATATGTTTCGGCCTGGTAACGGCCCGTGACCTAACTGGGCCCAAACGGCCGGTCTACATTTCGACCTGTCAAGGCCCGTCGACGACTAGTGAAAATTGAGGCCCAACATGCATTTTGGCTCGCTAAAGGTCTGTGGTTTCATCTCGGCCGTAACATACCAAAGACAATATTCACCGTTAATGGCCCAATGCTACTGGGCCAAACTAAGCGTTAGGTCGACAAAAGGCCCAACTAAAATATAGGCCGGTGTAAGTTTGGGCCTGGCGCAATGTGTGAAGGCCCCAATCATTCGGGCCCAAGAAAGACGCAGGCCGGCCCAATTGTGGCCCCCTAAAAACCTGGCCCGTTATAGTCGAATGTTTCGGTCCAGTCGACTACATCTGATTTTTTTTTCAGATAGCGAATGATGGCAGTAACAAGTAGGAATTAAGAACAAACCTACTCTATACAATAAAGAAATTACGGCATAGTAACTAAGAATAAACCTACACTATACAATAAAGGATTTAAGGTATATATATTACATCCACTGGGCATCGAAGTTCGCCACCAGTGATCATAAAGCGCAACGAAGAAGCAGATTACAAAAACTGGGCAGCATTGCAGCGTAACAAAATAATACTGAACCGAGACCACTTCCAAGATAGTTCAAGAAAGGTTAGCCTTGTGGGGGAACTACGTTGCAAGCTGCTGAGCAAGGCTGTGAGACCAGCCTAGCATGTCGGTCATAGCTTCCAGGTGTAGCTGTTTAGCGATGAGGTTCTCATTGGTGTTCTCCGCAATCTTTCTTAGATATAGGACTTCAAGTCGAAGTTGAGTTGCAGAATGCATTTACGCTAGAACTTGGGATGAAGAAGTTGAACTGATTCGCATAACGAATTATGTGAGCTTGTCTCGATCGTTAGTCTCAAGTAACTTGAACACTGCATCAAGACAAGACTTTGGGGTTGTCTCGCTATCTTCAAGATGTTTTGCCATCTTTGCTGCAATATATGTTGGGTTTGTCTCACAGCCTTCAGCAGACTTGTGCATGCCATCAGGCATATCAGCCTGAAACAAAAGCAGAGAGATGACAGGTTTGCACGTGTATAAACAAAGATGATAACTGTTATGTCAATTCTATCCAATTTCAAATTAGAAAATAAAGAGTAAGTTCAAAATATCAATAGCATAATTTGGCATTGTTCATAATGCGGGGAGCTTCACCACACTCATCGGATTACCATGTCAACATAACAAGCATAGATGAAGGGCAAACAAAATCATTGTATCTATTTTGGATAATGTGCATGGCATGTTGTTCATATCATCGGCCACATCAGTAAGACAAAACAGGAGATGACAAGGTGCAAACGTGGGCTGCTTCACCACACACTGGATTATAGATCCACAAAAACAAGCATACATATAGGGAGTATTAAGTAATGTGCATGGTATGAATAAGGAATTTGGTTTTACAAGTAAAACTTAGAACTTATGGTTCTTATGAACATGCATTTTGGTAGAAACAGCAGACTAACAGTAGTAAACGATAGGGTGTATGAGCAAATTAAACAGCAGTTGAGGATAAAGGCTTTAGAAGGGCTGACTTACATTAACAGTTAACACCGGCTTTATAATGCCCTTCTCCATGTCAAGGGAAGGATAACTCAAGAATTTCAGCATAGAATGTTCTTCATAAGCATTGCCTGTACTCTACATTTTGTAGAGAGTAATTATAGATATGATAATACTGGAAGGGATAGAGGATAATGAAGATAAGATGCAGATTGATGCTACATAATCAACTACCAATCCCTGGAAGTAGCTGTTAATGTAAGTATAGTGATAGACCACGTTCAGTCCTTACAAGAGGACTGCAGAGCTAAACCTCTTCAAAAGCATTGGGTTGATTCTAAATTTATGTAAGAGTCCATACAGATCTTTGTCCACCAAATGGACGATTACGAGGCTAACATGTGCAGTGATGCTACATAATCAAACAGCTATGAAAGTAAGTATGGTCATACAGGGCAAGAGGTACTCAAAAGAGCAATGCAGTGTGCAGTATAGTTGCGAGATTCTGTGGTCCCTTGAGAACGTATGTTCTTCTGCTAACAGTTTTCGTACAAGTGAGACATTAAGGCAAATGCAGAAATGTAGTTCAAATTGTGATGTGATATCATAGACAGTACCTTATGCTACAGCCGAGACCAATGTGTAACAAGATTATTCCACCACCGTCGGATAAATGTAGCACCGAGACTTTACAGAAATTTCGTTCAGACGCTTGCCATCGGCGCGCTTGCCTCGTAGGAATGATACTTCATCAATGAGTGCTTGAAAAGCACAACCAACCCTTGCTCGTCATCACAATCCAGTTTGCTCCTCACCTATTTAAAAGAATGAAATCTTGTGTCTTCGTCAAATAGAAACATATGCAGTAATGACCATGAATAACATTAGTACATTACTTATGCGTAAGTTGCAGAGGAAGACTGGAAATTGTTCTGTGTCTGCGGTATAATCTTTCCATCAAGGAAAGATGCGCACAAAGTTCCTGACAACAACATAAGCTTCATCTTCTAAACTGGGAAGAAATGGAACAGGGGTTCTATTTGCTGCAATTGGGGCTCTCTCTGGTTCGAAAAGGGATTTGGCAACTGGATTTGGTGTACTCTTTGCTGGAATGGGAGTTTTGCGTCGTACAACTGGTGCTATGTCAACTTGCATAATCATACTATTTGCTGCAGTTGGGGTCTGCTGAGTTGGGGCATCAGAAATGACCAGTGTTGTAGGGCTAGAGTCTGCTAGAGTTGGGGTATTTTGTGGGTCAGGTGATATTGCAACTATACCTAATGAGCTATTTGATTTATCAGGTGCCACTACCTTTTCCAAATACTTTGCTTGTGCTCCTCCACGATCAGCAATCGCCCTCTTCCTTTTGAACGTCTGATACACAAGAACAACATTTGAATGGATACATATGGTATGATGACAGATGGAATATGTAATTGAAAATGGATAGGCAGGGCGTATTCACATACACGATGTGTAAACTAAGCTAATGGCAGTTCAACAAAGTAGAAGCAATGCAAAGCATCGGTTGCAAGATATGTGCGAGCAATGTAACCTCGAAAGTTAGAGCAAGTACCTTGATGGGTGAATAAGATAGGGCATCTTCCTCTCACTCCTCCACTAGGGAGCTACATCGACTTAGGTCTCCCTCTTGCTCGTAATCACTGTTAGGATCATATTCTCGAGCATGAATCAGAGGTGGAGAGCGTTTGCATTGCATTGTATCCAGACTTGATTTCAGTCCCTTAATGCCAAGTTTGACAGCCATGGCATTGTTACGCTTTTATTCTTTTCATGCGCGCAAGCTCATAATCATTATGATGCTGTTCAAAATCTGAGATTCATGAAAACATAAAAAGTAGTCAGATTATCTATGCATGCATTGCGGATTCAACTTGGAGAGTGTCTCCCTATAAACCCCTGCATATGCAAAGTTCACCTCCCCAACCGTCTTGACTGCACCACACACGTAAATACAAACCCCTTATGTCTCTATAACAGTGTGCACACATTTCAAAACTGAAGTAGGAACATTAGAATCATATGAAATTCAGATTTGAACAAATGAACTAAGCAATTATGAGTGGCATAATGTTTATCTTCAAGGGTGGAGTGTTGGTAGTGCGACACAAAGCAAGTAGGCAGATTGTATTCCATGTAAAAGATCGAAACCTATGTAAAAGCTGGAAATGACACTTTCTTTCTATACAATGCGTTGTTCATACCCACACATGATGGAAGAGATCACATAGAGAAATACTATTCACTCATGTCTACGGTTCCAGTATTTAGAAACAGGGTGGTCCACCCAAAAAGAATATTGACAACAAATATGACATGGCAAGCATAGATGTAGTGAATCAATCATTTACTTGTGAGCTTATTTGGACAAGTATGCAGAATTGTAACTGCAGCAAGAGACCGTCCAAAATTTGAATCAAGAAGTTTGTCTAGCACTTATTGTTTGCAACTAATCGACGTGAATAATTGGATATTATAACGAATGAGTAAGAAAGACAAGTAAAATTGTCAACAAACCTGGCTTGCAGTAGTAATCTGGGTCAATGTCACTACGACCAACAATCCAAAATGACTAGTTTCTGTTCCGAGGGCCGGAATTTTGAAAACCCTGTGAACTTTAGAGGTACTAAAGATTGCCGAAATACATCTGAACCATTAAGTGTAGGTAGCACTGAGCACACAACAAACCCTAATGACAGTCCTGCCTAATGAGTAATGAATCAATTAGAAAATGGGTGATGAGGAGTGGCTGGTGAGTGTTGAGGACGTATCTCAGGATAAATCGGGTTGGCTTGGTGGGTGCTTTGCACGCTGAGCCCCGAACGGATTGGGAAGGTAGGCACGGTGATGCGGCCGGGCAGCGGTGACGCTGTTGGCCGAGCGGCTCCTGGCCTCCTGTAAGTCCGACGTCTCCTCCTAGAGTCATGCCGTCCGGGGACAGCAAGTCGCCGGCGAGGCAGGCGGCTGGGGGCGAGTAGAGATCGGAAGCACGCAGCAGAACAGAGGGGAATCGGGGCCTGGGATGACCCAAAATCCTGTAGGCGGGCCGCCCACCGTGGCCACCTCAGAGATACACACCAAGCGAAGTAACATGCATTTTCGAACTAATTTACGAACATTTAGCTGACCAATTAAACAACTCTGCTTTTAATAATATCAGATTCGTATTTGAACAACTAAGCTTGTTTAGCTTGATGGCTGGAGCAGTGTTATTATGACACGAAGCACGTATTCTGATCGTATAGTGATCATAAAAGGGGGAAACTATAAGCATAGCAAAAGAGGGTTTCCCCTCCGATTTCTATTAAATAAACTAGCACGGAACCAACATGATCAATTAAACCCTAAGCATGATCAATTAAACCGTATTATGGCTGTGCCATGGCAGATTTGAAGCTGCAAACCGGAGAAATGATATTTAGCATCCATTGTTTGCTTGAACTAAGAACTAAATTCTAAGAGCTGAAAAGAAAGTAGAGTAACCAAGTTAAGATCTATTTTCTGGTTGAGATCAAAAAGTTGAGGAGATATGAAGTACCACCTCTCTTGCGGCGCCGTGTAGGCATCGGGGGTGTGATGGCTGTCGGTGGCGTTGAAGCAGATCTACAATGGTACACGGGTGCATCGGGGGATAAGTCCCATTGCGGTGGAAGAGAAGGTCGTGTGAGCGGCCCCGGCAAAGAGGACGACGGCGCCGATGAAGCGAGAGGACGCGATGCAAGGCTATTGGCCCGTCACCGTGGATGAGAAACGACCATCTCTAGCAGTGGACGACGCGGTCTTGGTAGGCGCTCCGGCATGGTGGAGGACGGTGGCGATGGATGTGGTGGAGGACGGCGGCGATGGATGGGGTGGCGGACGGAGGCTGGTGTGGGGATGGGGTGTTCTAGCGGACGGTGTATGAACGGGAAAATGGAGGGAGAGGTACGGGAACCATGTTTTTGGGACGCTACCGTCTGAAATATGGGAAAGTTACAAACTTAGCCCCCATTTAAAATTTGGACGTCTCGTCGGTTGGGGATAGGACGGTAATCTCGCATCTCGCCAATATTTGCCTAGAGCGATTTCGGGCGAGGAGAGGGTGGTTGGCGCCCATGGTTGGCGCCCACGGTGTATCAACGGGGCTGACAGGTAGGGCGGTTGTGTCACGTCTGAGTGAAGTTACAAACCTGCCCCTATTGAAAATATTGGCCTACATCGATTTCGGACGAGTCGAGTTTGTTTTCCGCCCACCATGTATGAATGGGGAATGGAGGGAGAAACAGAGGTCTTTCGGACGAGATTGAATCAAATGTGTTTTGCCACCCATGTTTGACGCCCACCGTGTCGGAATGGGCTCAGAGGCGGTCGTGTCACGTCTCATTGAAGTTCCTAACCTACCCCTATTTAGAGCAGTGGAAATTGGGACGATGGACTGTCCGTGTAACGGGTAGACAGTAATTTCCATCTCCCAAACACTTGGCTTTGGGCAGCCGACGTGGAGTGGACATTTTGTCGCTTCTTTGAATTTTGGGACAATAAGCATCCACGTTTACCCTGGCAACTAAATTTGAATCCATTTTGTATTCCTATATGAATCTTTATAAATCATTCTATGTGTTTTATATATCTTCAAAAGGACGACAAAGATGTATTCCACTGTCATATATGAATATGGTTTACAAATGCCGATACTCAAATTCAGAAACTAGAATCTAGTTTAAGGTGAATTCGAATATTTGGAACACTTCATGTCCAACTCAAAAGTCACACGCAGCATAATGTGTACTCCCATTTAGATATGTACACAAGCGATGTATCAAGATTCAAATACCGAGTCAATCAACCAAGAATGTATGTAACTAACAGACATATAAACACTTATTGAGTATATGGATCAATAATATCAACTAACATATATAAGCCAGGCCGCTGTACTTTTTCTTGGCTACAACAACATCCTTTTTTTGGCCAGCATCTTGGCCCTTTCCGATGCGTGCCACTTATGGTCCATCTATACTACTACTATTGCTGAATGCACATTCAGCCCGATTGGCATATTTGTAGGTCTGGCACAGCAATCCAAATGAAATATCTTCGAGTCTTATCAATTAATACAGACTTGTGCTCAAATAAAATTACAAACCAAAAAACAAAAATAACAATTATTACATGATCTCTAAAACAAATGGTTTGATTGATTACTTGAACAGACAACACAAAGGTTATTCAACTATGGAAAGAACATTTCACCTATGATTTACCAAGTAGGAATTTAATTTCCATTTTTCCTTCAGGACCTTAACAATCTGGTCAGTCTCAGCTTGCTTCGTTTTGAAATCCACCAAATATTTAATGGTTGTCTTGAGTACTGCTTGTGATTGTGTTGTTTGCTTCCTCAACATGTCAACTTCATCTCTAAGTGCGTATGTAATCTCTTTCTACCACTAGTTTAGCCTCTAGAGCATCGGCAGTTGGCAATTCATAATGCACGATTGGGCGGTGCCACTTCTTTGTGGGATGATGCAACGCCCATGGGGACCTCGCTCTTTGATCTTGGGCTAACCTGTTTTGCCATTAAAGTTCGATTGGATTCGTAAAAGTTGAAGTTAGCAAAACATCTCAACCGGGAGTTATAACAACAAACCGCTTAAACAAACAAGGAATTAAAGAGTTTCAGTTGGATGCGTAAAAGTAGTTATTAACATCATCAGAATCCGCTGTTGCAGCAAAGCAATGCGCTTAAACAAACTAGTAGATATTTAAGTTAAGGCAAATAGGTAATTCTTATCTGTAAGTATCTAACACATATTTAGGAGCTGTCTACAATATGATTAACAGTGCTGTGCCATTATGTAATCAAGAGCAAACTAAATTAAGCTAAGCAACGTAGTTGAACAATTTTGCAATAAGTGGCTAACTAAAATTCGAGAAGCGTGTAATCGAACTTACGCTTAGTTCTTTATACAGCACACTGCAACTTCTTTTTCGCTTACAAGGTTGTAAGAAGGAGTCCATGGCATCAATTGCTTGGATACGCAGTCCCAATACTTCTTTCTTCCCACAATCGCATGGGTAAGTCGAATGGTTAATCTGGTAAGATGGTGCATCCTTGATATGTTATATGAGGACGTGTAGTCGACTAGTTGTAGCCAAACACATCACACCGGCTTTTCTTGTATATTTCATGCGATTACTTTTGGCATATCGAGATCTAAGCAATCTACAATAGGATGAAAAGACTGGCATCCTTCACATTATTGGCGAACTCAGTTCATAGAAACAAGCAATTCAACCATTCTGCGGGTAAAATAAAAGCGCCACTGGAATATTTTTCACTATCCAATCATACACGCAAAAAGGGGCGACGCTACCATAGGGGCTGGTATGGGCGGCCGCCTCAGGTGGATGGAAAGTGTGCACCTAGTTTGAGTCGTCCAGGTTGGCCCATGCTAGTTTTGTTCGTCCCAACGCACGAGCAGGCAATGTAAAAAATGAAGAAAAATGTTTCAATTTGGATGGGCCAATAACATAAGTGCAAGGCAGGCCCTATAGCAGGCTCGCGGCCCAAACAAGCGCCTCCCATATCAATCGACAACAGAAAATCCCAATTCATTCGCTCCGGCCTCCGGTCTGGTTTGCTCCTAACCTAGCCGCCATTTGGGCCAGACCGACACAGCACTTCCTCGCGCCCTCGTTGGAGGGCGGCCGTCGGGCTTCAAGCTTAACGGAAGGACAAGAAGATGAAGATCCAACCACGGGTGTAGCCTGCGTGGGAGGCAAGTGGCAAAGACGGGCATGGCATCGAGCTTGTGCAAACGGACAGTCGCAGCTTGCAAGAGTAGCATGCGCAATGAGCAGGTACACCACATCCCTGATTATATCTAATTCAACTCTTCAGTTTCTGGCCAATAGTTAAACCTGACGGTGTTGTAAAACTGCTTGTATGTAGGGAATCTATGAGAAAATGAAACCAATTTCTACTTATTTTATAACTCCCCAAACAATACTTGTCTTGACCGAATCTGATGTATCTAATCAAGTTTCCGGTGCAAACATACAAGCTCATGTTGTTCTTGAGCCTGAAGTGTCTAATGAACAGACAGCTAATGAAGGATTTGATGCAAACATTTTACATGCTCCTGATGATGAACATATAGTGTCTAATGAGGGATCTAATGCAAGCATTTTGCAAGCTCATTGAAGGATTTAGTGTCTAATCACTACAACAAGAACCCCCCTACAGCAACGCATCAATGCATTGTCTTATGTTCATATATATGTTGCTAAGGTCTACACCAACGGATTAGTATCCGTTGCTTTTGGTGGCGTTGGAAGGGTCTACAACAACGTATATGCATTCGTTGGTAAACGGCATGTAGAAGCGTTGTTAGGTAGAAACATATAAAGCTAGAGACCAACAACACTTCATATGCGCTGGTGGCAACCCTGTACAAAATGATTTTTTAATGGACATACCGAAGCATTCCAACGACTTTAAGCTTCATTAGATAGCATGAACAATTAATGACATCTTATATATTGTCATCCACAATTATTAGGTCAATGCCGATAGTGCATAGGAGGCACATTCCAAAATACAAAAAGATCTCATATATTAAATTGACCATGTTGCATTACAAAGAAGATAATCCAAAGATCACACATCTCATATATTAAATCGACTATGTTGCACTACAAAGAACATGATCCATTACAGGAGGTGAAACTATAATATTTGAAACATTGATCCTAAAATGGGATTCTAATTATCTTGTAGTAGCTCCATTCTTAACCTTGCAATGAACATCTGAGCCATGCATCATCTATTTATTTCAGTGATCTACAACAACAATATGAGGTGAGTAACTTACAGTAGAGAAAATCAGGCTAACAGAGAAGTAAAATTTAAATGGCCACCGTACAAATGTGATTAACCATGACTTAGATTTATATATAGATGTGAGGCAATTAATAATCTAAATAGAAAAACTTCTTTGACATGAATTTATTGAACAACATTGCAGATTATGCAACCTATATTAGTGTATCAATTTATTATTTTCATCTTTGATCAGCAAAAACCAAGCACCTTTGACCTATCGAATTTGCATGTACATTGTGAAAACTGTCAGCTTGTCTTTACTACTAAAAATTATCCAAACATCATATTATACCAACAACTGGAGATGAATTCAGCAAGGCTAATGACACGTAGGTAACCAATAGGACCGATTACTAGAAAATTCAACATCTCCATTTTCTAGTGGTCTCTGAACTAATTAGCTTTTCATCACATTACTCCTGTACTACTCAGCTTGGGATGATTCATTAGCCATGCTTCCTATGGTGTATTAGGAGAAAATCTCAGTGCGAGCAACTTGAAAATCCTTAAATAATCTACATCATGCAAAACTTCGGAGTTACCTGAGAACTATTAATTCACAATTATAATTTCCTGATCCATGAAAAAGATTCTCAGAACCTGCAGAAGCAATACGAAAAAAAGCATCATCGGATCTGGGACAGGTGGAGTTATCAACTCATGGCCACATGTTCTCTCCAATAAAACTTGGCGAGAGGCAACCAAACTGAAAGCATGAAGAAAGAAGTAGATCATCACCCCATCTAATCTAGTGTAGAACATTATGTATACTATGTTATCTTATAGCTAAGTGATTTCATTTCAACTCTAGCCAAATTTAAGCATACGAGGAACATCTAAACTGTTTCCAAGAACCAAGGCAGTGCTCAAACCAAGCCACGTGACACACAGAGTAGTCAAATAGCATGTAAGATCAAAGGTATCATTAGTTAGCCATTACTTGCGGAGATGCATTTTATTACCTTGCACATGAGAGTCGCACATGGCTCCTTGGACATCACATGTAGTCATTTCAAAGAAAGATTAGGCATACCTGATTGTTAGAATGATCGGGAGTTCAGGCATAATGAGACATCTAATATCCAGTTTTTTTGACCTTGCATCTAATATCCAGTTGTCAGAAGAGGACACTCAAGTTACCAAATATGGAGTAGTTACTCACTAAACAAAAACTGTGAAAAGAAAACGAACTTGAGAAGAGGTCACTTGTGTTGGGTGCAGAAACAATCCATGGTTAAGCATTTGTGTATTAGACAACACATCTCCAAAAACAATCACGTATACAGTCCAAGGTAGCTGAGCCAAACACACATGGCATGAATTTATTTGTTTCAATGTAGAAGGTACAATATCTTCCTATTATAAATAGTAATGCAACAGGGCAAGCGCACACTGGTCCACATGTGGTTCAGTCAGGAAACAAAAGGAGCTATATGATAAATAAATTCATTAGAGGTAAGAGGAAAACAATTGAAAGAACAAAAATACTGAAATACCACAGATACCTCATTCTATATCCACTTGTAATTTGAAAGAGCCACCTGAAATCAATGACAGAGGTAAAGTAATCACACAAGAAAATCAAGAAGCAGAACTGTAAGTACAAACAGTAAAGTAATGGCACTTACGATTGTTCCATTCCCAATTTAAATTTGCTAGCTCTACATGAACAAGGGTGAGCAGTAGGGCAAATGGTGATGCAAATTCTGTGAGGAATCAAATGTTAGGGGCAAAAAATTATAAGATTAGCTCACCAAATATAGAAAAGATGTAAGAGAATCGCTAGTTGGCCATTTCACCCCTTGACGAGGATAAGATGGGAGGAAGAAGACGTTGGTGAGAGGTTTAAGGGCTGTGGGCAAGGTCATGATGGTGTAGTTCTTGTCGACAAGTGCTAGCTTGGGCTAGCGCCGGAGAGGCTAGAGGGTCTTCTCCTTGCATTACACATCCATGCATAGAAAGAAGTTATGGATTGGACAGGAACAAAACAATGTGAGTCTGCATCATGAGGCGGAAGTGTCAAGGATGGGGCGGCCATCTTCCAACGGCAACGACCGCGACACAGTTACAGGTTAGATTGAGACGGTTCTTGATCCTAGTTTCCTGCTACATCCTAGGTAGGGCTGAATTATCCAATTGTGCTAACCAACTAATCAGTTGTTGTGGGCATATATTTGGTTTGTTTGTTTTCCAAATTTGTGAAATCCACATAGTATTAATCAGAGTTGATTACCAACATACTTACAAAGATACTTAGTATTTCCTGAATTATATCCAATTCTCCTTTGCTCTTAGTAACTGTGTAATGCCTTTGCAGTGAAGATTTAAACTGTGAAGCACCAAGCAAATAAGCATTCGCTTTGCCATTAAATGAGAAAATATATATACGAGCAATAATCATGGTAAACAAACAGTTGGTTATCAAGAAAAAACAATGTGATGATGCATTAATTGGGATCTATACACATTGATTCATGACTTTTTTTATAATAAGAAGAGTACGTGTACTTCAAATCTCTGTGTTTTGTTATCTGACATCATGATATAATAATTAACCCCTGTCAAACCCTATATATTACCGAACAGTATTCATATGAAGGGAATAGTTGATGCAAGGGATTCAATCCCTAAAGGGATCCAGTGACATGCGTTGACTGGTTACGAGGAATAAATCGAACCAAACAAAGCAGGATCTGAGATAAAGAATTGCAGATGCGGGAGGGACACAACAAGACCTGCTGAACTGCGACAGTTGAGGAGGACGGGTCCGTCGGTACATGCGTTGTTCCTGGCTCTGCGGACGAACAACGGCGGCATCTGCATCTCCGGTTGCGTGGAAGAACGGCAGCGGCGTCTGCATCTCCGGTCGCGCGGAGGACTGTCAGGGGCGATGCCTTCCCCGATGCCTTCCCCGACGCCTACCCCGACACAGGAGGATGGGCGACTATGCATTGTGCATCCCCGATGAGCGGAGAAATTAGCGAGGAAGGCGAGCTTGGAGGAGGAACGGGGGCAGGCGACCAAGGGCAAGGGGCGGGGGCGGGGGCGGCGGCGGTGGGAGGTGGCGAGGGAGAGGAGGTAGGCGATCTTGCTGGAGGAACGGAGGTAGGCGACCGAGGGAGAGGAGGCGGGGCCGGGGCCGGGGGCGGCGGTGGGAGGCTTGGCTGCTCGCTCTGTCTCCCGATTTTTCTTAACGAAGGGAAGGAGATTTCCCCGCCGATGCTTGGCGTTAATGATGCAAAAAAAGATGGAGGTGGGTAGAGATGGAGGTGGCTATGGGGAGGTTAGCCCTAAGTGGGGAAGGTGGATTCAATCAAACAACACATTGTGTTATCGTCGTTGCCAGACATGTGTTGCTGTAGGGGGGTGTTTGTTGTAGTGTAATGATGATCTACTATGTTGAGAGAGACAGATATTTGAAGGCATTGATGACAAGCAAATTATAGTGCATTTTCATAGCTTGAGGAAACGTCGAGGCCATCTACCAGAAAGTCCCCGTATCATGACAACATAGCATAAATACTTTTCTAATCTGTTGTTTGAAACTATTGGCATACTTGTGCAGGATAGATATATTGATATGCAGTTTATGACCGGTTATACATGCAATTACACTTTGATATTTTCAGCCAGAGAACGAATAATTCAAGCAGTGCAGACCATGTTTGTAGTCCTTGTACACCATGTTGCATTTTGTGTTTTTGGTGCTTGCATGATTTAGTGTTTATAATCTGAACTACTTTGGATCATTAGCTGGTTTTCAAAGTGCATGTAGCTTCACATTTCTCAAGTTATGTTGATTTCCGGAGTGCAAGTGCCTTCATATTTTTTTAAGCTAAATATTCGCCCCTGGTAACTTGAATTCGTGGATCAGCCACTGCACGCAAATCATACATGAATGCCAGTACAAATTAAATGAAATGCAGGGACTTACGCTAGCTCGTTGTACAGGCTCACCGCAGCTCTGCTTGCGCTTGGGATGTTCCATGTACAAGTCCATGTTACCACTTGCTTGGATGTGCAGGCCTTGTGCTCCTTGCATCCCCCTCTGCATTTTTGACACGGCGAATGGTTGATCAAATAAGAGGAATCGACCTTGATGTTGTACTAGAGGACAGATAAGGTTATACGGGTGTGCAGGATGTGTACCAGATCCCGTAGCGCCGTCATGCTTCGCTAAAAAATGGATTTTCTTGTTCCAGATGATATCTCCAGAAGAAATAAGAGTTAAAGTCAGAGTTGCATAGGCGTGTAAGCTAAGAGAGAAGTGAAAGGATATCCAAACATCGTCGAAACAGTGCACAAGGGAGTGATGTGTGGATACCTAGTTCGGGCTGGCGTTTGGGAATGCTCGCCTAGCTAGAGTGTGGGTCACTTCAGAGCCGTTGAGGGTGATGCGCTGGCGTTGGCTGGCCGCGCACGGATGCAGATCTTGAGTGGCAGCGGAGCGCTTCTGATGCGGTGGACGAGACCGTTGGTGAAACCCCAGCGACATCGGGGCGGAGGTGCGATGTTGTGCTCGGTGAAGTAGCCCGGTGAGCTGGGAGACGGCGTCGGTGAAGCGCACCTGATGCGGTGGAACTCGGTGTCTGTGAGGCACGTCGGTTGCGGCGGCCGACGTTGTCGGTGGACCACCCGGTGCGGTGGACGAGGGCATAGATGAGGTAGCTCCGGTGCGGTGGTGAGGCACCGAAGCAGCGTCCACCCCGACACGACCCTGGTTTGCCTGGTGCGCCTACATTTGAGGATGCAAACGAATCTTCTTTCATTTGCAAATGAATATGTATGTATTACCATGGTCGTGTTTTCCTTGCAATAATTAGTCATTCGAAATGAGATACTCCATCCGTTCACTTTTGTAAGTCGTTTCAGACAACTTAAAATGAACTGTTTTGCACATTATCTGAAATGTCTTCAAGGTCTTATAAAAGTGAACAGAGGGAGTACTATAAATTAATTAATGAGGAGTTATTTGAAAAAAATTCGAAACGGTACCCACGCTAACGTGGATTAGAGTGTGTGTCACATAATTAGTTATTTGAATTAGAGTGTGTGTCACGTAGTTAGATTTTTGAATTAGAGTATGTGTCACGTAGCGATCTCAAATTCTAACATGGATTTCGCATTTCACTGTATCCACGCTACTTTTTTAATACAAATTCATATGTATATGATGAACACCATGGTAGTGAGAAAACTTTTGGATGGATTCAAACATATGACCTACAAAATAGCACAACAAATTGAGTCAATGTCAACTTTTGAAACTTAGTATGGCACGAATTCGAAATAATTACCCGTATGCCTGGTCCTCGGTTCAAATCTTACAATGTACACTGAATTGAAACATCGATATTAAGTCTCGTACTATGTACATTCAAATATTGTTTTTAGCCACCCCCCCCCGGCACAAACGGTACATACTTCCTGTATCGGTCAATCTTCCTCTCCTAACCACCTTTGGAAGCTATCGGTTTCCAACACACGTTCATTCTTTCTCTCCATGTTTCGATCTCTAAGTCTCTCAACTACACAACCCCCTTTTCCACTTTGTTACCAAATGTATTTACCTCACACACCCGCCATTGCACCCCATGCCGAGCTCTCTCCCCCCCCCCCTCTCCCTCTCACCCTCTCGCGCTAAATACATGCATTGCCTATCTAGCCCCCCAACCTCTCGTGCGCACGCAAGCACGTTGTATATCTAGGTCACTCCCTCGAGACTGTCTCACTCTTTCTTCCGCACGGCGGGCCACACTCGCTCAATCTCGCTCTCTTTATCTGAGTCTCGTTTAACCTCGTTTTCTTTCACACACAAATGATATATCTCCCTCTTCGGGCCTCGATCGACACACTCTATACTCTTTGACGCAAATTGTCTATCTAGGTCAGTCCATCCAAGCCGCCGCCACTCTTTCGACCTCATGGTGGGCCACGCTCACTCAATCTCTCTCACTCTCTCTCTCTCTCTCTCTCTCTATATATATATATATATATATATATATATATATATATGTCTCGATTGACCTCGCTCTTTCTCGGACAAAAATGATATATCACCATGTTTGAGCCCAATTCGGCCTATTCACATTGTATACTCTCTCACGCACATCGTCTATCTAGGTCACTCTCTCCAACCCGTCTCACTCTTTCGGTCGCAACCCTATGTGATTGGTTGACCTTGCTTCCTCCCATGCACAAAATATATCTACACATCTGTGACTGGATCATCTCTCAAGTTCTATCTTACAGCCCTCACCCTTGCCAAAAGCTCAATCAGACAATATCTCTCCAGAGCATATATATTTGTTCAATGAATGTCGGACCACACTCACTTTGTCTCTCTATCTATATGTCTCTCGATTGACCTCGCTTTCTCACACCGTATCTTCCACGCGTTGAAGCTACTACCTCTCCATCCCTCGCAAAGCCGGAGCTATTTACATTGCGAGGGGCACTCCAACCTTGAATTAATTTGTGTAGGCATTTATTTCGGTCGGTTTAGATTATATTTTCGTAGCATTCGGCCCACAACTACTCCAAACACCGTTGCAACCCACGCAACTCCCCTAGTTGATTTCCCTCTGGCTCGGTCATCGCTCTCTCGCACGTCCTTTCTCGCCTTCAACGTCGCACCATGGTATTATTGAAAAAACTATGTTTTTCTCTTTAATTATTGTAAATAACCTACAAAACTACACACCGATAGTCCACTTGGAATGGAACAAATTTCGACCCACAAATTAAAGTGCTACAAACTACACACCGAGGGGCCCACATGTCATGAAACAAATTTGGACCCATATACAAATTAAAAAATAAAGGACGAGGATCGAACATGCGACCGGGCCTTCAAGCCGCACGTCAATAGGCAACGTACGTAGAATAACAATGTTTATTGTACCCCCTTTGTTCACATAATGTTTTTATATTACCACAGCCTAACTAATGGATAACATGTAATATTATTTTTAGTATTGTTCGCCTTCACTTACTGGTGGGTCCCATGTGTGCTCTCTCTCTCTCCTCCCCTTCTGCGTTTAGGCCTTGCGGGCAAACAGGAAGAACTTCATGGGCGATGTTGCTGTTGACCATATCCGGACGCGTTCACAAGTCTCGGCACCAGTTTCACGTACTAGCTGCACTAGTCAGTGTACGTGCAATGCACGTTAATTTGGAAGTATATGAAGTGCATGCGGATGTTAACTAATAGGATATTATTTGCGTGTTGTCATGTGATTAGCACTATTTTTGGCATGAAATTAACTGCACGCTGAACGTGTCGAGCGCTTGACATTGAAGCAGTCTAGGTCGTTGGATGACAAGGAATACATGTGGCTTGATGACGTTTTATATTTAATTTGATACGGCTCTAGCAGAACATTCAATCGATCAAACCATACATTTCGTTCAGTCTGACTCCGACTTTAAATTATACGGCGATCGATATAAAATAAATGGAAATGATAAACGTTCGGATTTTAAGCATGGCAATCCGAACGTTTTTCATGGCAAATTTAGATTACGCGACGGCGGCGGGGGCGTCTCGTGGTGGGAAGCGGCTCCTCTGCCATGCTCTGTGTGTCGTCGGGCCACTGACCGACGGCGACGGCGGCGTCTTGCGCCATTGTTGGCGTACTCCTGGACATTGGCCTAGCTTCAAGGAAGGCCAAAATGTTCTGGACTTCGGAGCGAGTCAACTGGCGGGAGGAGGCGACTGGCGTTGGTGCAAGGAAGCGGTCAACGACAGCCATCCATGCCGCTGAGGGGGGCACTGGCACCCGCGTGGGGGACAGGCGCTGGCAATGGCGCGCGGAGACATTCGTGTGCACAGGCACCAGCACGGGCGCCAAGACGCTGCTGCACGCCAGCAGCGATGCAATCGCTGCGCTGGCAGGTGCACGGGCACGTGAAAGTCGGCGGGGACCTCGTGGAACCCCGTGGCATCAAGCTTGGCGACAATGTGCGGCTCCCAGCCCATCAATGCCATGGGGATGGGCGCTGGCGCAGTCGGGGTGACGGGAGCCAGAACGGGAGCGGGGAGCGGTAGCGGCGTCTTCCCGCAAAGGCGATTCAAGCTTCGTCCCCAAAGCGCCTTATGTTCTTGAGACTCCGGCTGGATGTCTTCCTCAGGAAACTGGAACACTAAGGGCAGACCATCTTGATGTGGCATGGCGTACGTTTAGGTCAGGCTAGTTGGCGGTAGACGACAGGAGAATCGGAGAGGAAGAGAGATGATTGTAGCGATACCGGGTAGTGCGGGTTGATTTTAAACTGCGGCACCGGCGACATTAAAAGTGAGAGCAGTTGGGACGACGGTGGGCGGCGGAGCCTAGTCAAAGGGCTCGCCTCCCGGTGAGTCTGCACAGCTGCTCGCCGACGCCTCCACGATAGCGGCGCGATGGTCTGCTTTCAGACGCCTGCCGTCGACTCACACGCTTGCTGGGACGGCACCTGCCGATGAGAAGCGGGGACTCGTGGCGGCACGTAAACGCCCATGGTTTCAATAGTGAAAGCGTTCGCCTTAACGTGACAGGTCTTTGTTCCTAAATACCTTGGCTCTTCATTTGTGCAACTTGTCATAAGCAGCTTTTCTCGAATTGAAGAAAAAACTTACGAAGTAATATTTGTGCCATATCACGTGACCATGCTCAGTTTCAAGAATTTATGCTCACTTTTTGATTTTCTGAAATTTAAGATCCAGGATTCGAAACAATATCATAACCTGCATCATGCAATAAATTTTCAAGCCATACATCTGTCCTGTTGTATTTCTTAAGAAAGGATTTGGTCAAACATTTTGCTTAGTTAGACTTCAGACAAGTTATATATGCAGAGTAAAAGGATAATCCCTCCATACCAGTGCATTGCCTGATATATTAACTCAAGTACTAGGCATGAACAAACGGGGTCAATTCTGTGCTCATCCTGGTGTAGTAGTAGTAGTACTAGGCAATGCAGTTGATGGGTGACCTTGACGAGCGGCGCATCGAGGAATTGAACCGTGCTCGGCACGGTAGGTAACATTGTCTAGTTAAAGCATCCCTCCGTTGTTCATCGGTAGTCATTATGGACCGGGGACATGAGGGGAATTTCCTAGGGCTGGAATTCTGGCCGCCAGATATTTAGACTTGAAACGCCGAGGCTCGACTGTTTGGGGTTGCCAAATGTGCGTACCACGCATGCCACCGAAGGACACGAGCCCGGTTTTTTTAGGATCAACACGAGCCAAGTTCTGGCTGGTACGCCGTTGGGTCCTGCCGTTCGAGAATACGAAAGGAACCTTTTAAATTGCCGTAGGAATCTATGTGTATTACAATACCCGTATTTTCCTTGCAAATACTAATCTCAACGTGGTAATTGATTTATGACGAGTTGTTGAATTAGAGTGAGTTTGTGATATAGTGATCTCAACATGGATTTCACATTTCATGGTATCCCTAGTAAGTTTTCCAATGCAGATTCAAATTTAAAAGATGAACAATACGGAGGTGAGAAAACTTTGTATGTATCAAGAATATGACCACATACACACACACAGACACACACGCACGAACACAACAACAATCCAATAAGTATAGTGCATCTGTTTTTCCAAACCATGCATGTATGACACGAATTCAAAAATACTCCTTCTATTCCTAAATACTAGTCTTTTAGAGAGTTCAACAAGTGACTACATACAGAGCAAAATGAGTGAATCTAGACTCTAAAATATGTCTATATACATTCATATGTGCCAGTCCATTTGAAGCCTCTAAAAAGACTAATATTTAGGAACGAAGGGAGTAAAATGTAAGACATCCATGGTCCTCAGTTCAATATTTAAAATGAACATGAAACTGAAACATGAATATTAAGTCTAGTACTATAGTACATGCAAATGTTGTGTTTAGGCGGAGCTATGATTGTCGGGGGTCAACCCCTCGACCTTAGATAAAATTGTGGAGCTCTGTTTAGGGTTGTTTAGATTATATTTGTCCCCACCCTCCCAACCACCGATTGGTTGTGCACCCCACCCCACCGCCCCCGGGAGAATATCGTGCCCCCATACCTTAGATGCTATATGCCGTCTGAGTTGCTTGGAGCTTGTAGATCTGAGATATAGCAGCTCACATGATGTGTCTTAATATTTTTGCAGGAAACCTTGATGAGTTTGAGAATTGCACATAATTTGTACAAAAACTACTTAGATGCCCTTTGATCCCATATCCAACGACCTCGAAGCTCGTATCACCGTAGCATCTAAGATGAAGGAGGACATCATATTCTCCTGTATGTAAGAATATCATGTGCTACCACACCTTAGATGCTTTGGTGATACAAGATCTTCGGAGGCATTGGATTTGTGACCCAACACCTCCTCGGTGGATCGAATGGTTTTTTGCAGAAAAGCCCCAAAAGAGTTCGGCCACTGCTTACAAGCACAAAGACTGCTAAGATGCCATTGGATCTCAGATCAAACAACCTCTAAGCTCGTATCACCGTAGCATGCAAGCTGTGATAGCACCTTATGTTTTCTCGCACGGGAGAGTATGAGGTGCTCCCGCACCGTAGATTCTATGGTTATACGAGTTCACTGAGATCTGACGGCCATGATGGGAGGTTTGAATGTTTTTGCAATATACGGCTGATAGAGTTTGGGAAATGCGCAGAAAGTACAAGTACTACGCATGTGCCATCGATCACCGATCATACGACCTAGATGCTCATATCACCGTAGCGGGTAATTAAGCTACGGGGAGCACCTAATATGAGCACAGGGGAGCCGTTGGATCGAAGATGCAGCGGCACCCACGAGGCCTGGATGTTTTATTTGCAAAAAATAAAACCTTTGGAGAGTTTGGAAGTGCGCATAATTACAAAGACTACTCCCAAGCCATTGGATCTCACTTCCAACTGTGTAAAAACTCGTATCACCATAGTATCTAAGCTGCGGGGTGGATGTGATATTCTATGTCGCTGTCATTTTTGTTCGTAAACTTGCAAAATACGTGTAACTCGTGCTGTTACTTGTCTAACCGCGCAAAGTGTTTGTTCAAAAAAACCATCCTACACTGAAATATCGGAACAACACACGGGGGTCCCACTTGTCATTAATCAAATTTGGACCTAAAACTAACAAATTTGAAAGACGAGATTCGAACTGGCAACCTGGACTACAAAGCGTAAGTCGATAGCCTGAAAAAACGAACGGTTGTTGGCTTTGTCCCATAACTTGATTTTATATAGTACTTGCGTTGAGTAGAGTAAAGGGAGTGCCTCGTCAACACGTGCGTGACTGTTGTCTCACTTACTAGTGGGTCCCAGGTCTGCGATCTCAATCTCTCTTCTCTCCATCGTCTAACCTTTGCACGGGCACACACGAAGAGCGGCGCTAGCTTGCCGTGGTGTTATTACAACTAAAAAAAGCTTGGAAAATAGAAGAATCGCCTAGAACAAGAGATGTTGTGGCTGGTCGAGACGGAGCTAACCACATCTATCCTCCGTGCCACGTTTGCATGATGAAGCTGTGTGGCTAGTGGGGTGTTTTCGGTCGACTGGCTGGGTCCCGAGGTCGAACCATAGGTACTACGTCTGATACAGTATATTTTTACACGCACATTTTTCCTCCGTGCCGAGACGTGGCACACCCTACCGCGCGGTTTCGGGGTCCTCCCGGGTGGTGCACGTATATATTTTTCCTAACGCGGGACGCCCTACCGCGCGTTTTTTGGGTCCTCCTCGGTCGTAGCGCCGAAGCAAGTAAATGAGTCATCAAATCATGAAAGACCACCTTTCCCGCCGAGTACATCAGTGAAGCACGGTGTCTAGCTAGTTGGGCTAGTTCGACCGATTAGCTAGGCCGCCGCCACATTTGTATTTTCACCCCTGTTTTATCTACTTGCCGGCATGTAAATTTAAATATCCACCGCGGCGTTGCTCTGGTGTTTGGGTGCGGCAGGATTTTTAATTTTTTGATTGACGGGAGCAAGCGCGGCAGGATTTTAAATTTTTTGATTGATGGGAGTAGGCGCGGCAGCAAGTAGTCATGATGACTCTGCCTGTAAAAACCTTTGCTCTCGATGTGAGAAGTCGCCGACCGGTGTTTTACCGTGGTGAAAACCAAAAGATTCCCGCTCCCTCCGCCTTCCCGTAGATTGCATTGCCTTTCAGCCGTTACACCCTTTGCTTCCTCTCCCCATTGCTTCTACGGTGCCATGGCGGCGCAGCAGATCACGGAGTCTGTGGTGAGGCGCCGACAGGAGCTCCATGCCAAGGATGCGGAGCTCGGGGCCAAGGACGTGGAGCTCCGTGAGCTCAAGGAGGAGAGGAGTGCCATGCTCCTCCGTTATGTGCGGGAGTTCACGGAGCTTCAAAAGCGGCAGGCGTCCACCACAAAGATGCTCGAGGCGTCGGCGGCATTGCTGCAGAAAGCGGGAGATACGATAGGCTGTCAGAGGAGCCGGCTGGAGCGCGAGCGGGACGATCATGACGAGGTCCAGGATCGCCTCAGCCACTTGGTGAACCAAGTTGCCACGCACGTGTCGCGGCTGCGCGATGCCTACCGTCGTGCCAGTGCGACGATGCCGGCCGTCGGGCTAAACCCGTTCGACCACTCGGTCGACTTCAACGAGCTGCGGCTTCCTGACCTGGTCTCCTTCTTCACCTATATCTCTGAGGAGCTGAGCCGTCTCCGCATGATGGTGGGGGCTGAGCTGGACAAGGAGGGGTTGCGGGCTGGCGTCGCCGTTGCCGGGCGAATCCTTTCAGGGCTCCCTCACCGGAATCCATTCGTGCCATTGGACGCCATCTTTGACGAGCTAGCTCCCGTCGACCGGGAGCGGGGCTCTACAGGCGGTTGCACCCTGCATCACCAACGTTGTGCGCCTCGAGAAGCAGAGGGACTTCGGTGGTGTTTAGGCGCCCTCTACATGGGCATGTCCATGTCTCGGCGCAACATGACCGTTGGATCAAACTCAGACGGTGCAGATCAGTCAATATAGCACAAAGCGTGTGGGTGTGTTTGGTTGCATTCTCATCTCAATATAGTTGTTTCCTCTTCGTGTATTTTTGTGAACCTACTAGTGTGGACTCCTGCACCCTTCATGCACTCTGCCAAACACCCAAAAGTGGGTCGAGAAGGGAACTTTTGCTCCCATCCCGTGCACCCTTCATACACCCTGCCTAACACTATTCGTGCTTCATATGGTTCATGTTTCGTGGAGTACTATAGCACCGTACTCTCCGTGCACTGTGGACCTAGTTCTGTTAACATTGATCTCACCATTCATTCTCGACCGGACAGTCGAAAAAGCGGTACTATGTTACATATAGGAGTAGTTGACATGCGCACAACATCATTTGTTATCGTCATATCTTACTACACTAGCAACAAGATTGTGTAGTACTGACGTATGAACCACTGCACATGCCTAGTAGTAGGAGCACTGTGTATGTTCAAGTGGCTGCCGTGTTTCGCACTCCTCCGTCGTAAGAGTGGAAATGCTTGATGTAATCATTTTTTTCTTCAGAATGAAAAATAGTTGACACACTCTACCGTGGGGATCCTCCTCCAGCTATGCACTAAATTACTCACTTTCGCCGACGTGTGGGACAACCAGCACCTGGGTCCACAAGCCATGCACTAAATTACTCCATAGTAGAGTGACGGTAGACTACCCCGATCGAACCGCCGCAGTAATTCCCAATGAGCCGGCAAATCACAAAACCCCCTCCTTTCCAACAGTAAGTTGGACGCACGAAGCAACCATCATTTCACTCTTCTCTCTCAGCTTCCTCTCTTGAAGAAAACCCCCACTCGCTTCGCTTCTCCCTCATCTCGTTCCTCCTTTCACTCTTCTCTCTCAGCTTCCTCTCTTGGATGGACGCCGAGCACCGGCCGACGTGATGTCTATGGCTCTGGCCAAAACCGTCGAGGCTCATGGTACGAAGAAGCGCAAGCACCCCGCCGAGACTACCGCAGACAAGCTCAAAGCCATCGCCCTGTCCAAGCCCCCCTCTACGGGATGCCTCATTAAGCAAGTCCAGGTAATGTCTCTTGTTGATGATCTTTTTCTCGATCTTGATCGTGTTTTTTCATCTAACACGCTTGATTACTAATCGGTAGTACAACTTTCTGGGTGATCTTGCATGTGATTTTAGTGTGCCAAATGACGGTTCTAAATTCCTCTTTAGACCAAAACATGCGAGAGGTTGACACTGGTTTCTTATAGATTACTTTCAACTACTCCCTCTGTCCCAAATTTCTTGTCTTAGAGTTGTCTAGATACGGATGTATCTAATACTAAAGTGTGACTTGATACATCCGTATATAAACAAATCTAAGAAAAGAATTTTGGGACGGAGGGAGTACTTTATGAACATCAATGCTACCTTTTAAGAGGGTATATTTGCCTCAGTAACTTGTGTTATGGATATTGCATGTAATCCTTCTGCTCTCATGCCTTTGAAGACATGTTCTAGTGTCTTTGTTCACTCATTTATGTGCGTATATGTAGTCATATATGGAGTATAATATCGAAAATCATCTTATATTTCTGAACGGAGGTAGTAATAAAATATGGTTTCTGTTTGAATTAGAACCAGGTCCGCGGTGGAGATGAAGTTCTCAAAGTCATGTCGTGAACTGGAAGACCTGATGATGAGTTCTCTTCTTGAACTATCCAAATTTGAGTCCTTTTCGCCACGTGTCCTGAACTAGAGTTTTCCTGTAGCATTGTTGTCGAGCGTGTTCTCGAGGCTGTACTTGACCACAACAATTTCTCGGCTGTGCCTTCGATTCTGAAGGGTGTGGTTCTTGTAAAGCTTCCCAACAAATCTGATCTGACCTGCCTTCATCATCATGTTTATGAGTGGAAAGACCACTCTGTTAGGTTCTCCAAGGTAGACAAGATGGTGATGGTGCATGTAGACATCTCACACGAAGTCCATGACCTAGTCAGTTATGCGGGTTTCATCCTGTAGGTCGGTGGCAAGAAATAGTCTGCAGAGTTTAGTTAGTGCAACTTTGCTTGTCTGTAGTAAGTACTATTGTTCAAGATTACTTGATTTGTGTTTTGAACCTGTATTGTTTATTAGTACTGCCGCTTTTGGTGTGTGGTCAGTCCTGAGAACGGTCTATGTTAATGTCTGTCCACTCAATTCAGTCTATATATTTTGAAGTATCCAGATCATATTTTTTGTGAGGACGGTTTATGAATTATGGTTACACTCCAATATTTGTATGCATTGCAGTGTTTATCGCACCCAACAGGATTCTAGTCCCATGGATGTTCGGTCCATACGATTTGTCATGACCTTTGGACTGTCCTGCTTGTGGGAGTAGGCGGGGGCCCTGCATGCCACGCGTAGTTGGACGATCAATCTTCTGTTTAGTACTTCAACATAGTGATTTCCTGGTAAGGATTCGCTCGTGTCACATCAAGTAAATCTTATTGATTTACTGTCTAAATCTTATTGATTTAATGTCATGTTTTCTTTCTTTTCCTGCAATTTTATGATGCAGGTTTTGCCATGTGACATTCATCATAGAATAAACCATTTGGTTTGGCTATTTTTGCAGGTTTCACTTCTTATGTCGTGTCAGTAATGAAGGCACAGTCCATCACTTATATTACTGGAAAAAATTGGATCAGTCTGTTGTCTGAGTACAAGCTGAATCCCTATGATGAACTGCAGTTTGGTTTAACAAAACGCCACAATTAGTCCTTCTCGCGTTTAAAAGAAATGAAGAAAAAAACTGGATCACAGTCACGAAGCCTAGTCAAGTTAGAAAGCTGATCATAGCAGACTGCATACGATCGCACTGTCTCAAGACAGATAGATCACCGGCAGATTGCTCTAGCATCGACAATGGGCAAAGACTCACCGATCGGTGAGGATTGGGCACCGACCGCGTCGGTGATCGGTCTGATCTACGGAGGATCGGGCATCGACACCGCACCTGCTCCGACACGGCACCAGCTCTACAAGGAGCACCATCTCCGGCAAAGAAGAAGCTTCGCACTGCACCAACACTTGCACTTGCATCCGCTTCCGCCCATGCGGTTGCACCAAAGAATGTGATCGGCTGCAGTTCGCACTTCATATACCAAAGTCCTTACAAAACCGACATGTCCACCTTCTTGGTAAGCATTGGCCGCCCAAGTGCTTCGTTCTTTTTTCTTTCCATGTTGTTTCACATGATTCACTGTGTTGATCTAACTATTTGGGTATGTCTTCTTGTTTGCAAACAGAGAATTCCTAGAGCAATGATGGAGTCGTTCAACAATCCAGGCGATCATGCCAAGTTTCTCTTACCATGCGTAGCCTTGGTGTGAATGAACCTGCTCAATATACCGTAAGTACAAAGGATGGTCTCATGATGATTGATGCTAAAGGATGGTCAAGGTTCAAATCTAAATCATATCTTGCGGTAGGGGATGATGTCAAAATCAAACTTTCTCGGCAAGGAGAGCTGGTCAAAATCAACTTTGAAATTCTTCACTAGCAAAGACACAACCGCCGAATCGATCTATCCTCCGAGAGATTTTGATGTAATAATCTGGCATGGTGAAACAAGTGTCCTGTGTGTATAAGTAGTACGATAGTATTATTTATCACATGGTATATCGTTGATAGAATTGCAACTCTGATTGCTGGTTAGGAACTGTCGTTCGATTTCATTCCAACAGCTGCCGTGCTTTATTCAGTTTTGTGTATTCGCCTTGCGGCAGCATCTAAAACCAGCGCCGTACCGATCGCTTGCAATATGAAAAGCGCTGAGGTAGAACACATGGTCCCCCAAACATGCAGGGCCGGCCTGTGGCCCAAAGTCCAGAACCGTGAGCCTATCTGAGTATTATATTCTCAGCTGAACCCCCATAAAAAAAGTTGAACCCCCATAATGCCCGTGCGTTGCAGAGGGAGTATATTTCTCAGCAAGGTGAGCCTGTGATATAAAAGATTTGTATATTTCTTTCTGAGGAGTATCTCTCTGTCAAAATATATATTTATGTGTAACTAGTTACTCCTGTCTTTCTACTTCCTTTCGCTGATATGTGGGGCAACCGGCAACGGGGTCCACGTGCCATATGCACAAATTAGAGTGCACAACTTCATGGTAGACACACCCCGGTCATAGCACCGCAGTAATGCCCAATGAGCAATGAAATCACAACCCCCCCCCCCCTTTCCAGCTTAAGCAGTAAGCTGGACGGACGAAGCGGCAATATTTCACTGGGCCTGAATCCCCTTCTCCCCCGTCTGCTTGTTCAGAGAAAACCCCCTCCCGGCGATTGCATAGGGCTTTCTCATGGAGAACCAGGTACAAATTCTTCATCCATCCCCGATAAATCCAAGTCCCTTGGTCGCAGGTAATCCTAGGATGGCAGCCGCCGTAGTTGATGCATTTTTTCTACCTCTTGAATCTAGTGTGTTTCATTTGCGATTGCCCAAAGTGCGAGTACCCTCTGAGGTTTCTGCGCCCTCGGCGAGACACCACACTTGTTCCTTCTCATCCTAACAC
The DNA here is from genome assembly GCA_021605145.1 of Aegilops bicornis. Classification (NCBI taxonomy): domain Eukaryota; kingdom Viridiplantae; phylum Streptophyta; class Magnoliopsida; order Poales; family Poaceae; genus Aegilops; species Aegilops bicornis. The sequence continues at coordinate 273,403,023 of CM038675.1, read as the reverse complement.
AACATTTTGAAATGCGCACAGTATGTTCCTAGAATCCTCTTTTCTATCCGGGAGGGTGGGGGTTTTTTGAACATGCTGTGTTCTCATATTATTTTTCCTGCAGTGTATTATTTGCTCTGCCAGAACACATGTACTCAAGATGCTCGGCCTTTCCATAACTGAATACACTAGTTTAATGGTCACAGTGAAGACAAGCCATGGATATAAGTTTCGAGTTGGGTTCATGAACCAAGAAGATCGCTGTTTTTTTATGGCCGAACTTGGATAAACTTTCTCAAGTGTTACGGACTGAAAGTTGGCGCACGAATGTTGATGGAAATAGCAGAACCTGGTCTCATCTTCACTGCGATCTTCCACCCCGATGTCGTTTCAATTGTTCATCCATGTTAGTTTTGTATCTGGTTCTTGCTTGGTTCCTCGATTACTTCTTAATCCACCTATTATGTCTAACTAATCACAATTTAACTTTAGAAGTAGCAACGAATCTCTCACGAAGATGCTACTTCTAACTAATATTTTCTTATAATTGGTGGCACGTGTAGATTTTTTCAGAGTTAAGCAGTCTGCTCATTTGTTACTCTGTAATAACTCGGCTGTTACTAATGGCACTGAAGTTGACTGGATCGACATCCACAAGTTCCTAGAAATTATTGCTCGTCTTGAGGTCCTTGTGGGGCGTTTAAATGGTGGAAGGCCACGTGGGATATGTGTGCCACTGCTGCACTGGTTGAACAGGTCCAACTATGCCGAGAAACTTATGGTACGAGCTGTGTTCTGTTATATATGTTGTTCATAAACTATTTCTTATACACGGTTTTACAGTTGTGATCTTCTTGAAACAGGAACTGCCGAGTTCTATTGTTCCTACACAGATGTCTGACCATGGTCGGGTCAGACTTGCGCTTGGTCACAACATGATGTTTATGTCAACCTACTCAATTCCCCTTGGAGGTGAAAAAATACTTATTCATGGGTGGTCTCAAATAATGAAGGCCCGTCCATCTTGGAGAACATGACAGAAGATTATGTTCATGCTTTTCCATGGCTCTAAAGCGAATATCCTGTTTATTGACCATGTTGCGAGATGAAGCCGCTTTCAGAAGGTTGTGGATGCGCGAGGTGGCGCCTGGGCCTTGTCCTGGGGCTTGGCGGCCTCACCCTTGGTTAATCAGAGGCAAAGTAGCACTGCTCGAGGCGTGCTTTATGCAGTTGAACTGTATAAGTACTCATACCGCTTTCAGCTTTGGTTGTTAAGTGCCCTGCTGGTTTCAGTTTAGGTTGTTAAGTACTCCTGCTGCTTTTACGATCGTCGTGTTTCTTTAGTCCTGTCTTCCTCCGGCCAAAAACCAAACTAGCGCCGGGGGCCGCCGCTTCCGCCTCCACGGTTGGCTACGCCAACAAGCATGCATCGCCGCCCCACCGTCTCCTAAATCGTTAACGCCGACGTCCTCCGCGCGCTTTGGTGCACTCGCCACGGCGCCGACCTCTCGCGTTTTCAACATGGTCAACAAACAATAGGAATCGGCAGAAGTACGTGGAGAGGATGACAGTAGGGGCCCACCACGTCAGCGTATGGAAAAATAAAATCCTTCCTCCTAATGTTTTCCTGACATCTGAGACCCACGACATTGTGAGCGTATATAGTCAATAGACAAAGAGAACAACACAAGATCGGCTGACACCTGGGACGTAGCTACTCGAGCAGTATTTATTTTGTTTGGTATTGTTGAGACGGAGCAGGGTTTGAACTGGGCTGTGGCCCGTCTAGCCCAGGCTTATATTTTATGTTCACCATGTGACCAGCCCAGCTATACTTTTCTTTGTGAAAATGAGCCCAGTTTATTTTTTCTGAAGAATACCCAATCCAGGCCTACTTATTTTTCTCATACGATGGGCTGCAACTCTTTCAAGACGCCTGCAAATCTTGAAAGTAATATGAAATGGGTTGTAAATATAAAAACAGATGACAAATTGGTAATTACTTTATAATTTCTGATTTTTTTTCACATTTTCAGATTCCTATTTCACTGGGCATTAACCTAATTTAAATATATCTTTAAAGTACTTTAAATCTGGCTCGACATTTCGGTATTAAAAATAGTTATTGGCCCTGGCCAACCAAAAAAACGACTGCAATAAATTGCATAAGAAGTTGCCATGAGCTATATATATAAATTATTAGAAAAAAAGAGGGAGTGGTCTGACTTGTGGGCCTGTTTAATTGACGCGTATGCAAGATTTTTATAGTTATTACATACGTCAACAAATGATTCTAGCACACGTAACCGTTGGATGTCAATCCAACGGCCGTCGTGTTTCTTCAATCTCTGATCTTCTTGCTCCAGCCGCCAAAGCAGCACCGGCGGGACCGCCTCCTCCCGCCTCCCGTGGCCGGCTGTGTTGCCGCGCAGGCCTCAGCGCCTGCTACTACTCCCACCGCTGGCCAGGGCATCCCTCTACTCACCCACACCCCCTGTTATTCTGCGGCGACGACAGCCTCACACCGCAGCCGAACTGGTGAACCCTCAGATTCTCTCCGCTGGCTTCCACTGCCGCGTCTTTCCCGGCTCCGCGTTGTCCCCTTCCTAGGCCTCGCCGCCGTCCACCGCCGTGGTGCTCTCGGTGCGGCGTGGTCAATGTGGTCAACGATCGACTTCCATCGAAAGAGTACTGTACGTGGAGAGGCTGACAGCTGGGTCCACGGTAGCCGCAAGGATGTGCCTCCTTATTACGCCGAAAATAATTATTCCTCCACCTGACAGCAGAGACCCACCGGACGGGCCACCAGTATTTCATGAAAAAAACATTTGCCCCTGACTGTTGGGACCCACAGGACGGGCCACCGTATTTCACGAAAAAAACGTTCCCCCCGCTGTCAGCTCGGACCCACCGGAAGTGTCTCCTTATTACGCACAAAAAAATGAATACCCCCTGCTAGCTGGAACCCACCTTGGTGGGAGGCTGACTTGTGGGGCTACTAAGTTGACTGGGACGGATGCTTTTGTCAACTTTAGTCAATATATGAACGATTCTAGCTCCAGTGACCGTACGATGTCCATCCAACGGCCGTAGTGCTTCTTCAACCTCTGGTCTTCTTGCTCCAGCCGCCCAAAGCAGCGCCGGCCGTGCCGTTTGCTCCTGCCGCCCGTGGCCGGCTATGATGCCGCGGAGGCCTCACCGCCCCTACTACTCCCACCGCTGGCCAGACCATCCCTCTACGCACCCACACCCCCTGTTATTCTGCGGCGACGGCAGCCTCACACCGCAGCCGAACGAGTGAACCCTCATACTCCTTTACGCATGGGCATCCACTGCCGCGTCTTCCCCGGCTCCGCGTCGTCCCCTTCCTAAGCCTCGCCGTCGTCCACCGCCCTAGTGCTCTCGGCGCGGCGTGGTCAACGTGGTCAAGGAATGGCTTCCATCGGACGTGGATTGTACGTGGAGAGGCTGACAGCTGGGTCCACGACCGCAACAAGGAAGTGCCTCCTTATTACGCGGAAAATAATGATTCATCCACCTGACAGCTGGGACCCACCGGACGGGCCACTATATTTCACGAAAAGAACGTTTCCCCCTGACTGCTGGGACCCACCAGCTTCATCTTCGCATGCAAGGAAGTGCGTCCGGGCAAAAAAATGATTCGCCCCCCTGACTGCTGGGACCCACCAGCTACACCTTCGCATGCAAGGAAGTGCGTCCGGGCAAAAAAAAACGATTCGCCCCCTGACTACTGGGACCCACCGGCTACATCTTCGCACGCAAGGAAGTGCGTCCGGGCAAAAAAAATGATTCGCCCCGATTGCTGGGACCCACCAGCTACATCTTCGCACGCAAGGAAGTGCACGGCGGTCGGGACCCACCGGTCGAAGCGTGCGTGGCGTGGTCATTCTCGTCGCGAACGCACGTACGTACATACTGGTCGTTGTAGAGGCGCGCACGTGCCATAGTAGAGGCGCGCACGTAGCATGTACACGCACGTACAGCCAGCCAGGGTGCAAGAAAGAAAATACGGCCACGTATGTGTACATACGGGTGGGGTCTCGAACGCCTACTCGCGCATACGTACGGCCAGGGCTCGTGTACATGGCTGGGTCAGAATGGAGAAACAATGTCGTCATCGTGTTCATGGGGAGGCAACGGAGTGCGTCATGTTCATGGGAAGGCAACGGAATGCGTCGTGTTCATCGAGAGGCAACAGAACGCGTGGGAGCCAACCTGCTGGGTCGGAACGGAATGCGTGGTCGTGTTCATCGGGAGGGCTTGGACGGAACACGCGATGGAAATGAGGCCTGGCGTACCGCACAACGGAGGAAACGGACCTCCTACGTTCGGAACGGGGTCCTGTTGATCGGGAGGGGTGTGGCGTACCGCAAAATGGAGGAAACGGACCTCCTACGGTTGAAACGGGGGTCCTGTTGATCGGGAGGGGTGTGGCGTACCGCAAAACGGAGGAAATGGACCTCCTACGGTTGAAATGGGGGTCCTGTTGATCGGGAGGGGTGTGGCGTACCGCAAAAAGCATTTAAACGGACTTGTGTTGGAGCGCTTCTGATCAAACGGGGTCCTGTTCATCGGGAGGGTGTGGCATACCGCAAAAGCAGGACTCCACGGGATACTATTCATCTCCACCGTCGACCTCCTCCAGCCTCCACGGCCTACCGTCGACCTCCTCCAGCCTCCACGGGCTCCTGTTCATCCAGCCTCCACCGGCGCTTACTCCACCGCTCTCGCTCAACCACCCCTCCACCGTCTCTGTTCATCCAGCCCTCCACACCACGGGGTCTGTTCAACCACCCCTCCACCGCTCTCATCGTTCATCCAGCCCTCCACACCACGGGTCCTGTTCAACCACCCCTCCACAGGCACCCCTCCACCGCTCATCGCTCATCCAGCCCTCCACACCACGGGGTCCTGTTCATCCAGAGGCAAACGCCACCGCCACTGTTCATCCAACCCCAGCAACGCCATCGCTCATCCTAGAGACGGCATCGATCGGCTTGATTAGAAGCGATGGCGAAGGAATCGCTCGATCGGGTTCAGTTAACAACCATCGATCGATCGCTCGGGTTCAGTAACGCGTAGCCTGCAGTGGAATCGCACGGGTTCAGTTAGAGCCCAACGCCTCGCTCGGGTTCATTTAGAACCAATGCCTCGCACACATGCGTGTATGTGTACGAGAGAAACGCGCATCGCTCGGCCCCCGACCTCCCACCGTAACCGGGAACTCCTCGAAATTTTCCTCCCCCTCGCTTCTACCACGGTTTTTTCCGTCATGGACGGCTCAAAGAATGTCATGCAGCTGTGTCTCTGGCCCGCCCAGGACGAAAAGCCCATTTTCTGTCATGATTTTTTGTCATAGAAGTAGGAACCCCTATCTCATATTCATCTATGATGATGCCGGGTTTTGTCACAATTATCGTCATAGAAGTGTCATATGTATGACAGAAAAAAAATCCGTTCGGCCCAAAATGTCACGGATGTGTCTTTTTTTTGTAGTGATAGGGATTGGCACACGTTTTCGTCTTGACTCTCCGGTGGAAACTTTGGGGCACTCTTTGAAGTACTTTGTGTTGGTTGAATAGATGAATCTGAGATTGTGTGATGCATATCGTATAATCATACCCACGGATACTTGAGGTGACATTGAGTATCTAGGTGACATTAGGGTTTTGGTTGATGTGTGTCTTAAGGTGTTATTTTACTACAAACTATAGGGTTGTTTGTGACACTTATAGGAATAGCCCAATGGATTGATCGGAAAGAATAACTTTGAGGTGGTTTCGTACCCTACCATAATCTCTTCGTTTGTTCTCTGCTATTAGTGACTTTGGAGTGACTCTTTGTTGCATGTTGAGGGATAGTTATATGATCCAATTATGTTATTATTGTTGAGAGAACTTGCACTAGTGAAAGTATGAACCCTAGGCCTTGTTTCCTAGCATTGCAACACCTATACAATTTACCATTGTATTGGGTGTGTTGGGGACACAAGAGACTCTTTGTTATTTGGTTGCAGGGTTGTTTGAGAGAGACCATCTTCATCCTACACCTCCCATGGATTGATAAACCTTAGGTCATCCACTTGAGGGAAATTTGCTACTGTCCTACAAACCTCTGCACTTGGAGGCCCAACAACGTCTATAAGAAGAAGGTTGCGTAGTAGACATCAGCCACAAAACGGTTTGAAATAATGATAAAGTCAGAACATAACATCTCACCAAAAAAGCTGTTAGTGGATGTAACTTATTTTGTGTGAGTATTTCACCCTTGTGGTTCAGGGTTGTAACTGATTGTACAGAGCCGGGTATAGTTCTTTTGTACAGCTACTTTGGGGTATTCGGGGGAGGAACCCGCCTTGCAATGCCGAAGATAATCTGCGCGCCGGACATATCGTCATTGAAGCCTGGTTCAGGGGCTACTGAGGGAGTCCTGGATTAGGGGGTCCTCGGACGTCCGGGCTATGTGACGTGGGCCGGATTCATGGGCCGTGAAGATACAAGATGGAAGACGTCCCCCCGTGTCCGGATGGGACTCCCCTTGGCGTGGAAGGCAAGCTTGGCGTTCGGATATGAAGATTCCTTCCTCTGTAAACCGACTCTGTGCAACCCTAGCCCCCTCCGGTGTCTATATAAACCGGAGGGTTTAGTCCGTAGAGGCAATCATAATCATACAGGCTAGACATCTAGGGTTTAGCCATAATGATCTCGAGGTAGATCAACTCTTGTAACCCCTATACTCATCAAATTCAATCAAGTAGGAAGTAGGGTATTACCTCCATCAAGAGGGCCCGAACCTGGGTAAACATCGTGTCCCCTGCCTCCTGTTACCTTCGATCCTTAGACGCATAGTTCGGGACCCCCTACCCAAGATCTGCCGGTTTTGACACCGATAGTAGGGCCCTCCACCCAGCCTGGCGACAAAACAGCCTCCCCGCCATCGATCAGGATTGGATATTGGGCTATGTCCCTTCCGGCTGGACAGTCTGGCTCTGACCAGGAGATTCTTCCGTGCCCCGTGGCAGAGAGTGGCCGTTTGGCCAGTTGCCTATTGGCTGGCTCGCTTGATTTGGTGGGATCAACTCCAACTTCGCTGGGGCCCGCAAGGCATGCAGATGGGACGCAGCCATGCATGTCGAAGGAGGGCTGGTTTTTGGTCAGTTTGTCTGAAAATGCAGACGCACCATCTACCCCGGTGGTGTAGGTACAGACGCAACCTTCCTTCCAGGACCAAGTGGACCAACTATGCTCAGGACTGCGGCAAGCTCTCACCCCACTCCTTGCGCAGCCGCAAGCTAGGGCGGTCCCTAAGTAGCAAAAGAGGCCTAGGCAGAAGAGGCCGCAAATTACCACTCCGTGTCATAGTGTTCGGCTGGCCAAATCAGGGCGTGGGTCCAGGACATCTAAGCAACAAGCAGTCCTCATCCAGAAGCTTTGTCTTGGCACTAGAAGGTAATGTGATCAGTGACGTGGCACTAGAAGCATACGTGGAATTGTTTGATAAACCGTTGTTGGACTGCCACATCAAGGCGATCCTGGCTCTGTTTGGATGGGACGCCTCGACTCTACCGTTGTTGGGCGATGATGAGTTGGTTATGCAGCGCCAGTAGTGTCGCCTTGCCATGGTAGAGGTAGGCCTTCGCTATGTCGTCACAACCCCCGAAGATTCTTGTGTGGAACATGCGTGGATTAAACTCTCTGGCACGACGGAGCTCGGTATACCAAGTGGTGGCTACTTCTTGTGCAAGCATAGTGTGTCTTCAAGAGACTAAGATGGAAGTTATCACGGCGGATGTTGTAAGGCAATGTCTTGGAAATAAATTTGACGGTTTCTATTATGCTCCCGTGGTGGGTACTCGTGGTGGGCTTCTTCTAGCTTGGGACAGTTTGGTGGTCTCTATCTCTAACAGACATCTCACGGCCAACACGGTTACTGGCCTCGTTACCCAAGAGGGGACGCCCATGTGGTGGCTCACGGGTGTATATGGACCCTAGGGTGATGCGGAGAAGATTGAATTCCTCCAAGAGATTAGGGACGTACGGGATCTTCATGCTGGTGCTTGGACAGTTGTCGGTGACTTCAACTTGCTTGTAAATCCCGAGGACAAGAACAGGGCCACTTTCAACCACAGGATGATGGCGAGGTTCCGAGCCTTCCTAAACCAGATGGAGATCAAGGAACATTATCTCAATGGACGATGTTACACTTGGTCGAATGAAAGGAGGAATCCAACCATGGAGACGATATACCACATCTTCGTAACTAACTCCTGGGAAGATATATTCCCGAGGAACTTGCTAACTGCCATGAGTACGGCAACCTCTGACCACTGCCCATTGCTCGTTGACCTCGATGCTGAATTTCAGATTGGGTGACGCTTCAAGTTTGAAAGTTTCTGGCCCAAGGCCGATGGTTTCATGGACACAGTGCGTGAGGGCTGGCAAGCGGTTCCATCTCAAGGAAATCCATTTGTGGTCTTGGATAATAAACTTCATGCCACGGCAAAAGCCCTACAAAGCTGGAGTGATAGGTGGATTGGAAATGTTCGCTTGCAACTATCAATCACAATGGAGGTTATCGGGAGACTTGATGTGGCCGCGGAGTCGAGATCTCTCTCAGATGAGGAACATGCCCTGCACAAGCTGCCAAAGAAAAAGTTATTGGGGTTGTGCTTGCTCGAAAGGACTATCGCGAGGCAAAGATCACGCTTGCTGTACCTCACTGAAGGTGACGCCAATACGACATTCTTTCAAAGGCAGGCCCGGCATAGGCAACGTAAGAATGTGATCATGGCTATGCAACATAATGGCGCGATGTACACTGCACAGGAAAATGTTGCATATATGGTGGATAATTACTACACTGACCTACTCGGCAGAGCTCCACCTAGGGAGGTGACGATCAACTTGGATTTGCTCAACCTTCCCTCCCTGGATCTTGCGAGCCTTGAAGAGCCTTTCACACCGGAGGAAGTGGAAAATACCATCAAGACGATGCCCCTAGATAAAGCTCCCGGTCCGGACGATTTTACTAGCAACTTTTTGCCAACTGTTGGCACATCATCAAGGACGATTTCAAGCGGGCGTTGGCACTTGTTTCTCTCCTTCCAAAAGTGGCCGGAGCATGGATATAAAAGATTTTTGGCCGATCAGCTTGGTTAATAGCCCGATCAATTTTTTTGACAAGATCCTTGCCACAAGACTTGTTGTGGAGCTTCTGAAGCTCGTGGGATGCGACCAAAGCGCATTTGTGAAAGGGTGTTCTCTCCACGATAACTTCATGCTTGTGCAGTGCACGACACAGCGCCTGCATGCTTTGGGGAATCCAGCGGCCCTGCTCAAACTCGACATCACCAAAGCATTTGACTCCATACAGTGGCCGTTCTTGATCGAGGTCTTGCGTCGACTGGGCTTTGGACACAAGTGCCTGACTTGGATTTTTGGACTCCTAGCCACCTCCTCCACGCGGATCATGATTAATGGCCGCCCCGGCAAGCCACTCTTGTCGTGTCAAGGCTTTAGACAAGGAGACCCACTGTCGCAGATGCTATTCATCCTCTCCATGGAACCTCTCTATGCACTCTTCCAGTATGCTTCTGAGCATGGCCTTCTAGCACCTTTGGCTCGTTCTGGCATGCAACCGCGTGTCTCCATGTTTGCGGATGACGGCGTCGTATTCATCAGGTCAACTGAACTTGAGGCAGCCACCTGCAGGACGATCTTGTGTCTGTTTGGCCAAGCTTCCGGTGTGTCTGTCAATATGGCCAAGAGTACGGTGCTCTTTCTCAAGACGAGATCGAGCTTCTTTCCACTATGTTGGGATGCCCTACCGCTGGTGGATCGAGTGGGCGACAGTTTGCTTCTCTGGAAGGCGGCGACTATGCCGAAAAGCGGACGGCTACTTCTAATCCAGTTGGTGCACTGTGCAATCCCAGTCCATTCCATGTTAGTGCTTGATCTCCATGCGAACACTCTTGTGGCCCTTAACAAGATTTACCGAGGTTTTCTGTGGTGCGTTAAAAAAGATGCGAGAGGGGGCAACTGCGCCGTTGCTTGGGACGCAGTGTGCACGCCCAAATGGGCGGGTGGTTTGAGGATCCCGAATCTGCAATGGCTTAACAAGGCCCTGCGAGCCAGATGGGCTTGGCTGCAGCGAGCAGACTGATCAAGGCCGTGGGCTGAGTTTAACATTCCTGTACCGGCGGAAGCTCTGGACTTAGTTCACGCGGCGGCACACACTACAATTGGCTATGTCAAATCTACCCTTTTCTGGGATGCTAGATGGATCAACGGGTGGAGAATTAAGGAGATTGCACCCATAGTACATGGCTTGATTCCGGATCGGATAAGAAGATCAAAGTTAGTTGTCGATGCTCTACTCAATGATAGCTGGGTTGGCGACATTGGCCCCAACCTTTCGCCCCAAGAACTGCACGAGTTCTTGCGGTTATGGCCCCTGATCTTGGGAAGTCACCTTACGAATGACGTTGAGGACGTGGTGACATGGTCTTGGGAGAAGGACGAACAGTTTTGGCTAGATCAGCCTATGCCGCAGGATTCATGGGGCGTGTGGTCTCCCCATCAGCGGCGTTCACCTAGAAGTCGAAGGCGCCTTTGCAACGTCGTTTTTTCGCTTGGCTTGCCCTCAAGAACAGATGCTGGACATCGGACCGGTTGGCCCTCCGTGGACTACCTCACCAGGACTCTTGCCCTCTTTGCAACCAACATGACGAAACCATTCAGCACCTCCTAGTTGGCTGTGTCTTTGCTAAATAGGTTTGGCAATTGATGGGGAACATCACGGGCAGGCCTGACTTCGAGCTCCATGATGGAGAAGGGCTTGGCGATTGTTGTCTTCGTCAGGATCGTTGCTCTGCCCATTGGAAGTCCACTCGCGCTAAATGCCTAGTTGGGATGTGGATTATTTAGAAGCATTGAAATGACATCGTGTTTAATGGGGCTGTCCCGTCTCTCACCACGGTCTTACTTAGGATTAGAGAGGAGGATGACCTGTGGGTTAGGGCTGGCCTCATGAAAGGCAACACAGTAGGTTTTGAAGTAGAGGACGGTGGGCTGGATCGTGAGTAGTGACTAGATTGCGTGTGTTGGGTTCTACGGTAGGGTGCGTCGACTGCAAATTAAAATTTTCCTACGCGCAGAACATCCAGGAACATGCTACGGGAGATGGATCACAGTTCGTTACCACTAGACGCGCAGTGCCGTGCAATGAAGAAGAGTTGGGCGGTCGTCGTCGCGTGGATCGTCTCCTCCTCGTCCGATCTCCCTCGAACAGTCGGTCGTCCGATCCCACATACGAGTTCACTGGAGCGGCGCAAGTGCACCGCCTCTAACTGTATCCGCGCGTGCAGGAGGAACACCGTACGACGGACTACTAGGTCCAATCACACAGTCGGCAGCAAGTGGAGGTGGCTATTCGCAACACATGCAAACCCTAGTCGCAGCCGAAGCGATCAACCGCATGAGTGTGCCACACCTCCACTTTATATAGGCATCCGTCGCAGGCTGAACACTTGGGCCTCGCACGGACCCTAAAGACCAAAGTCTACTCGGTCATGTTCCTAGTCCAGTTCAGATCACATCCGACCAGTGTCCTACGAACCGACCTTGTAGGTTCCTTCCCTTAAGCGTGCGACCCCTTAGGTTCAAGTCGGCTTGGTCACAGTTCGGATCACCTCCGACATGCACGGTTGGTAGCGGCCTCTAGCAAGGCGTGCCGACCACCAAGCAGACTATGAAGCTGGTTAGGCGAACCTGTACAACGTGTCACACTTTTGTTCCCTTTGCCACACGATATATGTTTTCGGGCTCAAGGCGAGACTGTCATCCTTGTGCTAGCCCGACCTCTTTCTCGTTCCAGTGATACCGACCACAAACCGGATTATCTCATAATCCTTGTCGCATGGCCATGCTTATCCTGGTCGGATCACACAAGGGGCCCAGAGTATATCTCTCTTGATCACAGGGGCAAATCCCATCTTGCTCGACCATGTCTCGCAGCATGGGACTAGACAAACCCGAAACCTACCTTTGTAACTACCCAGTCACGGAGTAGCGTTTGGTCGGCCCAAAGCAAGTCTGTCACCATCCCGAGTACATGCGTCAGCTGAGGTCTTAGGACATAGAACGTATGTTGTACTAGAGACTCACCCATGACATATCGTTGTGTCTCATAGTTGGGTCTGTCCGACTCGGACCTTATCTCGACTCGGATCAGACTACGTCGAATCCGACCAGACCTTTCCAAGTCCATATTATCTGGTTAGCATCCAATGCTCCATGGCTAGTGAGATAAATCCATCGACCGTGTCATATGCCAGTCTAGTCGGATGCGCGTCCACACAGCCCTTTCGACTAGGGACCTTTTAGGACAGTCATCATACAATGCATAGTCCCACAAACAAGTCACATACTTGCTGATACACATCATTGATAATGTCCAAGGACTATCTTTATTCATAAACACATAGGAAATATCATCATACATGATTACCTCTAGGGCATATCTCCAACAGTCTCCCACTTGCACTAGAGTCAATGAAATAGACATCGAAATCCCATAGCTCTAACGTGCCCCTCATGCTTGGGTTGTGGAAACGGCTTAGTCAACGGATCTGCAACATTTGCATCCATGTGAATCTTGCATAACTCTAAATCACCATTCTTTACGATCTTTCGTATCAGGTATTTCCGGTCTATGTGTCTGACCTTGTGGTGATTCCTCGGCTCCTTGGCTTGCGCGATAGCACCAGAATTATCACAATAAAGGTCCAACGGTTTCACCGAGGCTGGGAAAATACCAAGATCATCCAGAAAATGCTGGATCCAAACACCTTCCTTTGCAGCTTCACAAGCCGCAATGTATTCGGCTTTTGTGGTAGAATCAGCCACCGTATCCTGTTTGGAACTCATCCAGTGCACTGCTCCTCCATTCAGGACGTACACGAATCCGGACTATGATCGACAATCATCTCTGTTGGTTTGGAAACTAGCATCAACGTAACCTCTTACGACGAGATCTTCCTCACCTCCATAAACTAGGAACATCTCTTTAGTCCTTTTTAGGTACTTCAAAATAGTCTTTACAGCTGCCCAGTGACTCTCACCGGGTTGGCCTGGTATCTACTTGTTAGGCTTATTGCAAAATCAACATCGGGCCTTGTACATATCATGGCATACATGATGGATCCAATTTACGAGGCATACGGAATCCTACTCATCCTGCTTCGCTCATCGGATGTCGAAGGACTCTGAGTCTCGCTTAGCCTTATACCATGTGAGAGCGGCAAGAACCCTTTCTTCGCCTCACTCATGTTGAATCGCTTCAACACTTTATCTATGTACGTGCTCTGGATTAAGCCGAGCAGCCTCCTCGATCTATCTCTATAGATCTTAATTCCTAAAATATATACTGCCCCACCAAGGTCTTTCATCGAAAACTTGCCATTCAATGACTCCTTGACCGAGTTTAACATCAAAACATCGTTCCTGATCAGTAGTATATCGTCTACATACAAGATCAAAAACACTATCGAGCTCCCACTTAACTTCTTGTATAAACAAGAGTCCTCTTCGCATTTGATGAAACCGAGACCAGTGACGACCTCATCAAAACTAATGTTCCAACTCCGAGATGCTTGCTTCAACCCATAAATGGATCTCTTGAGCTTGCATACCTTACTAGTGCTAGTCGGATCGACAAAACCCTCGGGTTGTATCATATACACGTCCTCGGTTAAATTTCCGTGAAGGAAAGCCGTTTTGACATCCATCTGCCATATCTCGTAATCGAAATATGCAGCTATAGCTAGTATGATCCTCACCGACTTTAGCATCGCTACCGGCGAGTAAGTCTCGTCGTAGTCAATTCCTTGAACTTGTCCATAACCTTTAGCGACAAGCCGAGCTTTGTGGATCTGAACATTTCCATCCACATCGATTTTCTTATTAAAGACCCATTTGCAACCAATGGCAGTTACGCCAGGTGGCAGATCAACCAAGTCCCAGACTTGATTCTCATCCATGGACTTTAACTCAGATCTCATGGCCTCTTGCCATGCCTCGGAATCTGGTCTCACCATCGCTTCCGCATATGTGGCCGGCTCGTCGCTTTCTAGCAACAATACATCACGCACTCTGCGCAATCTCTCCGACCTCCGTGGTTCCGGTGCCGCTTCCACTACGGGTTCCCTGACAGACTCCGGTATGATCTCATCACCAGCCGAGCCGTCCCCGAGTGGTCCTCGAACTTCTTCGAGTCGCACTGCCCTCCCACTGGCCTCCCGACTGAGAAACTCTTTCTCAAGGAAAACCCCGTTCGGAGCAACAAACACTTTGTTCTCTTCCTGGTTGTAGAAGCTATATCCCAAGGTTTCCCTCGGATATCCCACGAATATGCATTTATCCGACTTAGGTGTAAGCTTGGCTGACATAAGTCGCTTGACAAATGCTTCACAACCCCAAATCTTTAGAAAAGACAAACTGGGACTCTTCCCGGTCCACATCTCATGTGGTGTCTTGTCTACGGATTTTGATGGTACCCTATTAAGAGTGAAAGCTGCAGTTTCTAGAGCGTATCCCCAAAATGACAAGGGTAAATCCGATTTGCTAATCATAGACCGGACCATGTCCAACAAGGTCCTATTCCTCCGTTCTAACACGCCGTTTCTCTGTGGCGTACCCGGAGGTGTGAGCTGAGGTACTATACCTCGACTTTTCAGATGATCATCGAACTCCTGGCTCATGTACTCACCTCCACGATCAGATCGCAGAAGATTTATAGTCTTGCCGAGCTGATTCTCAACCTCGTTCTGAAACTCTTTGAACTTTTCAAAAGTCTCCGACTTGTGCCTCATCAAATAGATATATCCATATCTACTCAAGTCATCGGTAAAAGTCACGAAGTACTGATAGCCACCTCTGGCGGTTGTGCTCATTGGACCACACACATCAGTATGTATAAGTTCCAATAGCTCGGATGCCCTCTCACAACTCTTTGCGAAAGGAGACTTAGTCATCTTGCCGAGCAAGCATGATTCACATGTCTCGAACGACCGGAAGTCGGACGAAGTTAGGAGCCCATCATCATGGAGCTTCTTCATGCGTTTCAGACTAATGTGTCCAAGCCGGCAATGCCAGAAGTATGTCGGATTTATCTCATTAGGCTTATGCCTCTTGACATTCACGTTATAGACCAGTTCCTGTTATAGATTCAATATAAATAGCCCATCAACAATGGGTGCATAGTCGTGGAACATACCATTCAAAAATATTGAACAACCATTATCCTTTAAATTGAATTCATAACCTTGACTCATCAAACATGAGGCAGAAATAATGTTCCGACTAAGAGCAGGAATGTAATAACAACTATTCAATTCCATTATGAATCCGGAAGGAAGCTGGAGCTGCATCGTGCCGACCTCCAACGCAGCAACTCTTGCTTTGTTGCCGACCCTGATATCAATCTCCCCTTGTGCCACACACCTAGTTCTTACCAGCCCCTGCATCGAGTTGCAAATATGAACAACCAATCCGGTATCAAATACCCCAAGCGCTACTAGGTATGTCAGCAAGGTAAATGTCTATAACATATGCAACAAGTGTACCTTTGCCTGAAGAAGCATTTCCGGCCTCTTGCCATGATCTGCAAGCCACTTGCTACAGTTCCTCTTCCAAAGGACCGGTCTCCTTGCGGTGATAGCAAGCGGTCTTCCAGTCGATCCAGTCTTGGCGCTTGCGGCAGAGGTTACCATCTACGTGCCCTTTGCCTTAGCCTTTTCTTGGACCAACTCTTCTTGAACTTAGCCGATTTCTGCACCATCAACACTTGATGCATGCCTTTCTTAATATCCTGCTCTGCCACCTTGAGCATCCCATGCAATTCAGTGAGCTTCATATCCATGCCATGCATATGATAGTTCGAGATGAACGTCCCATAACTGGGCGGAAGAGGACCCAGAACGACATCGATGAGCTCATCCAAGAGCGGGAAGCCCAAACGATCCAAAGCTTGCATATATCCGATCATCTTGATCACATGTGGGCTAAGTGGATCACCTTCCTTCAGCTTGCAATCCATCAAGGATCGCCAGACGTTGAACCTTTCGGTCCTAGCCTGTGTCTGAAACATGCTCTTGAGAATCTCGATCATATCGTAAGCCTCAACATTTTTGAAATGCTGTTGCAAATCGGGCTCCATACAAGCCAGCATTAGACAGCTGATCTCCGTTGATTCATCAACGAGTTTCTGGTAGGCATTCTTAGATGTGGCACTAGCATTATCGACAGGTTCCTCTGGAAGTGGATCCTCTAGAACATGTTCCTTTTTATCGTGCTTGAGAACAATTCTCAGATTTCTATACCGGGTGGTAAAGTTTGTTCCATTCAGTTTATCCTTTTCCAGAATTGATTTCAATGCAAAGTTGGGTTGAGCAGGTGGTGCCATTGATCTACAAGAGAAAATATGCAATCACTAAGCAATGTGTTTATGTAGAGTAATTCTAGCCTAAACAGAAATACTCCCACTTGAAGTCAGATCCTCCGCAAAACTCTCAATGATTCAGGATCCGACTAGCGCATGTGACTAGTGAGCTTTAGCATCATTGCTAGCCAACATACCTATCCGGTAAGCAATTCCTTGCTAATCGTATCTCTATATGACTCCTGTCGGTCGGGAAGGTATCTCATACCCCGGCTCCCAACCTTCTTTGCCACAAGTCCCAAAACCGTTTTGATAGCCTTGTCAAGTTAACCTGATGCAGTGCATGTCCGTGTCCGACACGAACCCTTCAGTTCAAGGACACCCAGCAGCACCCCAATTTTATGAGCCCACTACTAGACGTACTTGACGTGCAAAGGTGCAACATCGGGGATGGCAATTCGCTTGATATTCATGAGGGATCATTCTATCATTCTAACATGCATAGAAACAAAGAAGCATAACAATCACAAATATAACACATATTGTGAAATAGTATGGCTCCTTCATGGACGTTCTTCCAGGTCGGCTCCGACTCCGATGACCATCTTCGAACTCCATCTTGTTTGTCACGCCGGGACGCCAAGCCGTCAACCTGATCTCTATTATCCAACTACTACAACTAGTAATGAATTTACATAGAGTCACAAGTCGACACGCGGGTCGTTATACAATATAATGACAGCACTTTGGCTCCTGCCGGCTGACAAACATGACACGCATGCCACGTATAAATTACACACATGCATCACATACACATGAGCCATACTATTCACATCAAACCTGCAAAACAAAGTTATGCATAGAATCGCATTCTACCGGTTTGTGTGTCGGGTACGAAATACACGGCGCTACGCACACGGCGGTCCCGGTTGGGTTCTATGGTAGGGTGCGTCGACTGCAAATTAAAATTTTCCTACGCGCAGAACATTCAGGAACATGCTACAGGAGATGGATCACAGTTCGTTACCACTAGACGCGCAGTGTCGTGCAGCGGAAGAAGAGTTGGGGCGGCGCGTCCGCGTGGATCGTCTCCTCCTCGTCCGATCTCCCTCGAACAGCCGGTCGTCCGATCCCACGTACGAGTTCGCCGGAGCGGCGCAAGTGCACCGCCTCTAACGGTATCCGCGCGTGCAGGAGGAACACCATGCGGCGGACTGCTAGGTCCTATCACACGATCGGCGGCGAGTGGAGGTGGCTATTCGCAACACATGCAAACCCTAGTCGCAGCCGAAGCGATCAACCGCATGAGTGTGCCACACCTCCACTTTATATAGGCGTCCGTCGCAGGCTCAACACTTGGGCCTCGCACGGACCCTAAAGCCCAAAGTCTACTCGGTCACGTTCGTAGTCCAGTTCAGATCACATCCGACCAGTGTCCTACGAACCGACCTCGTAGGTTCCTTCCCTTAAGCGCGCGACCCCTTAGGTTCAAGTCGGCTTGGTCACAGTTCGGATCACCTCCGACCTGCACGGTTGGTAGCAGCCTCTAGCAAGGCGTGCCGACCACCAAGCAGACTATGAAGCTGGTTAGGCGAACCTGTACAACGTGTCACACTTATGTTCCCTTTGCCACACGATATATGTTGTCGGGCTCAAGGCGAGACTGTCATCCTTGTGCTAGCCGACCTCTTTCTTGTTCGATGATACTGACCACAAACCGGATTATCTCATAATCCTTGTCGCATGGCCATGCTTATCCTGGTCGGATCACATGAGGGGCCCAGTATATCTCTCTTGATCGGAAGGGCAAATCCCATCTTGCTCGACCATGTCTCGCAGCATGGGACTGGACAAACCCGAAACCTACCTTTGTAACTACCCAGTCACGGAGTAGCATTTGGTCGGCCCAAAGCAAGTCTGTCACCATCCCGAGTACATGCGTCAGCTCAGATCTTAGGACATAGAACGTATGTTGTACTAGAGACTCACAGATGACATATCGCTGTGTCTCATAGTTGGGTATGTCCGACTCGGACCTTATCTCGACTCGAATCCGACTACGTCGAATCCGACCAGACCTTTCCAAGTCCATATTATTCGGTTAGCATCCAATGCTCCATGGCTAGTGAGACCAAGCCATCGACCATGTCATATGCCAGTCTAGTCGGCTGCGCGTCCACACAACCCTTTCGACTAGGGACCTTTTAGGATAGTCATCATACAATGCATAGTCCCACAAACAAGTCACATACTTGCTGATACACATCATTGATAATTTTCAAGGACTATCTTTATTCATAAACACATAGGAAATATCATCATACATGATTACCTCTAGGGCATATCTCCAACAGCGTGGTGGTGTCGGTAAATCCCGGCATGTAATTATATGTTGTAATCGTGGATTTGGGAGTCTTTCCTCTTTCTTCTTTAATGAAAATGATACGCACACTCGTGTGTATCCGAGAAAAAAAAGTTGAAATGGATGTGTGAGTGCTATGGATGGCCTTATCATAGGGAGTTGAGAGAGAATCCATAGTGGTGTATTGATATGGTGAATATGTGGACTTGCGTGCGTCACCTCAAAGAAAATACTGGTAGTTGTAGTACACGATAGCCACTGAGTCAAAACTGGGTTGCTGTAGTTAAACTCTACCACCCCTTTTTATTGATACTGATGTATATGTAGCTAGTTCTGATGTAAGTCTTGCTGAGTACACTCACGTTTGCTTAATTTATGTTTTTTTGCAGAGGAGACTTCAGTCTCACTAATAGTTCCATGTGGACTTCGACGAGTAGCATGGGAATCCCAGACAGAGGTTTGGTTCCTATGGAGGGTCTTGTAGATAGACATGTTTTTTCTAGGCTTCTTTCTTTTCAGCTGGGTGTACTCAGACAGGTTTATGCTTCCGTCAGCAAGAGGCCTTCACGATGGCTGGGCGGTGGAAGGCACCCACCTCCTCCTCTGTCCGTGCGTGGCTGTGGAGCTCAGGGATGGTGCAGATGCGGAAGCAGCGGTGCCATCGTGGCGGATCACGCTACGGCCTGAGCTCGTAGGGGAAGAGAATGGGAGGGAAAGGAAGGAGGCGCCGACAGTGGGGTAGAGGGCGGAGGCCGAGATTGGGGAGACGAGGTGGGCGATGAGGTTGGAGGCCGACGACTGTTTTGGGGGAATCGGGAGAGGAGGAAGATAGCGGTGGCGGGCGGCTGGTTGGGTGAACGGGACGGTGGGAGGTGAGTAAAAAAACCCAGACAAACAAGATGGTGGAAGGCAAGAAAAAAAAAACCAGACGGAAATAGACCAGCTGAAAATAAATCGTGGAGCAGAGATGGTATTGATTGGAAAAAAAAGTAGCCGTCTTTTTGCCTGAAAAAAAAAAGAGTAAGCGTCATTAGACTTTGTAATCTCGAGCTCGTGGAAAAACCTAAAGTGGTTCCATTGCCCCTGCTTGATCAGCACATGGGAACATTTTGGCATTCGGCAAGTCCCCACTTAGCTTCAAGCCTCTTTGCGGCCGGCCCTGGCTTTACGCCCACAAATCGGCTTTTGGCACCGATCGCGCGCGCGAGCTGTGGGCGTCGGCCACGCGGAAACTCCCCTACGCCGGCCGCGCACTCGCGCTCGCACTCGCCGCGCCGAACCGCAACGTGCGTTCCCACCCCGCGCGGCGCGACCGACCGAACGCGTCCTGGTACTACGCACGCCCGATTCCTGCCCCCAGTAGAACGCAAGAGCGCGACCACCGAATCGACGGCGGGCCTGCTATATAAACCCCACGGCGCCCATCCCCTCCACCCCCGCATCCCATCCCACCTCGCCGCCCCCAGATTACTCACTCCCTCCTCGCCGATTCTCCGATCTACTCGCAAGCTACAGCGCAAGGTCGTGATGGCTCCACGCGTCGCCGTGCTGCTTCTGGCCTTGGCCGTCTTCCTCACCTCTGCGTCGGCGCAGGACTTCATGGCGCCTTCCTCGGCCCCTGCTCCGGCGCCCGATGCCGGCGCGGCCGCCAGCGTGTCCGCGTTGGCCTTGGTGTCCTCGGCACTGGTGTCCCTTCTCGCGGCGGCGATGATGCAGTAGATGGATGGCTGCTGCTTCGGGTTCGGGTTCGGGTTGGATGGCTGGGGGCAGAGAGTTTTTCCATTGAGAAATCGGCGGTGGTTTGATGAGCGTTGCTGCCTCTTGCCTCTTTAGTTTGTTCTACATTCTTTTTTATGATGTATTGTATCTCTATTATGTGTCTTGTCTATATACCCAAGTCTCTATTGCAGGTAAGGTTTTCGCTTTAAGGTTGTTTCACTGGGCTGAAAATGACCCCCTGGTAATCCGGTACAGGGCACGTGTATTTTTTTAGAAAATTACCGTGTACCAATGTGTGGTGGCTGTAGGCTCTCGATCAAAATTTTCTTAACGCGTGTAGCGATTCTTTTGGTTGGGTTAGCGATTTTGGTGCGTGTGGGCGAGCGTGATCCGTTGACCTGATTTCTTGGGTGGTTGCGTATCAGGTGGGCTACTCCTATTTCTTCCTTGCATGGTTGCATGGCCTTCGCACGGCCGGTTGCATGGCCTTCGCACGGCCGGTTGCATGGGCCGAGATGAGTTGTTTTTTGTTGCTGCTGCCGCGTGAACGTTTGATTGCGTGTGCATGTCCTGTTGTCCCACGTATAGTTTCCCTTAAAGTTTTTAGGATTAATTATCCTTTTGCCCTCAGTGGTGTCCATGTGCCGATTTTGCGCCGAGATCTGGTGTCGCTCGGTTTTGCCCCTAGTCCGTGCGCACCGACTTCGTTCCGTGAATTCTGCCGTCTCCGTCAGGTCAACCTTTTGACTTCGGCCCTTACAGGTGGGACGAGCGGCGAAAGCGGCCAATTTTATTCAGACCGTTACCGCGTGGCTTGTGGGACCCGGCAAAGAGCCGTTGAGCGAAGAGCCGTTGGCGGGTGTGCTATATAAGCGGCGGCAATGGCGGTGACCATGGCGACGAAGAAACGCAGCGGTGACCACGGCGAGAGAGAGAGCAGGCGGGAAGCTAGCTGTGGAGGGCGCGGCGGTGGGAAGCTAGCGGATGGAAAGCGGCGGCGTTGAGATCCCCTTGGCTCGAGCTCCATGTCTTCCTCAAGCTCCGCGCCACTGGCGGATGCAGAGCCGGTAGCGTGTGGACATGCCTGTCTTCGTCTGTCATCGCGGTGCGGTAGGCGTTGATCGAAGGGTTTCTCAGACACCGAGGAACCAGAATCGTCCGTTCTCGTGTGCAGCGAGAATGGGGTAAGAATCGGGCAATTGCACCATTTTATTTGTCGGGATGTTTGAGCAATGGGTTGATCTGTTTGGTGTTCATGCAGGTGGCATGCTTCTTTCTTTGGGTCGATGCTCTGGCCAAGACTCTGATGAATGAACTGCAAGAAGAGCATGAAGAATGGTTGCGCATGCTGCCACGAACGGCAGTGGCCACACCACGAGCTCCGGAAGAAGAGATAGATGGCGAAGCACGCATTGACAGAGAGCTAGCTATTGAGCTTAGGATGTTGAAGAAGAAGGTTAGGAAGCTTGAAGATCAAGCACTACCAATACCCATTTGCAAATACTTTTGGGCATTTGTAGGTATGGTAATCGACTTTGGTTGTAATGTTGAAAATGTATGGAAAGCCATGAATTATGAAGGAATTTGTAATCTTGAAATTGTTTGAGAAATTCACCTAGTTTAAATGTTGGTTAAAGCTGTTTAAATGTTGAAACAAAAAGAGAAGAAGTGACCAACATTTAAATATGTTGGAAAAAAGAGAAGAAATTAGGAGTTCAGAAACTTTTGATCAATGAAATGCAGCTCTCTGCTCTGCCTTTCTGTCCAAAAGAAAGGTTGCTCTTGGGCCAAATTCAGAGCGTAGAGCCAAGTACAGGCTAGACTAATGGGCCAACTGCATCCAATTAGGCCCATTCAGGGGTTTTCTTGCGTATTTTTCTGTTTTCTATTCTGATTTAATTTAAGCAGTAAATCATAATGCTAAAACTTTTTGTGAAAGCTAATTGAATTATTCCGGAGCCAAACAATTAAGGTTAGAAATTTTTTGGAGCTGTTAATTAATCCAATTCAAATACACCGTGATTTAAATCAAAGACCAAAATGTCATGGAAAATGTGCCTCAGCTCTGGTAGAGGTTTACGCCAGGTGCCAAAATAAATGAACATTTAAGGGCATTACATTGAGAAAAACATAATATGTCTAAAAAAATGAAGGGTGGAAAATGCACAAAAATTGGTGCGGCTGGGGACTCGAACCCAGGACCGCGTGGGTTTGTGGTGTTTAGGGCTGCGCTGATAACCGCTAGGACAGATGGCAAGACTTTGACATGGGTAGGGAAGGAAGGTATACATAGTGAGATTGTGAATTTTTTAAAAAAATAGTGAGACCGTGAATGTTTGCACACGCGTGAGAGTGGTTTTCCTTTGTTTTGCACTTAAATTTTGGAGGGTTGGAAGGTTGAAAATGTATGTTGCACTACCACATGATTTTGGTCAGAGGTGGCACTTGGTTTAGGATTAGAGTGGCACTTGGTTTAGGATTTAAAGGGAATAAATTTGCATGTTAGTTCATGACTTTTTGTTTGAATGAAACAGAGGGCTTCTCACCCCCTCCGAAAACCACAAGTTCTCGAACTTCATGACTTGTTTAGGGAAGAAATGATAAGTTTGAGCACGGACATTTTTAAAACACATAATAAGATGGAACACACCGTACCATTACAATAACTTAGATAAGTTCACGGACAGTTCACGGACACATGATGAAACATGACACGACCACGACAAGACATAGAAAAGCAACAAAATAAAAACCAAACATGACGAGCTTGACTCCGGGCTTGAACATCTTCATCTTGACCTCCTTCTTCCACCTTGGCAGCGCTCCCCTTCAACACCGTCTTCATCTTCACACCTCCTCCTCGTCGTCAGAGGGAAGGGAGTGCATCGGCCTGGAGCGAGGAAGATGCGCTTCGTAGTTGGTGTAGATGTTGTAGACGGTGAAGAAGATGGCCTGCAGCCGCACCAAAAGACTTGGCCGAGGAGCTTCGCGCGTCAAATGGGTTGGTGAAGGTGACCGTGAGCAGTAGGAGGACGCCGCCCTTGATCATGAACCTCCTTGAGGGTGAACATCCTCGGCGAGCCCGTGGGAGGTGGGCATAGCCAGCTACGAGGAAAGGCGCGGGTGAGTTCGACGGAACCCCTCCACCTTGAAGTAGCCCACACACGGAGCTCCCTCTCCACGAGCACGCCCGGTGGGTAGCGCAGCTCCGGCACCACTGCGGACGGTGAAGGTCGGCCCGTTGAACTGCATCTTCTTCACTTGGTCTCGCTTGGGGAGGGCTCGATCGCTTGGGTGTTTGAAGTTGGAGAGGATCGGATCTGGCTTGTGGGTGGGAGAGGAAGAGAGGCACCCCATTTATAGGCCTGTGGGTGGGAGAGGAAGAGAGAAAGGATGAGAACGGTGCGTGTGTGAAGCGTGTGTGAATCCGGATGCGTGTGTGTATCCGTTACGTTTTGCACACTTAAATTTTTGCACGAAAACGATGCATCTTTGACCGGGCAGTGCATGTGAATCGTTGCCCTGAACCACCTAGCTCGCCTCGCTAGCCTAGCTCGCCTAGCGCGCCTCGCTCGCCTCACTCGCATGCATGCACGTCGCCGCCTCCCGCGCATGCGCAAACCCACGTAGCCGCTTCCATGCATGCAAGGCCTGGAAAGGCTGAGGCAGACTATTCTTTGCGGTCTCGAGCCCAGACAACGAGACGGCCCAACGGTCCATCCAGTAGCGCCCAATATTTGTTAAAAAACAATCTCCCAGCCAATCAGATTGCATCTCGCGGATCGCCCTCCTCCTCGCAGATTCCTTCTAGAAGGGTTAGATCGACGGCCCTTGATCGCCGCGCTAGGGTTAGATGAACGGTCCTTATTCAGCGCTAGGGTTAGCGGGGTTTGGGAGGGTTTGGAGCAGTCAAAGCTATGTTTGACCAGATTTTAAATGAGCATAATAAATTAAATAAAAATCAGAAAAATGAAAAACCTGCGCACGTAGTCTTCTTATGTCATATACTAACGATTTAAGTTGATAAACAAGCTTTACATACATTTAAATGATAAGTTCATGTGTATTGTATGATATCTCGAGTATCTCAAACTCTCTTGTATGAAGTGAAGAGAAGTGTTTTGGGGAAATGAACATGAAAATTTCAAAAACTCATCACAGCTTAATTTTTGAGTGACTAAGATGTATCCAGTATTAGTTTTTAATTTTGATGTTTTACACTTTTTTAAATATTGTTCAAAGTTTATTTTGAACAGAATTGAAATGAGCAAAACAAATTTAAAAAAATCAAAAATGGAAAAACCAGCGCACATAGTCTGTACATATAGAATATATGTGTAGGAAAGTTATTTGGCTGATTTAGATAAGGTCGAAAAAACCTTGCTTAGAAATGAGGCCGTTTACCCTACCTTTGGACCCCTCTTTTAGCTCATTTTTCATGAAAATTTCAAAAACCTCACCACAACTTCATTTTGGATTGACTAAGAAGTATCCAGGCTTAGTTTTTCATTTTGATGTTTTAGACTTGTTTAAATCTTGGTCAAAGTTAGGTTTGACCAGAATTTAAATGAGCAAAACAAAATTCAAAAAATCAAAAAAAGGAAAAACCATGTGCTCATTCAAACATCATCCAACAGATATTTAAACATCATGTCAAACATACTTCTAACATAGGTCCAACATCATCCAACAGAAATACAACATGTCAAGTGATAAATGTTTCATAATACAACATCATTGCTTATTCACAACGTTTCATAATTGTTCATAGATAGCGTTGGGGCTTCTGTCTGTTCCATGAGCTTCTTGCCATCACTTTGCTCCTCGTGCACCTTGTGCTCATTGTTTCTTCTCTTCTTCTCTTGGTTGTCGGTACCTTGCGCGTCTTCTTCAAACCTACCATAGAGCTGTGCAAAACATAAAGGGTCCAAACATAAGCGGTAATGAGATCGTGTCAAGTGATAGATGTACAGTAGTATTTGACCCTTGCAAGATTTACATACCTAGCATACCTCACAACAACAGAAGGTTGGTCACCATTTGGAGCCTCACTTGGATCATCATTTGAAGCCTCACTTGGATCATCATTTGGAGCCTCACTTGGATCATCATTTGGAGCCTCGCTTGGATCATCATTTGGAGCCTCACTTGGATCACCATGATCACCATTTAGAGCCTCACTTGGATCACCATTTGGAGCCTCACTTGAATCATTATTTGGAGGATATTTTGGATCATCGTCAAAATCATCGTCAAAATCATGCGGCTATTGACCATCATCATTTGGAACCTCGTCAAAATCCTCATCTGATGCAACCGGCTGTTGACCATCATTTTCATCATCTGTTGAGGCAACCGGCTGGTGACCAACATTTTCATCGAAGCCTTCATCGAAACTCTCTCCGAACGCTGGATCTACTGTGTTATCACAATACTTACCAAAATGACCAGACCCACCACACCTTGTGCACCTACGCTTCCTCGCTCCAAGTCCAGCTCCTTCGCTGCGAGGTCTGATTCGACTCTTCCTTGGTCTACCTGCTACTCTCTTGAGCTGGGCGCAAAGCTTGAATCCAGGGTCCACCATGTCCCATTGTTGTTTTCCCTCCATAGCAGGCAAGGCATAAGCATATGTGGCTTTGAACCTTACTGTGAGTAGTAATCATGCACATCTTCTGTATGTTCCCTGCTGGACACAGGAGAGAAGTGATGAAAAACAAGGCATGAATGCATGGCAACCCAGTTATCTGCCATTGCCTACAAGCGCAAGTTCTAGCTTCTAAATCCTTTGGATATCTCCATTCCCTCTTCTCTTTATCCAAATATGATATCTCTGCTATGGTACCCGAGCAAAGCGTCATGTTCATTTCCAAGCCTGTTGTCTTCTGCTTCAGTTCATTCATCACGGCAGGGATGATCATGTGGCCCATGAATTCTGCCTCGGCTATTCCTGCACGATAATGAAATTTCTGCATGTATTCTATCCTTATCCTGTCAAGCAAATCCACCACATAATGACCCTTTAGTTTCCGAATCGTTGAGTTGAAAGACTACGCTAGATTATTGTGCACATAGTCAACTTTGCTCACTTCACCGAATTGGCTTCGGCCCATAACTTGGAGTGGTGTGTTTCCAAGTATTCTTTCACTTTGGGATTCATGTATAACTGCCTCAAGTGGTAGTTGTGCTTCTTCACACTGCATGTCAAAGATGCTGGCCATAAATTGTCGGTATACACCTTTCCTTTGAATTTCTTCATGAAATTTGCAGCAAGGTGACGCATGCATTCCTATTCTCTACTCCAGAGAACACATTGTCCACGGCCACTTCTAAACCTTTGCAGGCATCTGTATGAATGACCAACCCATTGGGATGTGCAATAGCCCTGCGGAGATTATGCAAAAACCAAGTCCAACTCTCCTCAGACTCTGTCTCCAGCACACCATAGGCAACTGGAAATACAAAACTATGTGCATCAACTGCACAAGCTGCTACTAACTGTCCTTTAAACCTCCCTGTGAGAAAAGTGGCATCAATAGCCAAATAAGACCTGCAGGCTGTCAAAAAACCCCGGCGACAAGCCTCAAAGCAGACAAAAACCCTTCTAAAGCATTCCTTGGTCTTTGTCACTCCCCTGAATGTGTAGTCCACGGTGTGGTGATCAATGTCTACAATACTACAGGCTTGTCCTCTCCACTTCACCTTTGAATGAATACAACAATTGAAAACTTTTCTGCCGGTTACCATAAATAGAATCCATGGCATGTTGTTTACCATTGAACAACCTCATGTATGGTAAATCTATCTTGAACTTATCTTTGATGTTCTTCTACAATTCCTTTGGACTCACTTGCTGGTTTTCTTTCACCCACTTCTTTACTTCTTCTGCCACCCATCTTGACTTGGCTCTCTTGATTGTATCCTTCCTAAGGGTTGATTCCTGGCATGTGTGCTTAAAAGGGTTCACTTTGACCTGAACATTAGTGCTATTCCGCATTTTAGATGCAAGCAGCCTCCATGGACAACCCTCGGTCGGACGATTGCACTCTGTAGCGTGCTTGATCGCTCTTGTCAACTTTGAAAGTACGTTCTACCTTGATGCAGTATGTCACAAGTGCATTTCTACACTCATTCATGGATGCAAAAACTGTACCTTCTTCCATTTGAGGTTCAAAGGGTCCCATTCAACAGCTGCAAGGTCTTCGTCCTCACCCATCGCGTCATCATCCACACGGACTGCATTGTGAGCCTCATCTTGGTTTTCAGTCCGAGGTGCCCGTCGTAAATTCCGAATAACATCAGAATATAACTTCTCTTCATCAACCCCAGAATTGTAGCCATCGGGCTCCACTTCAAGGGGACCCTACTGCTGTTGCCCACACTTGTCAGCCACCACGTCGCCGCGTGCACCAACTGAACTGTTACGGCTAGAGATGCCATTACGACGACTTGATTCTCCCGAGATGTTGCACCCGCCATCCTAGGTCCAAATGCCTGCTCAAGCACATCAACTTGCAGCCTCACATGAAAATTATCTTTCTCTTTATGCCTAACAAACATGGTAGCTAGCTCTTCATCATTACTAACTGTCACCCAATTCTTTTCCCCATCATAGTATTTGTATACCACTTCATCAAGCAAACCCCAAGGATATTGGCTACAAATTACCTCCCCAAATTGTCTGAAACTCCAATTACTAGCCATTGGCAACCGATAGTCAAAACCTCCTTGGTATTTCTTCTTATCCTTTGCATCGAACATGTACCGGTCCCTTTTAATGTGCACCATGAAAGCAAACATAACTCCATCCTAACCGGCGAAAAACAGAGCGCAATCAGCACACTAATTGGGCAAACCTACTCGAATCGAGTGTTCAAATGCACAACTAAGCTCAATCTAAACAAGAGGCGAGACTTACCCCTCGGGAACCCGATCGTGGGCCTTGGCGGATCTCGGCCCGATGCCTGCCTCGCCAAATACTCCGGAGTCGCCGCTGCTCACCATTTCGCCCTAGGGTTCTTCCTCCTAGTTCAAATAGCTCCAGCAGCCCCCCACCTTTGGCGCTACGGCGGGCGACGGAAGGAGGCAGCGCCCATGAATCGAGCAGGTGGCGGGTGCTCCACCGTGGCGTCGCAGGAAGGTGGTGGGCGTCCACAGGTAGCCGTGGGCGTGGCGCGAGGAGAGGTAGCGGTGGAGCAGGCCGTGCAGCTGGTGGCGGGGCAGGTGCTAACCCTTGGCGCAGAGTGGCGGCGCGGCGCAGGACAGCCGGCTGGGCGGATGGGTGTGAGCTAGAATGATTTGGGGATTTAGTTGCACGGGCCAACATGTCAGCTCCGGACCCACGTCCACGCGGTCCCACGTGTAAGCTCCGGACCCACAACTACTAGCGCCGGCGGACGGAATGGACTCAAATATGGCCGTTTGGCCTCGTCGTAGTTGCTGTGCTCGGACTAGGGGCAAAACTGATGACAATTCGCATTTGAAGGCAAAACTGAGCACATGGACACCACTAAGGGCAAAAGGATAATTAACCCAAATTTTTATCGGTGCCGCTTTAGTCGTTTGCTTGAGAAACGGCCTCGCTCCATGGTTTGCACGAAGGCTCGCGTGAATTCCTCCACCGCTGTTTTTGCCTACATAAAAGGTCCTCCTCCCTCTCGATCTAGGTCATCCGTCGTAGTAGTCTGGAGCAACCATAGTATAGGTCCCGGGACGGTGACTGCGGAGGCCGGAGGCCATGGTGGCGGGCTGCCTCGGCATGGTGTCGTAGCGCGAGCGGCGGAGAGCGCGGCCACGTTGTCGGGTCCTCAGCTCGACCTGGCAGTTGCAGCATCTTTCTTGCACGCACCCTGTGACCCACCTTCTATATCGCCTCGGGTAGGCTACCACCGGCAGCAACGCGAGGAGGTCCTCTCGCCCTGCTTGAACTGTAGGACGGCGAGGTCACAACGGCTGCAGTCCCTTGGTCCTGAGGGTGAAGAGGAGGCCGTTGACGTCGTTGAACTGGTAGGTATAGAAGAAGTTGCTGGCCCAGGCGGCCGGGAGGACGAGCAGCATCCTCCAGTTGGTGAAGAGTTTGAGGATCTCCCACTCCTCGGTGGACATGGAGGAGTAGGTGACCTTGGTGGCGCCGATGCCGTTGTAGACGATATTGGCGGGCAGCAGGACGAGGAAGGTGAGCGCGTCGTTCAGGAGCATGAAGGCGATGAAGGAGGCGTAGGTGGCGTCGTTCACGCTGCCGGCGTCGGTGCGGTTGCCTCTGGTTCAAGGAGAAGGTTGACTCTAAGAAGCACCGGAAGTGAAGAGCGAGATGTATTTGTTTGATGCTGTTGCGAATTGAAGGGGGAGAAAGAGACGGCGACGTTGCAAATGGGGCAGGAGAAGGAGAGGGCGACTCACGTTTGGATTGGTCGATGGTTGCGCGCACAGGCGGGCGCGACGATTGGGTTTGGGCTGTATGAGGCTACCGGCCGGCTACCCAGGGGCAGCTGCTGGGCACCGGCGGCTTCGGCTGGGTATACAAGGGCGTGCTCCCACAATCCCGTGATTGCGGTGAAGTTGGTGTTGGACGGCTCCCAGCAGTGTTGGATCTAATACATGTATGTGCGCAAAGCTAGCTGAGAGAAGCAGGCTAACATGCAGGTTGATTGATTCTTCTGTACATAGTTTAGTAGTAGGAGGCAGGCGTGCGTACACGAACGCTTTGGCCGGCTACAGATTGTATCGATCGCCTCGGCTGAACAACTTGGCGATCAACAAAACAGGAAAAATACCATGCAAAAAAAGAAAACAGGAAACAAATCGGAAGCCTTTTTGTCCCGTATAATCGGAAGGCTTTGTTCTCCCAACTTTAGTTCGCAAGTTTTTTAGTAGTAGAAAGTTCTATCGCGAGATTTTACGTTGATCGAGTTCACCTGTAGGTGCGCCTGCGCTGCTCGACATTCCTTTTGTGTGGTTGTAACATCCGATTTTTTAAGATTGTTGATTGGTGCATGCATGGCAGGGTGATGTGACTACGTCGTGGCTAACGCGCGCGTCCCAAACCGCGCGCTCGGTTTCCGACCAGCTGGATCGGACAGCGTAACGACAATTCCAGCCGCCTCCCGATCGCAGCCTATTTCCTTTTTTCGATCAATCCCGATCGCAGCTTATTCCCTTTTCGCGAGTTTGGCCCAACGTTGGCCCAGAACCGTCCCTGGCCCTATTCCTTTACACTCATTGATTCCTTTAGGCCTGTATTTCCGGCCCATTCCCTTTCTGGGCCAGTGGTTTTTCAGGAATAGTTATGGATGGAAAATTTCACTTTCCACCAAAATGAACTAGCACTTTCAACCAAAATAAATAGCTAAATTTACACAGAAAAATAAATTAGCCCGTCCCTCTATTCCCTTTCAATTGAAACTTTACAGGAAAATATTTTTATTACCAAAAATTCCGTACTCAATTAAATTGATCTACTGTTTCCCTGTTGAACGGAATGTTCATTGAATTGATCTACTATGAACAAATTTCAAATTTAAAAAAAAAGAAAAGAAAAAACTTATTTAAAAATTTGAATAAATTGTAAAATGGTGATTTTTATGAAAAACATCAACATTTTTCAAATTCTAGATAATTTTTTAAAACTCTAATTTTTTTTGGCTCAATATGGTGTTGTGGCAGTGGTGTCACGTGCTCGTCTCGGCGTCCGTCGTCGCTACCGCGACGACGCCCGCCTCGACTCGCGTTACGCTAAGACAGGGTGGCCGTGGTGTCACGTGCTCGTCTCGGCGTCCGTCGTCGCTACCGCGACGACGTCCGCCTCGACTCGCGTTACAGTAAGACATGGTGGCAGTGGTGTCACGTGCTCGTCTCGGCGTCCGTCGTCGCTACCGCGACAACGTCCGCCTCGACTCGCGTTACGCTAAGACAGGGTGGCAGTGGTGTCACGTGCTCGTCTCGGCGTCCGTCGTCGCTACCGTGACGACGTCCGCCTCGACTCGCGTTACGCTAAGACAGGGTGGCAGTGGTGTCACGTGCTCGTCTCGGCGTCCGTCGTCGCTACCGCGACGACGTCCGCCTCGACTCGCGTTACGCTAAGACAGGGTGACAGTGGTGTCACGTGCTCGTCTCGGCGTCCGTCGTCGCTACCGCGACGACGTCGTCCCTCGACTTCGCGTTACGCTAAGAGCGAGGGTGGCAGTGGTGCCCGCGTGCTCGTCTCGGCGTCCGTCGTCGCTACGCGGCAGTGTCACTCTCGACTCGCATTACGCTAAGACAGGGTGGCAGTGGTGCCACGTGCTCGTCTCGGCGTCCTCGGCGTCCGTCGTCGCTACCGCGACGACGTCCGCCTCGACTCGCGTTAAGCTAAGACAGGGTGGCAATGGTGCCACGTGCTCGTCTCGTCGTCCGTCGTCGCTACCGCGACGACGTCCGCCTCGACTCGCGTTACGCTAAGACAGGGTGGCAGTGGTGTCACGTGCTCATCTCAGCGTCCGTCGTCGCTACCGGGGGGACGTCCGCCTCGACTCGCGTTACGCTAAGACCGGGTGGCCGTGGTGTCACGTGCGCGTCTCGGCGTCCGTCGCTACCGCGACGACGTCCGCCTCGACTCGCGTTACGCTAAGACAGGGTGGCAGTGGTGCCACGTGCTCGTCTCGGCGTCCGTCGTCGCTACCGCGACGACGTCCGCCTCGACTCGCGTTACGCTAAGACAGGGTGGCCGTGGTGTCACGTGCTCGTCTCGGCGTCCGACGTCGCTACCGCGACGACGTCTGCCTCGACTCGCGTTACGATAAGACAGGGTGGCAGTGGTGTCACGTGCTCGTCTCGGCGTCAGTCGTAGCTACCGCGACGACGTCCGCCACGACTCGCGTTACGCTAAGACAGGGTGGCCGTGCTGTCACGTGCTTTCGTCTCGGCGTCGTCGTCGCTACGCGGCGGCGTCCGCCTCGACTTCGCGATACGCTAAGACAGGGTGATGCGTGGTGTCACGTGCTGCGTCTCGGCGTCGCGTCGTCGCTACGCGGCGGCGTCCGCCTCGACTTCGCGTTAAGCTAAGACGAGGGTGGCAATGGTGCCCGTGCTCGTCTCGGCGTCCGTCGTCGCTACCGCGACAACGTCCGCCTCGACTCACGTTAAGCTAAGACAGGGTGGCCGTGGTGTCACGTGCTCGTCTCGGCGTCCGACGTCGCTACCGCGACGACGTCCGCCTCGACTCGCGTTACGCTAAGACAGGGTGGCCGTGGTGTCACGTGCTCGTCTCGGCGTCCGACGTCGCTACCGCGACGACGTCCGCCTCGACTCGCGTTACGCTAAGACAGGGTGGGTGTGGTGTCACGTGCTCGTCTCGGCGTCCGTCGTCGCTACCGCGACGACGTCCGCCTCGACTCGCGTTACGCTAAGACAGGGTGGCCGTGGTGTCACGTGCTCGTCTCGGCGTCCGTCGTCGCTACCGCGACGACGTCCGCCTCGACTCGCGTTACGCTAAGACAGGGTGGCCGTGGTGTCACGTGCTCGTCTCGGCGTCCGACGTCGCTACCGCGGCGACGGCCGCCCTCGACTTCGCGTTACGCTAAAAGGCGGTGACCATGGTGTCACGTGCTGCGTCTCGGCGTCGCGTAAATGCGCTGCAGCGGCGGCGTCGCCTCGACTTCGCTTTACGCTAAACGGGGTGGTCATGGTGTCACGTGCTGCGTCTCGGCGTCCGTCGTCGCTACGCGGCGGCGTCGCCCTCGACTTCGCGTTAAGCTAAGGCGAGGGTGGCAATGGTGCCCGCGTGCTGCGTCTAAATGCGTCCGTCGTCGCTACGCGGCAGCGTCCGCCTCGACTTCGCGTTACGCTAAAACGAAGGTAGTACGTGGTGTCGCGTGCTTTCGTCTCGGCGTCCGGCGTCGCTACGCGGCGGCGTCCGCCTCGACTTCGCGTTACGCTAAGGCGAGGAGTGGCCGTGGTGTCACGTGCTGCGTCTCGGCGTCCGGCGTCGCTACCGCGGCGATGTAAAAGCCTCGACTTCGCGTTACGCTAAGAGCGAGGTGGTGTGGTGTCACGTGCTGCGTCTCGGCGTCCGTCGTCGCTACCGCGGCGGCGTCGCCTCGACTTCGCGTTACAGCTAAGACAGGGTGGCCGTGGTATCGCGTGCTTTCGTCTCGGCGTCCGTCGTCGCTACGGCGGCGGCGTCGCCTCGACTTCGCGTTACAGCTAAGGCGAGGGTGGCGGTGGTGTCCGTGCTGCGTCTCGGCGTCCGGCGTGCTACGCGGCGGCGTCCACCGACTTCGCGTTCGCTAAAACAGGGTAGCCGTGGTGTCACGTGCTGCGTCTCGGCGTCGCGTCGTCGCTACCCGCGGCGGCGTCCGCCTCGACCCGCGTTACCCTAAGACAGGGTGGAAGTGGAGTCACGTGCTGCGTCTACCGGTGTCCGTCGTCGCTACGCGGCGGCGTCGCCACCGACTTCGCGTTGCAGCTAAGACATGGGTGGCCATGGTGTCGCGTGCTGCGTCTCGGAGTCCGTTGTCGCTACCGCGACGGCGTCTGCCTCGACTCGCGTTACGCTAAGACAGGGTGGCAGTGGTGTCACGTGCTGGTCTCGGCGTCGTCGTCGCTACGCGGCGGCGTCGCCTCGACTTCAGCGTTACGCTAAAACGAGGGTGGCCGTGGTGTCACGTGCTTTCGTCTCGGCGGCGTCCGTCGTCGCTACAGCGGCGGCGTCGCCTCTCGACTTCGCGTTACGCTAAAACAAGGTGGCTGTGGTGTCACGTGCTCGTCTCGGCGTCCGTCGTCGCTACGCGGCGGCGTCGCCTCGACTTCGCGTTAAGCGCTAAGGCGAGGGTAGCAATGGTGTCACGTGCTGCGTCTCGGCGTCCGTCGCGTCGCTACCGCGGCGGCGTCCGCCTCGACTTCGCGTTACGCTAAGGCAGGGTGGCAATGGTGTCGCGTGCTGCGTCTCGGCGTCGTCGTCGCTACAGCGGCGGCGTCCGCCTCGACTTCGCGTTACGCTACAACAGGGTGGCGTGGTGTCACGTACTCGTCTCAGCGTCCGTCGTCGCTACGCGGCAGCGTCCGCCTCGACTTCAGCGTTACGCTAAGACAGAGGTGGCGTGGTGTCACGTGCTTTCGTCTCGGCGTCCGTCGTCGCTACGCGGCGGCGTCGCCTCGACTTCAGCGTTACGCTAAGACGAGGTGGCGTGGTGTCACGTGCTGCGTCTCGGCGTCCGTCGTCGCTACGCGGCGGCGTCCGCCTCGACTTCGCGTTACGCTAAAACGAGGTGGCGGTGGTGTCACGTGCTGCGTCTCGGCGTCCGTCGCTACGCGGCGGCGTCGCCCTCGACTCGCGTTACGCTAGGACAGGGTGGCCGTGGAGTCACGTGCTCATCTCGGCATCCGACGTCGCTACGCGGCGGCGTATCCGCCTCGACTTCGCGTTACGCGCTAAAACGAGGGTGGCCGTGGTGTCACGTGCTTTCGTCTCGGCGTCCGTCGTCGCTACGCGGCGGCGTCGCCCTCGACTTCAGCGTTACGCAGCTAAGACAGGGTGGCGTGGTGTCACGTGCTGCGTCTCGGCGTCCGTCGTGCGCTACGCGGCGGCGTCCGCCTCGACTTCGCGTTACAGCTAAGAGCGAGGTGGCCGTGGTGTCACGTGCTGCGTCTCGGCGTCGCGTAAATCGCTACGCGGCGGCGTCCGCCTCGACTTCGCGTTACGCTAAGAGCGAGGTGGCCATGGTGTCGCGTGCCGTCTCGGCGTCGTCGTCGCTACCGCGGCGGCGTCCGCCTCGACTTCAGCGTGCAGCTAAGACAGGGTGGTCATGGTGTCACGCGTGCTGCAAATCTCGGCGTCCGTCGTCGCTACGCGGCGGCGTCGCCTCGACTTCGCGTTACGCTAAGGCAGGGTGGCAATGGTGTCCGTGCTGCCGTCTCGGCGTCCGTCGTCGCTTCCCGCGGCGGCGTCCCTTCTCGACTTCGCGTTACGCTAAGAACAGGGTGGCCGTGGTGTCACGTGCTGCGTCTCGGCGTCCGGCGTCGCTACGCGGCAGCGGCGTCCGCCTCGACTTCGCGTTCACGCTAAGAGCGAGGTGGCGTGGTGTCACGTGCTCGTCTCGGCGTCCGATATCGCTACCGCGACGACGTCCGCCTCGACTCGCGTTTCGCTAAGACAGGGTAGCCGTGGTGTCACGTGCTCGTCTCGGCGTCCATCGTCGCTACGCGGCAGCGGCGTCGCCTCGACTTCGCGTTACGCTAAGAGCGAGGTGGCCGTGGTGTCGCGTGCCGTCTCGGCGTCCGTCGTCGCTACAGCGGCGGCGTCCGCTTCGACTTCGCGTTACGCTAAAGGCAGGTGGCGTGGTGTCACGTGCTGCGTCTCGGCGTCCGTCGTCGCTACGCGGCGGCGTCCGCCTCGACTTCGCGTTACGCTAAGACAGCGAGGTGGCCGTGGTGTCACGTGCTTTCGTCTCGGCGTCGCGTCGTCGCTACGCGGCGGCGTCCGCCTCGACTTCGCGTTACGCTAAGACAGGTGGCCATGGTGTCACGTGCTTTCGTCTCGGCGTCCGTCGTCGCTACGCGGCAGCGTCCGCCTCGACTAGCGTTACGCTAAGACAGGGTGGCCGTGGTGTCACGTGCTCGTCTCGGCGTCCGTCGTCGCTACCGCGACGACGTCCGCCTCGACTCGCGTTACGCTAAGACAGGGTGGCCGTGGTGTCACGTGCTTGTCTCGGCGTCCGTCGTCGCTACCGCGACGACGTCCGCCTCGACTCGCGTTACGCTAAGACAAGGTGGCAGTGGTGTCACGTGCTCGTCTCGGCGTCCGTCGTCGCTACCGCGGCGACGGCCGCCTCGACTCGCGTTACGCGAAGACAGGGTGGCCGGGGTGTCACGTGCGGGTCTCGGCGTCCGTCGTACGCTACCGCGGCGGCGTCGCCTCGACCCCGCGTTACGCTAAGACAGGGTGGCCGTGGTGTCACGTCCTCGTCTCGGCGTCCGACGTCGCTACCGCGACGACGTCCGCCTCGACTCGCGTTACGCTAAAACAGGGTGGCGTGGTGTCACGTGCTCGTCTCAGCGTCCGTCGTCGCTACCGCGACGACGTCCGCCTCGACTCACGTTACGCTAAGACAGGGTGGCCTTGGTGTCACGTGCTCGTCTCGGCGTCCATCGTCGCTACCGCGACGACGTCCGCCGACTTCGCGTTACAGCTAAAACGAGGTGGCAATGGTATCACGTGCTGCGTCTCGGCGTCCGTCGTCGCTACGCGGCGGCGTCGCCTCGACTTCGCGTTACGCTAAAACAGCGGTGGCCGTGGTATCACGTGCTGCGTCTCGGCGTCGGCGTCGCTACGCGGCGGCGTCCGCCTCGACTTCGCGTTACGCTAAGACAGGGTGGCCGTGGTGTCACGTGCTGCGTCTCGGCGTCAGCGTCCGCTACGCGGCGGCGTCCGCCTCGACTTCGCGTTACGCTAAAACAGGGGTGGGTGTGGTATCACGTGCTGCGTCTCGGCGTCCCGTCGTCGCTACGCGGCGGCGTCGCCGACGACTCGCGTTACGCTAAGACAGGGTGGCTGTGGTGTCACGTGCTCGTCTCGGCGTCCGTCGTCGCGACCGCGACGGCGGCCGCCGCGACTCGCGTTACGCGAAGACAGGGTGGCGGTGGTGTCCGCGTGCTGCGTCTCGGCGTCCGTCGTAAGCTACGCGGCAGCGTCCGCCCTCGACTTCGCGATACGCTAACACAGGGTGGCAGTGGTGTCACGTGCTGGTCTCGGCGTCCGTCGTCGCTACTGCGCCGACGTCCGCCTCGACTTCAGCGTTACGCTAAGAGCGAACGGTGGCCGTGGTGTCGCGTGCACCGTCTCGGCGTCCGTCGTCGCTACCGCGGCGGCGTCCGCCTCTCGACTTCGCGTTAAGCTAAGAGCGAGGGTAGGTGTGGTATCCGCGTGCTTTCGTCTCGGCGTCCGTCGTGCGCTACGCGGCAGCGTCCGCCTCGACTTCGCGTTACGCTAAGACGAGGTGGCCGTGGTGTCCGCGTGCTGCGTCTCGGCGTCACGGCGTCGCTACGCGGCAGCGTCCGCCTCGACTTCGCGTTACGCTAAGACAGAGGTGGCCGTGGTGTCCGTGCTGCGTCGTCGGCGTCGGCGTCGCTACGCGGCAGCGTCCGCCTCGACTTCGCGTTACGCTAAGAGCAGGCTGGCCATGGTGTCACGTGCTTCGTCTCGGCGTCCGTCGTCGCTACGCGGCAGCGTCCGCCTTCGACTTCGCGTTACGCTAAAACAGGGTGGCCGTGGTATCGCGTGCTCGTCTCGGCGTCATCGTCGCTACCGCGGCAGCGTCCGCCTCGACTTCGCGTTACGCTAAAAGCAGAGGTGGCGTGGTGTCACGTGCTGCGTCTCGGCGTCCGTCGTCGCTACAGCGGCGGCGTCCGCCTCGACTTCGCGTTACGCTAAAACGAAGGTGGCCGTGGTGTCACGTGCTGCGTCTCGGCGTCGGCGTCGCTACGCGGCGGCGTCCGCCTCGATTCGCGTTACGCTAAGACAGGGTGGCCGTGGTGTCACGTGCTTGTCTCGTCGTCGGCGTCGCTACCGCGGCGGCGTCCGCCTCGACTTCGCGTTACGCTAAGACAGCGAAGTGGCCGTGGTATCACGTGCTGCGTCTCGGCGTCCGGCGTCGTCGCTACGCGGCGGCGTCCGCCTCGACTTCGCGTTACGCTAAGAGCGAAGGGTGGCCGTGGTGTCGCGTGCTGCGTCTCGGCGTCCGTCGTAAATGCGCTACAGCGGCAGCGTCCGCCTCGACTTCGCGTTCACGCTAAAGACAGGGTGGCCGTGGTGCCCGCGTGCTGCGTCTCGGCGTCCGTCGTACGCTACCGCGGCGACGTCGCCTCGACTTCGCGTTACGCTAAAGCGAAGTGGCAGGTGGTATCACGTGCTGCGTCTCGGCGTCCGTCGTCGCTACGCGACGGCGTCCGCCTCGACTCGCGTTACGCTAAGACAGGGTGGCCGTGGTGTCACGTGCTCGTCTCGGCGTCCGTCGTCGCTACCGCGGCGACGTCCGCCGCGACTTCAGCGTTAGCTAAGGCGAGGTGGCCGTGGTGCCACGTGCTCGTCTCGGCGTCCGTCGTCGCTACCGCGACAACGTCCGCCTCGACTCGCGTTACGCTAAGACAGGGTGGCCGTGGTGTCACGTGCTCGTCTCGGCGTCCATCGTCGCTACCGCGACGACGTCCGCCTCGACTCGCGTTACGCTAAGACAGGGTGGCCGTGGTGTCACGTGCTCGTCTCGGCGTCCGTCGTCGCTACCGCGACGACGTCCGCCTCGACTTGCGTTACGCTAAGACAGGGTGGCAGTGGTGTCACGTGCTCGTCTCGGCGTCCGTCGTCGCTACGCGGCGGCGTCCGCCCTCGACTTCGCGTTACGCTAAGACAGGAGTGGCCGTGGTGTCACGTGCTGCGTCTCGGCGTCCGTGCGCTACGCGGCAGCGTCCGCCTCGACTCGCGTTACGCTAAGACAGGGTGGCCGTGGTGTCACGTGCTCGTCTCGGCGTCCGTCGTCGCTACCGCGACGACGTCCGCCTCGACTCGCGTTACGCTAAAACAGGGTGGCCGTGGTGCCACGTGCTCGTCTCGGCGTCGCGTTAAATGCGCTACGCGGCAGCGTCGCCCTCGACTTCGCGATGCAGCTAAAGGCGAGGTAGCCGTGGTATCCGCGATGCTACCGTCTCGGCGTCGTCGTCGCTACGCGGCAGCGTCCGCCGACTTCGCGTGCGCTAAGACGAAGTGGCCCGTGGTGTCACGTGCTCGTCACCGGCGTCCCGGCGTAAATACCGCTACCGCGGCAGCGTCCGCCCTACGACTTCGCGTTACGCTAAGACAGGGTGGCCGTGGTGTCACGTGCTGCGTCTCGGCGTCCGTCGTCGCTACAGCGGCGGCGTCGCCACCGACTTCGCGTTACGCTAAGGCAGAGGTGGCGTGGTGTCACGTGCTCGTCTGGCGTCCGGCGTCGCTACGCGGCGGCGTCCGCCTCGACTTCGCGTTACGCTAAAACAGGGTGGCCGTGGTGTCACGTGCACCGTCTCGGCGTCGTCGTCGCTACGCGGCAGCGTCCGCCTCGACTTTCGCGTTACGCTAAGACAGGGTAGCCGTGGTGTCGCGTGCTGCGTCTCGGCGTCCGTCGTCGCTACGCGGCGGCGTCCGCCTCGACTTCGCGTTACGCTAAGACGAGGTGGCCGTGGTATCACGTGCTGCGTCTCGGCGTCCGTCGTACGCTACGCGGACGGCGTCCGCCTCGACTTCGCGTTACGCTAAGAACAGGGTGGCAGTGGTGTCGCGTGCTGCGTCTCGGCGTCCGTCGTGCGCTACGCGGCGGCGTCCGCCTCGACTTCGCGTTACGCTAAAAGCAGGGGTGGCCGTGGTGTCACGTGCTGCCGTCTCGGCGTCCGTCGTTGCTACGCGGCGGCGTCCGCCTCGACTTCGCGTTACGCTAAAGACAGGGGTGGCAATGGTGCCGCACGTGCTTTCGTCTCGGCGTCGCGTCGTCGCTACAGCGGCAGCGTCCGCCCCGACTTCGCGTTACGCTAAGAGCGAGGGTGGCCGTGGTGTCGCGTGCTGCGTCTCGGCGTCCGTCGTCGCTACGCGGCGGCGTCGCCTCGACTTCGCGTTACGCTAAGGCGAGGGTGGCCGTGGTATCGCGTGCTGCGTCTCGGCGTCCGTCGTCGCTACGCGGCGGCGTCCGCCTCGACTTCGCGTTCACGCTAAGAACAGGGTGGCGTGGTGTCACGTGCTGCGTCTCGGCGTCCGTCGTACGCTACAGCGGCAGCGTCGCCTCGACTTCGCGTTACGCTTAAAACAAGGGTGCCGTGGTACCCGCGTGCTGCGTCTCGGCGTCCGTAAATCGCTACGCGGCAGCGTCCGCCTCGACTTCGCGTTACGCTAAGAACAGGGTGGCCGTGGTGTCGCGTGCCGTCTCGGCGTCGTCGTTAAATGCGCTTACGCCGCGGCAGCGTCGCCTCGACTTCGCGTTATGCTAAGACAGGGTGGCACTGGTGTCACGTGCTCGTCTCGGCGTCCGTCGTCGCTATCGCGGCGGCGTCCGCCTCGACTCGCGTTACGCTAAGACAGGGTGGCACTGGTGTCACGTGCTCGTCTCGGCGTCCGTCGTCGCTACCGCGGCAACGTCCGCCTCGACTCGCGTTACGCTAAGACAGGGTGGCACTGGTGTCACGTGCTCGTCTCGGCGTCCGTCGTCGCTACCGCGACGGCGTCCGCCTCGACTCGCGTTACGCTAAGACAGGGTGGCCGTGGTGTCACGTGCTCGTCTCGGCATCCGTCGTCGCTACCGCGACGACGTCCGCCTCGACTCGCGTTACGCTAAAACAGGGTGGCCGTGGTGCCACGTGCTCGTCTCGGCGTCCAACGTCGCTACAGCGACGACGTCCACCTCGACCCCGCGTTACGCTAAGACAGGGTGGCCGTGGTGTCACGTCCTCGTCTCGGCGTCCGACGTCGCTACCGCGGCGGCGTCCGCCTCGACTTCGCGTTACGCTAAAACAGGGGTGGCCGTGGTATCACGTGCCGTCTCGGCGTCCGTCGTCGCTACGCGGCGGCGTCGCCCTCGACTCGCGTTACGCTAAGACAGTGAGGATGTGGTGTCACGTGCTCGTCTCGGCGTCCGTCGTCGCTACGCGGCAGCGTCCGCCCTCGACTTCAGCGTTACGCTAAAACGAGGGTAGCCGTGGTGTCACGTGCTGCGTCTCGGCGTCGTCGTCGCTACGCGGCGGCGTCGCCTCGACTTCGCGTTACAGCTAAGGCAGGGTGGCCGTGGTGTCACGTGCTCGTCTCGGCGTCCGTCGTCGCTACAGCGGCGGCGTCGCCTCGACTTCAGCGTTACGCTAAAACAGGGTGGCCGTGGTATCGCGTGCTCGTCACCGGCGTCGCGTCGTCGCTACGCGGCAGCGTCGCCCTCGACTTCGCGTTACGCTAAGGCAGGGTGGCCGTGGTGTCACGTGCTGCGTCTCGGCGTCCGTCGTGCGCTACCGCGGCGGCGTCGCCTCGACTTCAGCGTTACGCTAAGAGCAGGGGTGGCCGTGGTGTCGCGTGCCGTCTCGGCGTCCGTCGTCGCTACGCGCGGCGTCCGCCTCGACTTCGCGTTACGCTAAAGACAGGGTGGCAGTGGTATGCCGTGCTGCGTCTCGGCGTCGTCGTCGCTACGCGGCGGCGTCGCCTCGACTTCGCGATGCAGCTAAGAGCAGGGTGGGAGTGGTGTCACGTGCTCGTCTCGGCGTCCGACGTCGC
The DNA here is from genome assembly GCA_021605145.1 of Aegilops bicornis. Classification (NCBI taxonomy): domain Eukaryota; kingdom Viridiplantae; phylum Streptophyta; class Magnoliopsida; order Poales; family Poaceae; genus Aegilops; species Aegilops bicornis. The sequence continues at coordinate 273,361,261 of CM038675.1, read as the reverse complement.
TACCGCGACGACGTCCGCCTTGACTCGCGTTACGCTAAGACAGGGTGGCTGTGGTGTCACGTGCTTGTCTCGGCGTCCATCATCGCTACCGCGACGACGTCCTCCTCGACTCGCATTACGCTAAGACAGGGTGGCAATGGTGTCACGTGCTCGTCTCGGCGTCCGTCGTCGCTACGCGGCGGCGTCGCCTTCGACTGGCGTTACGCTAAAACAGGGTGGCCGTGGTGCCACGTGCTCGTCTCGGCGTCCGTCGTCGCTACGCGGCAGCGTCACGCCTCGACTTCGCGTTCAGCGCTAAGACAGGGTGGCCCGTGGTGTCACGTGCTGCGTCTCGGCGTCGCGTCGTCGCTTCTGACGGCGTCGCCTTCGACTTCGCGTTACGCTAAGGCAGGGTGGCCGTGGTGTCGCGTGCTGCGTCTCGGCGTCGTCGTGCGCTACCGCGGCGGCGTCCGCCCTCGACTTCGCGTTACGCTAAGACAGGGTGGCGTGGTGTCACGTGCTGCGTCTCGGCGTCCGTCGTGCGCTACGCGGCGGCGTCGCCTCGACTTCGCGTTCACGCTAAGGCAGGGGTGGCGTGGTGTCACGTGCTGCGTCTCTCGGCGTCCGTCGTGCGCTACGCGGCGGCGTCCGCCTCGACTTCGCGTTACGCTAAAACCATGAGGTAGCGTGGTGTCACGATGCTGCGTCTCAGCGTCCGTCGTCGCTACCGCTTCGACGTCCGCCTCGACTAGCGTTACGCTAAGACAGGGTGGCCGTGGTGTCACGTGCTCGTCTCGGCGTCAGCGTCATACAGCGCGGCAACGTCCGCCCTTCGACTTCAGCGTTACGCTAAAACGAGGGTGGCCGTGGTGTCACGTGCTGCGTCTCGGCGTCCGTCGTCGCTACAGCGGCGGCGTCCGCCCTCGACTTCGCGTTACGCTAAAGCAGGGTGGCGTGGTGTCGCGTGCTCGTCTCGGCGTCCGTCGTAAGCTACGCGGCGGCGTCGCCCTCGACTTCGCGTTCACGCTAAAACAGGGTGGCACGTGGTGTCACGTGCTGCGTCTCGGCGTCCAGTCGTCGCTACCGCGGCGGCGTCGCCTCGACTTCGCGTTCACGCAGCGCAAAGCGAAATTGGCCGTGGTGTCACGTGCTCGTCTCGGCGTCCGTCGTCGCTACAGCGGCGGCGTCCGCTTCGACTTCGCGTTACGCTAAAAGCAATTGGCGTGGTGTCACGTGCTGCGTCTCGGCGTCCGTCGTCGCTACCGCGGCGGCGTCCGCCTCGACTTCGCGTTACGCTAAGGCGAGGTGGCGTGGTGTCACGTGCTGCGTCTCGGCGTCCGTCGTAAACGCTACAGCGGCGGCGTCCGCCTCGACTAGCGTTACGCTAAGAAATGATGGCCATGGTGTCACGTGCTCGTCTCGGCGTCCGTAAACCGCTACCGCGGCAGCGTCGCCCTCGACTTCGCGTTACGCTAAGACAGGATGGCAGTGCCGTGCGCGTCTCGGCGGCCGTCGTCGCTACGCCCGGCAGCGTCCGCCTCGACTTCAGCGTTACGCTAAAAGCAGGGTGGCGTGGTGTCCGCGTGCTGCGTCTCGGCGTCGGCGTGCGCTACGCGGCAACGGCGTCGCCCTCGACTTCGCGTTACGCTAAAACGAGGGTGGCCGTGGTGTCACGTGCTGCCGTCTCGGCGTCCGTCGTCGCTACCGCGACGACGTACGCCTCGACTCGCGTTACGCTAAGACAGGGTGGCCGTGGTGTCACGTGCTCGTCTCGGCGTCCGTCGTCGCTACCGCGCCGACGTCCGCCTCGACTCGCGTTACGCTAAGACAGGGTGGCCGTGGTGCCACGTGCTCGTCTCGGCGTCCGTCGTCGCTACCGCGACGACGTCCGCCTCGACTCGCGATGCGTTAAGCTAAAACAGGGTAGCACGTGGTATCCGCGTGCTGCGTCTCGGCGTCGCCGTCGCCGCTACGCGGCAGCGGCGTCCGCCTCGACTTCAGCGTTACGCTAAGAACAGGGTGGCCGTGGTGTCACGTGCTGCGTCTACGGCGTCGCGGCGTCGCTACGCGGCGGCGTCACGCCACCTCGACTTCGCGTTACGCTAAGACGGGGTGGCATTGGTGTCACGTGCTGCGTCTCGGCGTCCGTCGTACGCTACGCGGCGGCGTCCGCCCTCGACTTCAGCGTTACGCTAAAACAGAGGTGGCCGTGGTGTCACGTGCTGCGTCTCGGCGTCCGTCGCGCTACGCGGCGGCGTCCGCCTCGACTTCGCGTTACGCTAAGACAGGGTGGCCGTGGTGCGCATTGCGTGCTGCGTCTCGGCGTCCGTCGTGCGCTACGCGGCGGCGTCACGCCTCGACTTCGCGTTACGCTAAGACAGGGTAGCGGTGGTGTCGCGTGCTGCGTCTCGGCGTCCGTCGTCGCTACTCGGCGGCAACGTCCGCCTCACGACTTCGCGATGCACGCTAAGACAGGCGAGGTAGCGTGGTGTCACGTGCTGCGTCTCGGCGTCCAGCGTCGCTACAGCGGCGGCGTCCGCCTCGACTTCGCGTTACGCTAAGCGAGGGGTGGCCGTGGTATCACGTGCTCGTCTCGGCGTCCCGTCGTCGCTACGCGGCGGCGTCGCCCTCGACTTCGCGTTACGCTAAGACAAGGTGGCACGTGGTGCCGCGTGCCGTCTCGGCGTCCGTCGTCGCTACCGCGGCGGCGTCGCCTCGACTTCAGCGTTACGCTAAAGCGAGGTAGCGTGGTGTCACGTGCTGCGTCTCGGCGTCCGGCGTCGCTACTGCGGCGGCGTCGCCTCGACTTCGCGTTACGCTAAAACAGGGTGGCCGTGGTGTCGCGTGCTCGTCTGGCGTCGTCGTCGCTACGGCGGCAGCGTCCGCTTCTCGACTCCCGTTACGCTAAGACGGGGTGGCTGTGGTGTCAAGTGCTCGTCTCGGCGTCCGTCGTCGCTACGCGGCGGCGTCCGCCCTCGACTTCGCGTTACGCTAAGACAGGGTGGCGGTGGTGTCCGCGTGCTGCGTCTCGGCGTCGCGTCGTCGCTACCGCGGCGGCGTCGCCTCGACTTCGCCCGATACGCTAAGACAGGGGTGGCCGTGGTGTCACGTGCTGCGTCTCGGCGTCGCCGTCGCTACGCGGACGGCGTCGCCTTTCGACTTCGCGTTACGCTAAGACAGAGGTGGCACGTGGTGTCGCACGTGCTGCCGTCTCGGCGTCCGTAAATCGTCGCTACGCGGCAGCGTCCGCCCTCGACTTCGCGTTACGCTAAAACAGGGTGGCGTGGTGTCACGTGCTCGTCTCAGCGTCCGTCGTCGCTACGCGGCGGCGTCGCCTCGACTTCGCGTTACGCTAAAACAGGGTGGCGCGTGGTGTCACGTGCTGCGTCTCGGCGTCCGTCGTCGCTACTGCGGCGGCGTCCGCCCTCGACTTCGCGTTGCGCTAAGGCGAAGTGGCCGTGGTGTCGCGTGCTGCGTCTCGGCGTCCGTCGTCGCTACGCGGCGGCGTCCGCCCTCGACTTCGCGTTACGCTAAGAGCGAAATTGGCGTGGTGTCGCGTGCTGCGTCTCGGCGTCCGTCGTCGCTACGCGGCGGCGTCCGCCTCGACTTCGCGTTACGCTAAGAGCAGGGTGGCTGTGGTGTCACGTGCTGCGTCTCGGCGTCCGTCGTCGCTACCGCGGCAGGCGTCGCCTCGACTTCGCGTGCGCTAAGAGCAGAGGTAGCCGTGGTATCACGTGCTCAAATCTCGGCGTCCGTCGTCGCTACTGCGGCGACATCACGCCTGCGACTTCGCGTTACGCCTTTAAAGCGGGGTAGCGTGGTGTCACGTGCTGCGTCTCGGCGTCCGGCGTCGCTACGCGGCAGCGTCGCCTCGACTTCGCGTTACGCTAAAGAGCGAGGTAGCCGTGGTATCGCGTGCTGCGTCACGGCGTCCGTCGTCGCTACCGCGGCGACGTCCGCCTCGACTCGCGTTACGCTAAGAGAGGGTGGCCGTGGTGTCACGTGCTCGTCTCGGCGTCCGTAAATCGCTACGCGGCGGCGTCCGCCACCGACTTCAGCGATGCGCTAAAAGCGAAGGTGGCCGTGGTGTCGCGTGCTGCGTCTCGGCGTCGCGTCGTCGCTACTGGCGGCAGCGTCGCCTCGACTTCGCGTTACGCTAAGGCAGGGGTGGCCGTGGTGTCACGTGCTGCCGTCTCGGCGTCCGTCGTCGCTACGCGGCAGCGTCCGCCTCGACTTCGCGTTCGCTAAAACGAGGGTAGCCCGTGGTGTCGCGTGCTGCGTCTCGGCGTCCGTCGTCGCTAAGCTACGCGGCAGCGTCGCCTCGACTTCGCGTTAAGCTAAGGCGAGGTGGCCGTGGTGTCACGTGCTCGTCTCGGCGTCCGTCGTACGCTACGCGGCAGCGTCCGCCTCGACTTCGCGTTACGCTAAGGCAGGGTGGCCGTGGTGTCACGTGCTTTCGTCTCGGCGTCCGTCGCCGCTACGCGGCGGCGTCCGCCCTCGACTTCGCGATGCAGCTAAGGCGAAATTGGCCGTGGTATCCCGTGCTGCGTCTCGGCGTCCGTCGTCGCTACGCGGCGGCGTCATTTCGACTTCGCGTGCGCTAAGGCAGGGTGGCCGTGGTGTCACGTGCTGCGTCTCGGCGTCCGTCGTCGCTACGCGGCGGCGTCGCCCTCGACTTCGCGTTACGCTAAGGCGAGGTGGCAGTGGTGTCACGTGCCCGTCTCGGCGTCCGTCGTCGCTACCGCGACGACGTCCCCCTCGACTTCGCGATGCGCTAAAGGCGAAATTGGCCGTGGTGTCGCGTGCTTTCGTCTCGGCGTCCGTCGTCGCTACGCGGCAGCGTCGCCTCGACTTCGCGTTCACGCTAAGGCGAGGTAGCACGTGGTGTCCCGCGTGCTGCGTCTCGGCGTCCGTCCGTCGCTACGCGGCTTGACGTCGCCTCGACTTCGCGTTACGCTAAGCGAGGGGTGGCGTGGTGTCGCGTGCTGCGTCTCGGCGTCGCGTCGTCGCTACTGCGACGGCGTCCGCCGACTTCGCGTTACGCTAAGGCGAAGTGGCGGTGGTGTCACGTGCTCACCGTCTCGGCGTCCGTAAATGCGCTACAGCGGCAGCGTCCGCCTCGACTTCGCGTTACGCTAAAACCGAGGTAGCCCGTGGTGTCACGTGCTCGTCTCCGGCGTCCGTCGTCGCTACGCAGCGGCGTCGTCATCTCGACTTCGCGTTACGCTAAAACAGGGTGGCGTGGTGTCCACGTGCTTTCGTCTCGGCGTCCGTCGTCGCTACCGCGGCAGCGTCCGCCTCGACTTCAGCGTTACGCTAAAACGAGGTGGCCGTGGTGTCACGTGCTGCGTCTCGGCGTCCGTCGTCGCTTCTGACGGCGTCGCCTCGACTTCGCGTTGCAGCTAAGAGCAGGGTGGCCGTGGTGTCACGTGCTGCGTCTCGGCGTCCGTCGTCGCTACGCGGCGGCGTCCGCCTCGACTTCGCGTTACGCTAAAACGAGAAGTGGCCGTGGTGCCGCGTGCTGCGTCTCGGCGTCCGTCGTCGCTACAGCGGCAGCGTCCGCCCTCGACTTCGCGTTACGCGCTAAGGCGAGGTAGCCCGTGGTATCACGTGCTGCGTCTCGGCGTCCGGCGTCGCTACGCGGCGGCGTCCGCCTCGACTTCGCGTTACGCTAAGACAGGGTGGCGTGGGGTCACGTGCTCATCTCGGCGTCCGTCGTCGCTACCGCGGCGCCGTCCGCCTCGACTCGCGTTACGCGAAGGCAGGGTGGCCGTGGTGTCCGCGTGCTGCGTCTCGGCGTCGCGTCGTCGCTACGCGGCGGCGTCCGCCTCGACTTCGCGTTACGCTAAGGCAGGGTGGCCGTGGTGTCACGTGCTGCGTCTCGTCTGCGTCGTCGCTACGGCGGCGTCCGCCTCGACTTCGCGTTGCGCTAAAGACAGGGTGGCCGTGGTGCCGCGTGCACCGTCTCGGCGTCCGGCGTCGCTACGCGGCGGCGTCCGCCTCGACTCGCGTTACGCTAAAACAGGGTGGCCGTGGTGCCACGTGCTCGTCTCGGCGTCCGTCGTCGCTACCACGGCAGCGTCACGCCCTCGACTTCGCGTTACGCTAAAGGCAGGGTGGCCGTGGTGTCACGTGCTGCGTCTCGGCGTCCGGCGTCGCTACGCGGCGGCGTCGCCTCGACTTCGCGTTACGCTGAAGGCAGGGTGGCGTGGTGTCACGTGCTCGTCTCGGCGGCCGTCGTCGCGAACGCGGCAACGTCCGCCACGACTCGCGTTACGCTAAGACAGGGTGGCACTGGTGTCACGTGCTCGTCTCGGCGTCCGTCGTACGCTACGCGGCGGCGTCCGCCTCGACTTCGCGTTGCAGCTAAGACAGGGTGGCGGTGGTGCCCGTGCTGCGTCTCGGCGTCCGTCGTCGCTACTGCGGCGGCGTCCGCCTCGACTTCGCGTTACGCTAAGGCAGGGTGGCACGTGGTGTCACGTGCTGCGTCTCGGCGTCCGTCGTCGCTACGGCGGCGGCGTCCGCCTCGACTTCAGCGTTACGCTAAGAGCGAGGTGGCGTGGTGTCGCGTGCTGCGTCTCGGCGTCGTCGTACGCTACTGCGGCGGCGTCCGCCTCGACTTCGCGTTACGCTAAAACGAGGGTAGCCGTGGTGCCCGCGTGCTCGTCTCGGCGTCCGTCGTCGCGACCGCGGCGACGTCCGCCGACTTCGCGTGCACGCTAAGACAGAAATTGGCCGTGGTGTCGCGTGCTGCGTCTCGGCGTCCCGTCGTCGCTTCTAGCGGCAGCGTCGCCTCGACTTCAGCGTTACGCTAAGGCAAGGGTAGCGTGGTGTCACGTGCTGCGTCTCGGCGTCCGTCGTCGCTACCGGCGGCGGCGTCCGCCCTCGACTTCGCGTTCACGCTAAAACAGGAGTGGCGTGGTGTCACGTGCCGTCTCGGCGTCCGTCGTCGCTACGCGGCGGCGTCGCCGACTTCGCGTTACGCTAAAACAGGGTAGCAGTGGTGTCACGTGCGCGTCTCGGCGTCGCGTCGTCGCTATGGCAGCGGCGTCGCCTCGACTCGCGTTACGCTAAGACAGGGTGGCAGTGGTGTCACGTGCTCGTCTCGGCGTCCGTCGTCGCGACCGCGACGACGTCCGCCGCGACACGCGGTACGCGAAGACAGGGTGGCAGTGGTGTCACGTGCTCGTCTCGGCCTCCGTAAATGCGCTACCGCGGCAACGTCGTCGCTCGACTTCGCGATGCAGCTAAAGACGAGGGTGGCGTGGTGTCACGTGCCGTCTCGGCGTCCGTCGTCGCTTCTGGCGGCAGCGTCGCGCCTCGACTTCGCGATGCAGCTAAGACAGGATGGCCGTGGTATCACGTGCTTTCGTCTCGGCGTCGGCGTCGCTACGCGGCGGCGTCACTTCGACTTCAGCGTTGCACGCTAAGACAGGTAGCGTGGTGTCACGTGCTGCGTCACCGGCATCCGTAAATGCGCTACGTCGGCGGCAGCGTCGCCCTCGACTTCGCGTTACGCTAAGACTGGGTGGCCGTGGTGCACGTGCTCGTCTCGGCGTCCGTCGGCGCTACAGCGGCAGCGTCCGCCTCGACTCGCGTTACGCTAAGACAGGGTGGCCGTGGTGTCACGTGCTCGTCTCGGCGTCCAACGTCGCTACAGCGACGACGTCCACCTCGACCCCGCGTTACGCTAAGACAGGGTGGCCGTGGTGTCACGTCCTCGTCTCGGCGTCCGACGTCGCTACCGCGACGACGTCCGCCTCGACTCGCGTTACGCTAAAACAGGGTGGCGTGGTGTCACGTGCTCGTCTAGGCGTCCGTCGTCGCTACGCGGCAGCGTCCGCCCTCGACTTCGCGTTATGCTAAGGCAGGGGTGGCGTGGTATCACGTGCTGCGTCACCGGCGTCCGTCGTCGCTACGCGGCAGCGTCCGCCTCGACTTCGCGTTACGCTAAAACGGGGTGGCTGTGGTATCGCGTGCTTTCGTCTCGGCGTCCGTGCGTCGCTACAGCGGCAGCGTCCGCCTCGACTTCGCGTTACGCTAAGGCGAGGGTAGCCGTGGTGTCACGTGCTGCGTCTCGGCGTCCGTGCGTGCGCTACTGCGGCGGCGTCCGCCTCGACTTCGCGTTACGCTAAGACAGGGTAGCGTGGTGTCACGTGCTGCGTCTCGGCGTCGTCGTCGCTACGCGGCGGCGTCGCCTCGACTTCGCGTGCAGCTAAAACAGGGTAGCAGTGGTGTCACGTGCTGCGTCTCGGCGTCCGTCGTAAAGCCGCTACGCGGCAGCGTCCGCCTCGACTTCGCGTTACACTAAGGCGAGGTGGAAGTTGTGTCACGTGCTGCGTCTCGGCGTCCGTCATGCGCTACCCCGGCGGCGTCCGCCTCGACTTCGCGTTACGCTAAGAACAGGGTGGCAGTGGTGTCACGTGCTGCGTCTCGGCGTCCGTCGTCGCTACGCGGCAGCGTCCGCCTGCGACTTCGCGTTACGCTAAGACAGGGTGGCGTGGTGTCACGTGCTTTCGTCTCGGCGTCGTCGTCGCTACGCGGCGGCGTCGCCTCGACTTCGCGTTACGCTAATGCAGGGTGGCGGTGGTGTCACGTGCTGCGTCTCGGCGTCCGTCGTCGCTACGCGGCGGCGTCACTTCGACTTCGCGATGCGCTAAAACAGGAGGCTGTGGTGTCACGTGCTCGTCTCGGCGTCCGTCGTCGCTACCGCGACGACGTCCGCCTCGACTCGCGTTACGCTAAGATAGGGTGGCTGTGGTGTCACGTGCTCGTCTCGGCGTCCGTCGTCGCTACCGCAACGACGTCCGCCTCGACTCGCGTTACGCTAAGACAGGGTGGCCGTGGTGTCATGTGCTCGTCTCGGCGTCCGGCGTCGCTACCGCGACGACGTCCGCCACGACTTCAGCGTTCAGCTAAGACAGGGTGGCCGTGGTGTCGCGTGCTGCGTCTCGGCGTCGTCGTAAATGCGCTACGCGGCGACGTCCGCCGACTTCGGCGATGCGCTAAGACAGGGTGGCCGTGGTGTCACGTGCTCGTCTCGGCATCCGTCGTCGCTACCGCGACGACGTCCGCCTCGACTCGCGTTACGCTAAGATAGGGTGGCCGTGGTGTCACGTGCTCCTCTCGGCGTCCTTCATCGCTACCGCGACGACGTCCGACTCGACTCGCGTTACGCTAAGACAGGCTAGCCGTGGTGTCACGTGCTCGTCTCGGCGTCCGTCGTCACTACGCGGCGGCGTCCGCCTCGACTTCGTGTTACGCCGCTAAGACAGGGTGGCCGTGGTGTCCGCGTGCTGCGTCTCGGTGTCGGCGTCGCTACCGCGACGACGTCCGCCTCTACTCGCGTTACGCTAAGACAGTGCGGCATTGGCGTCACGTGCTCGTCTCGGCGTCCGTCATCGCTACCGCGACGACGTCCGCCTCGACTCGCCTTATCGTAAGATAGACAGGGTGGAAGCCTCTTTGAAATTTTTAATTAAAAGTTGTGGTTCGTCAGCAATCAGGCCAATTTGGTTGTTTGGGCGAGGACTTCGAACATTTTCTTCCTGAAGTTTGAGACAACCATGTACCAAAAGCCATATGAGCTTAAAGGTGGAAAAAAAGCCCTGTTCATTGATCCAAAAATAAAAACGATATTACCACAAAAATGCTATGTTGACTTTTGACTGAAAATAGAAAAGAAATGGGATTTGCATGGAGACTATGGAATTATATGGCTCGTATGTTGGACTACAAAAAAACGATGTCAATTCGGTCAAGCTGGAACCCTATCATTCTCTCCTCAGGTGAACATATAACGCCATTGGAGTTTCAAATGCCTTTTGGAATAGTGTCTGAAAAAATTGAACCGATCAAAGATTCATAAAAGGCACAGAAGGGTGGGGGCACGCAAAAACAAATGACAGAGCGTTGGATGAAAAAAACAAGTATTCTCTGCACATAATTATGTTTGTACTTACAGCAATGTCGCATTCGACATAGTATCCTGACCACTAACTTTGTGGGAGAAGATTCAGCCTCTCCTTTTCGGTTTGCTCGACCATTACTGATTTTCCCAACATATTAATCAAGTAAGGATTGTCCCCGGCCATACACTTGCATGCTCAGGCCAAGAACCCCTATGTTCAACCCATGTCGAACCCATTTGTAGTATTCTTGGGCTGCCACAAAATGAAAAGGTAAAAAATGCAGAGTAAAAAGGAAGCTTGAAGGAAACAAAATAGAGGAATGAAAAAGCACAGCAAAATTGCTTGTTATACATAGAGTACATCCCCATTGAGGAGAAAAAAGAAAAAAGGAGGTTGTTACTGAGATACCTCTTTTCAGATATGTCAACCTGAATATCATCCCTGCTGTTCTGTTGTTTTTGTAGTCTAAGGATCAATTTCTCCTCCTACACAAAAGCACAATAAAAATTAGGAGTAGTGAGACAATGAGTTGTTTGTTTTTTTGCTAAAAGGGGGTAAACTGATGTAAAATAATGGCAGCTGCTGATTTCTTTGAACAATGTTTAAAAGGAGTGCGAGGAAAAAAATAATGGTGGCAGCTAAAAGGGGGTAAACTGACGTAAAATAACTCAGCTCCCGAAGACCTATCCAGAGCTGATTTCTGTCTTGTTGGTCTGTTTCAACTCTGACCTGCAAAATGGAAAGGAGTAGCAGGCACCAGATTAGAAACCTACAATTTATAACTAAAACAAAATCATAATTTATGACAAAAATTGAAGATACAAGAGGTACTAAAATGAGACAGCACATACAAGCATGCATATTTCATATTAAAAAAATTATGGTGGGCAAGAGAGATCATTCAGCACACCAATGTCTCATCAAGGATTATCTAAGAACTCTCCTAGCTTAATGCTCAATGTATATACAGACTGTGCTCTATCTCTGTTACTTGAACAATATTCAGAGCTCAATTTCTTTGAACAAATGTTCAGAATTCATACAATAATTTGCTACCGAAGCAAAACGATTTTCAGAGAATTAGCTCATTCTCTGAACAATGGCAGCTGATTTCCTTGCATAGTGTTCATAGAATAACTTGCTACAGAAAAACAAAATAATGTTCACAGAATTAGTACTCTCTCTATAGAAGAAATATGAGGGAGTTTAGATCACTACTTTAGTGATCTAGACGCTTTTATATTTCTTTTCGGAGGGAGTACATTCTCCAACAAATGGTAGCAGCTGATTTCTTTGAATAGTATTCAGAATTTCATCCAAAAAAGATTCCGCTACAGAATAAAAATGAACTGCTAGTCTTAGTTCACTGACTGAAAAAATGTCATTGTTTCAGAGATGCATATAGGGATTTCCCTTTTCCCATCTCCACAGCCGGTTCCGATACTTGTATGGATTTTTGCAGAGATGCGCTCCCAAACATTGCCACTTGGTGCTCAGCCATCAAAGAAAAAGACGAGACTGGGGCGGATGAGTAGCTGTCAAAAATCCTATTTTTCTGAAAATAGTAAACAATCTTCTTTTCTAAGAACAGATCCACCAAGGTGGCCTGCTTTTCTTCAGTTTGAGATCCATATTCCTCCTATTTTTCTTGTCCAGCATCCCCACTGGATTAGTCTTCCCAAGAAAATTAAATCATCTTCTTCCTCCTCATGCTGAAAACAGAGCAAGCTGTGTGTGACGGGAACTACCTATCCATCCTAGCTTCATGAGAGCAGAGCTGCCAAAAATTGACATCAATGTGCGGCTCCCTGTCAAATCTAGATGTTTGTGAGCTCGGAGACGGTGGCCTTCGTCAACTATGGACTCGTCGGAAAGGAAGAGGAGAGGGGGGGAGCGGGCGGTACCGGGACATCCTCGGAGGCGACGCGGACGGCGCTGGGAAGCTTGGTGATGCGGGTGGGGACGCGCGGCGGGAGTTCGAGCCCGAGGACGTACAGCCACCGGACAGCCGCCGCCTCGCCGAATTGGCCGCAGCCTCCCCTGGACCTCGAGGCCCGTCGGCGGCCGCGCCTCGTCGGATTGGCGCTGCCGCCACGTGCGGACGTGGCGCCTCGCCCGTAATCACCGCTGACCTCGCGTGCGCTATGCTGACGCGGCGCCTCGCCCTATTCGCCGCTGACCTCGGGCGCCATAATGGCGCGGCGTCTCGCCAGATTGAGCCGCTGCTGCGAGGGAGGAGCCGCCGGCCAAAAGGGGAATCGGCAGGGCGAAAGGGAAAAGGGGATAGATAAGCGGCCGGGTGGGATTTTCCAAATAAGGAAACAAGCTAGAAAGGGAAAGGGAATAGGACGCGCTCCGCGCGGTCGGGATCGATCGCCAAGGAGTCGTTTCGCATGGATTGATTGTTTTGTTCGTAGTTGTCCAGTTATAGAGCACCGGATCCATCCATTGGTTCGTGTATAGTCTCTCTGTCTTAAAATAAGTATTTTGAGCTTAATATAAATTTGTACTAGAGCTAGTACAAAGTTGAACACTTATTTTGAAACGTAGAGAGTATATCTTTTCCTACCTTGGACTGATTTGTTTAGGCGGTTGTAGATATTCTCTACTATTACGGTTGGTTGTTGCAAATATCCAGTTTCTCCTCATAGCACCGAAGGTTCACAGTAGTCACGGGACAAATTCTTCACTGCTACTAATATATAAATGTTTCACATCACATAGTGAAGGGCAATAATGCAAAACAGGTTGTGCTGGCAGCCAGAGCATCCGCAATGGCAACGATAATGTAGAACCATTTTCGCATCCACTAGGGCATCTACATCCAAGGGCATCTCACATGGAATTATGAAATTGTAAGAATCAAACCGAGCAAAATTAAAGAAAACAAGAGCTCATCCCAAACACATGAAACTATGTATGATGAAGAAAACAAATCACATCATGACGAAAACATACAATTAAACTACATGAACCAACTTCAAAAAAAAACACAACAACTAAAAATAAATCCTCCTTATTTATGTAAATAAATGAGCGAGCCAACTTAACAACTAACCAATTAGCCAAAATCAGCACAACGCCCTTTATATCGTTGCATACAAAACTTCTATATAGTGTGTCTCTTTATGAAAGATTTCAACATCTTTACCAAATTAATGTTTATACATACACCACAACATAAATCATAAAGAGAACAAGCAACACTTATATATAGTGTGTCTCTTTATGAAAGATTTCAACATCTTTACCAAATTAATGTTTATACATACACCACAACATAAATCATAAAGAGAACAAGCAACAATAATTATGAGATGATGCTAATACCATTGTGTAAAAAAATCTCACATGAAGTATGAACAGGCGCGGCGTGCCGCCGCGCGGGCTTCGCTAGTAATGTTATGAATGAATAAATCTTGTTGGGCTCTGTGATAATCTTGTGTGAAGACCTTCTAGCAAAAACAGCGACGATGACATGTTGCATCACTAATGTATGTGCCACACTTCCATCATCCGCTCCATATGGTTGGATGCATCACCGCGATGCAGAGACCGGGGACAATCTTTCTTTTCAAAAGAAAATTCCTCGCTCCAATAAATCTTGAAGTTATAATTTTGACCAAATGCATTTCAATAGTTTAACATATGCAGGTCGTGCGCGAGAAGGTGGCCATGCGCAAGGTCAATGCGGAGGCCGGACGTGCAGCAGAGCTCCTGGGTGCTCCGGCGACGCCGCGTCGGGAGGTGATGGCTCTGGCAGTGCCCAACCCCGACCCGACCGCGCAGGAGGCGTCCAAGACGGCGCCTTTCCCGAAGGCCAAGCGTTCCAAGGCCGTCGTGGAGGGGCAGGCGGCCCTCGTGAGGGTCAGTGCGCGGGCCAAGGGCGCCAAAGGAAACATGCCGTCGCTCCAGCGTGCCCAACTCCTCCAAGCACAGAAGAATCTGGAAACCTCAGGTAACTCCTTGCCCCGTTTTTCGATTCTGGACTCCTTTTCAGACGATCATTTGGGCGAGGTGTTAGTGGAAAGCAGGGTGGAACCGATGGGGAAGGGCGGGGTGAGCGAGCTCATCTCGTTGGTGCAGGCGAAGGAGATGGCGCAGGCGGCGCTCGCAGCGGCGGCTGCTCAACACGCGGAACGTTTGGCTCTCGAGGCTGAGCCCTCGACGTCGCTAACGCTCCGGCCCGAAGGGGAGACAGCAACAGGGGTTGCTGCTCCTCCCTCGCCTCGCTGCGGCAAGGTGAGGCGCGTGGCCAAGGCGATCACCTCCAGGGGTGTGCGCCTGCGAAATCGCGTCATCTAGATGCGTGCGCTTATTTGGAACATTCGTGGTTTCGGCCACTCGGGGTGGCGCACCCAATTAAGAGAATATATTAGGAAAGAAGAGATAGACACTAGTAGAAAAGGGGGGCAAAGGTCCAGGCCGGGTCAGCCCATTAGTCCCGGTTCGTGAGCCCCGGGGGCCGGCCGGGCCACGTGGGCCATTGGTCCCGGTTCGTCTGGACCTTTTGGTCCCGGTTAGTGGGACGAGCCGGGACCAATGGGCCTCGCTCCTGACCCACCATCATTGGTCCCGGTTGGTGGCTTGAACCGGGACCAAAGGCTTCCCTTTAGTCTCGGTTCATGCCACCAACCGGGACCAATGAGGTGCCTATATATACCACAGAAGAGCAGAGCACACTGCTCTGTTTTTCTGCACGAGGGGAGAGGGCTTGGTGGTGCTCTAACTCACCTCCTATGCACACAAGGTGTTCGATGGAATGCCCGAGCCACACTACTTAAGCTTTCTCCTCTCCAAGCTCGACCTCCAAGCTCCATTTTCCTCAATATTTGTCTAGGTTTAGCGGTCCGTCACGCCTGCTCCTGCCTTCACCGCCGTCGATCACCCGCGCCGATCTCATCGCCGGCACCACCGTGGTGAGCCTCTTATTTTTATCTTTTTTCTGAAAGGAAAAATATTCTTACTTGTATGTTTAGATAGATACTTGTATTATTTTCTTACTTTTATTATTGCATCTTATATAGTGCGATGGTTTTGGTATCCGCCCGTCGGCTCTCGATCACATCTATGATTCGGATGTGGTATATATTATCTTTATAACTATTGGTTCATTTATTGTTTATGAAAATTATGCCGACCAACGTGACATATGTTTTATTTATCTAGGAGGTATGTGAACCGAAAATTCTGTCGCGACCGGTTTTCCGGGTATTAATTTCCAGAAAATGGCCCTTGTGCTCACCAGCCCCAGGATTACTGTTAGCTGATGAGGCACCAACTTGATACAGAAATTCCAAGCAAAAATACAAAATATGCAGTACAAGACCATTCTGGTCTGTGAGTACAACAAATGGTTTCTAGTGGTTGATGGCGGAAGCGGTTTGTGGATCATCAGCGTCTATGGGACTCCATTTTCCACAGGAAAAACTGACCAGGTTAACTCCTATCTTCGCGAGGCTGCTATC
This sequence comes from Aegilops bicornis, assembly GCA_021605145.1. NCBI lineage: Eukaryota > Viridiplantae > Streptophyta > Magnoliopsida > Poales > Poaceae > Aegilops > Aegilops bicornis. The sequence continues at coordinate 273,345,903 of CM038675.1, read as the reverse complement.
ACCATTGCGTAGGTTCCGGGCTGTCATCGCAACGCTCCTCTCCACGCAAGAAATCTGGCCAAGACAATAGCTAGGACAAGCCAGTGAGTACTTTGAATGTACTCGCAAACATTATGAACACAGGTATAATATAACAACCGATAATCATGCTCGAAAATATTCTATGATCACAACGGCCAGTCAAAAATAAAAAATCATTGATGCATGCAAGCAGGTTATTTATATGTTACAATTAATATGTTATGATAGGGTTGGAATAAAATGCACCATTCGTATGTCTGAAGCGACGTCTCGAATTGATGGTAAATAACAATCATGCCTCAGTCGGGCGTATGAGCGACACCACATAAAGGGCTTATAAAGTAAAAGAAATAACAAGCATGTTACAGTTCAAGGCCCTCAATGACACCACATAAAGGGCTTATAAAGTAAATGAATAACAAGCATGTTACATAAGGCGTCTCAGCGACACCACATAAATGGCTTATAAAGTAAATAAATAACAAGCATGTTACGATCAGGCGTCTCAGCGACACCACATAAAGGGCTTATATAGTAAATAAGTAACAAGCAGTTACAATGCAAGGCCTCAAATGACACCACGTAAAGGGCTTATAAATAATCACAGTGAGTATCCAGGAGGTAGAACCATCCCAGGGATACTCGATAATTCAAATAATATAACGGGTTAGTCCATAACGAAATAATAATCATGGTCCTCACAAGTCACAAGTCGGATCCCAAGTTTGGTTTAACAGTTTCTCCTCCGAAGACTGACACTAAGACGAACACTTGACCCATCCCAGACTGTAGTCCTTAACCATGGACACGGCTATTCGAATAGGTTTAATCTCTGCAGAGGGTGTACTCTTTACCCACGAGTAACGGATTCCTTTAGCCCAATGGGACTAATTCCGTCTACGGCCTTTTAGTTGAAAACACACCTAACTTGCACACACCAGCTTAACTTACCGGTGTCTGGAATCACCCACGACGCCTGTCAAGCAAGACTCTAAGTGGGGAGGCTACAACCTCGTAGAGCATGGGATCAAATTTATATCAAGGCTCTAAGGGGTGGCCTCCCTCTCGGTCTCAACCGAAACACCCATGCCCCCGGACCAGGTGGCACGCCACCGGCTACAACCAAAGATCTTCCACCATGGCCTCTCTTTACGGTGTGTGCTACAAAGGGGTTGACGACTTCATCGAACCATACCCTACTTGTTGTAGAGACAAGTGGTAGTACTGAAACAAGTATGGGGGTTATCGAACAAGACTCGATCTATGGTCCACTCAGAGGTTTAAGTATTCCTTGCATGATTAGCATAACGAATATATTTCATCTAATGCATGTAATCACCACTCATCATACCCCTCATGCCATGTCGGACACACTCTTCGTCTCGACGAGGAACTAGGGACAAGCTGGGTCTACCAAAGATGAGAGACTTTCCGCTTTTCCTTCAGTAGGCACGAAAGGCATACGAGGATGATCATTATCACAAGCATGTCCATTTCCAACAGCAAGGAAGTTTCCAATAAGCATTCATGCAAATGATCATAACTCCACATAAAATAACGAGTTTTATGTATCGAGGTGGTGTCATGAACGTGTCAAACCATGCATGAAAAATATTATGCCAGGTTCAGAATGCTTGCCTTCAAGGTGTGGAGAGGCAGAGTGCACTCCAAAACTTTTGAAAGCTTTCTCCTCTCTCCAAAAATCCTATTTAAAATATTTTTGAATCAATATATATAGTTTCAAAAACAGTACCAAAAAGTTTTCTGAATTTTTTTGAAATAAATCTTAAACTAAACTAGACAATATTTGAGAGAGGTAGGAAAAAGAATCAATTCATTTGGAGTTATATTTAAAAAGTTATGGCCAGTCAAAGTTTTGGTCAAAATATGTTTTTAAAATAAATCAGAAAAAGAAAACGTTTCGACATCGACCACGTCGAAGGCGTATTTTGGATTTACGCCTCCACTTATACAGCGTGGACGGCGTGGAGTCATCGACAAGGCCCGCCGCCCACTCGTCAGGTTTGACTAGTCTCTCCTCCCTCCTCTTCCTCTGCCCGAGCGGAGGCGGTTCTCCGGCGATGCTTGCCGGTGAACGGCGGCACCGTTTGGGAAACCGAGGCCATCCGCGGGCTCAGGGGGTCAAGGCGGTCCTATCGGTGGTCGACTTTCTGGCAGGGACGGAGGGAGTCGCCGTGGCGAAGCCAGCGGGCCAGTGGCTTCGGTGGCAAAGTGGGTTTGGGGCTACGGTGGCTTTCTGTCGCAGCTGGGGGTCTGGGCGGCTCCGCAAGACGAAGAGGAGTCGAGTGGTGGTGATGGAAAGGTGGGGGAGGCCCTGGTGGAGCCGGGGTGAACCGGGATGAGGCGGCGGCCGAGCTGACCGGAGAGGGTGAAGACGGCCTTTTCATCTTCAATTGATGGCAACGGGAGCACTAGGAGGATGGTGTGAGGCTGCCTGAGTGCTCGGAGAAGCTCGGGGCCTCCTTTTATAGCACATCCATGTCGGTTCGCGGCGGCCGGGGATAATCTCATCGGCGGACCGCCCTACTGTGCAGCAGGGCGACGTGGCGGTGGCTGGCTGGCTTCAGGTGCTAACGATGAACGCTCCACTGTTTAAGGAGGCGAGCTGGCGCACTGCGGTGGTTTGGGCGTTGCCGCCCATGGCAGGGGTGGATGTGGACGCCGGCGTGCCGCCAAGGGGCTCTGACGGCAGTGCTGTAGGGCATCAGGGGCTGCTTGGCGTGTTCTGGTGAATAGTCGAGTGTGTGGCGCGGCTCTGCGGAGCGGGCAAAACCCAAGGGCGCGACGCCTCGGGCGCGGCACGTGCAAAACGCGCGCTCTGGGCGCGCCCAGAGCACGCCCACTAGGTGCTCGGCGAAATGCCCGTGCATGCCATAGAGCTTGGGTGAGGCTGGCAACTAACAAGACCAGGCTAGGGGTAGCTAGGAGTTTATTTGACAAGGTGGTTAAGCAAAAGAAGCAGGTTCATAGTGCAAACTAAAACTCATGTCAAAACTGGTCATGCCCATAAGGTGTTTGACAGAATGCCACATGCACCTAGGCATTTCTTGGGGTGGCCCAATTCTCCAGGTTAGTGCCTCTTTGGGTGCAAAAGAGAGTGGTAAGGTCATTTGGGCAAAAGAAGAAACTTGCTAGTGCAAGCTTTGCAAATCTTCAGTTTTGGACAGAAAGAACAGGGCAAGATTGCAAGAACTAGAATTGCTCCAATGAGTCCAGCCTCCTGGACTTAAGAGTTTAGTAGGGAGGACTACAAGGAGGAAAAGGAATCATGGATAAAGGAGCAACTTAAAATATAGTTGCTGTACAAATCATCAAGTTGGACCAGAATGGAAAAGAGGTTGATTCACTCAAATTTTTCAAAGGACACCATTGGGTTTTTGCAAAAAGTTGAGTAACACACTCCTATTAACATCCCATAATATTGGTAGAAGTTTTAAAGAAATATTTAAATAGGTTGTAGTGCAAAAGTGAGATTTGACCAGATTTGAAAACTTGGTGTAGAACTCAAAATATCGAAAGATTGAAATATATTTTTGCATAAAAGTGTTTTAAAAACATCACATGACATCCCCAAATTTTGGTGGAATTTTTGAATGAATTTATAATAGGGTTGCAGTGCAAAGGGGACCCTAAACTTATGAAAAACCCTTTTGGAGAAATAAAGCTCAAGGAAAGATAATTATATAAATAATCCCACTGATAAAAGAATTGTTTTATTTGAGAGGGTAGATGAGTCCAATAATGATTGAAAAGTTTTTACTTGGGGTAAAAACTCCATAATAATAAAGAAAAGAAAGGTTCTGAAATCAACAGGAAATCCAGAAAACAATATTTTAAGTTCCTAGCAAAATTTTGATAAACAAAACAAGGCTAACAATTTTGGGGTGTTACAAATTCCAACCGACCCTATTGTCGAGAGGTTAAATTTAGTTGAAGAAGAAAACAATTTCTTGAAGGAAAAAATAAAAAAATTGAGGAGGAGAAGATGATATTGGAGTTGCATGTTGCAGATGTCGTCGATGATCACAAGATCAAGATGGATGCAATGCGCTTGAAGATTAGAAAGATTAGAAAATATGCCATTCATACCGAGGCTTGGGATCATTATGCCGTTGGATCAATTGTTAACTTGGTTGCGATTATGATCGCATTTGTTTTCGCATTGAAATGTTTTACATAGTTTCAGTGTATGGTTTAATTAATTAGATGCTCTGGAGAGCTATATGTTGTTAGATGAGAACTATGTATGTACTTTGGTTTTAATGTGGTGATGAACTTCTATTAATTTGGTCACTTATTTATCTGTTCATGATGTTCTGTAATGGTTTTTGACACACTTAATTATATATAATGCATGCAGATGAACCGACAATGGATGTACGATGACAGACACACCTCCGAGTACATTAAGGGCGTGCATGAGTTTCTCAAGGCGACCGAGGCAAAAAAGCAGAATGGTTTTATGTGTTGTACATGCATTAAATGTGGGAATACGATGTCTTACTCTAACCGGAAAATCCTTCACACCCACCTTCTTTACAAGGGTTTCATGCCACACTATAATGTTTGGACGAGGCACGGAGAAATAGGGGTTATGATGGAAGACGACAAAGAAGAAGAGTACGATGACAACTATGTGCCCCTTGAATACGGTGATGCTGCAACGGGGGGAGCTGGTGAAGATCAAGAGGAACCAGACGATGTGCCCAATGATGCTGCAACGGGTGAACCTGCTGAAGATCAAGAGGAACCAGACGATGTGCCTGATGATGATGATCTCCGCCGGGTCATTGTCGATGCAAGAACGCAATGCGAAAGTCAAAAGGAGAAGCTGAAGTTCGATCGCATGTTAGAGCATCACAAAAAAGGGTTGTACCCCAATTGCGAATATGGCAACACAAAGCTCGCATCCGATCGAATTGCTGCAGTGGAAGGCGAGAATGTTGTGCGACAAAGGATTTTAGAAGCTATCAAAATATTGAAGAAGAAGCTTCCAAAGGATAACGAATTGCCCGACAAGACATACGCAGCAAAGAAGGTCGTATGCCCTCTAGGATTGGAGGTGCAGAAGATACATGCATGCCCTAATGACTGCATCCTCTACCACGGTGCATACAAGGATCTGAACGCATGCCCGGTATGTGGTGCATTGCGGTATAAGATCAGACGAGATGACCCTAGTGATGTTGACAGCGAGCCCCCCAGGAAGAGGGTTCATGCGAAGGTGATGTGGTATGCTCCTATAATACCACGGTTGAAACGTCTGTTCAGAAACGGAGAGCATGCCAAGTTGATGCGATGGCACAGTGAGGACCGTAAGAAAGACGGGAAGTTGAGAGCACCCGCTGACGGGTCGCAGTGGAGAAAAATCGAGAGAAAGACTGGGATGAGTTTGCAAAGGACCCAAGGAACGTATGGTTTGGTTTAAGCGCGGATGGCATTAATCCTTTCGGGGAGCAGAGCAGCAATCGCAGCACCTGGCCCGTGACTCTATGTATGTATAACCTTCCTCCTTGGATGTGCATGAAGCGGAAGTTCATTATGATGCCAGTTCTCATCCAAGGCCCTAAGCAACCCGGCAATGACATTGATGTGTACCTAAGGCCATTATTTGAAGAACTTTTACAGTTGTGGAATGGAAACGGTGTACGTACGTGGGATGAGCACAGACAGGAGGAATTTAACCTAAAGGCGTTGCTATTCATGACCATCAACGATTGGCCCGCTCTCAGTAACCTTTTAGGACAGACAAACAAGGAATACCACGCATGCACGCACTGTTTAGATGACACTGAAAGTATATACCTGGACAAATGCAGGAAGAATGTGTACACAGGCCATCGCCGATTTCTTCCGACCAACCATCAATGTCGAAAGAAAGGCAAGCATTTCAAAGGCGAGGCAGATCACCGGAAGAAGCCCGCCATGCGTATCGGTGATCACGCATTTGCTATGGTCAATCATTTACACGTAATCTTTGGAAAGGGTCCCGCGCACTAGCTGTTCGAATGACGCCGAGGGACACACACCCATGTGGAAGAAGAAATCTATATTTTGGGACCTACCCCATCGGAAAGACCTAGAGGTCCGCTCTTCAATCAACGTGATGCACGTGACGAAGAACCTTTATGCGTGAACCTGCTAGGCTTCTTGGGCATGTATGGAAAGACAAAAGATACACACGAGGCACGGAGGACCTGCAACGCTTTGCACGAAAAAGACGGCATGCCTCAAGCAAGATGAAGGTCCCGCCAGCTACGCTCTTTAAAGAAGAGAAAGAAATCTTCTTTGAATGCTCGTCAGTATGAAGGTCCCGATCGCTTCGCCGAATATAAAGGGAATAATAAATATGCCAGAGAAAAGTTCCGAACCTAAAGTCTCATGACTGCCACGTGATTATGACGCAATCGCTTACGTTGCATTGAGGGGGCTTCTACCGGAAAACGTCCGATTAGCCATTATGAAGCTATGTGCATTCCTCAATGCAATCTCTCAGAAGGTGATCGATCCAGAAATTGTACCAAGGCTAAGGAGTGATGTGGCGCAATGTCTTGTCAGTTTCGAGCTGGTGTTCCCACCATCCTTCTTCAATATCATGACGCACGTCCTAGTTCATCTAGTCGACGAGATTGTCATTCTGGGGCCCGTATTTCTACACAATATGTTTCCCTTTGAGAGGTTCATGGGAGTCCTAAAGAAATATGTCTCAGAATCGCTAGGCCAGAAGGAAGCATCTCCATGGGCCATCAAACAGAGGATATCATCGGGTTTTGTGTTGACTTCATTCCTGGCCTTAAGAAGATAGGTCTCCCTAAATCACGGTATGAGGGGAGACTGACTGGAAAAGGCACGCTTGGAAGAGACTGACTGAACCGTTCGTCCTAGCCAATGATGTGGCACAGGTTATCTATGTGAAGGACATGTTTACCAGACCGAGAAAAATAAAAGATAAGGAAGCAAATACATCATACGATGAGCCAAAGCGCCACATAGTTCTTTCAGGAAAAAGGGACATCGTGGGAGTGGAGGGCAAGATGACATGTCTGAAGATTATGAAAAGTTTCATGAAATTCCTCCCTTCAAAGTCAAGGCTGACCCAAGCATCCTGATAAACGATGAAGATTATCCATGGTTACGGCGCAATAAGAAAATGGCACAAGCGAAGAAAAAGTGAAGACTTTCTCCCACAACTATTATGATGATACCATGCCAACTTTGTAATGCATTTAGTATGATACCATTGTCCGCTTTTGTACATGCACATGCTATGTGGGTGAAATTATGATACCATGCCAACTTTGAACTTTTTCAGAGTTCATTTGAAATGCTTTAATGTCTTATGGTTCGGCCCTCGTAATACCATTAATCATGGTTCGTTCCTTGTCAACTATGTTCTCACCAAGAACACTCTCAAGAGGGCAGCCACGTGGGCATTGGTCCCGGTTCGTCTGGACCTTTTGGTCCCGGTTCCACGCACGAACCGGGACCAATGCGCCTCACCCCTGGCCCATTACCATTAGTCCCGGTTTGTGCCACAAACCGGGACTAAAGGGTTGGTCCTCCTTGCGCTCAGAGTTTAGTCCCACCTCGCCAACCGAAGGTCGCTCACACCGGTTTATAAGCCCGTCCCTCTGTGCCTTGTTGAGCTCCTCTCAACGTGAAAATAGATGCCCCTATACAGGGAATTTGACCTAAATTCATAGTGAATTTCTCTGAAATTCATAGAAATTTATTATGAATTTAGGTTGAATTTTCTCTATAGGCGCATCTATGTTCATTTTTTAGTAAAGTTAATCACAAACTTGTGATTCACACAAATTTCAAAGAATTCAAATTTTAACTATTCAAACTTGAAAACTAATGGCACTAACGAAAAGTTCATAATTTTTCTAAAACTAATGGCACTAACAGAGAAAGTTTATAATTTTGCTGACCTAAAAGCAAAAAGAATTAAAAAAATAAAGCAAAAAATAAAAGAAAATAAATAATGCAGAAAACAAAACAAAGAAACTGGAAAAAAATAAAAATAGCAATAATAAGTGTTTTGTTGTAAGTAGAAACAAAATAAAATAAATAAAGCAAAAAAGAAAACAAAAAACAAAAAAAGTGTTTTCAAATTTGAAAACTAATGACACTAACAGAAAGTTTATAATTTTTCTAAAACTAAAAGCAAAAAGAATTAAAAAATAAAGCAAAAACAGAATAAAATAAATAATGCAGAAACAAAATAAAAAACTGGAAAGAAATAAAAATAGCAATAATAAGTACTTTGTTGTAAGTAGAAACAAAATAAAATAAATAAAGCAAGAAAGAAAACAAAAACAAAAAAGTGTTTTCAAATTTGAAAACTAATGGCACTAACAGAAAAGTTTATAATTTTTCTAAAACTAAAAGCAAAAAAGAATTAAAAATAAAGCAAAAAAAATAAAATAAATAATGCAGAAAACAAAACAAAAACTGGAAAAAAAATAAAATAGCAACAATAAGTAAAGAAAACAAAAAACAAAAAAGTGCTCTCCCACTGGGCCCCCACGGCTTGAATACGACTAGAAACCCTACCATGGGCCAGTGATTCAGTTCATGGAGGCCCAAGAGGCCCATAGATGATGAGTGACTTTAGGCCCGTAAGCTCAGATTTGAGAGGAGCTCAGTGGTCACAGAAAGCAGCGCATATAAACCACTGTCGAGCCCTCTCGGCTAGTGAGGTGGGACTAAACATCCCACCGCACCGCCGCCAGGTTCCAAAGACAAGGCCTTTGGTCCCGGTTGGTGCCACCAACCGACTAAAGGTGTGCAGAATTCGTGGCACAAACTGGGACCAATGTTCTTTAGTCCCGGTTGGTACCAACCGACCAAAGGTCGCCGCTTCCCGCCTTTTGGGCTCTTGAAAAAGAGGCCTTTGGTCCCGGTTGGTGGCACCAACCGGGACTAAAGGGGGGCACTGGTCCCGGTTTGTGCCACGAACTGGGACCAAAGCCTTTCCTATATAACCAAACACTTTGGAAATTTCCCCCCACCCGCCATTCTTCTCTCCAATGCCGCTTGGTAAGGCCGCTTCTCGACGCCTTGCCCTAACGTCGCCGTCGCCTCCCTAGCCGCTCGAGGTCGCTGCCCGCCCGCTCGTTGCCGTGCCCTCGCCGCTCGCCTGCCTCGGCGTCACGCCTGCCCGCCTCGCTGCCACTGCCGCCTCGCCCGCCTCTTCCTCGCTGCCATCGCCTCGCCTGTCGCCCTCGGCCGCCGAACGCGCCCTGCCCGTTGCCCTCGCCAACCCGCCTGCCCCTCTGTTGGTCTGCCGGCGCCTCCCTGTTTTTTTTTCTTATATTACATGCCTGTTTTTCAGATTATATATATATATATATATATATATATATATATATATATATATATATATATATATATATATATGTATATATGTGAGTATATGTATTGTGTGTATTGCTTCATTTCAGATTTTTTTTCATATATATGATGATTTGTATTTTGCTTTTTTATAAAAAAATGTATATATGTTTGTATGTTCTGTGTGTATATATGTTCATATATGCAAAAGTTAGATTTATATATTTAGAAAAGGATTATCTATATATGTTCTCTGATTTAGTACATTTTAGGTTAGTTTCATTTTTAGAAAAGTTCTATATATTTAGGTGAGGAAAAAGGAAAATAAGAAGAGGAAAAAGGAGAAGAAGAGGAGAGGAAGAAAAGGAAGAGGAGAAGAAGAGGAGAGGAAGAAAATGAAGAGGAGAAGAAGAAAGGAATAGAGGAGAAGAAGAAAAAATAGAAAATGAATAGAGGAGAAGAAGAAAAAATAGAAATTTTCTATTTTTTCTTCTTCTCCTCTATTCCTTTCTTCTTCTCCTATTTTTTTCTTCTTTTTTTCTTCGATCTTCTCCTCTATTCCTTTCTTCTTCTCCTCTTTTTATTTCTTCTTCGTTTTCTTATGTTTTATCGGGTCTGTCGTCATCCATATACCCGTCCCGATAACTTCAACATGAGGGGGGGGGGAGGGTCGATATACCCCCTCCCTGATAATATTATTTTCCCATGTACGTATGTCGTGTCGATATAAACTCCCGATAACTTCAACACGTGGGGGGTCGATATACCCTCCCGATAACTTCAACACGAGGGTGGTCGATATACCCTCCCGATAACTTCAACACGTGGGGTCGATATACCCTCCCGTTACTATTATTTTCCCATGTACGTATGTCGTCGATGTTGATATAAACCCCTCCTGATAACTTCAACACGTGGGGGGGGGGGGTCGATATACCCCTCCCGATAACTCCAACACGTGGGGGGGGGTCGATATACCCCCTCCCCGATAATATTATTTTCCCATGTACGTATGTCGTCGTTGTCCATATAAACCCCTCCTGATAACTTCAAAACGTGGGGGGTCGATATACCCTCCCGATAACTTCAACATGTGGGGGTCGATATACCCTCCCCGATAACATTATTTTCCCGTGTATGTATCTCTGCCGTTGTCGATATTACCCCTTAAAGCGTTGTCGAGGCCACCCCAAACCCTAGAGAAGCAGCGTCGAGGCCACTAATTAATATGATTCCTCATCGTGATTAGCTAGCTAGTTCTACGCTTATGCGACTAGCTAATATATCCATCTGTCATGTTTGAATAATAATTGCCATGTTGTAAATATTTGTAGAAACTATGGACACCCCGAGACGAAGCACAAGAAGCGTTGTTGGGGACATAATCGCACAAGGAAGTGATGCCGTCTGCTCGTTGTTTCTCAACGACACCGATGGTATGGAAGGAGAGGGTGAAGAAGCAGCTGGCTATGATTATGATGGCTCCGGTGAACCAATGCCGGTGCAAGAAGGAGACCGTGAGGACGGCTCCGGTGACCCAATGACGGTGCAAGAAGGAGACAGTGATGACGGCTCCGGTGACCGAACCGAGTCCGCCAGTATATATATTAGTTAAGCCTGTACGACTAGCTAATTGATGCATTCATTGTTTTGTATGTACACATATTAATTAACTCTCTTCTTTGTTCTTTTTCTAGCCCTCCGGATCGAGCACAACTTCGGTAAAGAGACGAGGCCCGAAGAAAAAGTTGAGCTCGGATGAAAGGTTTGAGATCGTAGCAATCGCGCGCGACGGCCAACCGATTGAACCCATCCGGACAAAGAACGCATGTGTTGCTCAGTGCGGGGTTCTTGTTAGGGACAAGATCCCGATCAGCATCCACCAATGGTATAAGCCTAAGAACGAAGACCCTGAGGTGTCTTATGTCAATGATATGCAGAAAAATGATCTTTGGACTGAGCTGAAGTCAAATTTCACCCTACCGCCAGAGGATGATCCGGAGAAGCCAGTTAAAGAGCAACTAATCAAGTCTTTTGCTCTTAAGAAGATGGCAGACGTATTCAGGAGGTGGAAGAAAGACCTGAATATGTTTGTCGACAAAAAAGAGACACCAGAATTCAAAGGCAAATATGAGAAGATCAGAGATCACTAGCCCGCATTTGTGGCCCACAAGACATCGGAAAAGAGTAAGAAGATGTTGGCAACAAACAAGCAAAATGTTGCGAAGAAGAAGCTTCACCATCGCACGGGGTCAGGTGGCTACCTCAAAGCCCGGCCTAAGTGCGCCAAGGCTGAGAATGATCTGGTTGATAAAGGGATCGAACCAGAGACAATGAACTGGCTAGACCGTTGCCGGACTTGGTTCTTCGGGGCTGGCGGAACCTTGGACCTCAGATCGTGGAAGTGCATTTGGACGGACGAGCAATTAGAAATACCACCAAGAGGCTTCGCACTATATCGATGCAGCGCAGCAAGGGACGTTCGTTCTGCATAGAGAGAACGACGAGCTCACAATGTCCCTCGAATCTGAGCACCGGACGGACACGAGGCACGCCAGCTCCGCCGTGGAATGCTGGTTTTCCGGACGCAGCGGTTACAAATGCCAGGAGAGGAGGAAAAAGTGCAGCAGACTCCAATTGCAAAGCGCTGCATGAGCAAGGGTACAAGCGATAGAGGAACGAGAAGCAAATCGCAACAAACAAACTGCCAAGCTTCCCCGGTTACCCCGCCATCTCAGCCGAGAAGCAGGTGGCTTCCACCGAGCCGCTTCAAATGGAGCATGTCTTGACGGCTCGCCAGCCTATCCCGTGGATGCTATCACGGAGTCTCAAAATTTCCACATTATGACGTAATGGATGAATTTGAAGGTCAAGGCGGTTTGTTGGCTCGATTATCCATCTGAACCGGCGCAACTTTTCACCGCCGCCGATTCTGTATGATATGCTAGGGTGATGGTGGATGAAATAACGGAGGGATTTGAGGACCTCCACTTGACCACCCTACCGGTGAAGGGGAGACTAGGCTGGGTTCTGCTCAAGACTCCATGCCTATGGCGAAGGAGCTCATCAACCTTCCGAACTGGACGCCTCCGCCTCCTCCTCCTCCTCCGGCGAGTCAGGGCACTCCGCCTCCTCCAGCGCCTCCTCCTCCGGCGAGTGACGATCAGGGCACTCGGCCTCGTTCTCCGGCGCGTGGCGGCACTCCGCCTCCTTCTCCGCCTCGCCAGCAAGGGCGGAAGAGAACCGCCGCCGCCCCGGCTGCTCCGGCGCGTCGTAGTCCTTCTCCTCCGCTTCGTAAGCAAGCACGAAAGAAGACAGCCGCAGCCGCTCCGTCTGCTCCGGCTTCTAGCAGTACAGCCAGAGGCGGGAGGCAATACAGATACGGTCCACCTCTCAAGCCTCTAGAGAAGTTACCGTACGAGAGGACCGAGGAGGAAAACGCGAAGATTGTGCGGACCAAAGTGAAGGACTTCTTTGAAGGGTTGAAAGCAAAGAAACATCCACCTCCGGAGGAGAAGGTAGATCCGGTGAAAGAAAAGCGCACTATCGATGCCCTGAGGAAACCACCAAAGTCTCTGCCGAAAACCAACTATGAGCGCATTACTCAAAAGGCATATCAAGAAGCATCGCGGTCGGGAAGTACTGACAGTGATCAAAGGTTAAAAGAACGAGGAGCAGCTGGGAAAAAAATTCTGACTCGGCGAACAAGTTTAACCAATCGTGCCCCGCTCAATGTGTCTAGCGACATCATCGCTAATGCTCGGGACGGTGCCCGGTTATAGCAATCTTGGAGATTACCCACCGACGATGTAAATTTTGATTTCATGGAGGTGGTCGAACACAGACACGAAAGTACGGGAAGCCTCTCGTCAAAGATGAAAAATCTCTAACAACGATGATGCGAAGATTCCATAATTGGTACATGAAAACCTGCAGAGAGTCCGGGGGACGAATACTTTGTATCCGAGAATTAAAGAGGAGCACGACCTCGTTGGAACTGATCTGCTGCTGCTCCATTTGAGGAGTTCTTCAATCAAAAGGCCCTTGATAAATTAACGGTCTTTCGCCATCGTCTGTAAGTACTATTTCATCATTAAGTCTCAGATATAGGTCAGCTCTTTCATTGCATGTATTTATAATTAGTTATCCTCACTATATTATGCAGATTGAAGATCGCCGAGTGTAGAAAACGAGAAATGTATGATATTGGGTTCATTAACACAAATATCATAGATGAAATTCAGGTTAAAAAGCACGCCGAAGAGGCCGAGGCCAACTTGCTACAATCGTTGATCAAAAATCAAAACAAAGATACCATACTCTTTCCTTACAACTTTAAGTGAGTGTTACTGTCGTGTGCATATTCGGTTTCCCTTATTACTCGAGAGAGGTTATAGTAATGTAATTGATGAGTTATGCATGCGCAGCGGCTTCCACTATGTTCTTCCGGAGATTAAGCTTGAGCGGGACTAGTAACCGCCTTTAGACTCGAGACGAAAAAGATCCTGAAACCTATGCGGACATGTCTAAATTGCTCAACAAGTAAGTTCAATCGATCATTATCGCACCATATCGGCAACTTTTGTTCATTTCCTGATATCTGAAGTAATAATAATTATTTTCTTTGTCTTGCAGGGTTTGGAAACAGTTCACGCCAGAAGCTCGGACTGCCAAGGAGCTGCGATATACATACCCGAAAGTAAGTACTACTGGCTAGCTAGTTGCGCGCATCTCCCGCTGATTCTATAGCTATACTTTCATCAATGCCATTTATAATGCTTCATTATCAGTTTGATTGACCTCTATTTCTCGTAAAGTGCTTGTGGCAGGAACAAGGGAATGATTATCATGGATACTACGTGCGCGAAGTTCATCTACAACGCGACTTTGAAAAATAAGCGGGCTACTCTAAAAGACAATATGAAGTGCATAAGCAATAATATTCACAATTTCATTTTATTACACCATCCTTTCTCGTTGAGTTTCATTCATATATATGTATTAACCCCTTCTTCAAATTAGACGTGGCAGATGCGGAATGAACTCCTACCACAAGATCGCATGAAAGCAATTCAAGAGGAATTGGCGGATTCTTTCTTGACCACGCCATCAATAAAGCCGGAGAATACCATGTGGAAGTTGATTTCAAATGCTAGGGGATTGTAAGAGATCTTACGTATTGTATATGTATGTAGCCAGTAGCGTCGGATAGATAATACGAAAACTTGTTGTTCGACCAATCTCTCGGAGAAGGAGAGGTCGATCGATCACTTCTCTTGGTATGCATGACGAACTTCTGTACTTAATGGTTTCCTTCATTTTCTTACTAACTAGCGTGTCGAGGGCCTCTCTATGTATAGTACGTAGCGTCGACCAAGCACGGACATAAGAGAGGACACTTCTCTCTATTAATTAGCTAGCTAACACAATATATAAAACACCTAAATTAACACCCCAAAACCCCCAACCCCCCCCCCCCCCTTCAAAAATAACAAAAACCACAGCCCTCGAATGTCGACGCTGGATGCCTATTGGTCCCGGTTGGTGCCACCAACCGGGACCAAAGGCTCCCGCATGGGCTCGGCGTATCGGCCACGTGGAGGCCCATCTGTCCCGGTTCGGGCTGAATCGGGACTAAAGGGCTGTGGCATTAGTAACGACTTTTAGTCGGTTCAGAACCGGACAAATGCCCTTACCAACCGGGACTAATGGTGGTTTATCTACTAGTGAGATATCGTAGGGCTCCAGGAAACGATTAAATCTGAATTTCGCCACCAAGATATCTTAGCCATAGATCCTCTTGAACATTTTGTTTGGCAACACAGCCCGGCAAATGGCCATTCGGGTGGCATCCTGCTCGGCTTTTGCAGTGCCATATATGAGGTGCTGTCCTGGGAGGTCGGCACCTTTTTCATCGCTGCCAATATCCGCGTGAGAGCTTCGCTTCGTGAGCTTGTGATCATGCAAGTCTATGGACCAGCAGATCACTCACGCTCGGCCGAGTTTTTGGGAGAACTCGAAGCCAAGGTGTTGGCAGTATCCATAGCCCACATCCCTTTAATGGTGGGTGGAGACTTTAACCTGATCCGTTCGGGCGCGGATAAAAACACCGATAATATCAACTGGCCAAGGGTGGCCATGTTCAATAACGCAATTGCGTCGATGTCACTTAGGGAAGTGACAAGAATTGGGGCAAGGTTCACTTGGACTAACAAGCAATTAGCCGGTGCGATCCGACTTGGATCGTGCTTTCACGTCGCCGGATTGGGAAGTGGTGTTCCCGTTATGTTCGCTCCTTGCTGAAACAAGGATTGGATCGGACCATGTTCCCCTCATCTTATCTTCAGGGGAAGATAGGATGCGACGCAGCCTGCGTTTCTTCTTTGAAACCGCGTGGTTCGAGGTCCCTGATTTCGACACCATCTTTAGGGAAAGATGGTTGTGATGTGTCCAACTCACGGGCCAGCAGCGCGGCCCAATGGAGTTCTGGATAGCGGTCAGGGGACGCCTTCGCGCAAGCCTAAAGGGGTGGGGTGCGAACCAGGGGCGTGACGACAAAGTCCTCAGGGCGAGGCTTCTCGATGAGATAGCACTCCTCGATATCCAAGCAGACTCGCGCCCTTTCTCTGAGCAAGAATGGGCGCACCGATATGCCTTAGAGGGGCAAGTCGAAGCTCTGCTTCGAGCCGAGGAGGAATATTGGAGGCATAGGGGAGGCCTCAAGCGGACGCTCAAAGGCGATGCGAACACTAAATATTTCCACGCGTATGCAAACGGTCGACGCAGGAAATGCCTAATCCTTAGGTTGCAGACGGAGCAGGGGCTCCTTCTCCAGCAATCGGAGATCAGCAAACACATCTACGACTTTTATATTAGACTGATGGGGACCGACGAGCCTCAACGCGCGCGCCTGCGAGCGGACGTTTGGCTCCCGTCACAAAAGGTCTTAGAGAGTGAGAACGAAGAGCTGGGGCTCGCGTTTCTCCCCAAGGAAATAGACGAGGCACTCCAAAGCATGAAAACCGACACGGCTCCGGGGCCGGACGGGTGGCTGGTGGCGATGTTTAAACACTTTTGGCCATTGTTGCGCGATCCCATCTTCGATGTGTGCAACGGCTTCATGCGTGGTTTCGTGGATATAGCTAGGCTAAACTACGGTGTGCTGTCGTTAATACCGAAAGTGTCTGGTGCAGACAACATCCGACAATACAGACCAATCGCGCTCATTAACGTTCCTTTCAAAATCTGTGCCAAAGGTGGTGCCACTAGGCTCTCGCCGATCGCCCATCGCACCATTAGTCGCTCTCAATCTGCGTTCATTCGTGGTAGAAACATTTTGGAGGGGCCGTTAGCGCTGCAAGAGACCCTTCACGAGCTTAGACGCACGCACGAACCGGCGATTTTACTCAAACTAGACTTCGAGAAGGCTTACGACCGCGTCAACTGGGATTTCCTTAGACAGATCCTAACTAGTCGAGGCTTCTCGTCGATGTGGGTGCACCGAGTGATGCAGTTAGTCTCGGGGGGCCAAACTGCGGTCTCGGTGAATGGAGAAGTAGGGCATTTCTTCATGAACAAGCGTGGCTTACACCAGGGTGATCCCATGTCACCGCTCTTGTTCAACTTTGTTGCGGATGCGTTGGCAGCTATGCTACAGAAAGCAACGGAGGCAGGTCACATAAAAGGGGTGTTGGGACACCTCATCCCGGGGGGGGGGGATTTCTCACTAACAATATGCGAACGATACGCTATTATTGTTTCAGCCTGACCTCCACAGCGTGGCCACGATAAAAGCCTTGCTGATTAGCTTCGAACTCATGTCGGGGCTCAAAATCAACTTCCACAAATGTGAAGTGATGCCCATGGGGCTGGAGGCGTCAAGGCAAAGGACATGGACCTGCTCAATTGCAAATTAGGCAAACTTCCGTTTTCCTACCTAGGTCTCCCGTTGGATGCCAAACGCATTACGATCGACGGATGGGCTCCGCTCTGGACCAAGGTGGGAGGGCGGGTTTGTCCGTGGAGGGGGAAGTTCATTTCCTCTGCAGCTAGATTGGTGCTCACGAATGCGAGCCTCTCCTCGCTGCCGCAATTCGCGATGGGTCTGTTCGTACTGGCAGAAGGGGTTCATGCCAAGATGGACACACCCAGGTCCCGATTCTTTTGGGAAGGGGCGGGACAAAAACGCAAGTACCATATGGTTAGATGGGATGCGGTGTGTCGTCCCAAAGACCTAGGTGGGCTAGGGATCACAAATACTAGAGTCCTTAACATTGCACTAATGTGCAAATGGATTTGGAAGCTGTCGCAGGGGGCGACGGGCCTTTGGGTTGACTTGTTGCGCGCTAAATACTTCCCGAACGAGAACTTTTTCGAGGGCACGGCGCGGGGCTCACCTTTCTGGAATGATCTTCAAGCGGTACGCCCGGCTTTTGCCCCAGGAGCCAAGTTTACTATTGGCAACGGCCGCTCGGTCCGCTTCTGGCTCGATCTCTGGGTGGGATCGCAGCCTCTATGGTCCCAATTTCAGGACCTTTACGTTCTGGCTGTCAACCCGGAGCAAACGGTTGCGACGGCACTTTCCTCCAGCCCTCCGGCGATCCGTTTCCGTAGAGAGTTAACGGGGCCTGAACAAGCACACTTAGAGGAACTGCTTGGTCTCATACACTCGGTGTCGTTGTCTACTTCCGCGGACACGGTCACCTGGGCCCTCACCCAGTCCGGCAAGTTTACGGTCAAGTCGCTTTACCGTAGGCTGTGCCAGGGCCCGGCCTTCCATATGCCGAAGGGTTTGTGGAACTCGCGCCTTCCGCTTAAGATCAAGGTGTTCTTTTGGCAGTTGTTCCGCAATCGACTGCCCACGTCGGCAAACGTCGCCAAACGCAACGGCCCGTCAACTGGCTTGTGTGGAAGATGCGAACCATGTTTTCTTCCGTTGCCCCCTAGCCGTTTTGCCTGGAGTGCCGTCCGTGCAGCGGCCAACACCTCCTGGGACCCTCACTCGGCCGGCGACCTCCCGGCCATAGTTAACTCGGTGCAAGGAGGCAATAAGCGCGTGCTTTGGAGTTGCTTAGGAGCCTTGGCATGGACTATTTGGCTCACTAGGAACAAACTAGCAATCGAGGAAATCTTCTCATCTCATCCTGCTAACATAATTTACAAATGCAACATTCTACTATAGCAGTGGAGTCCGTTAGCGAGGCGCAAGGATGCTGAAAAAATGAAGCAAGCTCAAGATCGTCTTCGCCAGGTCTACGTTTTGGCTAGGGAGCCATCCGCCACTTCTACATCGTGAAGTGAATCTTTTGTCTCGCGAGCGAGCCTGCGTGCTCTATGCTCTTGGCCTTTGGCTTGTAATAGACTCGCTGCGTACTTCCTCTGGCCTTTGGCCTGTCCCAAACTTCTTGTGCCATCGCGTTCACGTGGCCTGAGCCTCCGCGCTCGTTCCGATGTCCTAAAACCTCTATGTCACGCTGCTTAAGTTGTGGGCTTTATTAATTTAAAGCCGGACGCTCCTAGCGTCTTCGTTCTAAAAAAAGCATATGGAGGTCGGGGTATTAAAAAATTTCCAACTTTTCATAATCCGGAAAGGATAGAAGTATGTGCGAAGCATTTTAGCTTAAACATAGGGTTCAAATCTTTCTCAGTTACGGGCTCGTTTGTTGAGATAGATTTTAGCGCTCGCGGAATCTTTATGTGTTACACAAGTTCGCCGGCCGAGTCACCAATCAAGGGCGATCACACTGTGCTGTCAGCCATTCATGACCCGAGAATGTTCACAAAGAAAAATAGCCCTTCAATGGCCAGCCTTCAACAATCTTCTGTGAAGAACTCGGAAGTAGATTTCACATGTCTCATATCCGGTTCATTCCCAAAAAAATCCATTTCCAAAAAATTGAACGTTTCCAAAAAATAAAATAAAATATCCGGTTCATTCCAGGACGTAACAACTGCAACAAGGTCCATCGTTGTTCAAGGTTGAGAGAAAACAGGACAAGAACTTCTGAAGAAACCAAAGATTAATCTCCTTTCCGGTTCAAAGTAAGTAGAACCTTCGATCCACAGCTCATCGTGTGAAAACAGCGCGCCCCTGCGTCAATCAAGAAAGCAAAGCGCCGTTATTAAGCCCCAGGCAGCACGACACAGCAACCGGTAATCTGCAAGTCAAGTCACCACCCTGCCTCAGCCTTCCACAAGGCGCGTGACCCCGCCCGTCGCCCGTCGGTGCGGTCGAGTCGGGCAACACGACTGCGCGTCACGTCCGCCCGCCCCAAAGCCAGGGGCGCCCGCCCTCCCGCGCGAGCCGTGGGTGGGAAGCCGCGCGCTCGCGCCGAACCAAGCCAGCATTCCCACGCCGCACGACCGGCCGGCCGTGTCGTGCCGTGTGGGCAAGTCCGCGCCCCTTGCCAGCAACCTGTAGCAGCTTGCTGATGCTATAAAGCCCACAACACTTGTCCCTCAATGGCATTCTACGGTTCCACCACAAACACAAATCACTCTCCTGGACCGCGTAGTCCCTAGCTCAGAGCATCTCGCAAGGCTGTGAGTTCGATGGCTCCCCGGGTCGCCGTGCTGCTCGTGGCGGCGGTGGTGGCCTCTGTCTTTGCGTCCGCGTGGGCGCAGGACTTCATGGCGCCTTCGTCGGCGCCCGCTCCCGCCCCGGACACGGGCGCGGCGAGCGGCACCGCTCCGGCCTCCGCCCTTGCCTTGGTGTCTTTCGCGCTGGTGTCGCTGCTGGGGGCGAGGCTGATGCAGTAGACGGTCATGCCGGCCTACGCGGGCGTACTGGTTTGGATCGGATGGTGAGGTGATCGCGCCTCCTTGTATATTTCTTTTGAGAAGAGATCGGCGTCTCTTGTAGGCTGGTCTCGTGTGGGCATTCTCTTGTATCGTAGTATCTCTGATCTTTGTGAGACTGCGAATAAAGCTGGGTCGATTCTGTGTTCATCGTACAATTCAGTGTATGCTGATTTCCATTTTTCTTTAGCAAAACGGCCGAAGCGTCTTAGCAAATGATATATATATGTCGCTCTCTGCCAGCGTTACAACGTCGATCGCCCACAGGCGCGTCAAGCGGGCCGGCCCACTGAGAGGGAGCATTCCAGCGGTTTTTGGGAAACTTCCGCCTTTTTTCCTTCTCTGTGTTTTTTGCCCGGTTCTCTGGTTTTTCTGACCTGCTTTGCTGTTTTTTTCTTGTTCCTTTTCTGTTTCTTTTTTATTTTTCCTTTCTTAATTGTTCCTTCTTAAATCCATGACTATTTTTTAAAAGCAATTTTTTACTGGTTTTTGGTTTCTTTTTCAGCTTTTTATCTTTTCATTTTTTGGACTCATTTTTATTTTCTACTCTTTTTTGTTTTTTCTCAAAATTTTACAACTTTCAAAAAGGCTCAAAATTAAAAAATAAATCTAGTTTTTTTACGTTTTTAAAATAGGTTTGTGTTTTATCAAAAAAGGTTCTGAATTCTAAATTTGTTCACAATTTCAAGAAATGTACACAAATGAAAAAAAATCACATTTTCAAAAATTGTACGGGATGTCAAAAATTGGTTACCGTGTATAAAAATCATCATGTATAACTGTAAATTCTTCACCGTATATTTAAAAAGTCCGTTGTATACAAATAAAATGTTCATCATATATGAAATAATTTTTTAGTCTGTATTTTCTAAAATTATTCATCGTATATTAAAAAATTCATTGTATATAAATTAAAAATTCATCATATATAAATAATTGTTCACTGTGTATTTCAAAATTGTTCAGAATTTCGAATTCGTGAACATTAAAAAAATCATATTTTGCGAGACAAAAGAAAAAATAACACCTACGCGAGCTAGCTCTCGCTCGCTGGTGCCACAACACTCATTCGCAGGCGCTTGCTCCAGCTAACACTCAATGATCAATAGCGAAACCATGGGCATTCATATTGATGTCTATATCCACACAAATGATTATCGAGTGAACCTATAATGCTTTTCTTTTTTCTTCGTGATACTTTACAAAATCCGAAGTGAGATATATCAACATCCTTGTGAGTCAACACATGAGTACTATGACAGTCTCCTCGTTGCCGTTTTTGTTCTCTTTTCTCATTCTCGTGTTTCGGCACCCCCGTGAGCAAGTCACGCTATGTCTGGGCGTATGCCGAGACGATGATGGACACCGTCACACCGAGAGGGCTCTAAGAATATATCTCCATCGTTGGAGAAGCAAATCTCAATCTTGATCTATCTCGTTCCTTATCATAAGTTTTGGATGAACATGTAAGTTGCTATTATGATCACCCTGTTACGATTGACAGTAGAACAACCCAAAGTGCATCATCCAGATGAAGTGATTCATGGTCTAAGAAATTATGCATACATTAAGTTTCCCGTGTTATGGACTATGAAGTAATCTCCTAGTGTAACATTCAACTTGGGTCAACTCAATACAAGTGTTTTTCTAACAACGTGCCCTCAAACTTGTCGACATCATCGTTACACTTAACTCATGCCCATAATCAAGGAAACAAAACTATCATGCAACACTTGAGCTAGTCCTAGAGGTAAGACTACAAATCTATTTTACCGTTTATAACTCTGCACATGCACATGCGTTTTCCTCTTAGCCTCTTTATTTTGGTAGATTCGACTATAGCAGTCACAACATAAAATATAAACAAAAAATCATAAACTTGGAATAAACAATACTTTTATTATTGCCTTTAGGGCATATCTCCAACATAGTGAATTTGGTCAATTTAGAGCGGATTTGGGATTGGTCCAGCCTGTTGAATCCGACGTGCAGGTGCGTTCGGTCGTCCCGGTATCCTTCATGTCATGGGTTATGTTTGGGGGCGCAGGATAGCCCGGACGTATATGACCGATTTGACGGGTCCAGTTGGATGGCATTTTTTGACCAGGCAGTGGCCGGGTGTAAGATCGTGGATGTCGCCTAGGAGGGGGGGGGGGTGAATAGGCGCTTTAAAAATAATTACGGTTTAGGCTTGAACAAATGCGGAATAAACCTAGCGGTTAATTTGTCAAGCACAAAACCTACAACAACTAGGCTCACCTATGTGCACCAACAACTTATGCTAAGCAAGAAAAACTACTTAGGTGATAGCAAGATATATGACAAGAAACAATATGGCTATCACAAAGTAAAGTGCATAAGTAAAGGGCTCGGGTAAGAGATAACCGAGGCACGGAGATGACGATGTATCCCGAAGTTCACACCCTTGCGGATGCTAATCTCCGCTTGGAGCGGTGTGGAGGCACAATGTTCCCCAAGAAGCCACTAGGGCCATCAGTAATCTCCTCACGCCAAGACAATGCAAGATGCCGTGATTCCACTAAGGGACCCTTGAGGGCGGTCACCGAACCCGCATAAATGGCAACCCTTGGGAGCGGTCACTGTACCCGTCAAATTGCTCAGGCGATCTCCACAACCTAATTGGAGACCCTGACGCTTGCCCGGAGCTTTACACCACAATGATTGAGCTCGAACACCACCAACCGCCTAGGGCGCCCAAGCAATCAAGAGGAACAAGCTCAAGGGCACCAAGCACCCAAGAGTAATAAGCTTCTCAACTTGTAACTTCCACATATCACCGTGGAGAACTCAAACCGATGCACCAAATGCAATGGCAAGGGCATACGGAGTGCCCAAGTCCTTCTCTCTCAAATCCCACCGAAGCAACTAATGCTAGGGAAGAAAATGAGAGGAAGAACAAGAAGGAGAACGCCAAAAACTCCAAGATCTAGATCCAAGGGGTTCCCCTCACATAGAGGAGAAAGTGATTGGTGGAAATGTGGATCTAAATCTCCTCTCTCTTTTCCCTCAAAAACTAGCAAGAATCCATGGAGGGATTGAGAGTTAGCAAGCTCGAAGAAGGTCAACAATGGGAGAAGAACACGAGCTCAAAGGATAAGGTTCATTGGGGATGAAGACCCCCTTTTATAGGACCTACTGAATCCAACCGTTATGTGCTCAGGTCGTGCACAAGCGGTACTACCGCTTGGAGGAGCGGTACTACCGCTTAGCACGGTCAAAACAGCCCAACGAGAGAGAAAACACGAGTTTTTGGTCCCGAAGGAAGTAGCCACGGAAGTATCCATGTAGTACTGCTCAGCGGTAGTACCGCTCCCAAGAGCGGTAGTAAAAAATACTTCCGCTCCTGTCCGCGGTAGTACCACCGCAGCCTTTTCGTAACACCAAACCGACACAACTTCGCAAACGGACTCCGAATTCGACGAAACCAAGTTTGTTGGAAAGCTAGCGACAAGGGCTAACACAATCTTGATAGAAATATCAATAAGAAGCAAATGAGAAAAGGCCCCAAAAAATGGTGAGAACCCTTCCTCGGATAAGACCGGTAAAACCTCCAACACCGAAAACATCATAGAAGACGCATGCAAACTCCGTTGATGATCTCAAGCTTGTCATATAGTTGACCATAAGCTCTAAGACTCTTTTGGAGATACAAACAACAACCAAGAAACATGATGCAAGGATGCAATGGTTTGAGCTCTCGATTTAACGATACGATCAAGCTACTCACTTGAGAGCCCCCCTTGATAGTACGGCTATCGATCCTATAACCCGGTCTCCCAACTACCACCATGAGACCAGTAAAATAGAAAACCTATCAAGGGCAAATCTTTGCATTGCACATGATCCACTTGAGCTAGATGATGACGATCTTGTCCTCCTCAAGATGGACCACCTTTCTTGATTGCGTTGGGTCGATGGAGACTAGATGATTGCTCCCCCATACTCCACTATGGGTGAGCCACTCTTCGGCACATCTTCACAAGTCCATTGACACCACAACGGATGGAAAGCTTCAAGCACTTGATCTCTTCGTGATGCTCCACTTGAACTTGCACACAGCAATCTTGATGACGATCACCACTTGATGTCATCCTCTCCATGGGTTGAGTGATATCTTCCTCTTGACGCAAGCCCATGAACACATACCTAACCCCACATAGAACTCTCACATAGACCATGGGTTAGTACACAAAGCACAATGGACAATGCTTACCATGCCATGGGATCACTTGATCCCTCTCGGTACATCTTCTACGCTTTGTGAGTTGATCAACTTGATTCACTCTTGACTTAGTCTTGATCAACCTTGATTATTTCCAACTCTCTTCATTTGGATGATGTCTTGAAGGTAAACATGAATGATCACACAATCTTCTTATTCAAGACATGCTTTCAATAAGCTCAACTCTCACATGACCAATCTTTGGATAATTCCTTAATAGCACCTTGGTCAACACAAACTCTCCTTGAAACCAACACATGTACTCCAAGAAAAGCCTATGGATAAAACCTTCAAATATAACTCAAGGCAACCATTAGTCCATAGAGATTGTCATCAATTACCAAAACCAAACATGGGGCACCGCATGTTCTTTCAATCTCCCCCATTTAGGTAATTGATGACAATCACTTTCAAGAGAGTTTATATAAGGAATTATGCATCACCATGCAATGCAACAACCAATGATGCATGAGTAAGAAATGCAAATGCTTAGGAACAAAACCAAAGCAAGAGGAGAGAATTCTCTAAACTTCTCCACAAAACTCTGAAACTTCTCCCCCATTGGCATCGATTGCCAAAATGAGAGAAAAGCTTAGAAGGCCAATATAAATTGTGTTCCTCCATAATTTGTGTATTTCTCAACAAGAGAGTGGAATGCAATACACATATCCAACGGTAAATATTTGGAGGAAGACAAACTATATTGAGGCCCAAAGATTACAAAAGGAAGATATGCCACAAAGACATAACAAAGAGAGAAACAAGCAATCAAGAAATCAAAAGATACCTATTGAAGCAAGCTATCAAAAGATACCAATTGAACCAACTAGGCCAATGATCCTACGAGCCACATGAATAAAGGATATTATGATAAGAGCAAAGGAGTGATCTAAAGAAACTAGAGAATCTCCCCATGATTTGTGCACACATAAGAATTTTTTGTATTAGGATACCAAGTGCACAAAATAGGATCATAGCTCCCCAAAATCAATAGAAACTTACAACAAGTGCAAGTGAGCATATAGGAAACTAAGCCTAGTACTTGCAACAAACACATGGTTGAGCAACAAGTAAGAGAGGCAACTTAAGAGTGGTCTCAACCAAAATGATGTGTGTGAGTCAAGGCAATGCACTTGAGAAGACTAATGTACCTATGAGCATTAAGCATCAATAAAGTCTTGAAAGAATGAGGCACACGGTGCAAGGCCTATCATTCCCACACACACCCACTAGCAAATGGGTTCACAAGCTCACTAAAAGATAACAACAAAGCTTGCCACAACCCATGGTGAAGATAGAAGATGAAAGCCTCATCAAGACGAGGGATACCAATTAAGATGGCAAAAGCCTCAGAGAGATAAGCACGAGGAAAATAATCTTCACCACACAAGAGTGCATCAAGATGCAATGAGATAAGACACGCACTCAAGGCAAAAGCTTTCACGGAGCCACCAAAGAAATAACATAAGGAAGACAAGGTGGACGTGAAAGAACGGATATCATCTAGAGATGTAGTTTCTCTCAAGTGTATAAGGTTCCGTAGATGAAATCATGATGATATATATCTACAAAGAAGGATGTACACCCAAAATAGCTACAACATGAAGGAACAAGATATCCAAAAGGAAGTCATAGATATACCAATAAGATATTTTCTTGGAAGCATAGCACATGGCTAGATATGGTCTTATTGTATATAAATGAATTCCTACCACACAACCATCAAAGACATCACAACTAGAACCATGAGATCATCGTTGAGATGCTTTGAGAAAGGAAACAAGTATCACAAGATGGAATGAATATCATGCCAAGATGCAACCTACACAAGGTTGAATGCAAGAAAAGAATGCATGAATAGATACTAATTACCGAGATATCTGTTGGGGAACGCAGTAATTTCAAAAATTTTCCTACGCACACACAGGACCATGGTGATGGCATAGCAACGAGAGGGGAGAGTGTTGTCTACGCACTCGTGAGACCGTGAAGCGGAAGCGATCACAACGTAGAGGAAGTAGTCAGACGTTCTCCTCGCGATCCTGCCGATCCCAGTTACCAAGCATTCGGCACCTCCGAGTCGATGATGACGTAGAGGAAGTAGTCAGACGTTCTCCTCACGATCCAGCCGATCCCAAGCGCCGTTACATTCGGCGCCTCCAGTTCTTGGCACACGCTCAGCTCGATGACGCCTCCTCGGCTCCGATCCAAAGAAAGCTCGGGGAGAGGGAGTTCCACAAGACGACGGGCAGGACGATCTTGATGTTTCACCGACGCAGGGCTTCACCTAAGCACCGCCACGATATGACCGAGGTGGAATATGGTGGAGGGGGCACCTGACACGGCTAAGGAACGATCTCAAGGATCAACTTGTGTGTCCTAGGGTGCCCCTCCCCGTATATAAAGGAGGGAGGGAGGAGGTGGCCGCCACAAGGGGAGGCGCACCAGGGAGGGGGAAACCTACTCCAAGTAGGTTTCCCTCTCTTCCTTATCTTATTTGGAGGGAAGGAAGGAGTACTAGTATTAGGAAGTAGTACTAGTAGTAGGAATAGGAAGAGGGGAAGGAGAAGGAAAGGGGGGCCGCCCTCCCCAATTCGGATTGGGCTTGGGGCGCGCCTCCCTTGTTCCTTCTCCCTTCCTCCTACATGGGCCCAATAAGGCCCATATACCTCCCGGGAGGTTCCAGTAACCTCCCGGAGCTCCAAACTTCTCCGGAACCTTTCCCGTGTCCAAATATATCCGTCCAATATATTAATCTTTATGTCTCGACCATTTCGAGACTCCTCGTCATGTCCGTGATCATATCCGGACTCAACAACCTTCGGTACATCAAAATACACAAACTCATAATATAACCGTCATCGAAACCTTAACTGCGGCGGGACCCTACGGTTCGAGAACAATGTAGACATGACCGAGACACGTCTCCGGTCAATAACCAATAGCGGGACCTGGATGCCCATATTGGCTCCTACATATTCTACGAAGATCTTTATCGGTCAGACCGCATAACAACATACGTTGTTCCCTTTGTCATCGGTATGTTACTTGCCCGAGATTCGATCGTCGGTATCCAATACCTAGTTCAATCTCGCCACCGGCAAGTCTCTTTACTCGCTCAGTAATGCATCATCCCGTAACCAACTCATTGGTCACATTGCTTGCAAGGCTTATAATGATGTGCATTACCGAGAGGGCCCAGAGATACCTCTCCGACAATCGGAGTGACAAAACCTAATCTCGAAATACGCCAACCCAACATGTACCTTTGGAAACACCTGTAGTACTCCTTTATAATCACCCGATTACGCCAGGACGCTTTGGTAGCACCCAAAGTGTTCCTCCGTAAACGGAGTTGCATAATCTCATAGTTACAGGAACATGTATAAGTCATGAAGAAAGCAATAGCAACATACTAAACGATCAAGTGCTAGGCTAACGGAATGGGTCATGTCAATCAGATCATTCTCCTAATGATGTGATCCCGTTAATCAAATGACAACTCATGTCTATGGTTAGGAAACATAACCATCTTCGATTAACGAGCTAGTCAAGTAGAGGCATACTAGTGACACTCTGTTTGTCTATATATTCACACATGTATTATGTTTCCGGTTAATACAATTCTAGCATGAATAATAAACATTTATCATGATATAAGGAAATAAATAATAACTTTATTATTGCCTCTAGGGCATATTTCCTTCAGTCTCCCACTTGCACTAGAGTCAATAATCTAGATCACATCACCATGTGATTAACATCGATAGTTCACATCATCATGTGATTAACACCCATAGTTCACATCGCCATGTGACCAACACCCAAAGGGTTTACTAGATTCAGTAATCTAGTTCACATTGCTATGTGATTAACACCCAAAGAGTACTAAGGTGTGATCATGTTTTGCTTGTGAGAGAATCTTAGTCAACGGGTCTTTCATATTCAGATCCGTTATGTATTTTGCAATTTTCTATGTCTATAATGCTCGCACGGAGCTACTCTAGCTAATTGCTCCCACTTTCAATATGTATCTAGATCGAGACTTAGAGTCATCCAGATCGGTGTCAAAACTTGCATCGACGTAACCCTTTACGCATTTAACCTTTTGTCACTTCCATAATCGAGAAACATATCCTTATTCCACTAAGGATAATTTTGACCGCTGTCCAAAGGATCTACTCCTAGATCACTATTGTACTCCCTTGCCAAACTCAAAGGTAGGGTATACAATAGATCTGGTACACAAGATGGCATACTTTATAGAACCTATGGCCAAGGCATAGGGAATGACTTTCACTCTCTTTTTATCTTCTGCCGTGGTCGGGTTTTGAGTCTTACTCAATTTGACACCTTGTAACACAGGCAAGAACTCTTTCTTTCCATTTTGAACTACTTCAAAATCTTGTCAAGGTATGTACTCATTGAAAAAACTTATCAAGCGTCTTGATCTATCTCTATAGATCTTGATGCTCAATATGTAAGCAGCTTCACCGAGGTCTTTGTTTGAAAAACTCCTTTCAAACACTCCTTTATGCTTTGCAGAATAATTCTACATTATTTCCGATCTACAATATGTCATTCACATATACTTATCGAAATCTTTGTAGTGCTCCCACTCACTTTCTAGTAAATACAGGCTTCATTGTAAGTCTGTATAAACTATATGCTTTGATCAACTTATCAAAGCGTATATTCCAACTCCGAGACGCTTGCACCAGTCCATAGATGGATCGCTGGAGCTTGCACACTTTGTTAGCTCCCTTTGGATCGATAAAACCTTCTGGTTGCATCATATACAACTCTTCCTCCGTAAACCCATTCAGAATGCAGTTTTTACATCCATTTGCCAAATTTCATAAATTGTGGCAATTGCTAACATGATTCGGACAGACTTAAGCATCGCTACATGCTTGAGAAAATCTCATTGTAGTTAACACCTTGAACTTGTCAAAAACCTTTTATGCGACAAGTCGAGCTTTGTAGATAGTAACACTACTATCAACGTCCGTCTTCCTCTTGAAGATCCATTTATTTTCTATTGCTTGCCGACCCTCGGGCAAGTCAACCAAAGTCCACACTTTGTTTTCATACATGGATCCCATCTCAGATTTCATGGCTTCTAGCCATTTAGCGGAATCTGGGCTCACCATCGCTTCTTCATAGTTTGTAGGTTCGTCATGATCTAGTAGCATGACTTCCGAACAGGATTGCCGTACCACTTTGGTGCGGATCTCACTCTGGTTTACCTACGGGATTCGGTAGTGACTTGATCTGAAGTTACATGATCATCATCATTAGCTTCCTCACTAATTGGTGTAGGAATCATCGAACTGATTTCCGTGATGAAATACTTTCCAATTCGGGAGAAGGTACAAATTACCTTATCAAGCTCCACTTTCCTCCCACTCACTTCTTTCGAGAGAAACTCCTTCTCTAGAAAGGATCCATTTATAAGCAACGAATGTTTTTGCCTTCGGATCTGTGATAGAAGGTATACCCAACAATTTCCTTTGGGTATTCTATGAAGACGCACTTCTCCGATTTGGGTTTGAGCTTATCAGGATGAAACTTTTTCACATAAGCATCACAACTTCCAAACTTTAAGAAACGACGGCTTAGGTTTCATCGTTAAACCGTAGTTCATACGGTGTCGCCTCAACGGATTTAGACGGTGCCCTATTAAACGTGAATGCAGCTGTCTCTAATGCATAACCCCAAAACGATAGTGGTAAATTGATAAGAGACATCATAGATCGCACCATATCCAATAAAGTGCGGTTACGACTTTCGGACACACCATTATGTTGTGGTGTTCCATATGGCGTGAGTTGAAACTATTTCACATTGTTTCAAATGAAGACCAAACTCAGTAACTCAAATATTTATCTCCACGATCAGATCGCAGAAACTTTATTTTCTTGTTACGATGATTTTCCACTTCACTCTGAAATTCTTTGAACTTTTCAATTATTTCAGACTTATGTTTCATCAAGTAGATATACCCATATCTGCTCAAATCATTTTGTGAAGGTCAGAAAATAACGATACTTGCCACGAGCATCAACACTCATTGAATCGCATACATCGGTATGTATTATTTCCAATAAGTCAAGAGCTTGTTCCATTGTTCCGAGAACGGAGTTTTAGTCATCTTGCCCAAAAGGCACGGTTCGCAAGCATCAAATGATTCATAGTCAAGTGATTCCAAAAGTCCATCGGCATGGAGTTTTCTTCAAGCGCTTTACACCAATAATATGACCTAAATGGCGAGTGCCACAAATAAGTTGCACTATCATTATTAACTTTGCATCTTTTGGTTTCAATATTTTGAATATGTGTATCACTATGATCGAGATCCAATGAACCATTTTCATTGGGTGTGTAACCATATAAGGTTTTATTCATGTAAATGTAACAACAATTTATTCTCTTACTTAAATGAATAACCGTATTGCAATAAACATGATCAAATCATATTTATGCTCAACACCAAATAACACTTATTTAGGTTCCACACTAATCCCAAAAGTATAGGGAGTGTGCGATGATGATCATATCAATCTTGGAACCACTTCCAACTCTCATCGTCACTTCCCCTTCAACTAGTTTCTGTTCATTCTGCAACTCCTGTTTCAAGTTACTATTCTTAGCAACTGAACCAGTATCAAATACCGAGGGGTTGCTGCGAACACTAGTAAAATACACATCAATAATCTGTATATCAAATATACCTTTGTTCACTTTGCCATCCTTCTTATCCGCCAAATACTTGGGGTAGTTCCGCTTCTAGTGACCAGTTCCATTGCAGCAAAAGCATTTAGTCTCAGGTTTAGGTCCAGACTTGGGCTTCTTCACTCGAGCAGCAACTTGCTTGCCGTTCTTCTTGAAGTTCCCCTTCTTCCCTTTGCCCTTTTTCTTGAGACTAGTGGTCTTGTCAATCATCAACACTTGATGCTCTTTCTTGATTTCTACCTTCATCGATTTCAACATCACGAAGAGCTCGGGAATCGTTTTCGTCATCCCTTGCATACTATAGTTCATCACGAAGTTCTAGTAACTTAGTGTTGGTGACTAGAGAATTCTGTCAATCACTATCTTATCCGGAAGATTAACTCCCACTTGATTCAAGCGATTGAAGTACCGGACAATCTGAGAACATGCTCACTAGTTGAGCGATTCTCTTCCATCTTTTAGCTATAGAACTTGTTGGAGATTTCATATCTCTCAACTCGGTATTTGCTTGAAATATTAACTTCAATTCCTGGAACATCTCATATGGTCCATGACGCTCAAAACGCCTTTGAAGTCCCGATTCTAAGCTGTTAAGTATGGTGCACTAAACTATCAAGTAGTCATCATATTGAGCTAGCCAAACGCTCATAACGCCTACATTTGCTCCTGCAATAGGTCCGTCACCTAGCGGTGCATTAAGGACATAATTCTTACAGGCAGCAATGAGGATAAACCTCAGATCACGGATCCAATCCGCATCATTGCTACTAACATTTTTCAATACAATTTTCTCTAGGAACACATATAAAAACATAGGGAAGCAACAACGCGAGCTATTGATCTACAACATAATTTGCAAAATACTACCAGGACTAAGTTCATGATAAATTAAAGTTCAATTAATCATATTACTTAAGAACTCCCACTTAGATAGACATCTCTCTAGTCATCTAAGTGATCACGTGATCCAAATCAACTAAACCATAACCGATCATCACGTGAGATGGAGTAGTTTTCAATGGTGAACATCTTATGTTGATCATATCTACTATATGATTCACGCTCAACCTTTCGGTCTCCGTGTTCGAGGCCATATCTGCATATGCTAGGCTCGTCAAGTATAACCTGAGTATTCTGCGTGTGCAAAACTGGCTTGCACCCGTTGTAGATGGACGAGAGCTTATCACACCCGATCATCACGTGGTGTCTCGGCACGACGAACTTTGGCAACGGTGCATACTCAGGGAGAACATTACTTGATAATTTTAGTGAGAGATCATCTTAAAATGCTACCGTCAATCAAAGCAAAATAAGATGCATAAAGGATAAACATCACATGCAATCAATATAAGTGATATGATATGGCCATCATCATCTTGTGCTTGTGATCTCCATCTCAAGCACCGTCGTGATCACCATCGTCACCGGCGCGACACCTTGATCTCCATCGTAGCATCGTTGTCGTTACGCCATCTATTGCTTCTCGACTATCGCTACCGCTTAGTGATAAAGTAAAGCAATTACAGAGCGTTGCATTTCATACAATAAGCGACAACCATATGGCTCTCGCCGATTGCCGATAACTCGGTTACAAAACATGATCATCTCATACAATAAAATATAGCATCACGTCTTGACCATATCACATCACAACATGCCCTGCAAAAACAAGTTAGACGTCCTCTACTTTGTTGTTGCAAGTTTTACGTGGCTGCTACGGGCTGAGCAAGAAACGTACTTACCTACGCATCAAAACCACAACGATACTTCGTCAAATAGACTCCGTTTTAACCTTCTCAAGTAACCGGCGTAGCCACACTCTGTTCAACTAAAGAGAGAGAGACAGACACCCGCCAGCCACCTTTAAGCACGAATGCTCAGAACGGTGAAACCAGTCTCGCCAGAAGCGTCACGCGTAATGTCGGTCCGGCCGCTTCATCTCACAATACCGCTGAACCAAAGTATGACATGTCTTTGGTAGGCGGTATGAATTGTATCGCCCACAACTCACTTGTGTTCTACTCGTGCATATGACATCAACGCATAAAACCAGGCTCGGATGCCCTTGTTGGGGAACGCAGTAATTTCAAAAAATTCCTACGCACACAGGACCATGGTGATGGCATAGCAACGAGAGGGGAGAGTGTTGTCTACGCACTCGTGAGACCGTGGCGGAAGCGATCACAACGTAGAGGAAGTAGTCAGACGTTCTCCTCGCGATCCTGCCGATCCCAGCGCCAAGCATTCGGCACCTCCGAGTCGATGATGACGTAGAGGAAGTAGTCCACGTTCTCCTCACGATCCAGCCGATCCAGCGCCAAGCATTCGGCGCCTCGAAGTTCTTGGCACACGCTCAGCTCGATGACGCTCCTCGGGCTCCGATCCGGCAAAGCTCCGGGAGAGGGAGTTCCACAAGACGACGGCATGGTGACGATCTTGATGTTTCACCGACGCAGGCTTCACCTAAGCACCGCCACGATATGACCGAGGTGGAATATGGTGGAGGGGGCACCGCACACGGCTAAGGAACGATCTCAAGGATCAACTTGTGTGTCCTAGGGTGCCCCTCCCCGTGATATATAAAGGAGTGAGGGAGGAGGTGGCCGGCCACAAGGGGAGGCGCACCAGGAGGGGAAACCTACTCCAAGTAGGTTTCCCTCTCTTCCTTATCTTATTTGGAGGGAAGGAAGGAGTACTAGTATTAGGAAGTAGTACTAGTAGTAGGAATAGGAAGAGGGGAAGGAGAAGGAAAGGGGCCGCCCCTCCCCAATTCGGATTGGGCTTGGGGGCGCGCCTCCCTTGTTCCTTCTCCCTTCCTCCTACATGGGCCCAATAAGGCCCATATACCTCCCGGGGGTTCAGTAACCTCCCGAGCTCCAAACTTCTCCGGAACCTTTCGTGTCCAAATATATCCGTCCAATATACTAATCTTTATGTCTCGACCATTTCGAGACTCCTCGTCATGTCCGTGATCATATCCGGGACTCAACAACCTTCGTACATCAAAATACACAAACTCATAATATAACCGCCATCGAAACCTTAAGCGTGCGGACCCTACGGTTCGAGAACAATGTAGACATGACCGAGACACGTCTCCGGTCAATAACCAATAGCGGGACCTGGATGCCCATATTGGCTCCTACATATTCTACGAAGATCTTTATCGGTCAGACCGCATAACAACATACGTTGTTCCCTTTGTCATCGGTATGTTACTTGCCCGAGATTCGATCGTCGGTATCCAATACCTAGTTCAATCTCGTCACCGCAAGTCTCTTTACTCGCTCAGTAATGCATCATCCCGTAACCAACTCATTGGTCACATTGCTTGCAAGGCTTATAATGATGTGCATTACCGAGAGGGCCAGAGATACCTCTCCGACAATCGGAGTGACAAAACCTAATCTCGAAATACGCCAACCCAACATGTACCTTTGGAAACACCTGTAGTACTCCTTTATAATCACCCGATTACGTTGTGACGTTTGGTAGCACCAAAGTGTTCCTCCGTAAACGGGAGTTGCATAATCTCATAGTTACAGGAACATGTATAAGTCATGAAGAAAGCAATAGCAACATACTAAACGATCAAGTGCTAGGCTAACGGAATGGGTCATGTCAATCAGATCATTCTCCTAATGATGTGATCCCGTTAATCAAATGACAACTCATGTCTATGGTTAGGAAACATAACCATCTTCGATTAACGAGCTAGTCAAGTAGAGGCATACTAGTGACACTGCTTTGTCTATATATTCACACATGTATTATGTTTCCGGTTAATACAATTCTAGCATGAATAATAAACATTTATCATGATATAAGGAAATAAATAATAACTTTATTATTGCCTCTAGGGCATATTTCCTTCAATATCATTGGAAGGATGTAGAAGAAACCAATTGAAGGTAATAGATAGTAGTTCATTGAGTATCCTAGCTTGACTCCAATAAGCACATGGTGACACCACCTTCCTTGTGAATGAGCCGAGCATCCAATGCATCTCTAGTTGTTCCTAGAACAACACCACAAACAAAATGGTACCCAAACTCGTTGGGACCAAAGAGTTAGCAAACCAACAATACATATGACAAACTCCACATAAATATGTGCATATAGATATGAAAATGAATTTCATGCAAATCTCATCCAATTTTATACTTGGTGGAGTTTCCCCTATATATTGGGTCAAAGAGAGAAAGCATACCAAGGAAACTACATGAAGTTAATATGCATGCTCAAGACTTTCAAGAACCGATACCAAAATACAAGGAAATACCAAGTGAAAAGAATACCAAAAGGAGAAATCATCACTTGGAAGATATCATTAAAAGATACATCAAGGAATGAGATATCCATTGGAACCCACAAAAAGATATCAAACTCCCAAAAGAGAGGATGGTTCCAAATAAACCAAGCTCTCTAAAAAGTTTCATGATGGCACAAGTACCAAAAAGAAATGGATTGCCGTCCACCAACACACACTTAAAATGGATCACAAGTTTAGTGTTTTTATAGAAAATAGGATAGCTCCCCCACGAGTTGTGCATTATAGAGAATTTGCATTTGAATACAAAATACACAAGGTAGGATCACCACGTTCACTATATCAAGGAAAACACTAGACAAGATCAATAAAATAGCAAGATCCTCAAGTGGCACGGAAGGCAATGGGAGTTGACACAAACTTGGCAAGAGATAAGGTAAATAAAAAGCAAATGCCAACGTGAAGATGATCAATAATTTCTACCACACATAAGTGAGTACCAATTGTCAAAAGACAAGAAGTATTTGGAAATAATTCCCAGTGGTAGATAGTAAGGATATCCGACATCATCTTCACACCAAACACAAGCAAATTGCAACTTGTAGAGCTAACATGCTACCTAGGAACAAGATAATTTACAATATCAATTCTAGGTGACAATATCTCAAATGTACACATTTTCTAGGCTAGTAATATACACATAGAATATTACTCCCCATAATGTGATACCAATTAAAGATAAACAAGAGGCAAAATAAAGACCCAACATGAGATAATTAATGGACAAATTAGAATTTGAATTTCTCATGAGAAGACATACCACATAGAGACTAGATGATCTTGTAATATAAATACTAGATGGTATTACTCATGTACACACATTTATAGGATTGTGAGGTGTACAAAGCACATCACTCCCCCATAATGGGATATTCCATTAATCTCTCACAAGAGCCAACTGAGATACAAACAAGATGCATAAAGGCTCAACGAACGACACACATGTACATGAAGTGCAAACCAACATACATAAACTTGATTACTCAAGAAAAGCAATTTGGAGACACAACACATACAAACACATGCAAGGAACAAAACCAAAACATGCAAAGGGGCAAGTAACTTTCAATGTAAACAATTTAAGTACAAGTTACTGCAAGGAGGCACATTGGATATAAGATAGAAACTTGATAACCCAATTGACTTGGCTTTAGACAATACGAATGATGAAGTCCCCTTAATTCTTCATAATGTAGCCAAATATCCAATGACCTCCAACAATACCTATTGATCAAGTTTGAGCTAGTTGGTCCCCAACCAAGTTGGGTCCTAAGAGGTTAGTCACAATAGGCTTGGCTACCCAAATGGTTCTTTGCTTCAAACCGCTTTGAGTACCAACAAACTTGGCAACCACATTGCCAACCTTATCCTTCCCAAGAGAATAGACGTCATCAATAATAATTGGGTTGGATAAGTTACCACTAGTGTATGAAGAAGCAAGGTGACCTTTCTCACGACATATGTAGCAACGTCTACTCTTCACTTTCTTCTCACTTGATTTCTCAATTTGAGAAGCATTAGCTTGAGTCTTCTTGGGAAGAGGCCTTTCTTCAACTTGAGGTTGAGCATGAGAATGCACTTGTAGCCGCTTCCCTTGTTGCTTGTCACTAACGGCCTTCTTCTTCAATGAGCAAGATCTAACATGATGCCCTCCAATTTTGCACTTGAAGCAAATAATCTTGGCCGAATTCTTGACGTGTTCTTGGCCCTTCTTCTTGTTCATCTTGGACTTCTTATTCTTGTTGGAGTTGAATCCAAGTCCACTTTTGTCATTGGGGGATTTTTGCACGCTCAAGATGTTGTTGAGTGTAAATTTCCCTTCATGACACTTTTCCAAGTCTTTCTTCAAAGAAGTGACTTGGGCCTTGAGCTCTTTGATTTCCTCTACATGGTTAGTCTCAACACAAGTACTAGAGGAAGTATAAGCTTCATCGTTAGAGCAACAAGGCAAGGAAAGCAATTCATCACAAGATGTACCAACATTGTGAGTAGATGAATTACAAGGACTAGCACATGGCAATATAGCATTTTGACTAGAAGTAGTGCTAGTATCCACATGAGGCTCACTAGATGTTACCTTAGCAATCATGGCCTCATGAGCTACCTTTAGCACATTATGGGATACTAGAAGATCATCATGAGAGCTTGAGAGCTTTTCATGGCTTTCTTCCAACTTCTCATAATTGCTAGATAGCAACTCCTTCAAAATGGATGCTTCACAAGTAATAGAGTTAGTAGCACAAGCATCATCAATAATAGCAAGAGGAGAAGGAAACTTTACAAGCTCTTTTGAATATGAAGCTTTAAGCTGTGCATGAGACTCGGTGAGTTTGATGAGCTCACCCTTGATGACCCTTGAGCCATTTTCGAGGTGCTCAAAGTCCTCAAGGAGTATAGCATGAGAAACTTCAAGCTTAGAATTTTTAGTTTCGAAAACATTGGCCACCTCAAGAGCTCTATCATGAGATTCCTTCACTCTAGATAATTCTAGTGCAAAAGTATCCTCAAGAGTTTCCTTGGTGGTTTGTTCAAGTTCAAGAGCTTGAGAGAGGTCCGCAATTTCATTAGTGTAATCACGCTCATGACCTTCCATTTTATCAATGGTGACCTCAAGCTCCTCAAGACGAGATTCCAACTCATCAACATATTTCTTGCCCTCAATAGCAATAGACATGATTTCCATGAAGTTGGAACGAGAAATTTTATTCTTAAGAAGAGCTTTAAAAATCATTTCCCCCTTAATTTTAAGGAGGCAACATCATCATTCTCTTCATCATAATCAACATCATCATCACTCTTGCCATCATCAATATCGTCACAAGATATATTGGGATTCAAAGTGGGAGATACCTTTGAAGCCTTGGCCATAAGGCAAAATGCAATAGATGATGATGTAGGATCCCTTGAAGCACCATCCAAGACCACATCTTGTTCCATGGAGTGTTGGGTTTCCTCTACATTGTTAGCACAACAACTCGAGGAAATACATGCATTTTTATCATGGCAAAAAGATATAGAAGGCATATCATCATGAGATTTAGTCAAGCAATTTATACATGATATGCAAGGACTATCAACACAAGCATGTGAAACATTTGGAGTGCTCGAAGTGCTAAAGTCCAAAGATGAAGCATTACAATAAGAAAGTGATGAAGGATTATCAATAATAAGCCCACTATCATCATTGCAATGAACACCACTACTCACCATGTCATTACCTTGTGGCAAACCACATGTAGGTGAAGTAGAAGAAGTTGAGAACGCAACACGATTGGAGGTGGAGGAGAACAATCATCCTTACAAATCTTGGACACACCATATTTATCTTGAAGCTTTGTCCACAACTCATGAGCATCCGGAAGCGGCATGAGTTGAAATATAACTACATTGCTCAAAGCATCGAAAAGCACATTAGAAGATTGAGCATTGAGATAAGAATTTTTCTTATCATCTAAAGGTAATCTTTGGGGATCCTTTGGAGGAGAAAAACCCATATCTACAATTCGCTCTAAATTTGGGTCCATGACCCTAAAGAGATTAAGCATGTGAATTACCCAAACATCAAAATTTGTGCCATTGAAACTAAGAGTGTCAGAGAATCCTAAACCCCTAGTAGACATCCTTACTCTCTAGGCAGTTAAGCCCTATAAAGAGAGACGAGGCTCTGATACCAATTGTAAGATCATGGATGTCGCCTAGAGGGGGGGGTGAATAGGCGCTTTAAAATAATTACGGTTTAGGCTTGAACAAATGCGGAATAAACCTAGCGGTTAATTTGTCAAGCACAAAACCTACAACAACTAGGCTCACCTATGTGCACCAACAACTTATGCTAAGCAAGAAAAACTACTTAGGTGATAGCAAGATATATGACAAGAAACAATATGGCTATCACAAAGTAAAATGCATAAGTAAAGGGCTCGGGTAAGAGATAACCGAGGCACGCGAAGATGACGATGTATCCCGAAGTTCACACACTTGCGGATGCTAATCTCCGTTTGGAGCGGTGTGGAGGCACAATGCTCCCCAAGAAGCCACTAGGGCCACCGTAATCTCCTCACGCCCTCGCACAATGCAAGATGCCGTGATTCCACTAAGGGACCCTTGAGGGCGGTCACCGAACCCGTACAAATGGAAACCCTTGGGAGCAGTCACCGGTACCCGTCAAATTGCTCGGGGCGATCTCCACAACCTAATTGGAGACCCCGACGCTTGCCCGGAGCTTTACACCACAATGATTGAGCTCCTAACACCACCAACTGTCTAGGGCGCCCAAGCACCCAAGAGGAACAAGCTCAAGGGCACCAAGCACCCAAGAGTAATAAGCTTCTCAACTTGTAACTTCCACATATCACCGTGGAGAACTCAAACCGATGCACCAAATGCAATGGCAAGGGCACACGGAGTGCCCAAGTCCTTCTCTCTCAAATCCCACCGTTTTCGATGAACTCAAGCTTGTCATCAAGATGACCATAAGCTCTAAGACTCACAAGGAGAACCAAACAACAACCCAGAAACATGATGCAAGGATGCAATGGTTTGAGCTCTCGATTTAACGATACGATCAAGCTACTCACTTGAGAGCCCCCTTGATAGTACAGCTATCGATCCTATAACCCGTCTCCCAAATACCACCATGAGACCGTAAAATAGAAAACCTATCAAGGGCAAACCTTTGCCTTGAACATGATCCACTTGAGCTAGATGATGACGATCTTGTCCTCCTCAAGATGGACCACCTTTCTTGATTGCGTTGGGTCGATGGAGACTAGATGATTGCTCCCCCATACTCCACTATGAGTGAGCCACTCTTCGGCACATCTTCACAAGTCCATTGACACCACAATGGATGGAAATCTTCAAGCACTTGATCTCTTCGTGATGCTCCACTTGAACTTGCACACAGCAATCTTGATGACGATCACCAATTGATGTCATCCTCTCCATGGGTTGAGTGATATCTTCCTCTTGACGCAAGCCCATGAACACGTACCTAACCCCACATAGAACTCTCACATATACCATGGGTTAGTACACAAAGCACAATGAACAATGCTTACCATGCCATGGGATCACTTGATCCCTCTCGGTACATCTTCTACGCTTTGTGAGTTGATCAACTTGATTCACTCTTGACTTAGTCTTGATCAACCTTGAATATTTCCAACTCTCTTCATTTGGATGATGTCTTGAAGGTAAACATGAATGATCACACAATCTTCTTATTCAAGACATGCTTTCAATAAGCTCAACTCTCACATGACCAATCTTTGGATAATTCCTTAATAGCACCTTGGTCAACACAAACTCTCCTTGAAACCAACACATGTACTCCAAGAAAAGCCTATGGAAAAAACCTTCAAATATAACTCAAGGAAACCATTAGTCCATAGAGATTGTCATCAATTACCAAAACCGAACATGGGGGCACCGCATGTTCTTTCACCGGGTCGTCCCCGGACGTATAGGGAAGATTTATGGTTACGATTGTATATGTTTGTTTTCAAGAGTACGCCAAAATCATACCATAGTTTTACAGAAGAGGGCAAAAAGTTTACAAGAGACCTAAGCAATGACGTGAACATCATCATAGGTACATGCACACCACCAGAGAGTAGTAAGGCCCTTCCCAATGTTCCACCATGTACATGTGCTAAGTCTGCCATGTAGGCATAAAATCTGATGTGGCAAGGTAATAAAGAGGAGAGAGGTAAGTTTATTGACCCCAAGGAAAACCAATGCTAAGCACGTGAACGTAAGCAAAAGCAATTAAATGAAAGAAACCCACCAATGCATGAAAGAGTTTAGTTGCTAAAGCATTAAATGAGGGGAGCTTGGCACCAACAAGTGAAGCATCTATGCACTGTGGACATTACTTGCTAAACTTTTTAATGTTCTTAGGACCTCATCTAAGCACCTATGCATTGGAAGTGGCCTAAGACTACTCTCTCAAAAACCTATGCAACCCTGCCGCTCTAACACTTGCTTGTTTCCAAGCTTTGATCTCATCTAAACTAAAAGGAGTTCTAAATTGCTCCACACTATTGAAGATCCTTGCAATCCTTTGTTTCCAAAGAGACCATGCAATCCCAATCACTAGTGAGTCAAATCCACGCCTCTCCACTTTCTTGAATCTATCTCTGGTTTGGAGTCACCATGCAATGAACGAGTTTGTCATCTCCGGGTTGATGACCTTTACATGTAAAGCGTTGAAGCAAAAAAAATGCATACTTCATGTGCATAGACACAAGCCAAAATGTGGTCGACGTTGTTTTCCTCCCGCAAACAAGTGTAACACGCCAAAGGTACATCACAGAGACCATGTCGAGCTCTGCGATCCGAGGTCCAGAGGCGGTATTGTGCCGCCACCACACAAAGATTATGCATTTTAGAGGTGACCAGCTCCACCCTATGCAAGCCACATTGAAGAGCGAACCAAACCCTGGAAAAGTCTGTTGTAGTCAGACTTGGTAGATTAAATACCGGACGTCGCGCACGACCATTCAAAAATGTCTTAAGCTAGTGCATTTATGGGCACAGTTGAGATGGCGTGTCGCAAGTGCAACAATTGGATATGCGCGTGAAAGATATGCCTTTTCTGAATGTCTTGTATCCATATCTCCTCCACCAAGGCTTGTTGCACCGTTCGGTGGTTTTGGGTGAGCGTGTCCACTCGCATCCATGGCTATCACAAATAGTGACGGAGAGATGGGATCTCCCTAACGCAACCCTCCCGCATGAGCAAATCTCCTTTCAGGAATGTCATTTACAACTATCTGAGTGGTACTTATTTGCAATAAAGATAGCCATCCACCGGATGCACTTGTCATTGAAACCTTTCGCTCTTAGGACTTGACAAGAAAGGCCATGAGGAAGTCAAACGCGGAGAAATATCGAGTTTCAGAAAACGCCAGGATTCTCCTCGCATGTATCTTCTCGGCAACCTGACAAACCAAAGGAAGTTGCCATGTAGATTCCATCCCTGAACGAACGTTGATTAGTTGATGCTAACCATCGCCTTCATACGTCTACGGACCCCAAAGGCAAGCATTTTTGCAAATAGTTTGGAGAAACTACTCAGGCCTTGTTTGGTTCTAATGGGGAAGTATCCCAGGGCTGTAATCCCCCTCGGGGGGATTTCCATGCTCATCTGGGATCCCTTCCCACCACGGGGAGATCACCTCCCCAGTTTGGACAAGAGGGCAGAGGGGAGGAGATCACGTATAAAGGGGAGGAGGGGCGGTTCTCTTGAATGAAGGCGCAGGGGGCGGCGCTGTCCGGTCGTCGCACGGAGATGGAGCCTGGAGGCGGAGGCCGTCGCCACCGATCGCAAGGGAGAGCGAGCGAGCGAGTCGAGGGTTTACTCCCCGACCTATCGACATCGGGAGATCTATCCCGGGGATGGGCCGTGGAAAGGCAATGGATCTCCCCGCCTCACGTGCTACCAAATGGGGCAGCCCGCTTCCCCGGGGCGAACTCGGCCCGTGGTATATCCACCCGGGAAAAACACAGGGATCCCTCCGGGATCCCTTACAACCAAATGAGGCCTCATGGGGCGAAAAACCCCCACCTCCTTAGCATCTACTTTATTCGGGATCAAAGCGATGAGAGCCCCGTTGGACTTGGTGAAGCCTCTACCATCACAAACGTACAATTTGAGTAGTGCTGCTATGGTATCTTTTTGGATGATTGGTCAAGCTCGCTAAAAGAACATATCGATGAGCCCATCAGAACCCGGTGACCGATCCGGGTGCAAATCCATTACGAGCATCCTCCCTAAAGATGTCGTCAAGCTCCTGCAGGTCCACTGCCCCATGCCTAGATAGTCCAAATCTAGAGTGTGACTCCAAGCCTACGGAGCTCCAATGAAGTTCTCATATGCTTCAGTGAAAGCCTCTTCCTTCCGCTGCTGGTCCGTGATAATTCTTCGATCTCCTACCATTTGGCGATTAGCCACGATCTCCGGCGGTACATAGTGCGCTCCAAAGATGCCATACCAGGAGGGCGAGTTTCAGGCTTTCAGCGGACGCCCGGAGTAAAACGACAAGGAAAAACAGTAAAAAGGCAAATAGTACAGCTGATTGGTGCACGTCAAGGCTCTGATGATGGACACGCGCTTGTGCTTAAAGTAGAGCAGAAATCTGATCCAGATCCTCGCCACCGATCCCATCACGCAAGCTAGCCAATGCCAAGAGGTTCCACTAGTAGTGCATCATTTTTTATCTCACGCGAGGACGACGCCATCGATTTTAAAACTGCTCCTCAAAGTTGGACTTCATGTAGTGTACTCACGCAGAGGAAAAGTATACCCAATTCAGAGACTCCAAAGAATCCCTAGCCGGCGAGAGGGAGCGACCGGCGGTGTGACGGAAATGGCGTCGGCGCACGTTCTGGTGTTCCCGTGGCCGCTGCAGGGCCACATCAACTCGATGCTTCATTTCGCCGCGGGGCTCCTCGACGCCGGCCTCCACGTCACCTTCGTCCACACGGAGCACAATCTCCGCCGTGCTCGCCACGCCGAGGCCGTCGCCACGCCACGCCTCCACTTCGTGTCCTTGCCGGACGGCCTCCCCGTCGACCACCCCCGCTC
Source organism: Aegilops bicornis (assembly GCA_021605145.1). NCBI lineage: Eukaryota > Viridiplantae > Streptophyta > Magnoliopsida > Poales > Poaceae > Aegilops > Aegilops bicornis. Next base: position 273,301,827 of record CM038675.1, on the reverse strand, counting down.
GGTGGGCGACCTCACGGACCTCTCCAAGTCCCTGATGACGACGGGCCCTGCCGCGTACCGTGCTCTCCTCGCCTCGGCGCTGTCCCCGGCGGCCGACGGCGGGTTCCCAGCGCTGTCGTGCGTCGTGGCCGACGGCTTACTGCCGTTCGCCATCGATGTCGCGGAGGAGCTCGGCGTGCCGGCGCTCGCCTTCCGCACGGCGAGCGCGTGCAGCTTCTTGGCTTACCTCTCCGTGCCCAAGCTGGTGGAGCTCGGCGAGGTTCCCATCCCTGTAGGCGCCGACCTGGACGAGCCGGTCCGTAGCGTCCCGGGGATGGAGGATTTCCTGCGGCGACGAGATCTTCCAAACTCCTGCCGCCGTCGGGCGGAGACCGACGACGTCGACCCTTTGCTGCAGATTCTGGTGGGCTACACCGCTCACAGCCGCAAGGCTCGGGCGCTCATATTCAACACGGCGGCGTCACTGGAGCGGTCGGCGCTCGCGCACATCGCGCCGCATATGCGCGACGTCTTCGCCATAGGCCCTCTCCACGCCGTCTCGGCGGCGCCGGCGCCGGCCACCAGTTTGTGGCGCGAGGACGACGGGTGCATGGCGTGGCTGGACGGCCAGGCGGACCGGTCCGTGGTGTACGTGAGCCTGGGCAGCCTGGCCGTCATTTCACTCGAGCAGTTCACCGAGTTCCTGTCCGGGCTGGTCGGCTCCGGCTACGCGTTTCTGTGGGTGCTCCGGCCGGACATGGTCGGGCAAGCCAGAGCGCCGTCCTCCAGGAAGCCGTCGGCGCGGCGGGGAAGGGCAAGGCGCGTGTCGTGGACTGGGCGCCGCAGCGAGACGTGCTGAGACACCGCGCCGTGGGCTGCTTCCTGACTCACGCCGGGTGGAACTCGACGCTGGAGGGGATCACTGAGGGCGTGCCGCTGGTGTGCTGGCCGTTCTTCGCGGACCAGCACATCAACAGCCGGTTCGTCGGCGCCGTATGGGGGACGGGGCTGGACATGAAGGACGTGTGCGAGAGGGCCGTCGTGGAGGGGATGGTGAGGCAGGCCATGGAGTCCGGCCAGCTAAGGATGTCGGCTCAAGCGCTATCGCAGAAGGTGAGGCGGGACATCGCGGAGGGAGGCTCGTCGGCGACGGAGTTCCAACGGCTCATCGGCAAGAATTAAGGAGTTCGGCAAGAATTAAGGATTCAAGTACAAATCTTCTGTAAAGTATCTTCTTGAAACAAATAACTTTGTTTCGATGGCTTTACTTTGTGGTGTGTCGGGTCGGCCGCGATGGCACGTGGGTGCCATCCCCTTTTTGGAGGCGTCTCCGAGACGTGTGCGTCATGCCCTTCGCTCTCTTGGAGTTGGTGCTATCTTCGGCGAAAGCCTCGATTCGATGTTGGATCAGCACATTGGCGGCGTCCTCAACGTCGTATTTCTGTTGGGAGCTTTGTGTATGGAGACATAACTGAGTCCTTATTGCTCTCCTTCGGTGTCCGCCATTGTCCTCTGTTAGTCCTCTGAGGCGCTATGTACGCTCGTCGTCGGTGTCTCCAAGACAGTGCTTCCTTCAGATCGGAGCAAGTCCTTCCTTACACTTGCCACTTCCTCTTAGGCGCTCAGGGTGGATGATGCGTCGAGAAGCGATGTTCTACAGAAGGTGGTGGTCTTCGGAGGTGAGGGAGTCCTGGATTAAGGGGTCCTCGGGCGTTCGGACTATAGTACGTGGGCCGGACTGATGGGCTGTGAAGATACAAGACCGGAGACTCTCTCCCGTGTCCGGATAGGACTCTCCTTGGCGTGGAAGGCAAACTTAGCGTCCTGATATGAAGATTCCTTTCTTTGTAACCGACTTTGTACAACTCTAGTCCCCTCCCGTGCCTATATAAATCGGAGGGCTTAGTCCGTAGAGGAATCATACTCATAGTCATACATGCTAGACTTTTAGGGTTTAGCCATTACGATCTCGTGGTAGATCTACTCATGTAATACTCATATTCATCAAGATCAATCAAGCAGGAAGTAGGGTATTACCTCCATAGAGAGGGCCCGTGCACAGGTAAACATCGTGTCCCCGCCTCCTGTTACCATCGACCTTAGACGCATACGATTACGGACCCCCTACCCGAGATCCGCCGGTTTTGACACCGACATTGGTGCTTTCATTGAGAGTTCCGCTGTGTTGTCGTCAAGAGGTTCGATGGCCCTGTCAATCATCTACAACAATGCTGTTCAGGGAGAAGTCTTCCTCCCCGGACAGATCTTTGTATTCGGCGGCTTCGCACTACGGGCCAACTCGCTTGGCCATCTAGAGCAGATCGACAGCTACACCCCTGGCCATCAAGTCAGATTCGGAAGCTTGAACTACGTCGCTGATATCCGTGGAGACTTGATCTTCGATGGATTCGCACCCACGGCAGTCGCTTCCTGTCACCACGATGAACACGACTTAAATCTGTCATCAGACCATATCCAGGAGATAGCGCCTGCAACTGCTTTGGCCCTAGATCCGGAGCAGATCACGCCATCCAAGGACGGAGGCTCAACCCCGCCACGGAGGCTGCAGACTCAGCAGCGCTGGAGCCGCACACAGACCCAACCTCAAGTGGGATCTCTGTTACCGGAATCTCAGACACATTTCCGGCTACATGTTCCAAAGCATGTGCGTCCGCGCACGACGAGCTTGATCGGGCGTCGATCGTCGAATTCAGCTCCGCGGACATCTTCCGGCACTCACCTTTAGGCGGCGTGCTAAACTCATTAAAAACACTCTCCTTAGCGGGGGACTTGTCGTGGTTCTAAGTCTGACAGTAGAATGGGGGGTAGGAATGGAGAGGCAAGATCCTAGCTATGGAGTAGTTGTATATGCAAGGGATTTACGAGTTCAGGCCCTTCTCGGAGGAAGTAACAGCCCTACGTCTCGGAGCCCGGAGGCGGTCGACTGGATTATATGCTTATGTGTTACAGGGGTGCCAACCCTTACACTGTGGAGGGGTGGCTTATATAGAGTGCGCCAGACCCCAGCCATTACGAAAGTGAGGGTTTAAGGTGCGTTAAGACTGGCGTTCGGGTAACGTCGGACATAAAGCGTCATCATGACCATAAAGACTACTTAATTACAGACTGTTTGGATATAGAGTGATTCCTGAGCGCCTGATAGTCGAGTGAGCCTTCTTGGTCGAGTGTCTCTGATTCTGTCGAGTGGAAGCCTACTAGGTCGACTGGAAGGCAGCTTCTTTCGCAAGTGTCCTTGGGGAGGGTACCTTTGGGCAGGTCTATGTCCCTACCCTAGGTACATGACTTCATCATTAGCCCCCGAAAGGATCGAGGTTTGAGTGAGGAAGGAGTTGATAATCTTTCCGACCCGTTCTTTGTGTTGCGAGTGTGTCTTACTCTGGATCAATGACCTTTTAGTGATGGCGTCAACTTCTCTTTCAGTCGCCTTGATCCATTCTTCACATTTGTCGAGTGAACTTTGTGAACTTGAGGATTTCCGAGCGACGGATCGGAGGAAATCTGTTGTCTGACAAAGTTGCTCCGCGGTTAGCGGATTTCGGGATCTGAATTTTGGGAAGCGGCGAAGCGAAAACTGCGGCACTCGGATGGGATAAGGCGATGACACCTCGATCTTCGCGCCGCCTTTTTCGCCACGTATCATGCGCGCGCCTGTTGCGGGATTTGACAGGATTGCCTGGGCCTACCAGTCAGCCACTCGGAAGCGGCCTCATATAAGGCATCGGACTGGGTATTTTGAACAGTGTGACCCCAATCTTCCCCTCCCTCCGCCTCCAAATCCTTCTGCTGCGCCCTTAGCCTGCTCAGTGCCGCAGCTCAATACCTGCTTCGCCGGCGACCATGGTGAAGGAGAAGACCGCAGCCTTGGAGCGGGTGAAGAAGGCGGCGGCGAAGGCGAAGGGGAGAGCGCCCAGTCGGGGCGGATCTTCTTCGCGGTCCAAACTACCGCAAGGTTGGGTCCAGGGAGATTGGATCCGCTCGACCATCACCGAGAAGGACCTCAATGATCTGGCCAACGAGGGACTGATCCCCCATGGGTCGGCGAGGCTTCCAGGAACGGAGTGGCAGCCGCGACAAGAGGGTGAGTGCGTTCTCCTAGCCACTCACGTAGATCGTGGATTTTCTCTGCCGCCGAATCTTTTCTTCCGGGGGTTTCTGAACTTCTTTGGAGCGCAACTCCATCATTTCACTCCCAACTCCATTGCCTATCTCGCTGCTTTCGTGTCGTTGTGCGAAAACTTCTTGGGCTGTAGGCCGCACTGGGGCCTCTTCAAACATATATTCACTTGTCGCTCTCAGACGGTGAAGAAAGCTAACCCGAATGACGAGAGAACCCAAGTAATCCAGATGTGTGGGGACTCGGGGTCCAGATGAGGGGGAAAAGCGCTTTTCCGGCTATGACTCTCCCCGACTCGGTTAGAGGGTGGCAGTCGACCTGGTTCTACTGCCAAGACCAGCCGACGCAGGGCGGTCGTGGACTCCCTCCTTTCTCCATGAGTCGAGTGAACAAGCCATCTTCCCTGAAGGTGCTACCAGAGGAGAAGGCCCAAGTAAAAGTGTTGATGGAACTCGTAGTCCAGCTCATTCGCGACGGGGTGACCGGCATGGATCTTCTGGAAGTTTTCCTCCGACGGCGTATTCAGCACTCCAATACCGAGGCCATCTGATGTGGATGTACTCCGGTACGGATGATACCACTCGGGTCCATCCAGAGGAGGTCAATGACGCCACGCTGGAGAAGTGGATGACTGCCATCACAGGAAACAAAGATAATCCTCGCGGATCTAGGAGGATTCCCCACTCGACCATTCTTACGATCCGCATAAGGTATAACCACTTATCTCCGATTGTGATTCTGGCCGCATTCATTCTGTTTTGATGCCAATTCGCCGACTGACTTTTGCCTTGTTTTGTTGTCTTCTAGGCCACCACCGAGATGTACTCGATGCCCAACGGGCGCAGGAACCAGTCGAAGAAGAAGAAGAAGGAAGCAGAGGTGAAAGCCAGGAGGAATGGGAGTCCAACGGCGAGGAGGATGAGGGGGACGACAACTCTGGTGAAGAGGAGGAGGAGGAGGAAGAGGAGGAAGACGTCGATCCTCCCCGCTCGGAAGGAAGGTCCAAGTTGACGCATGACCCGGCGGCCGAGCGCGGTAAAGCTGTTGCGCCCACTGGGCAGTCGACGAAGCGACCTCGGACAACTTCCCTTGCGCCGACTGAGAAACCGCCAAGCAACCTCGAGCAACATCGTCGAAGCCGGGCGAAGGCCCCGCTTAAGATGCGGATGGTCATTCCCACCATCTCCCGGTAATCAGCAGAACTTGTATTTCCCTATTCAACATGAGTGTACTTTTGGTCGACTCGATGGTGATCAGCCGATTCTTGAAATCTGCAGTGCTGCTACCTCCGAGACCTCAGCCAAGCACGAAGATCAGGAAATGGAAGACGCCGTCACCTCCAACCTTGGTGTGATCTCTGCAGTTTCGCTTTTAGTCGATTGGATTCCATGTTTACTTTTGAATCTTTCTTGTAGTTCCGCCTCATGTCATTGATCTCCCCGATGATGACGAGGAAACGCCGTTGAGGAAGAGGAAGGACAAGAGGGTGCCTGCTGGCAAGGCTGCTCCAGTTGTGACGATACCTGAGACGCTGGTTTCCGAGGGAGGCAACACCGCTCGGGCCTCTGTGTCTTTTGTTGTACCACTGACAAGTGCCCGACCCACTTCGTCGACTGCTGATCCACCATCCCTTTTTGCTACACACCACGTCCCGGAAGACCAAGTGAGTGCTGCTAAGGAGGCTATACGCCAGGCAGGGATCATGATGGAGCAAGTGAAGGCAGTCCGAGAGGCCAGCCAGGCGGCCTATGATGCTAGTTCAGCTCTCCAGAGCAATGTCCAAGTAAGTCGATCGTTGCTTGCTTGCTCATAGGGACATGCTACCAAATCGCTTCTTCTCAAGATTTCCATATCTCAGACACCCACCGGGTGGGTGTGTCGATTGAGTTTTTGTGGGGCACGCTGAGTGCACCCACCGGGTGTAGTCCCCGAGACTATGGTGGATCATGCGTAGTCGACTATAGTCTTTACACTTTAAACTTCTTCACTCGGCCTGGTCGGACCAAGTCGAATGGAACCGTAAAACCGGTGGGGGCACGCTGAGTGCACCCACTGGGTGTAGTCCCCGAGACTATGGTGGACTGCGGGCAGTCGGCTATAGTCTAAAGAACTGTTTTTTTTTTACCATGACTGACCGCTGACAATTAGCCATGGTTTTAGAATCATAACCTTTTTGCCTCTTTTGGTCGACTGGTCGAACCAAATTGGTAAAACCAGTGGGGGCACGCTGAGTGCACCCGGTGGGTGTAGTCCCCGAGACTACTGTCGAATGTTTTGATTCGGCTGTAGTCTTAGAAATGCTACAATTTTTCCTTAGTCACTCGGAAGTGATCTGTCTTTGATGTCTTTTGTTGATTGACTCTTTGTAGAAATCTTGCGTAGCTTGTGGCTCGCTATACTTGAAAGTTAGAGAACAAACATATCTAGCTCAACCTCGACTTGAAGCTTGCTCAGAGAATTTGCGTAGGCGAAGGATGAAGCAAAAGGTATGGCTGGTGAGAACTTGACGATCGCCTTTTGTTTTTCTGTTCATTCTCAACTCTGTTCTCATTGTTGCTTTGCAGATAAACTGGAGGAGACTCTAAAGAAGAAGGACCTTGACCTTGCAGAGGCACATAAGGCGGCTTTGGAGAAAACAAAGCTCGCTGAAGAGAAACTTGCCTCAGTCGGCAAACTTGAAGATGAAAATGCCAAGCTGAAAGCCGCTCTTGACGCGGCCAACAAGGAAGTTAGTCGATCAAGAACGACAAGATTGCTCTGTCGACAAGGCTGGCCAATCAAGGGGGAAGCGAAATGACACGAGATTTATCTTGGAGGGCTCGCCAAGAAGCTGTTCCTCATGCTTGAAGGTAATCTCTTTTATCCGACTGTCTTGCTATCACCGCTCATCGCATGATTGTTGTTTTGAGTCCGAGCTGTGTTTTCAGAATTCTCACAAAACTTCAAGAAGAAACCAGTCGAGTGGAAACCAGCCTGGACCCCATCAACTCTCCTATGAAGGACGAAGCTGCTATGAATGTGCTCCGACTGGAGTCTCGCGTTGCTAGCGTGGTGGATTATCTTGCTCGACTGAAAGCTGCGGTGTCGCGGATCGACTCAACTCTCTGGCCAGAGCAAACGCTTGTAATGACCTTGAATCTTAATGACTCGGTGAATGAGATTCCAAGTCGAGTGCAAGAATGGAGAAAGTCTTACGCGGTGTGGTGATGATGTTGCTCTGTCTCGGTTCGTGTCCACCGTAAGGAAGCGCAAGAGGAAAAGTGGCGTCCCTCAAAGTTGCCAACACCAGAAGTACGACTTCCGATCTTTCATGGAGACCTTCATCGTTCTTGCTACCCGTATTGCCGACGGAATCAACCTCGACCAGTTTGTTGCACCTTCCGGTCCTCCACCGAGGAGTAAAAACTTCTAAGTCCCACCTTAAATTTGCCTCGGAATGCCGAGTGGTTTTCGTAACCGACAAATTTTAACAGGCTTAACGCCTGAGCACTTTCGGATCCGTAGGACGTTTATCCGAACTTGATCTATCCTTGAACATGCTTTATTTGCCTTCGAGAGAACTTTGCTCTTCATTCGGAATATATTTCATTGTTGTAAGTAGTATCCTTGAGGTGAAACTCCAGTCGACTTGTACTTCATCTATCTTGCGGTAGAGACGGAGCATGATCGCGATCGACCTCGTCGTTCTTATGGATTGGGATGGACCGTGACGTCAGACTTGTGGCGAAGCTCCAAAGGAGAAGGTAGCAATCGACCTGTACCTCGTCAGCCTTGCGGATTGGGATGGACCGTACGTTGTACTTGTGGCGAAGCTCCGAAGGAGAAGGTAGCAGTCGACCTGCACCTCGTCGTCCTTGCGGATTGGGATGGACCGTACGTTGTACTTGTGAGAAGCTCCGAAGGAGAAGGTAGCAGTCGACCTGCACCTCATCGTCCTTGCGGATTGGGATGAATTCCTTACTTAGGCGAGTACTGGACTGCAGCTAAGCCTCCGAGCGGGAGGTGTGCTCTCCACTCGGTAGGATTTTTATCACTTAGGCGAGCACTGGGCTGCAGCTAAGCCCCCGAGTGGGAGGTTTGCTCTCCACTCGGTAGGGTTTTTATTACTTAGGCGAGCACTGGGCTGCAGCTAAGCCCCCGAGTGGGAGGTTTGCTCTCCACTCGGTAGGATTTCTATTACTTAGGCGAGCACTGGGCTGCAGCTAAGCCCCCGAGTGGGAGGTTTGCTCTCCACTCGGTAGGGTTTTTATTACTTAGGCGAGCACTGGGCTGCAGCTAAGCCCCCGAGTGGGAGGTTTGCTCTCCACTCGGTAGGATTTTTATGGTGTAGCTCTGAAGGAGAAGGTAGCAGCCGACCTGCACCTCGTCGTCCTTGGGCTGTTTAAGCGAATCCTTGGGCTGTTGCTAAGCCCGCGAGTGGGAGGCTGACTCTCCACTCGGTAGGATTTTGAATACTTAGGCGAGTACTTGGACTGCAGCTAAGCCCCCGAGTGGGAGTCTGGCTCACCACTTCGGTAGGATTTTGAATACTTAGGCGAGTACTTGGACTGCAGCTAAGCCCCCGAGTGGGAGTCTGGCTCACCACTCGGTAGGATTTTGAATACTTAGGCGAGTACTTGGACTGCAGCTAAGCCCCCGAGTGAGAGTCTGGCTCACCACTCGGTAGGATTTTGAATACTTAGGCGGGTACTTGGACTGCAGCTAAGCCCCCGAGTGGGAGTCTGGCTCACCACTCGGTAGGATTTTGAATACTTAGGCAAGTACTTGGACTGCAGCTAAGCCCCCGAGTGGGAGGCTGGCTCTCCACTCGGTAGGATTTTGAATACTTAGGCGAAGCGGATTCGCAGCTAAGCACCCGAGTGGGAGACCGGCTCACCACTCGAAATGATTTTTTACAAACTTAGGCGAACCGGATTCGCAGCTAAGCCACCCATCGGGGAAATTTCAACAAAAAGTAATAACAATCACTGGGAAAATTATAACATTCTTGTCTTAGATAAACGAACTACAAAAGTACTTTTATTACATCTCAACCGAGTGAGTATTTAAGTATAAAAGGGGTGGAGCATATCCGCATTCCAAGCTCGAGGCTCGTCAATCTGGCGATCAACGTTGTAGAGATGATATGCTCCGTTGTGGAGAACTTTCGTGACGATGAACGGACCTTCCCAAGTGGGAGCGAGCTTGTGTGGTTTCTGTTGATCCACTCGTAGGACCAAATCTCCCTCTTGGAAGGCTCGACTCTTCACATTTCTGGCATGGAATCGACGCAAGTCTTGCTGATAGATAGTCGAGCAGATCAGGGCCATCTCCTCTCCTCTTCCAAGAGGTCGATCGCATCTTGCCGGGCTTGTTCCGCTTCTTCTTCGTGAGTATAGTTCGACTCGAGGCGCATTGTGAAGCAGGTCACTACAGAATCGCTTCAGCTCCATAGACCAGGAAGAATGGAGTTCTCCCAATCGACCGATTAGGAGTGGTCCTCAATCCCCGTAAAACTGATGGAAGTTCGTCGACCCAAGCTCCTGCTTTGTGTGCTTGAGATCACGCATCACCGTGGTTTCAGCCCTTTGAGAATGAGGCCGTTTGCACGCCTCGCTTGTCCATTCGATTGGGGATGAGCAAGCTGAAGCATAGTCGACCTGCGTGCCTCGAGAGGCGCAGAAGGCTTTGAACTTGTCATTATCAAAGTTTGACCCATTGTCGGTGATGATGCTATGCGGAACTCCATATCTGAATATCAACTCTCCGATGAAACCGATAGCGGTGCATGCATCGAGGTTCTTGATGGGCTTGGCTTCGATCCACTTGGTGAACTTGTCGATCGCTACTAGCAAATGAGTGAAGCCGCTTCGCCAGTTCTCGGCGGTCCAATCATGTCTAATCCCCAAACAGCGAAGGGCCGACGAGTGGAATGGTCTTCAAGGCCGAGGCGGGCTTGTGTGACATGTTGGAATAGAACCGACATCCTTCACACTTGTCGACTATTTCTTTTGCCATTTCATTTGCTTTGCCAAGAAAATCCCGCCGGTATGCTTTAGCCACAATGGTCCGAGAGGACGATGATGGCCACAGTCCCCGAGTGGATATCCTCAAGAATTATCTCGACCTTCTTCTCGGCGTGATACACTTCGCCGACACGATCGCGATTTCTCTGCATAACCGTCCCTTGATCATCGTAGAAGGTCTTGGATCGACGGACGATCTGTCGAGCCTCTTCTTCATTCTCCGGGAGCTCTTTCCTTAGGATATATGCGATGTAATGCATCGTCTAGTCGGGAGTGATGACCACAACTTCCATAATCAGGTCGACCACGGCTGGGACCTCAACTTCAGTCAGATCATTGGCACTCTTTTGCTGCGGGGCTTCTTCTGTGAAAGGATCTTCCTGTACTGATGGTGCATGAATGTGCTCCAAAAATACATTACTGGGAATGGCTTCCCTCTTGGACCCTATCTTCGCCAAATCATCCGCGGCTTGATTTTTCAATGGGTATATGATGAAGCTCTAACCCTCGAATTTCTTCTCGATTTTCTCAACGTGACATAAAGAATCTGTCATAGCCGGGCTTCCGACATCCCACTCCTTCATCACTTGATTAACAACCAGATCCGAGTCGCCAGTAGACCATAAGGCGCATTTAACGCCGAAAGTGAAATGGCCATACGCAACCCATACAGAGTGCTTCATATTCTGCTTCGTTGTTGGAAGAATCAAAGTGAATCTGGAGAACATATTTGAGCTTATCTCCTCGGGGAAACCAATACAACCCCCGCACTGTAACCGTTCAACATCTTGGAACCATCAAAAACATAGTCCAAAGGTTCGGCGAACTTGAGTCGGAAGCTGCTGTTCGATCCACTCGGCGAGGAAGTCTGCTATTGCTTGGGACTTGATGGCTTTCTTTGCCTCAAATTTGATATCAAGGGGAAGGAGTTCGATCGCCCATTTAGCCACTCGACCAGTTGCATCTCTGTTATGAAGAATTTCCGACAATGGGGCGTCGCTGACGACTGTAATGGAATGATTAGAGAAATAATGAGCAACCTTCTTTGTGGTCATATAAATCCCATAAACAAGCTTCTGAGAGTGAGGGTATCTATGCTTTGATGGGGTTAGCACTTCAGAAAGATAATACAATGGGCGTTGAACTTTGAAGGCTTTTCCTTCTTCTTCCCGCTCGACCGTAAGTACGGTACTGACGACTTGTCCAGTGGCTGCAATGTAAAGCAACAAAGGCTCTTTGGTCGATAGGAGCAGCAAGCACCGATCGGGTGGAGAGCAGAGCTTTTAGCTCGCAAACGCTGCATCAGCTTCCGAGTCCACTCGAACTTGTCTCGACTTTCTTCATCACCGGTAAAGAGGCAATGCCTTTTCACCGAGGCGAGAGATGAATCAACTTAAAGCGCCAAGCATCCAAAGAAGCTTCGACATCGTGCACACGCACAGGGCGCTTCATTCGGAGTATAGTGCCAACCTTTTCGGGGTTAGCATCGATTCCTCGCTCAGAAACGAGAAAACCGAGTAACTTCCCACCAGGAACTCCAAATGTGCACTTTGATGGGTTAAGCTTGATATCATACCTCCTGAGATTGGCAAATGTTTCAGCAAGGTCAGTCAACAGGTCGGAACCTTTTCGTGACTTGACCACTATATCATCCATGTACTCTTCCACATTCCGACTGATTTGAGTGAGCAAACACTTCTGAATCATCCTCATGAATGTGGCTCCGGCATTCTTGAGACCGAATGGCATGGTGACATAATAGAAGCACCCGAATGGAGTGATGAACACTGTTCTGATCTCATCGGGTCCATACAGACGGATCTGATGGTACCCGGAATAGGCGTCTAAAAAACACAACCTCTCACATCCCGCAGTTGAGTCGACTATTTGGTCAATGCGAGGAAGAGGGAAATGATCTTTCGGGCAGGCCCGATTGATATGCTTGAAATCGATGCACATGCCAACGACTTGTCCTTCTTGGGGACCATGACGACATTGGCGAGCCACTCGGAGTGGTAGATCTCTCGGATGAACTCGCCGCTAAGAGCCGAGCCACCTCTTCACCAATGGCCTTTCTCTTCCGGACGGCGGACCGTCAAGATGTTCTTTAACCAGTTTGACTTTTGGGTTGACTTCAGAGGCGGTGCTCAGCCAGCCCCCTGGGAACACCCGGCATGTCAGTAGGCTTCAATGCAAAGATGTCCCAGTTCTCACAGAGGAACTGGATTTGCGCTAATTCCTATTTTGAGTCGAGTGTTGTTGAGATTTTGGTCGGAGCAGCATTGGGATCACCGGGTGAATGTGAACCTGTTTGTCTCACCGGTCGATCGAATGTCGACTCAGAAGCGGGCTTCTTAGCTCGCAACAAATCACTCGGATCTGCAGTTTTCGATACTCTTGTAACTCTACCATCGCCAACCGAGCATCGACGATCTTAGAGCCCTTCGAAGCACTCTTCCGCCTTTCTTCGATTGCCCGTAACAGTGATCACGCCCTTGGGCCAGGCATCTTCGCTTTAAGATACACGTAACATGGTCGGGCCATGAACGTGCATATGTTGGCCTTCCCGAATAGCGTGATAAGCGCCTGAAATCCACGACCTCAAAGGTCAACTTTTCTTTCCGGAAATGCTTCAATCACCAAAAACTACATCAAGAGCAATTTGGCCGAGTGACTCAGCCTTCTTTCCGTGAATGACTCCGTGGAAGCTCATGTTATCGGTAATCGAAGTCCGGACATCGGAATGCCCATCCCTTTCAACGTCTCGCATACAATATGTTCAAGCCACTACCACCATCCATCGTAACTTTGGTCACCGAGTGCCTTCGACGACTCGGTCGACCACCAACGCTTGCCTCCCAGGGGTGGCAATGTGCGTCGGGTGATCGGACTGGTCGAATGTGATGGCGGTCTGGGACCATTTCAGATAGTTGGGCGTTGCCGGAGCGACCATGTTCACTTCCCGATTGATAACCTTCAATCGAATTTTGCTTTCGACGTCAGCAAAAATCATCAGGGTGGAATTGACCTGGGGATATCCATCATCGCTGTCATCTTTGCCCTCAACTTTGTCTGTCTCCTTATCCTTATCCTTGGGTTGTTTCCCTTGGAACTGCTGAATCAAGAGCCGACACTGTCGACTGGTATGTTTCGGGTAAATGAGTTTACCCTCTTCATCTATCTTCGTGTGAATGTGACATGGCAAATCCAACACGTCATTTCCATCCCGGTCTTTCACCTTCTTGGGGTTCCAAGGACCCTTGGGTTTCCCCTTGAACTTTCCTGGGGCCACAGCCAAGGCCTCTCCGGAGCAAATTGGCTCGGCTTTGCGCTTCGCTTCGATCGAATTTCCTCCGCCGGCCTCATTAGCGGCCGATTTGTATTTACCACTCCGAGCCGATCCTCTTCTTTACCATTTGCATACTTGGTGGCAATCTCCATCATCCGACCTGTGGTCATATCTCCGATTCGACCAATTTCAAACTCAACTCTCGTTCTTGACACCTTCTTTGAAGGCACAGATCGCTCGGTGATCGATACATTCTCAACTGTGTGGTGCAAAGTGATCCACCTATGGATATAATCTCTCAAAGTTTCACTCGACTTACGCACACACGATCGCAACTCCGTCAACCCCGCTGGTCGCTTGCAAGTCCCTTCAAATGTCCCGACAAACACTCGGGCAAGATCTTCCCAAGTGTAACATCATTGGTGCTAATCGATTCAACCACGCTCTGGCTGAACCTCCAACATAAGAGGCAAATGCTTCATGGCTACCTCATCGTTGCCGCCGATCTGAACAGCCACTCGGTAATCTTCAAGCCAAGTGTCGTGCTTGGATTCACCAAAGGAACTTATCGACTCAGCCGCCAACCTGAAGTTGGGAGGAATCACCGCGGCTCGATGGCTCGCTGAAACACTCCGCCCCGAGACATGAACTCTGCCTTTGGAGGGAACATCTCCGCCATGGCCTTCTCGGTGAGCTCGTTCTGTCGACCAAACCTTGAACGATAATAGATCTCGTGATCAAAGCTCGGTTCCTCGGGTCGACTAGAACTCTTCGCCCAACACCGTGGTCAAGGCGTCGTTGCCCCGCCGAGGAGCGTATGATCCACCCCTTGGGGGAGGAGTGGGCACTCGACGTCGATCATTGCGATCGAATCGGTGCTCATATTGCTCGCGGCTCTTGTACTGATCATCACGCCGGCCCCCACGTTCCTCATGCCTCGGGGGCGATCTCGGACTATGGGCCGACTGGACTGAATTCACAGCGACGGATCGGCTGTGAATCCTGTTCCGCGACTGTGATACGACTGAGTTTTGGTCTCCTGCCGCCCGGAGCAGATCTCTGATTTGTAGCAAACCTCTACCATTCGATCGGGAAGGCTGAATTGACTCTGCTATACGGGCGGCAGCTGCTAAATGCTGAATCGGAGTTCGATATACCTGAGTTGGTGGCTGGATGCGCTGACGTCGACTAGATTCTGGAACCCTTGGTCGCGCGCGCTCGTCGAGTACTCGTTGAAGGTTCTCCAGTCGAGTGCACTCAGCCAGGTTGGCCAAGGCGCATCCTCCAAGGCACGAGCCTCGGAGGTTTCTCCAATGATAGGAGTGTGAAGCGCATCCATGTTCCGACGGCGAAGCTCCTCCCTCTGAAGCGAAGTGAGGGGCTCGGGCAGGTACTCTTCGTGGGCTTCGCCGGATCGCCTCCACCGTCACCTCCATTGGTGCGGGGAATCTGGGACCGCGTGGTCCATCGACCATCGTAACCTCTCGCCGGGTCATCGCTATCGCACTCGGACGCAGTCATGCGGAGCCACCGAACAGGTCAGAGAGATTCGCTGGCTCGATCGCCGCGACTTGGGGGGTGGCCGACTGGCGAGCCACCGCATGCCTCACCCACCGCTGAAGCCTCGACCGACCGGAACGCTTGCACCGGCGGGAGACTGGGAGCAAGGACGGCACAGGAGCCAACCCATACTGGGTCGACGGTTGCCGCAGGAGGACGTCGCGGACACACGCGCGAAAATGCGTCGCTCCGCGGACGGGGAGCACGTCCACGTCAAGTGGAGCCTCCTGAAGCCAAGCGGAGTCGTCGGCGACGAACGTGAGCGCGCCGAGACGGATCTCGCGGCCCTCGACTAGAACTCCACCTGAAACCATGATGTAGGAGATCGAAAGAATCCCAACTTCTCCAACAAATCGCTAGAACCCCTACCCCACGGTGGGCGCCTAAATCGTCGTGGTTCTAAGTCCGACAAAGAGAATGGGGGGTAGGAATGGAGAGGCAAGATCCTAGCTATGGAGTAGTTGTATACGCAAGGGATTTACGAGTTCAGGCCCTTCTCGGAGGAAGTAACAGCCCCACGCCTCGGAGCCTTGAGGCGGTCGAATCGGATTATATGCGTATGTGTTAAGGTGGGTGCCAACCCTTCTTCCCCGTGGAGGGGGGGTGGCTTATATAGAGTGCGCTAGGACCCCAGCCAGCCCACGAAAGTGAGGGTTTAAGGTACGTTAAGACCTGGCAAGCATCGGGTAACGTCGGACATAAAGTGTCATCATGACCATAAAGACTACTTAATTACAGACCGCTTTGGATACAGAGTGATTCCTCGAGCACACGATGGTCGAGTGAGCCTTCTTGGTCGAAAGTGTCTACGATTCTCGAGTGGAAGCCTACCAGGTCGACTGGAAGGCAGCTTCTTTCGCGAGTGTCCTTTGGGAGGGTACCTTTGGGCAGGTCTATGTCCTTACCCTAGGTACATGACTTCATCAGGACTCACAGCCGAATTATATCCGGTTCGAACTGGAGGCTGAAGACGGAGAATTTCGTTTCCCACCCACGGCCCACTTCATAGCCACTATCGAGGACTTAACCGACACGCTCGATTACGGCTCCGAAGACATCGCCTGTATGGACGACGATGCCGAAGAAGAAGAGGCCCAAAATCCGCCGCTTACGGACGTTGAACGGCCACTTCCTCAGATGACGTATACATGGTGGATGCACCAAAAGAGAATAGCGGCGATGACAAGGAAGATCCAGCTTGAGGATAAACCTCCGAGATACAACCAAAGCGCCAAGGCGTCGGTAACACCGCTCTAAATCACGCCGCAGCAAAGACAGCAACACCGGCACAGGAAAAGATAGCACTCCGGACGGTGCCGAAGACAATGAAGACCCTGTTGAGGCAACTTCCGAACTGGACGAACGGGAAGACGTATAAGTTAGCCCTGATGAACAGGCCATACACGAAGACTCGGAGGACAGTAACTATCTTCCGCTCTCCGAGGAGGAGGTGAGCCTCGGCAACGAAGACTTTATCGTGCCTGGGGAACCTCTCGAGCAGGAGCGCTTTAAGCGTCGGCTAATAGCCATTGCAAGGAGCCTGAAAAAGAAGCAGCAGCAGCTTCAAGCTGATCAAGATCTGCTCAACGATAGATGGACTGATGTCCTGGCAGCCGAGGAATACGGCCTCAAGCGCCCAGTCAAAAGTTACCCGAAGCGTAAATTGCTACCTCAGTTCGATGATGAGACGCTGGAACCCGTACCATCATCGTGCAATGCGGCTGACCGACCATCACGTGGTTGGGACAAAGCGGCAACTCAAGCCGAACACCAGCCCACTCCACCTCACCGTAAAGGTAGAGATAAAACAGCTCGGGGACATACCTACGACCTGCGGCAGGGCTTGGACAGTAGAGCAGGTCAAAACAGATCGATCTATGGATCAGGGGGACGCGCCCCGACACGCGGCAACGGCTATCTAGCCGGACGCAACAATCATACTCACACCCGGGCCGAGAACCGCAGACGGACTCCATCCGAGCTACGTCGCGACGTGGCCCGACATGTAGGCGCCGACACCCCTTTGCTTCACTGTCGAGGTGATAGATCACGAATTCCCAGAAGGGTTCAAACCCGTAAACATCGAATCATATGATGGGACAACAGACCCTGCGGTATGGATCGAGGTTTTCTTCTCCATATTCATATGGCCCGCGGTGATGATCTCCATGCCACCAAATACCTCCCACTAAAACTCAAACGACCAGCTCGGTACTGGTTGAACAGTCTGCCCGAAAACTCCATTGGCAGCTGGGAAGACTTGGAAGAAGCCTTCCTCGACAACTTCCAAGGAACATATGTCTGACCTCCGGATGCAGATGACTTAAGTCATATAGTCCAACAGCCCGGAGAGTCAGCCAGGAAATTCTGGACTAGGTTCTTAACTAAAAAGAACCAGATCATCGACTGTCCGGATGCCGAAGCCCTAGCGGCCTTTAAGCATAGCATCCGCGACGAATGGCTCGCCCGACATCTCGGGCAGGAAAAGCCGAAGTCCATGGCAGCCCTTATGGCACTTATGACCCTCTTCTGTGCGGGCGGAGATAGTTGGCTAGCCCGTTGCAATAATAATGCAAGTGAACCTGGCACCTCCGAAGCCAAGGATAGCAACGGCAAGCCTCGACGCAACAGACATAAGCGTCGAAACAATGGCAACAATACCGATGACACGGTGGTCAACGCAGGATTCAGTGGCTCCAAGTCCGGTCAGCGGAAGAAGCCATACAATAGGAACAATTCGGGCCCATTCAGCCTGGACCGCATACTCGATCGTCCATGCCAAATCCACAGGACTCCTGATAACCAGCCAATCATACCAACAAAGACTGTTGGGTTTTCAAACAGGCCGGCAAGTTAAACGCCGAAAACAAGGAGAAGGGATCGCAAAGCGAGGACGATGACGAGGAGCCCCGGCCACCAAACACAGGAGGACAGAAGAAATTCCCTCCCCAAGTTAAAATGGTCAACATGATATACGCTACCCATATCCCCAAGAGGGAGCGCAAATGCGCACTCAGGGACATCTACGCGGTGGAGCCAGTCGCCCCAAAGTTCAACCCATGGTCTTCCTGTCCGATCACTTTCGACTGCAGGGACCACCCGACTAGTATCCATCACGGCAGTTCAGCCGCACTGGTCCTCGGCCCAATAATTGATGGATTCCATCTCACGCGAGTCCTCATGGACGGCTGCAGCAGCCTGAACCTGCTCTATCAGGATACAGTGTGCAAAATGGGCATCGTTCCCTCAAGGAGCAAGCCCACCAAAACTACCTTTAAAGGAGTCATACCAGGTGTAGAGGCCCGCTGTACGGGCTCAATCACACTAGAGGTTGTCTTCGGATCCCCGGACAACTTCCAAAGCGAAGAGTTGATCTTCGATATCGTCCCCTTCTGCAGCGGCTATCACGCACTGCTTGGACGAAACGCATTTTCTTGATTCAATGCGGTGCCACACTATGCTTATCTCAACCTCAAGATGCCCGGACCACGCGGTGTCATAACAGTCAATGGAAACACGGAACACTCCCTCCGCACCAAGGAGCATACCACGGCTTTAGCAGCAGAAGTACAGAGCGGCCTTTTTAAGCAGAACCTTAATTCGACGGCCAAGCTCCCGGGCACTGTTAAACGAGTTCGGACTACCCTGCAGCAGGACAGCCCAGATCGTCAAGAGCTAGACTAGCAATTTGGCCTTCGTCCCAACCCCAATAAAGTGGCGGCATTCGTACCGCGCGTACATAACTATGCACTCAAAATACCATGGGCATAGACGAAGGCATAACTAGCTTGTGATCCATAATATGGATCGACTGCTCCTGGACACACATACTTTCAATTTTTCTTTTTTATCCTTTTCAGGTTTATTTTCTGCAGGCTTCTTCGGACGACCTGATCATCGGTCCTCTCAACAGGATGGACATACCAAGATGGCAAGAAGCACTGGCGTACAAGGGAACCTCTAGGTGGTCTCTTTAACAATCACCCTACCTGTTTTCAGGACCTGCACACAGCTCTCCCTTGGTCGTGGCATGTTAAATAGCTCGGTTGCTTATCGCACCACTTGTACAAATACGCTTTGACGTATTAATCAAACTATAATGGAAATAGTTGGCGGCCAACCTTCTCTGGCATTAGCTTACTACCTCCTTTTTCCCTTTCTTGATAATCTTCTCAAGTTGCACCCGTACACTGGTATGCTTTAATCTGCCAGGGGCTTCATTGCTACCCATAATACGGCAACAAAGTCCGAACACTCTTTACAGTACAGTTCGGCACCCCGAATTTAGCATTATATGCATTGGCTCCGAATCATGTCTTCGGTCAATAGTTGGGTTGCCCGGCTCCCGTGCTTACTACCTTATGTTCCGCTATATCGGCTAGGGTAGTAAAGGGAGAACTACTGCGATTGTGTCCTGTTTTATCCGGATGAGCACCTCAGTAGAGAAAGCCGAAAACTGACTGTCATGATGCGGCGAGAGCCGTTCAGCTCTTCGGAGGTTTCAAATCTTTAGCGATTTTTTCTGCATTATGCGATGAATCGACTTTTACCCGATCAGGTGTTTACAGTACCCTAGTTTGGATACTAGGGTTGCGCCTAACTTTTCATTGTCAAACACCTATGGCTAAGTGAGGGTGATAAAGCCACATAGTCCGATTGCCTGGTTCGTTGCGCTAAACACCTCCTTCAAGGACCAAACAATTGGATCAAGAGTGTTTAGATTACATCCCGAACACCCCCGTACTACCTACGTGGGGGCTGAAGCCGACGACTGGCCAACTCTCAAAATTTCATAAACACGGCCGCACAGGAGGTAAAATATTAAACATGCATTATATTACATAGCCGAACTTGTTTCATAATACAGTGCGAGACAATATGAATATATTCATTCAAAGATTACATCCTTCGTACATTGCTCGGCCACAATGAGGGACCCCTCCAGGACATAGCTAAAATACCGCTTCGGCGTGCGGTGCTCCTTGCCCGCGGGTGGTCCCTCGGTTGCGATCGTGACGACGTTCGTCTTCGCCCATTGCATCTTCACACGGGCGAAGGCCATCTGCGCACCTTCAATACAGACCGACCATTTGATGGCGTCAAGCCGAGGGCGGGCATTGACTAGCCGCTTCACGAGACCAAAGTAGCTGCTGGGTATGGTTTCGGCAGGCCACAGCCGGATTATTAAGTCCTTCATGGCCAGTTCGGACACCCTATGCAGCTCGACCAGCTGTTTTAGCTGATCACTAAAGGGCACTGGATGTTCTGGCGCAAGGTATTGCGAACAGAATAGGTTCTCCATTGAGCTCCCTCTTCGGCTTGAAAGAGTTCAGCAGCGTCAGAACGCTGTGCGGCAGATCCGCAAACGCCCCTGGAGAACTCCAAATCCGGGTCAGTAAGAGATACATCTTCCTCACATACTTGCTTTGCATAATAAAAGCCTTACCCGCCGCGATCTTCTTGGCCTCCTGGATATCCTGGAGGGCGCCTTGGGCTTCGTCCTGGGCCTCTTGTGCGCTTTGGCAGGCCTTCGCGAGTTCGGACTCTTGGTCCGCATGCTGGCACTCCAAGGACTCCTATTTCTTCAAGGCGTCCTGGAGCTCCTGCTGGACCTCCCCAACCCTGGCCTCATGCTTTTTCCGGGTAGCTTGTTCCTTCGCCGCCCTCTCATCGGCCTCGGCCAGCGCTTTCTTGCGGGTTTCGACCTCAGTAGCCGCTCCTACAAATATCATAGCACTATGGTCAGCAAACATCATTTATTCTTTATGAACATAAGGCAAGTCATAACATACCTTGCTTCTCCTCTAGATGTTTCCTTGCCTGGCCGAGCTCTTCTTCGGCCCGCTCCAGACTCTGCTTTAGTCCGGAGACCTCAGCAGCATGAGAGGTTGCGGCCAGCAACAACGCCTGCTTATTCACATAAGAGATATTTAGTTAGTTTCCTGCGAAAATTATTTGACCCTCTGTCCGGCTTTTCTTTCCGAACATCGGACAGTGTCTCAGGGGCTACTGTCTATACTATGGCTTTCTCTTATGTCATACCTCAAAGCCCGTTAGCAGGCTGGTGTAGCTTCGCCAGTCCGTTCTTGACGGACTGAACCCTCTCAACCACCGTACCCATAAGGATACGGTGTTCCTCCGCAATGTAAGCGCCTCGTAGCGCTTCCAGCAGATTATCCGGTGCCTCTGGATGGACAGAGGTCACCGGCGGTATAGGCACACCTCCTCCTTTCGGAGGAGGCTGCTCGCTTGACTCCGGAGCTGTGTAGGTCTCCGGGATGATATCCGGCTGGGGGCCGAATTGGATATGGACCCCATCGCCAGTCTCCATGGGGGTTTTCTCCCCCATGTGTCCGGCGGCCGAGGAGTCGTCCTCTGGCGCCACACTGACGGCCTCCTGAACCTCTCCCTAGCCGAGGAAGGTCCTTCGGGACAGTACCTCGGTGTCGCCCTTGGCCTTGGGAGAGTGCGCCATCTGTGGTGACTCGCTGGCCATCGCCTTTGAATCCAGCGAATCCCCAGATGAGGACCGCGGGGAGCTGTCGTGGGCCGGACTGTAATTGCATAATTCAACATATTAAAACTGTGAAGTAGAGAGGCCGGATATATGGACGCATCAGGTTTTTTAGCACTTACGATGCGGCCGGGGGCTTGTTTCGAGGGCACAGCTCTGGGCTCCTGTCAACATCCCACGTGGGGTTATCCGCGAGGAAACCCTTCCCCCTCTTGGACGCTCCTGCCTCCAGACTAGTGGAGGTCGCCCTCTTCTTCCTTCCCCCCTCAGGGGGAGAGTTGCTTACTTCCTCCTCCTCCTTGTCGTCTTCAGCGGCAGAGGAGTGAGTCTTGTTGTGTTCGGACGACACGTCCGAAGCTCCCCTGCGGCGGAGGCCACTTCTGGCCCCCTTGGCCTTCTTCTCCGGCGCCTGGTAAGGCACCGGGACCAGCATCTTCGTAAGAAGCGGGATGGCTAGTTCCTCGGGCAACGGAGCCAGACACTTAATCCGCTCCGCTTTTTCTGTCCATACCTGAAAAAATAAATAGTGAGGTTCAGATATCTTCTCGGCTAATAAAGTAAAGTGTGCGCCTCGAAACATGAAATACTTACCGCATTGGCGGGACAGGCCAGGGCGTACCCACGGTCCTCGGTTATCTCCGGCGACGTCTCGTTGCCCTCGAAGAGAAACTTCCAGATATCCTCGTGCGTGGTTCCGAAGAACTGTTGCAGGCTCTGGTGCTTGGCCGGATTGAACTCCCATAAAGGGCAAGTCCGGCTCTGGTATGGAAGGATCCAGCGAACTAGCATCACCTGGATCACATTGACGAGCTTAATGGCCTTGTCCACCATGCTCTGGATGCGCATCTGCAGCGCTATCAGCTCGTCCGATGAAGACCAATTCAGGCCCTTCTCTAGCCAGGAGGTGAGCCGCATTGGAGCTCCGGACTTGAATTCAGGAGCCACAGCCTAGGTGGCGTCGCGGGGCTCTGTGATATAGAACCACAGTTTCTGCCACTCTTTGACGATCTCCACAAAAGTACCTTTGGGCCATGTAACGTTGGGCATCTTGCTCACCATGGCACCTCCGCACTCCGCATGCTAGCCATCCACCACCTTCCGCTTCATGTTGAAGATCTTGAGCCACAACCCAAAGTGGGGAGGAATGTGGAGGAAGGCCTCACACACGACAATGAATGCCGAGATGTTGAGGAAGGAGTTTGGGGCTAGATCATGGAAATCTAGCCCGTAATAGAACATGAGTCCATGGACGAAAGGATGGAGAGGAAACCCTAACCCACTGACAAAATGGGGGATGAACACCACCCTCTCATTGGGCTTCGGGGTGGGGACAATTTGCCCCTTGGCTGGAAGCCGGTGGGCGATTTCTTTCGCCAGGTACCCGGCCTCCCGAAGCTTGGTGATGTCCTTCTCCTTGACGGAGGAGGCCATCCACTTGCCTTGCGCTCCAGATCCGTACATGGTAGAGTGCTTTCTTGAGGCGGATAAAACGAGGACTTGGGTGCTGGAGCTCGAGAATGGGAAGATAGAGATAGAGAGAAGGCGTGGGTGAAAGAAGGGAGTCCTTATCTCCTTATAAAGGCAGTGAATGTCAAGCGCCTCCCCACTTGCCTTAAAACTCGCCTGTTCCCGAGGGTTGTGCAAACGGCACGGTTGGATTACCCACGCCCGTATTGATGAGAATCCCACAATAAGGGGACACGGTCTCTGCTTTGACAAGACGTGCCTCGAAGCGGCAGGCCGAAAAACGGTTCGAAATAATGATCGGGTGATGACGTGGTGTCACATTACCAAAAGTTGTCAGCGGATTGGAATAGACCCGGGGGCCATAGGTTTCACTAGTGGCTTCTCTCATGATAGCATATATTACGGTGGGTGAACAAATTATTGTCGAGTAATTGATAGAAAAGCGCATAGTTATGAGAATATCTAGGCATGATCATAAACATAGGCATCACGTCCATGTCAAGTAGACCGACGATTCTGCATCTACTACTATTACTCCACACATCGACCGCTATCCAGCATGCATCTAGAGTATTAAGTTCATAAGAACAGAGTAACGCATTAAGCAAGATGACATGATGTAGAGGGATAAACTCAAGCAATATAATATAAACCCCATCTTTTTATCCTTGATGGAAACAATACAATACGTGCCTTGCTGCCCTCACATCCTTTGGGAAAGGACACCGCAAGATTGAACCCAAAGCTAAGCACTTCTCCCATTGCAAGAAAGATCAATTTAGTAGGCCAAACTAAACCGATAATTCAAGAGACTTGCAAAGATATCAAATCATGCATATAAGAATTCAGAGAAGAATCAAATATTGTTCATAGATAATCTTGATCATAAACCCACAATTCATCGGATCTCGGCAAACACACCGCAAAAAGTATTACGTCGAATAGATCTCCAAGAACATCAAGGAGAACTTTGTATTGAAAACCAAAGAGAGAGAAGAAGCCATCTAGCTAATAACTATGGACCCAAAGGTCTGTGGTAAACTACTCACACATCATCGGAGAGGCTATGGTGTTGATGTAGAAGCCCTCCGTGATCGATTCCCCCTCCGGCGGATAGCCGGAAAAGTCCCCAAGATGGGATCTCACGGGTAGAGAAGGTAGCGGCGATGGAAAAGTGGTTTCGCGGCTTTCCTGGATGTTTTCAGTGTATAAGAGTATATATAGGTGAAAGAAGTAGGTCGGTGGAGCTACGAGGGGCCCACGAGGGTGGGGGCGCGCCTACCCCCTGGGCACACCCTCCCGCCTCGTGGCTGCCTCGTTGCGTCTCTGACTTTCACTCCAAGTCTCCTGGATTGCGTTTGTTCAAAGAAAGATCCTCGCGAAGGTTTCGTTCCGTTTGGATTCCGTTTGATATTCCTTTTCTGCGAAACACTGAGGCAAAAAACAGCAACTGGCACTGGGCCTCCGGTTAATAGGTTAGTCCCAAAAATAATATAAAAGAGCATATTAAAGCCCATTAAACATCCAAAACAGATAATATAATAGCATGGACTGATCAAAATTTATAGATATGTTGGAGATGTATCAGAGATGCATAGCAACGAGCGGGGAGAGTGTGTCCACGTACCCTCATAGACCGAAAGCGGAAGCGTTTAGTAACGCGGTTGATGTAGTCGAACATCTTCGCGATCCAACCGATCCAAGTACCGAACGTACGTCACCTCCGCGTTCAACACACATTCAACTCGATGATGTCCCTCAAGCTCTTGATCCAGTTGAGGCCGAGGGAGAGTTCCGTCAGCACGATGGTGTGGCGACGGTGATGATGAAGTTACAGGCGCAGGGCTTCGCCTAAGCACTACGACGATATGACCGAGGTGTGTAACTGTTGAGTGGGGCACCGCACACGGTTAAGAGAAACTTGTGTGTTCTAGGGTGCCCCCTGCCCCCGTATATAAAGGAGGGAGGGGGAGGCCAGCCGGCCCTAGGGGCGCGTGCAAGGAGAGAGAGTCCTACTAGGACTCCAAGTCCTAGTAGGCTTCCACTTGGTGGAAGGGGGACGGAAGGGAGAGGGAGAGGGAGACGGAAAGGGAAAGGGGGGCCGCGCCCCCTCCCCTAGTCCTATTAGGACTCCCCATGGGGGGGCGCCTCCCCTATGTGGGTTGTCCTCTCTCTCTCCCCTATGGCCCATGATGGCCCATTGCTTCCCCGGGGAGTTCCGGTAACACCTCCGGCACTCTGTTTTTTACCCGAAACCTTCTGGAACACTTCCAGTGTCCGAATAACATGGTCCAATATATCAATCTTTATGTCTTGGCCATTTCGAGACTCCTCGTCACGTCCGTGATCTCATCCGGAACTCCGGACAAACTTCGGTCATCAAATCACCTAACTCATAATACAAATCGTCATCGAACATTAAGCGTGCGGACCCTACGGGTTCGAGAACTATGTAGACATGACCGAGACACATCTCTGACAAATAACCAATAGCGGAACATGGATTCTCATATTGGATCCTACATATTCTACGAAGATCTTTATCGGTCAAACCGCATGACAACATACTTTGTTCCCTTTGTCATCGGTATGTTACTTGCCCGAGATTCGATCGTTGGTATCATCATACCTAGTTCAATCTTGTTACCGGCAAGTCTCTTTACTCATTCTGTAATGCATCATCCCGCAACTAACTCATTAGTCACATTGCTTGCAAGCTTATAGTGGTGTGCATTACCGAGAGGGCCCAGAGATACCTCTCCGATGCACGGAGTGACAAATCCTAATCTCGATCTATGCCAACTCAACAAAACACCATCAGAGACGCCTGTAGAGCATCTTTATAATCACCCAGTTATGTTGTGACATTTGATAGCACACAAGGTGTTCCTCCGGTATTCAGGAGTTGCATAATCTCATAGTAAGAGGAACATGTATAAGTCATGAAGAAAGCAATAACAATAAACTAAACGATCATAGTGCTAAGCTAACAGATGGGTCTTGTCCATCATATCATTCTCTAATGATGTGATCCCGTTCATCAAATGACAACACATGTCCATGGCTAGGAAACTTAACCATCTTTGATTAACGAGCTAGTCTAGTAGAGGCATACTAGGGGCATTCTGTTTGACTATCTATTCACACATGTACCAAGTTTTCGGTTAATACAATTCTAGCATGAATAATAAACATTTATCATGATATAAGAAGATATAAATAACAACTTTATTATTGCCTCTAGGGCATATTTCCTTTAGTATTCATGCCCCAATCATGAGCTCTCGTGAGAAATTATTATTCAGAACTTTTATGCTCGGCTTTCACATGATGATCAGTCCATGCTTGATACTTCTTGTACTGGTTCTTTTATGAAGAAGACTATTGAATTCAGGTGGGATCTTTTAGAAACAATTAAATGCAACTCTGAAGATTGGGAACTCAACAAAGGTAAAGAGTCAGGTATTAAGCTTGAGTTTGATTGTGTTAAAAAATTTATGAATACCGATGCTTTTCACAAGCTTAGCACTAAATATGGACTTGACTCTGAGATAGTAGCCTATTTTTGTGAATCATTTTCTACTCATGTTGATCTCCCTGAGGAGAAGTGGTTTAAATATCATGCCCCTATTAAATAAGAAATTAAAGAACCCTGTAATAGCTAAAGATGAAACTATTATTTACAATGTTGATCCAGTTGTGCCTACAGCCTACTGCTTCTATTGAAAACCCACATTTCCCTGTTAGGATAAAGGAACATGCTAAGGTTTCAACTGTGGTTTGCAAAAGTAATATTAAAGAACCTAAACCCTCAGAGCAAATCAAAGTAGAACCCTATGAAAAAGATCTCTTGGTTATGGTTAAAGATCTCTTGGTAGAAAATATTGATGGGCATGTTATTTACTTCTGTGATGAAGCTGCTAGAATTGCTAAGCCCGATGAAAAAGATAAACATAGGGATGTTGTTGGCATGCCTGTTGTCTCAGTTAAAATAGGAGATCATTGTTATCATGGCCTATGTGATTTAGGTGCTAGTGTGAGTGTTATTCCTTTTACCTTATACCAAGAAATTATGAATGATATACCACCCGCTGAAATAGAAGACATAGATGTTACTATTAAACTTGCTAATAGAGAGACCATCACATCACTGGGGATCGTTAGAGATGTTGAAGTCTTGTGTGGGAAAATAAAATATCCTACTGATTTTCTAGTTCTTGGTTCCCCACAAGATGAATTTTGTCCCATTATCTTTGGTAGACCTTTCTTGAACATTGTCAATGCTACTATAGATTGTCATAAACAAACTGTCAGTGTTAGCTTTGGTGATGAGTCTCATGAATTTAATTTCTCTAAGTTTAGTATACAACCCCGTGATAAAGAATTACATAGTAAGGATGAATTAATAGGTCTTTCTTCGATTGCCATACCTCCTACTGATCCAGTAGAACAATATTTGCTCGACCATGAAAATGATATGCACTTGCATGAAAGAAATGAAATAGATAAAATATTCTTTGAACAACAACCTCTGCTTAAACAGAATTTTCCTATTGAAACTCTAGGAGGTCCTCCTCCACCTAAAGGTGATCATGTGTTTGAATTAAAATGACACTTTGAAATATGCTTTATCTTGATGAGGAAAAGATATATCATGTTATTATTAGTGCTAACCTTTCAGAACATGAAGAAGAAAGATTATTGAAAATTCTAAAGAAGCACCGAGCTGCTATTGGATATACTCTTGATATCTTAAGGGCATTTGTCCCACTCTCTGTCAGCACAAGATTAATATGGAACCTGATGCTAAACCAGTTGTTGATCACCAACGACGTTTGAATCCCAAGATGAAAGAAGTGGTAAGAACTGAAATATTAAAGCTTCTGGAAGCAGGTATAATCTATCCCATAGCTGATAGTAGATGGGTAAGTCCCGTTCATTGTGTCCCTAAGAAGGGAGGTATTACTGTTGTTCATAATGATAAAAATGAACTTATTCCACAAAGAATTGTCACGAGCTATAGAATGGTAATTGATTTCAGAAAACTAAATAAAGCAACTAGAAAAGATCATTACCCTCTGCCTTTTATTGATCAAATGCAAGAAGACTAGCTAAGCACACACACTTTTGTTTTCTTGATGGATATTCTGGTTTTTCTCAAATACCTGTTTCACAACCAGATCAAGAGAACCCACCTTTACTTGCCCTTACAGAACTTATGCTTATAGACACATACCTTTTGGTTTATGAAATGCACCTGCTACCTTTCAAAGATGTATGACTACTATATTCTCTGATTTTTGTGAAAAGATTGTTGAGGTTTTCATGGATGATTTTTCTGTTTATGGAACTTCTTTTGATGATTGCTTAAGCAACCTTGATCAAGTTTTGCAGAGATGTGAGCAAACTAATCTTATCTTGAATTGGGAGAAGTGTCACTTTATGGTTAATGACGGTATTGTCTTGGGGCATAAAATTTCTGAATGAGGTATTGAGGTGGATAAAGCTAAAGTTGACGCAATTGAGAAAATGCCATGTCCTAAAGATATTGAAGGTATTCATAGTTTCCTTGGTCATGTTGGTTTCTATAGGAAGTTTATTAAAGACTTCTCTAAAATTTCTAGGCCTCTTACAGATCTTTTACAAAAGGATGTTCCATTTGTATTTGATGATGATTGTGTAGAAGCCTTTGAAACACTTAAAAAAGCCTTAACTTCTGCACCTATTGTTCAACCACCTGATTGGAACTTGCCTTTTGAAATTATGTGTGATGCTAGTGATTATGTTGTTGGTGCTGTTCTAGGACAAAGAGTTGATAAGAAATTAAATGTTATTCATTATGCTAGCAAAACTCTAGACAGTGCCCAATGAAATTATGCTACTACTAAAAAAGAATTTTTAGCAGTCATGTTTGCTTGTGACAAATTCAGATCTTTCATTGTTGATTCCAAGGTAATTGTTCACACTGATCATGCTGCTATAAAATATCTTATGGTAAAGAAAGATGCTAAACCTAGACTCATTAGGTGGGTTCTTTTGCTACAAGAATTTGATTTACATATTACTGATAGAAAAGGAGTTGAGAACCCCGTAGCTAACAACTTGTCTAGGTTAGAAAATATTCTTGATGACCCACTACCTATTGATGATAGCTTTCCTGATGAACAACTAGTTGCAATAAATGTTTCTCATAACTATCCTTGGTATGCTGACTATGCTAATTACATTGTTGCTAAATATATACCACCTAGTTTCACATACCAACAAAAGAAAAAAAATTCTTGTATGATTTAAGACATTACTTTTGGGATGACCCACATCTTTATAAAGAAGGAGTAGATGGTATTATTAGACGTTGTGTACCTGAGCATGAACAGGAATAAATCCTATGGAATGTCATTCTGAAGCTTATGGAGGACATCATGCGGGAGATAGAACTGCTCACAAGGTATTGCAATCTGGTTTTTATTGGTCTACTCTCTTCAAGGATGCCCGTAAGTTTGTTTTATATTGTGATGAATGCCAAAGATAGGTAATATCGGTAAGCGTCAAGAAATGCCTATGAATTATTCACTTATTGTTGAACCATTTGATGTTTGGGGTTTTGATTATACGGGACCTTTCGCTTCCTCTAATGGTGTACACATATTTTCGTTGTTGTTGATTATGTTACTAAGTGGGGAGAAGCTATTCCAACTAGTAGTGTTGATCATAACACTTCCATTAAAATGCTTAAAGAAGTTATTTTCCCAAGGTTTGGAGTCCCTAGATATCTAATGACTGATGGTCACACTTTATTCTAGGTGCTTTCTGTAAAATACTTGCTAAATATGATGTCAACCATAGAATTGCATCACTCTATCATCCTCAATCTAGCGGTCAAGTCAAACTTAGCAATAGAGAAATAAAACTAATTTTACAAAAGACTGTCAATAGGTCCCGAAAGAATTGGTCTAAGAAATTGGATGATGCACTTTGGGCCTACAGAAAAACTTATAAAAATCATATGGGTATGTCTCCTTATAAAATGGTTTACGGAAAAGCTTGTCATTTGCCTCTTGAGTTAGAACATAAAGCATATTGGGCACTTAAAGAACTTAATTATGACTTCAAGCTTGCCGGTGAAAAGAGGCTATTTGATATCAGCTCACTAGATGAATGGAGAACCCAAGCTTATGAAAATGCCAAATTATTCAAAGAAAAAGTTAAAAGATGGCATTATAAAAGAATCCAAAAGTGGGAATTCAAAGTTGGTGAATATGTTCTTTTGTACAACTCTCGTTTTAGATTCTTTGCAGGAAAACTTCTTCCCAAATGGGAAGGATGATATATTATCAAAGAGGTTTATCGTTGTGGAGCTATCAAAATTAATAATGCCGAAGGTACTGACCCGAATGTGGTCAATGGGAAAAGAATTAAACACTATATCTCAGGTACACCTATTAATGTTGAAAGCAATATTATTCAAACCATGACACCAGAGGAACACATAAAAGAAACCTTCTGGAACACTCCAGAATCTTGAAAAAGAGGAGGTACGTGATACGGTAAGTAACCGGACTCCAAAAAAATCCGCAAAAATATTTTATGTCAGTTTTCGAATATTACAAAAATTAGGAAAATAAGAAATAACCAGGAAGGCAACCGAGGAGGGCACAAGACACCAGGGCGCGCCTGCCTTGCCTGGCACGCCCAGGTGGGTTGTGCCCTCCTCGGGAACCTTCCCGACCCTGTTTTCCTCTCGTTTGCTTGTTTCCCAAGATAAAAAATCTTTATATACCCCCCGAAGGTATTGACCATCGTATCGCGGAGAAATATTGGGTTATTGTTTCTTGCTATTTTTCTTTTTCCGACAGATCTGAAATATGTCGTCTCAAGATTTAGAGGGGGAGAGCCCTGTTTCCCACCAACCTCTGGACCCAAATGTCTTTAAGAAGACCTTCCCATATTTTTGGTTCTCGGATGAGGAGGAAGACACCGATTCGGAGGTTATCCCTTCCTGTTTTCTGTAGGATAGCAGGGCAACATCATGCAAGAGGCTGTTAAATCTTGAGCTAGAGAATGAGGATCTTAGGGATGATAATTTCAGCCTCCAACGCAACCTGGAGAAGAAGAACATAACTACACCACCACCATCATCATCTTCCCCACCAAAGGAGACTTGAGTAACGGGTATGGGCACTCGCCTTGTCTTGTGACAAGCTTGGGGGAGGTGCCCCAGTATCGTATCACCACCACTTTATTTGCATTTATCCATCTTAGTTCGATCTTTATTTATCCTAAGAATTAGTTGAATAAAAGTTTAGTTTGATCTATTTTCAAGTGCTTGCTTTGTTATCTATCTATGTAATCGTGTGCGAGATATATAATAAAGAGTAGTATGAGTATGGTTTCTTTACCTTTTTCTTTCAATAAACAGAAAAGGAAATAATGAAAAATATCATATGCTAATCTTATGGTAAGTAATGACATCACATAAGGACAAGTACAAGTAGTAAAATTTGTTGAAAGTTGACAAAAATAGCATTGGTCAAGATGCAATTCATAAAAGAATTAATAAGGGAAGAGAATATTCACATGCAAATACACTATCTTGGACATCTTTTATGTTTGCGAGCCCCCATTAATTATTATATGCCGAAATTGTTGACATTGGAAAGGAAGACAACGTAATGATTTATGTTTGTTCATATTCACATAGAATTTATATTGTCATAGATCCTTTAACATGTGGCGCTTGCTCAATATCTTTGCTAGCCAAACATTCCGCACTAAGTAGATGAAAGATCGAGGATATCGCCTAGAGGGGGGGTGAATAGGCGCTTTAAAATAATTACAGTTAGGCTTGAACAAATGCGGAATAAACCTAGCGGTTAATTTGTCAAGCACAAAACCTACAATAACTAGGATCACCTATGTGCACCAACAAATTATGCTAAGCAAGATAAATAACTATGTGATAGCAAGATATATAACATGAAACACTATGGCTATCACAAAGTAAAGTGCATAAGTAAAGGGCTCGGGTAAGAGATAACCAAGGCACGCGGAGACGATGATGTATGCTGAAGTTCACACCCTTGCGGATGCTAATCTCCGTTTGGAGCGATGTGGAGGCACAATGCTCCCCAAGAAGCCACTAGGGCCACCGTAATCTCCTCACGCCCTTGCACAATGCAAGATGTCGTGATTCCACTAAGGAACCTTTGAGGGAGGTCATCGAACCCGTACAAATGGCAACCCTTGGGGGCGGTCGCCGAACCCGTACACTTTGGAAACCCTTGGGGGCGGTCACCGATACCCGTCAAATTGCTCGGGGCAATCTCCACAACCTAATTGAGACCTCGACGCCGCCTCGAGCTTTACACCACAATGATTGAGCTCCGAACACCACCAACCATCTAGGGCACCCAAGCACCCAAGAGGACAAGCTCAAGGGTACCAAGCACCCAAGAGTAATAAGCTTCTCAACTTGAAACTTCCACGTATCACCGTTGAGAACTCAAACCGATGCACCAAATGCAATGGCAAGGGCACACGGAGTGCCCAAGTTCTTATCTCTCAAATCCCACCAAAGCAACTAATGCTAGGGAGGAAAATGAGAGGAAGAACAAAGAAGAGAACATGAAGAATTCCAAGATCTAGATCCAAGGGGTTCCCCTCACATAGAGGAGAAAGTGATTGGTGGAAATGTGGATCTAGATCTCCTCTCTCTTTTGCCCCAAAAACTAGCAAGAATCGATGGAGGGATTGAGAGTTAGCAAGCTCGAAGAAGGTCAACAATGGTGGAAGAACACGAGCTCATAAGATAAGGCTCAATGGGGAAGAAGACCCACTTTTATAGGTGTGGAAAATCCAACCGTTATACCCATTCTCAACCTACAGCGGGCGGTACTACCGCTCTAGGGAGAGGTACTACCACTGGGACTGCGCACAATGCCTAAGGGAGAAGGGACAGAGGATAGGGCTGAGCGGCACTAGTAGCGGTAGTGGATGCGGTACTACCGCCTCACTCTGCCAAGCATTACCGCTGAACCCGACACGAGAAACACCAGTATCGAATCGAGGCAGTACTAGACCAGAACTGGCGCGGTACTGCCGCCTAAGGTCATGGGCGGTACTACCGCGCTGAAATAGCGGTACTACCGCCTGTGGTGCTAGGTGGTACTGCCGCTCCGGGGCCGCGGTACTACCGCTGGCGCCTCCCTTATGCCACTTCCACGAACACAAGAATATTCCAAGGAAAACCAGAACTGCCACAACTCCTGCAAATGAGCTCCTAATTGAGCAAACTCAAGCTTATAGTAAGAAGAGGTACGGGAGGTATGCCTAACATATAGAGGAGTGAACCCTCCAACAGAGAAGAACCGGCAGAACCTCCAACATCGAAAACCTCATAGAAGATGCATGTGAACTCCATTTTTTGATGAAATCGAGCTTGTCATCAAGATGACCATAAGCTCTAAGACTCACAAAGAGAACCAAACAAGAACCAAGAAAGATGATGCAAGGATGCAAAGGTTTGAGCTCTCTACGAACGATATGATCAAGCTACGAACTTGAGAGCCCCCCTTGATAGAACGACAATCAATCCTATAACCCGGTCTCCCAACTACCACCATGAGACCGGTAAACTAGAAAACCTATCAAGGGCAAACCTTTGCCTTGTGCATGATCCACTTGAGCTAGATGATGACGATCTTGTCCTCCTCAAGATGGACCACCTTTCTTGATTGCGTTGGGTCCATGAAGACTAGTTGATTGCTCCCCCATACTCCACTATGGGTGAGCCACTCTTCGGCACATCTTCAAAGTCCATTGTCACCACAATGGACGGCAAGCTTCAAGCACTTGATCTCTTCGTGATGCTCCACTTGAACTTGCACACCGCAATCTTGATGACGATCACCACTTGATGTCATCCTCCATGGGTTGCATGCTATCTTCCTCTTAATGCAAACCCATGGAAACAAACCTAAACCCACATATAACTCACACGTAGATCATGGGTTAGTACAGAAAGCATGATGGACAATGCTTACCATACCATGGGATCACTTGATCCCTCTCGGTACATCTTGTACGCTTTGTGTGTTGATCAACTCGATTCACTCTTGACTTAGTCTTGATCAACCTTGAATCTTTCCAACTCTCTTAATTTGGATGATGTCTTGAAGGTAAACATGAGTGATCACACAATCTTCTTTTTCAAGACATGCTTGCAATAAGATCAACACTCACATGACCAATCTTTGGATAATTCCTTAATAGCACCTTGGTCAACTCATAAACTCCTTGAAACCAATACATGGACTTCAAGAAATGCCTATGGACAAATCCTTAAAATATAACTCAATGCAACCATTAGACCATAGAGAATGTCATCAATTACCAAAACCACACATGGGGGCATCGCATGTCCTTTCAGTAGAGATACTACTTGTGCATCCAAAACCTTTAAACCTGAAATCTTATTTTGAGAGTCCACCATACCTATCTATGGATTGAGTAAGATCCTTCAAGTAAGCTATCATCGGTGCAATAAGGCAATAAAAATTTCTCTAAATGTGTTTGATCATTTAGTGTTAGAGAAAATTGAGCGTTGTACGAACATGTGATGGCAAAATAATAAAAGCGACGGACTGCATAATAAAGGTTGCTATCATAAGGGGCAATATAATGTGACGTTCTTTTACATTAAGGGATTTGGCATACTATTACGTCTCCAACGTATCTATAATTTATGAAGTATTCATGCTGTTATATTATCATAGTTGGATGTTTTACAATCATTTTATAGCAACTTTATAGCATTTTTTGGGACTAACCTATTGACATAGTGCCCAGTGCCAACTGCTGTTTTTTGCTTGTTTTTTACTTCGCAGAAAATCAATACCAAACAGAGTCCAAACGCAGCAAAACATTTTGGAGAATTTTTTTGGACCACAAGACACCTTATGGGCCAAAGAAGTAGCAGAGGGGGGCTCCGAGGGGAGCACAACCCACCAGGGCGCGCCCAGGTGGGTTGTGCCCACCTCGGTGGCCTCCCGCACTGCCTCTTTGCCCTATAAATTCCCAAATATTCCAAAAACCCTAGGGCAGTCAATAGATCAGAAGTTCCACCGCCACAAGCCTCGGTAGCCATGAAAAAACACTCTAGACCCTGTTCCGGCACTCCGCCGGAGGGGCAAAACATCACGGTGGCCATATTCATCATCCCGGCGGCCACCATGATGAGGAGGGAGTAGTCCACCCTCGGGGTTGAGGGTTTGTACCAGTAGCTATGTGTTTAATCTTTCTTTCTCTCATGTTCTTGAGAGGGCACAATCTTGATGTATCACGGGCTTTGTTAATATAGTTGGATCATATGGTGTTCCTCCCTCTCTATCTTGTTGTGATGAATTGAGTTTTCCCTCTGAGATTTTGTTTTATCAGATTGAATACTTTTATGGATTTGAGAGCACTTGATATATGTCTTGCATATAAATACCCGTGGTGACAATGAGGTATTATATTGATTCACTTGAGATATGTTTTGGCACTCAACTCGCGGATTCCTGAGGTGACATTAGGGTAATCTATGCATAGGGGTTGATGCACGTTCTCGTCTTTTGTTTCTCCGGTAGAAATCTTGGGGCACTCTTTGAGGTTCTTTGTGTTGGATTTAGTATTATGAATCTGAATTTGCTTTGGTGTTATTTTAGTATGAACTCTTGATAGATCGATCAGAAAGAATAGCTACAAACAATTTCTTCTTATGTTCTCCGCTAGATAGTAACTTTTGAGTGATTCTTCATCGCACTTTGAGGGATGGTTATATGATCCAATTAGATTAGCATTGTTGAGAGACTGCACTAGCGAAAGTAAGGACCCTGGGCCTCATTTTCAAGCCTTGCAATACCATTTGTGCTCCGTTTTATTAATTGCTACCTTGTTGTTTTTTATTGTTCATATTACAGAAACCAATATCTACTATTCATATTACACTTGTATCACCATCTCTTCGTCGAACTAGTGCACCTATACAATTTACCATTGTATTTGGTGTGTTGGGGACACAAGAGACTTTTCATTATTTGGTTGCAGGGTTGTTTGAGAGAGACCATCTTCATCCTACGCCTACCAGGGATTGATAAACCTTAGGTCATCCACTTGATGGAAATTTGCTACTGTCCTACAAAACTCTGCGCTTGGAGGCCCAACACGAGTCTACAAGAACAAGTTGTGTAGTATACATCAAGCTCTTTTCTGGCGCCGTTGTCGTGGAGGTGAGTGCTTGAAGGTATATCTTTAGATCTTGCAATCGAATATATTAGTTTCTTGTTTTATCACTAGTTTGGTTTAAAAAAGGAAAACTACAAAAAATGGAATTGAGGTTGCATCATATTACTCATCTTTATAATGTGTTTCGTGAAAATGATGGAAAGTAAAATATTGCACAATTGATAGAAGAAGAGTTCTATAAAATGTTTGACAAAGCATCTTTTAATGATGAGCATGATTGCAATGTTGTTGGTATGAACTCTTTGAATATCCATGATGCTAATGATATGCAAAGCCATAAGCTTGGGGATGCTATGTTTGATGAAGATGATATTTTTAGGACCCCAAATTTTGATGAGAAAATTTATTATGATGATTGCATGCCTCCTATTTATGATGATTATATTGATGAAATTGGATTTGGAGAGGTCATGACTTTATTTAATGATGAATCCACTATTTTGGAAGAGGTTTCAATTTATTATGAGAACAAAGTTGCTATCTATGATGATTATGGTGATGACATGTATGCTATAAAGAATAATGATAACCATGAAACTTGTCTTCATGGTTTTAATTTTCGATCACATGATAGTTATTTTGTTGAGTTTGCTCCCACTACTACTCATGAGAATAAATTTTCTTATGTGGAGAGTAATAAAATTTTTATGCTTGTGGATCATGAAAAGAATGCTTTATGTGATAGTTATATTGTTGAATTCATTCATGATGCTACTGAAAATTATTATGAGAGAGGAACATATGCTTTTACATATCTCAAAAATATCAAGTTTCCTCTCTATGTGTTGAAAGTTTTGAAGTATTGCTTGCTTTACCTTCCTATGCTAGTTGATTCTTGTTCCCATAAGTTATTTGCTCACAAAATCCCTATGCATAGGAAGTGGGTCAAGTCATATGCTTCATGATGCTCTCTTCATGTTTCAATTCTTATTTTTATGCGAGCATCATTGAAATCATCATGCCTAGCTAAAAGGCATTAAAGAAAAGCACTTGTTGGGAGACAACCCAACACTTTTACCTACTGTTATTGTGTGTTCACATGATTAAACTACTATATTAGTCATGTTTTATAGCTTTTGTTTCAATAAAGTGCCAAGTAAAACCTTTGGGATTATGTTTGGTGATAGTTAATTTGATCTTGTTGGAAAATAGAAACTTTTGCGTCCAGAAAATACTTTTCAAAAATCACAGAAGTTATGAAAGCTTCTAATTTTTTACACAAGATTGATATACAAATTTCGTACGTTGAACTATTTTTTCAGAATGTTTGGAGTTACAGAAGTATGGTCGGAGTACACATTACTATAGACTGTTCTATTTTTTACAGATTCTATTTTCAATGCATAGTTTGCTTGTTATGTAGTTTCTATGGCTTATATTGCTCAACATAAATTTTGGAAATGACAAGGTACAGTAGAAATTGTGTGAGAACAATTATGAATCTTGTATTTGACAGTACTGAAGTGAATGATTTGTCTTTATCATACTAACCTATCTCACGAAGTTCCGTTAAGTTTTGTGTGATTGAAGTTTTCAAGTTTTGGATGAGATGTCGATATTAGGAGAATAAGGAGTAAAAAGACCCTAAGCTTGGGGATTCCCAAGGCACCCCAAGTTGATATTCAAGGAAGATCCAAGCAACTAATATTGGGGATGCCCCGGAAGGCATCCCCTCTTTCGTCTCCAACATTATCGGTAACCTCACTTGGAGCTACATTTTCATTCGTCGCATGATATGAGTTTTGCTTGGAGCGTCATTTTATTTTGTTTTGATTTGCTTGCTGTTATTTAGAATAATGTTTTGTATCTTTTATTTCAACAAAAGGGGCAAGGATGGCCTTTACCATGCTTATTTTGCAAGTATATGAGTTGTTGTTTCAAAACATGAAGTTTGTCGCCGTTGCAAAAATTCCCGAGAAAATTCAGAATGTGATAAAATGTTGAATTTTTTTTGAAAAATAATCTATGATAAAATTTTCTACAGTGTGGTAAATGTTCAGAATTTTTTGAGTTAAATAAGTATCGATACTTCTTCATCCATTACAGACTGTCCTGTTTTGGCAGATTGTTGTTGTGTTTGCATATGTTTGCTTGTTTAATGATTCTATTTGAGGATAGAAGTATTAAATATGCAGAGGAATTTATTATGCAATGTTGAATAATAATTTTAGTGATTTTATACAGTATAGAATGATAAGGTTTTGCATTGATTTATACTAACTTATCTCACGAGTTCTTGTTGAGTTTTGTGCGAATGAAGTTTTTAAGATTTAGGGAAACCGGGTATAAAAGTAATTAAGGAGACACAAAAGCTCAAGCTTGGGGATGCCCAAGGCATACCAAGATAATATTGCAAGAAGTCTCAAGCATCTAAGCTTGGGGATGCCCTGGTAGGCATCCCACCTTTGTTCATCAACAACTATCGGTTAGCCTTGGTTGAGCCTAAGTTTTTGCTTCTTCACATGAGTTGTGCTATTCTTGGAATGTCATTTTATTTTGTTTTGCTTGCTGTTTTAATAAGATACTTAGATTTGAAAGTTTTTAAATAAAAGAGAGTCATCAAATGCTACCCATTTACATGACTACTCGTTTGATCTTCACTTATATCTTTTTGGAGTAGTTTGTCATTTACACTCGTGCTTCAATTATATCCTATGAATAAATTGTTGAATGAATTGAATATCATGAAGTTGAAATTATATGTTCATATTGTTCCTAGTAGTAGCTTCACATTGGGTTTATAAGTTGAAATCTTTTGAAGCTTGACAATCACAATGTTGGTCATACAAGCAATTCATGAATGATTAGTATAAGGAAGAGAACTTTCACATACAAATATATTATCTAGGACATCTTCTATGATTGTGAATACCCATTAATTATTTTCAAACTTGAGCAAATTAGTTGAAGTTGGACAAGTAAGACAACGTAATGAGTTATGGTTGTGTATATTTGCATAGAAGTTATATTGTCATGGATCCTCCAACATGTGGTGTTTGCCTAGGATCTTTTGCTAGCCAAAAATCCATACTAAGTAGAGATACTACGTGTGCATCAAAAAAACCTTAAACCCGGTTTCTTGTCATGAGTGTCCACCATACCTACCTATGGATTGAATAAGATCCTTCAAGTAAGTTGTCATCGGTACATAAAGCAATAAAAATTGCTCCTAAATATGTTTGATCTTTTATTGTAAGGGAAAATTCAGTGTTGTATGAACTTGTGATGGCAAAGTAATAAAAGCGATGGACTGCATAATAAAGGTTGCTATCATAAGGGGCAATATAGCGTGGCGTTCCTTTGCATTAAGAGCTTGTGCATCCAAATAAAAAGTGCATGACAACCTCTGCTTCCCTCTGCAAAGGGCCTATCTTTTACTTTTCAGTATTTACTTTTATGCAAAGAATCAATAGTATGCATTCTCAGATCAACCTCAATTATTCTCTAGTTGGCAAGCATCATGTGGTGGGGAAAGATCTAGGCACATATGACCAGTCAAATATATTTGATCGTGATTTATTATTGTTGACAATTATCTCTACGATAAATGAATTGGGAGGCAAAATATTAAGCCCCTATCTTTCTCTATGTTCGATGGATGCAATTTGTTCTAAGAATATGCTTTGAGTACTATCAATCATTGAAGACTATATGATGATTGGGTATGTGGAGATCTTACATAGACTCTGTTGAATAAGTTGAATTGCAATTGTTTGGTGACTAAGAATATAGGTTGTTGAGTTTCAAGAGAATTCATTGTTTGAACCTTAACATGTGAATTGGTTGCTACTTTATCATTATGATTTTCATGAGAAAGAGTTGCTGTTATGATGCTAGGAAAAGTGATTGAAATTATCATTGATCAAACTTATGCACTTTGCTATCATTCACACTTCATAAATTATTTCTTTTATCATTTACCTACTCAAGGATGAGTAGGAATTAAGCTTGGGGATGCTGATGCGTCTCCAACATATCTATAATTTATGAAGTATTCATGTTGTTATATTGTCATTCTTGGATGTTTTACAATCATTTTATAGCAACTTCATATCATT
The DNA here is from genome assembly GCA_021605145.1 of Aegilops bicornis. Lineage (NCBI taxonomy): Eukaryota > Viridiplantae > Streptophyta > Magnoliopsida > Poales > Poaceae > Aegilops > Aegilops bicornis. Next base: position 273,261,536 of record CM038675.1, on the reverse strand, counting down.
TTTTGGGACTAACCTATCGACATAGTGCCCAGTGCCAGTAGCTGTTTTTTGCTTGTTTTTTACTTCACAGAAAATCAATACCAAATGGAGTCCAAATGCAGCAAAACTTTTTGGAGAATTTTTCTGGACCAAAAGACACCTAATGGGCCAAAGAAGTACCAGAGGGGGGCTCCGAGGGAGCACAACCCACCAGGGCGCACCCAGGTGGGTTGTGCCCACCTCGGTGTTCTCCCACACCGCCTCTTCGCCCTATAAATTCCCAAATATTCCAAAAACCCTAGGGGAGTCGATATATCAGAAGTTCCGCCGCCGCAAGCCTCTATAGCCACGAAAAACCAATCTAGACCCCACTCTAGCACTCCGTCGGAGGGGGAAATCATCACTGGTGGCCATCTTCATCATCCCGACGGCCACCATGATGAGGAGGGAGTAGTCCACACTCGGGGTTGAGGGTTTGTACCAGTAGCTATGTGTTTAATCTCTCTCTCTTGTGTTCTTGAGATGGCACGATCTTCATGTACCGCAGGCTTTGTTAATATAGTTGGATCATATGGTGTTTCTCCCTCTCTATCTTGTTGTGATGAATTGAGTTTTCCCTTTGAGATTTTGTTTTATCAGATTGAATACTTTTATGGATTTGAGAGCACTTGATATATGTCTTGCATATGAATACCCGTGGTGACAATGGGGTATTATATTGATTCACTTGAGATATGATTTGGCACTCGACTCGCTGATTCCCGAGGTGACTTGGGGTAATATATGCATATGGGTTGATGCACGTTCTCGTCTTTTGTTTCTCCGATAGAAATATTGGGGCACTCTTTGAGGTTCTTTGTTTTGGATTGAGTATTATGAATCTGAATTTGCTTTGGTGTTATTTTAGTACAAACTCTTGATAGATCGATCGGAAAGAATAGCTACAAACAATTTCTTCTTATCTTCTTCGCTAGATAGGAACTTTGGAGTGATTCTTCATCGCACTTTGAGGGATGGTTATATGATCCAATTAGATTAGCATTGTTGAGAGATTGCACTAGCGAAAGAACGGACCCTAGGCCTCATTTTCAAGCATTGCAATATCGTTTGTTATTCGTTTTATCAATTGCTACCTTGCTATTTTTTATTGTTCTTATTACAAAAACCAATATCTGCTATCCATATTACACTTGTATCACCATCTCTTCGCCGAACTAGTGCACCTATAGAAATTACCATTGTATTTGGTGTGTTGGGGACACAGGAGACTTATCATTATTTGGTTGCAGGGTTTTTTGTGAGAGACCATCTTCATCCTATGCCTCCTAGGGATTGATAAACCTTAGGTCATCTACTTGAGGGAAATTTGCTACTGTCGTACAAAACTCTGCGCTTGGAGGCCCAATACGAGTCTACAAGAACAAGTTGTGTAGTAGACATCACATACAAACCTAAAAGTGCATGACAACCTCTGCTTCCCTCTGCGGAGGGCCTATCTTTTACTTTTATGTATTTACTTTTATGTATTTACTTTTATGCAAGAGTCAAAGTATTCTTCCCAATTCCCTCTTGTTTTCTCTTTTTTGCAAGCATCATGTGTGAGGAAAGATCTAGGCACATATATCTAGTTGGATATGAGTGAGCATGAATTATTATTGTTGACATCACCCTTGAGGTGAATACATTGGGAGGCGAAACTATAGACCCCTTTCTATGTGTCCGGTTGAAACTTTTTGCTCATGGGTATGATGTGAGTGTTAGCAATCATAGAAGATTAAATGATGGTTGAGTATGTGGACTTGCCAAAAGGCTCCGATACGAGACCCTTCCTGCAAATATGATGAATTGTAATTGCAAAGTTGACCCTTCTGAACATAGTTTGTTGGTTTTCAATAGAGTTTATGCTTTTACTTCGATGTTGTGATGAATTGTTACTTGTTCATGAGAAGTTATATGGTAAAGTTATGTGATAAAGTTTTATGCTAAAGTTCTTTGATGTTATAATAATAAGCATAATGCTTCTATGTCCGTATTTTGTTTTTATCGACACCTTCTCTCTCTCTCTCTCTCTCTCTCTCTCTCTCTCTCTCTCTCTCTCTCCCTCTCTCTCTCTCTCTCTCTCTCTCTCTTTAAGCATGTGGACATGTTTTTCAATTTCGGTTTTCGCTTGAAGAGAAACGAGGCCTAAGCATGGGGGAGCTGATAAGTCCATTTTGCATCATGATTTCCTACTATTATTTATAATGTTTTATGCATAATAATGCTTTATGAAGTAATTCTAATGCCTTTTCTCTCATAATTTGCAAGGTTTACACAAAGAGGGAGAATGCCGACAGCTGGAATTCTAGGCTTGAAAAAGCTACGTCAGAGTTACCTATTCTGCACATCTCCAAATGACCTGAAAATTTATGGAGAATTATTTTGGAATATATAAAAAAATACTGGAGCAAATAACTACCGGAGGGGGCCACCTGGTGAGCACAAGACACCAGGGCGCGCCAGGCCCCCCAGGCGCACCCTGGTGGGTTGTGCTCAGCCTAGCCCACCTCCGGTGCCCATCTTCTGGTATATAGGTCATTTTAACCTAGAAAAAATAAGTAGAGGACTTTCGGGACAGAGCGTAGCCGTCTGGAGGCGGAACTTGGACAGGAGCACTTTTGCCCTCTGGCGGAACGATTCCGCCGGGGGAACTTCCCTCCCGGAGGGGGAAATCAAAGCCATAGTCATCACCAAGAACCCTCTCATCTTTGGGAGGCCAATCTCCATCAACATCTTCAACGGCACCATCTCCTCTCAAACCCTAGTTCATCTCTTGTGTTCAATCTTTGTATCGGAACCTCAGATTCGTACATGTGACTAGTAGTGTTGAGTACATCTTGTAGTTGATTACTATATGGTTTATTTGCTGGAAGAGTATATGTTCAGATCCATTATGCTATTTAATAATCCTCTGATCTTGAGCATGATTATCATTTGTGAGTAGTTACTTTTGTTCTTGAGGTCACGGGAGAAGTCATGTTGCAATTAATTCATGTGAACTTGATATGTGTTCGATATTTTGATGATATGTATGTTGTGATTCCCTTAGTGGTTGATACGTCTCCAACGTATCTATAATTTTTTATTTTTCCATGTTGTTATATTATCATTCTTGGATGTTTTACAATCATTTTATAGCAACTTTATATCATTTTTTGGGACTAAACTGTTGACATAGTGCCCAGGGTCAGTTGTTGTTTTTTGCTTGTTTTTTACTTCACAGGAAATCAATACCAAACGGAGTCCAAACGCAGTGAAACTTTTTGGTGATTTTTTCTGGACCAGAAGACACCAGATGGGCCAAAGAAGTACCAGAGGGGTGCCCTAAGGGGCACAACCCACTGGGCGCTACTGGGGCCTGTGCACGCCTGGGTGGGTTATGCCCACCTCAGTGGCCTCCGCACCGCCTCTTTGCTCTATAAATACCCCAATATTCCAGAAACCCTAGGGGAGTCGGCGAAAATCAATTCCAGCCGCCGCAAGTTCCAGAAACCACAGATCCAATCTAGACACCATCACGGAGGGGTTCATCATCCTCATTGGTGCCTCTCCGATGATGCGTGAGTAGTTCATTGTAGACCTACGGGTCCATAGTTAGTAGTTAGATGGCTTCCTCTCTCTCTTTTGATTCTCAATACAATGGTCTCTTGGAGATCTATTTGATGTAACTCTTTTTGCGGTGTGTTTGTTGGGACCCGGTGAACTTTGAGTTTATGATCAGATCTATGTTTTTATCCATGAAAGTTATTTGAGTCTTTTGATCTCTTATATGCATGATTACCTATAGCCTCGTATTTCTCCTTCGAATCTTTGGTTTAGTTAGGACAACTAGATCGATTTTTCTTGCCATGGGAAGAGGTGCTTTGTGATGGGTTCGATCTTACGATGCTTGATCCCAGTAACAGAAGGGGAACCGACACGTATGTATCATTGCCATTAAGGATAACAAGATGGGGTCTATTTCTACATAAATAGATCTTGTCTACATCATGTCATTGTTCTTATTTCATTACTCCATTTCTCCATGAACTTAATACACTAGATGCATGTTGGATAGTGGTCGATGTGTGGAGTAATAGTAGTAGATGCAGGCAGGAGTCGATCTACTAATCTTGGACGTGATGCCTATATAATGATCATTGCATGGATATTGTCATGATTATTTGAAGTTCTATCAATTGCCCAACAGTAATTTGTTTATCCACCGTATGCTATTTTTCTCGAGAAAATCCACTAGTGAAACCTACGGCCCCCGGGTCTATTTTCTCATCATATACTTTTAGATCTATTTTGCTATTTGCCTTCTTATTTATTTGCAACTTTTATTTTCAGATCTATTAATACAAAAATACAAAAATACCTTGCTGCAATTTTTATTCATTTATTTTATCTCGCGTTCCCGCGAGATCTATTTATCCAATCTACTACAATTTTACCTATCTTTATACCCGTGAGGGATTAACAACCCCTCTCTTACGTCCGGTTGCAAGTATTTGTTCTTTGTGTGCAGGAGCAGTTTACGTGGTGTTGCGTGGTTCTCCTACTGGTTCGATAACCTTGTTCTCATCATTGAGGGAAATACCTACCGTTGCTATGCTGCATCATCCCTTCCTCTTTGGGGAAATACCGACGTAGTTCAAGCAAACATCAGTGGTGTCATGTGAACGTCGACTACATGGCACTTCACCATATTTGGGCCTAAGGGAATGCATTGTGGAGTAGTTATTAGATGATGGGTTGCTAGAGTGACAGAAGCTTAAACCCTAGTTTATGCGCTGCTTCGTAAGGGACCGATTTGGATCCAAATGTTTAATGTTACGGTTAGATTTTATCTTAATACTTTTCTCATAGTTGTGGATGCCTGCGAGGGGGTTAATCATAAGTGGGAGATTTTTTCAAGTAAGAACGCACCCAAGCACCGGTCCACCCACATATCAAATTATCAAAGTAGCAAACATGAATCAAACCAACATGATGAAAGTGACATGGTGAAATTACCGTGTACCCTCAAGAACGCTTTGCTTATTATATGAGACCATTTTGGCATGTGCTTTGCCACAAAAGGATTGGGCTACCTTGCTTCACTTCATTTCCCGTTACCGTTACTTGTCCGTTACAAACTATCTTGCTATGAAACTACCTGTTACCAAGTATTTTAGTTCTTGCAGAAATACCTTGCTGGAAACCACTTCTCATTTCCTTCTGCCCCTCGTTGGGTTCGACACTCTTACTTATCTAAAGGACTACGATTGATCCCCTATGCTTGTGGGTCATCACACCGCAAGATTGAACCCATCACAAAGCACCTCTCGCACTGAAGATCAATCAATCTAGTTGGCCAAACCAAATGGGTAGATCGGAGAGAAATATAAAGCTATAAAAATAATTCATAACAAAGTTCAGAAAAGACGCAGTTACTTCTCATGAATATTCAGATCATAAACCTACAATTCATTGGATCCCAACAAACACACCGCAAAAGAAGATTACATCGGATAGAACTCCAAGAACATCGAGGATAACATGGTATTAAAGATCAGAGAGAGACAAGAAGCCATCTAGCTACTAGCTATGGACACATAGGTCTGTGGTGAACTACTCACGCATCATAGGAAGGCAGCAAGGATGATGTATAAGCCCTCTGTGATCAATTCTCCTTCTGGCAGAGTACCGGAAAAGGCCTCCAGATGGCATAGCGGAAGAACAAAAGCTTGCTGCGGCGGAAAAAGTGTTTCGGGTGGCTCTTTGTTGGTTTGGGAATATTTGGGTCAAATGGAGCTGCGTGAGGCCCATAAGATTAGGGTGCGCCCCTCGAGCTTGTGTCTCCCTCGTATGCTGTCTGGTCTCCTCCCGAAACTTCGAGGGTCCCTTCTAGATTTTTTTTCTAGTTGGACTTCGTTTGATATTGATTTTCAAAAAAGCCAAAAACAAGCAAAAAATAGAAACTGGCACTGGGCACTTGGTTAATAAGGTTACTCCCAAAAAATGATATAAGATTTCATATAAAACATCCAAGATTGATAATATAATAGCATGGAACAATAAAAAATATAGATACGTTGGAGGCGTATCAAGGTGTGCTAATCTCCATTGGATAGGTGGGAAATAACGAAGGGCCCCATGAAAACGGATGTCTCACATTATGTCTCTAAGAACCTTAGTCGATGAATGCCCAGGTTCCCTCTCACTAGGGGTATCTCTTGGGGCGAGCTCCTAACCCTCACAAACAAGCCCGTGGCACAAGCACACGAATCGGGACCTCCCGAGTAACACCAAACATCTTGAGTTCCCCCACAAACCCCAAGCGTAACAAGATGTGCTAGGAAGGGGGGTCAACAAACTCCAGCTTTGCTTTGGTGGATTTGATGCTCGTGTTGGAAATATGCCCTAGAGGCAATAATAATTGATTTTTATCATATTTCCTTGTTCATTATAAATGTTTATTATTCATTCTAGAATTGTATTGACCGGAAACTTATATACATGTGTGAATACATAAACAACACTGTGTCCCTAGTAGGCCTCTACTGGACTAGCTCGTTGATCAAAGATGGTTAATGTTTCCTAACCATAGACATGAGTTGTCATTTGATAATGTGATCACATCATTAGGAGAATGAGGTGATGGAAAAACCCAACCGTAAGCTTAGCAATAGATCGTATCGCTTAGTTATTTGCTATAGCTTTCTTCATGTCAAGTATCAGTTCCTCAGACCATGAGATCATGCCACCCCCGGATACCTGGGGAATACTTTGTGTGGTATCAAAGGTCACTTCGTAACTGGGTGATCATAAAGGTAATCTACAGGTATATCCTAAGGTGTCTATTGGGTTGCACGGATCAAGACTGGGATTTGTAGCTCCGTGTGATGGAGAGATATCTCTGGGTCCTCTTGGTAATACAACATCACAAGAAGCTTCATGTGACTAATGAGTTTAGCCATGGGATCTTCTATTACGGAATGAGTAAAGAAACTTGCCGGTAACGAGATCGAGCTAGGTATGGAGATACCAACGATCGAATCTCGGGCAAGTAACATATCGCCGGACAAAGGGAATTGCATATAGGATAATCTGAATCCTCGACATCGTGGTTCAACTGATAAATATCTTCGTGGAATATGTAGGAACCAATATGGGCATCCAAGTTCCACTATTGGTTATTGATCGGAAAAGTGTTCCGGTCATGTCTGCATGATTCTCGAACCTGCAGGTCGCACGCTTAACGTTCGGTAGCGCTAGGGTAATGTTGAGATATTAATAGTGGAAAGTCTGAAAGTAGTTCAGAGTCTCGGATGGGATCCAGGACATCAGAGGAGCTCCGGAATGGTCCGAAGGTAAATATTTATTTATGGGGAGTCATATTTAGGGTTCCGGAAAAGTTTGGGAATTTCGGTAGAGTACCGGGAAGGTTCTAGAAGGTTCTGGGGGTTCCACCATGGGGCCCAACGACCCGGGAAGGGCCCACATGGACCTAGGGGTGGGGCTACATCCCACATGGGTTGGCCGCACCATTCCCCAAGGCACATGTCATTTAAATCTAGAGATAAGATCTTATCCCTAAATTGAAAGGGTTGAATCTAGAGATAAGATGTTATCTCCAAGTTTAAAGAGATTTCTCCCATGTTGCCAGCCCTAGGAGGGTTTTGGAAGCTCTCCCTTGCCCCCTAGCCTATATATAGAAGGGGGAGGCACATGGGGGCAACCAACCCCTTCACCCTTGCCCATTGCCTCTCCCAACTCCTCCCACGTTTCTCTGGTACGCGCTTGGTGAAGCCACAGCCGAATTCAATCGCCACCACCAACACCATACCGCCGTGGTGGTTCTGATCTCATCTACCTCCTCTCCCTCGCTTGCTGGATCAAAAAGGAGAGGACGCCATCAAGCTGAACGTGTGCTAATCTCGGAGGTGCCGTCCCTTCGACACTAGATCAGATTGGATCGCGAGGATGACTATATCAACCACATTACGACGTTAATGCTTTCGGTCTACAAGGGTATGTAAACACACTTCCCTCTCGTTGTCATGCATCTCCTAGATTGGATCTTGTGTGTTCGTAGGAATTTTTTTTGATTTTCATGCTTCGTTCCCCGTCAGCTTGAGCATTCCTTTGGCTCTTTCAAAAATACGAGAGAGAGAGAGAGAGGGAGAGAGAGAGAGGGAGAGAGAGAGGGAGGGAGAGAGAGTTTTGAGCTTTGGATCAATGGAGAAAGGAGCAATAGAGTCGTCACCCTCCTTTCAATAAGAAGGGTGGCTTATATAGATCCACCAGTTCTCTGCCTGTTATGCATGTTGCACAGAGAAGTCGGATAGTTTGACCTAAGCCGTGCATTCTGACTTATGGATTGTCTGACCCAATGTCCAACATGGTATTCAACTTGATCTAGCGCTCTAGACAAAGTTGAACCCCATGTCGGACCATATGTCAGAACCTCTAACATGTCAGATAGTTCGACATGGTCCTAACACCAAGAACAACAACATAAAAGGTGGAGAACATGATGTTCTTTATCACATGGGATGTGAGAGTATATGGGTTACCTTTTTTAATGATCCCACACAAGATTCATGACGAATCCCCACTTAATAGTACGCCGTACCTACGACTCAAAACGAGAAATCATCGGTATAATTTTGATGTGTTATCTTCTTTTATTCTTTTAGCTTAGGAGGGTTGCCGACCGACATTGTGTTTCATTACCAATCATGTGCAAGCTGGAAGCACACTCCAAACATATTTAGACGTCTAATTACTATTGTCATTAACACCAAAATCCTCATTAGGGGTGAATGTCCTTTCAGCCTTTCCCTTTTTGTTGGTTGATGACAATATGAATAGATCAGTATAATAAAAGATATTATGATAATCTTAGCATGGGTTCTTGAGATTTAGGTCGAGCTCCCTATACATTTGTGCACGCATAGGAGAATTATTTGAACTTGAATACAAAGTGCAAAAAATATGATCAACGCTCCCCCCCTAAGGCTTTAGAACCGGAAGAGGTGCAAAAGTGAACATGGATGCACAAAGTGATTTCCACTTCTGCAACAACTTGTGACATATGAGATGAGCAATACAAATACATAACATAGCCATCTCAAAATGACAACAAGTGATGTATGTGACAAGGCATATAATAACAACAATATGACATGAGACAATAACGACAATATGCCATATGAAAATCATAGCCATAATCTCACAAGCATATAGCAAGGTCTCATACATATCTTAAAAGTAGCCACACACATATAAATAGTGCTACATAAGAGGAATTTTGACAATGCCTTCACTTCGATCGACGGGCTGGTTGAACAGATTAAATGTGACGAGTACCAATGGCGTCATGCCAGTGCTACGTGCCTAGATCACCTTGTCGTCTAGGTCGTGCATGGCGGCATGGGTGTATGTGTGTCCCTTGAGTCTTGGTTGTTGCTCTGGTTCGGTTGCGTTTTTCCACTTTGCCTTGTTGTTGTTGGTTTTTTCTTCTGTCTTTGGCTAAGACTTTGTACTTCTTTTCTCCTACTATAACATTTTATTATTTTTATATTAAAAAATCTTGTCTTATTCACATTAGACAAAATGAAGTAAAAAAATATTCAAAATTATAATGTACATATTTTTGCTCAACTTTTTTGAAACTAACTCTCATGCGTCCCATGGCGACGTTCGAATCATCTGGACGAACAACACGAAGACACTGAAACCTAACAAACTAGACCTAAAGTCCCCGCGTAACTCTATGGTCGTGTGTGTTCCAGCGCGGAAAATCGGACGTCGGAGACGAGGAAAAATAGCGGAACAGTCGGCAAGGAAGTGGGCTTTGTGTCCGTCAGGGTTTTTCCTAGGTTACAGAGGAAAGGTACTCCTATGAAATTCCATGCAAAAAAGAGTCTATGTTTTTTACGGAAAATAATTTCATGCTTTTTATCCTACAAATTAAACAAACTCTGTTCCTGCAAAAAAAAAACTCTGTAGAAATAATTCCTAAGGAATATATTCTGTACCCCACAAAAAAAGAAAGGTTTGTCTAGGTCTCAGTCAACTGACGTCAGCACGTATAAAATTGCATGTTACGACTGACCCTCACGTACCTAGTACTACTGCATCGTTTAGTTTTCTGTTTTAGGTGCGTGACTGGTTTGCTATTTGGGCTGCAGTTGTTCTCGTTGGGTTTTGTTCTTAGCTTGTCTTCTCTTTTTGTTGGGCTGGCTCCCTTACTTGGGCTTTGTTTTTTTCTACAACAGCAAAATATACTAGTAAAAGATATATAAAATAGTTCCATGCCACAAAAAAAAGGTACTATGTTGCGCATGCGTTTCTTACAGTCAGCAAAACAGATGCCTTACATAGGCTGTTCTGCCAGCTCATGTCCTGTTTCAACTTCTTTTTTTCATAGATAAAAAAGTATGAAAAATTAATTTAAAATCTATATTGTGTAAAATTAAAATTCTTCGTGTTTTTGTGTGTATAAATGGTCGTCCTATATTTGTATCATCTCGTATTTATAAAAAATATTTGATCGTGTATTCACAAAAAAATCATTGTATTTCTCAAATGTCCATCGCACATTTGTCTAACTTTCACCGCATAATATAAAAAAGTTCATCGCGTATTTGAATAAAAATGTATCATGTATTTAACATAAAATGTTCACCGTGTATTTAAGAAAAATAATAATTAATGTATTAAAAGTAAATCATGAAAAAAAGAAGAAACATAAATAAAATAATGATACGATGGTTGACCCCCTCCTAGTGGTAGATAAGCAACTGCTGCACCCCCATAAAACACCACAGAGTTGCAGTACGGATGCCACTTGCAGTTGTGGCCAGACATGTAGTTGTAGTCGAGGGCTATGATTGCAGTTGCATGCCTAGTGTCACACAATTGTGCCCTCTCTCATCGCCCTCTGATAAAACAAAGGTCACTTGCAGTCGGTGAAGGAAATATGCCCTAGAGGCAATAATAAAGTTATTATCTATTTCCTTATATCATGATGAATGTTTATTATTCATGCTAGAATTGTATTAACCGGAAACATAATACATGTGTGAATATATAGACAAACAGTATGTCACTAGTATGCCTCTACTTGACTAGCTTGTTAATCAAAGATGGTTATGTTTCCTAACCATGAACAAGGAGTTGTTATTTGATTAACAAGGTCACATCATTAGTAGAATGATCTGATTGACATGACCCATTCCGTTAGCTTAACACTTGATCGTTTAGTATGTTAATGCTTTCTTCATGACCTATACATGTTCCTATAACTATGAGATTATGCAACTCCGTTTACGGAGGAACACTTTGGGTACTACCAAACGTCACAACGTAATCTGGGTGATTATAAAGGAGTACTACAGGTGTCTCCAAAGGTACTTGTTGGGTTGGCGATTTCGAGATTAGGTTTTGTCACTCCGATTGCTCGGAGAGGTATCTCGAGCCTTCTCGGTAATGCACATCACTTAAGCCTTGCAAGCATTACAACTAATAAGTTAGTTGTGAGATGATGTATTACTGAGCGAGTAAAGAGACTTACCGATAATCTAGATTGAACTAGGTATTGGATACCGACGATCGAATCTCGGGTAAGTAACATACCGATGACAAAGGGAACAACGTATGTCGTTATGCGGTTTGACCGATAAAGATCTTCGTAGAATATGTAGGAACCAATATGGGCATCCAGGTTCCGCTATTGGTTATTGACCGAGAATGGTTCTAGGTCATGTCTACATAGTTCTCGAACCCGTAGGGTCCGCAACGCTTAACGCTTCGATGACAGTTCATAATGAGTTTATAAGTATTGATGCAAGAAGTTTGTTCGAGTCCCGGATGTGATCACGGACATGACGAGGAGTCTCGAAATGGTCGAGACATAAAAATTGATATATTGGAAGCCTATGTTTGGACTTGGAAGGGTTCCGAGTGAAATCGAAATTCTCGAGATGCAGGGAGGTTACGGAACCCCGGGAACTACATGGGCCATAGTGGGCCTTAGTGGAAAGGAGAGAGGGCCAGCCCTAGGTGGTCGCGCCCCCTTCCCCTAGTCCTATTAGGACTAGGAAAGGTGGGCCGCCCCCTCTCTCTCTTTCCTCCGGAATCCTAATCCAACTAGGATTGGAGGGAGTCCTACTCGATGGGACTCCTTGGTGCCTCCCCCCTTGGGCGGCCACCTCCCCTTGGCTCCTTTATATCACGAGGCGGGGGCACCCCAGACACACAAGTTGATCTACGGATCGTTCCTTAGCCGTGTGCGGTGCCCCCTCCACCATATTCCACTTCGGTCATATCGTCGTAGAGCTTAGGCGAAGCCTGCGTGGAGAAGTCATATCGTCATGAGCTTAGGCGAAGCCCTGCGTCGGTGGAGCATCAACATCGTTACCACGCGTCATCTTGTGGAACTCATCCCCGACACTTTGCTTTGGATCGGAGTCCGGGATCGTCATCGAGCTGAGCGTGTGCGAGAACTTCGGAGGTGCCGTGACGTTCGGTACTTGGATCGGTCGGATCGTGAAGACGCACGACTACATCAACCGCGTTGTTATAACGCTTCCGCCACGGTCTCACGAGTGCGTGGGCGGACACTCTCCCTCTCGTTGCTATGCCATCACCATGGTCTTGCGTGATCGTAGGAAATTTTTGAAATTACTACGTTCCCCAACATGGCATCCGAGCCTGGTTTTATGCGTTGATGTCATATGCACGAGTAGAACACAAGTGAGTTGTGGACGATACAAGTCATCTTGCCTACCAAAGCATGTCATACTTTGGTTCAGCGGTATTGTTGGACGAGACGATCCGGACCAACCTTACGCCAGACGCTTACGCGAGACCGGTTCCTCGGCGTGCTTTGCACATAGATGGCTTGCGGAAGACTGTCTCTCCAACTTTAGTTGAACTGAGTGTAGCTACGCCCGGTCCTTGAGAAGGTTAAACGGAGTCTATTTGACAAACTATCGTTGTGGTTTTGATGCGTAGGTAAGAACGGTTCTTGCTCAGCCCGTAGCAGCCACGTAAAACTTGCAACAACAAAGTAGAGGACGTCTAACTTGTTTTTGCAGGGCATGTTGTGATGTGATATGGTCAAGACGTGATGCTATATTTTATTGTATGAGATGATCATGTTTTGTAACCAAGTTATCGGCAACTGGCAGGAGCCATATGGTTGTCGCTTTATTGTATGCAATGCAATCGCGATGTAATGCTTTACTTTATTACTAAGCGGTAGTAATAGTCGTGGAAGCATAAGATTGGCGAGGCGACAACGATGCTACGATGGAGATCAAGGTGTCGCGCCGGTGGCGATGGTGATCATGACGGTGCTTGGCGATGGAGATCACAAGCACAAGATGATGATGGCCATATCATATCACTTATATTGATTGCATGTGATGTTTATCCTTTATGCATCTTATCTTGCTTTGATTGACGGTAGCATTATAAGATGATCTCTCACTAAAATTATCAAGAAGTGTTCTCCTGAGTATGCACCGCTATGCGAAAGTTCTTCGTCTTTGAGACACCACGTGATGATCGGGTGTGATAGGCTCTACGTTCAAATACAACGGGTGCAAAACAGTTGCACACGCAGAATACTCGAGTTAAACTTGACGAGCCTAGCATATAATGATATGGCCTCTAACACGGAGACCGAAAGGTCGAAAGCGTGAATCATATAGTAGATATGATCAACATAGTGATGTTCACCATTGAAACTACTCCATCTCACGTGATAATCGGACATGGTTTAGTTGATTTGGATCACGTGATCACTTAGATGACTAGAGAGATGTCTGTCTAAGTGGGAGGTTTTTAATATGATTAATCAAACTTAAATTTATCATGAACTTAGTACCTGATAGTATTTTGCTTGTCTATGTTTGATGTAGATAGATGGCTCGTGTTGTTGTTCCGTTGTATTTTAATGCGTTCCTTGAGAAAGCAAAGTTGAAAGATGATGGTAGCAATTACACGGATCGGGTCCGTGAATTTGAGGATTATCCTCATTGCTGCACGAAAAATTACGTCTGGAAGCACCGGTGGGTAGCGAACTGCTGCGAGATCTTGAGCCGAAGTTATGAGCGTCTGGCAAAGCCGTTGATGACTACTCTATAGTTCGATGTGCCATGCTTACGGCTTAGAACCGGGTCTTCAACGACGTTTTGAACGTCATGGAGCATATGAGATGTTCCAGGAGTTGAAGTTAATATTTCAAGCAAATGCGGATTGAGAGATATGAAGTCTCCAATAAGTTCTATAGCTGCAAGATGGAAGAGAATAGTTACATCGGTGAGCACATACTCAAAATGTCCGGGTATAACAATCACTTAATTCAGCCGGGAGTTAATCTTCCGGATGATAGTGTCATTGATGTAATTCTCCAATCATCGCCACCAAGCTACAAGAGCTTCGTGATGAACTATAATATGCAAGGGATGACCAAGACAATTCCTCGAGCTCTTGGCGATCTTTGAAAGCCGCTGGAGGTAGAAATCAAGAAAGAGCATCAAGTGTTGATGGTCGGCAAGACCACTAGTTTCAAGAAAAAGGGCAAAGGGAAGAAGAAGGAAACTTCAAAAGAACAGCAAGAAAGTTGCCGATCAAGAGAAGAAACCCAAGTCCGGACCTAAGCCCTAAATCGAGTGTTTTACCGCAAGCAGACCGGACCTTTGAAGCGGAACTGCCCCAAGTATTTGGCGGATAAAAGGATGGCAAGGTGAACAAAGGTATATGTGATATACATGTTATTGATGTGTACCTTACTAATACTCATGATAGTACTGGTATTTGATCTCGGTTACATTGCTAATATTTGCAACTCAAACAGAACTACGGATTAAGCGAAGATTGGCTAAGGGGCGAGGTGACGATCTTGGCGTTGGAAATGGTTCCAAAGTCGATGTGATCGCAATCGGCACGCTACCTCTACATCTACCTTCGGGATTAGTTTTAGACCTAAATAATTGTTATTTGGTGCCGCGTTGAGCATGAACATTATATCTGGATCTTGTTTAATGCGAGACGGTTATTCATTTAAATCGAGAGAATAATGGTTGTTCTATTTATATGAGTAATATCTTTTATGGTCATGCACCCTTGAAGAATGGTCTATTCTTGTTGAATCTCGGCGGTAGTGATACACATATTCATAATGTTGAAACCAAAAGATGCAGAGTTGATAATGATAGTGCAACTAATTCGTGGCACTGCCGTTTAGGTCAAATAGGTGTAAAACGCATGAAGAAACTCCATCTTGATGGGCTTCGGAATCACTTGATTATGAATCACTTGGTACTTGCGTAACCGTGCCTCATGGGCAAGATGACCAAAACGCCGTTCTCGGAACTATGGAGCGTGCAACTGATTTATTGGAAATCATACATACTGATGTTTGTGGTCCAATGAATGTTGAAGCACGCGCGGGTATCGTTATTTTCTCACCTTCACAGATGATTTGAGCAGATATGGGTATATCTACTTAATGAAACACAAATCTGAAACATTTGAAAAGTTCAAAGAATTTCAGAGTGAAGTGGAAAATCATCGTAACAAGAAAATAAAGTTTCTACGATCTGATCGTGGAGGAGAATATTTGAGTTACGAGTTTGGTTTACATTTGAAACAATGTGGAATAGTTTTCAACTCACGCCACGGAACACCACGGAGAAATGGTGTGTCCGAACGTCAAATGTCGTACTTTACTAGATATGGTGCGATCTATGATGTCAATTTCCGATTTACCGCTATCGCTTTGGGGTTATGCTTTAGAGACGGCCGCATTCACGTTAAATAGGACACCGTCAAAATCCGTTGAGACGACGCCTTATGAACTGTGGTTTGGCAAGAAACCAAAGTTGTCGTTTCTTAAAGTTTGGGGCTGCGATGCTTATGTAAAGAAACTTCAACCGGATAAGCTCGAACCCAAATCGGAAAAATGTGTCTTCATAGGATACCCAAAGGAGACTGTTGGGTACACCTTCTATCACAGATCTGAAGGCAAGATTTTCGTTGCTAAATTTGGATCCTTTCTAGAGAAAGAGTTTCTCTCGAAAGAAGTGAGTGGGAGGAAAGTAGAACTTGATGAGATAATCGTATCTGCTCCCTTATTGGAAAGTAGTTCATCACAAGAAATGGTTCTGTGACAACTACACCAATTAGTGAGGAAACTAATGATGATGATCATGAAGTTTCAGATCAAGTTACCATCGAACCTCGTGAGGTCAACCAGAGTAAAATACGCACTGTGAGTGGTACGGTAATCCTATTCGGAAGTCATGTTACTTGACCATGGCGAACCTACAAACTATGAAGAAGCGATGGTGAGCCCAGATTCCGCAAAATGGTGGAAGCCATGAAATCTGAGATGGGATCCATGTATGAAAACAAAGTATGGACTTTGGTTGACTTGCCCGATGATCGGCAAGCCATTGAAAATAAATGGATCTTTAAGAAGAAGACCGACGCCGATGGTAATGTAACCGTCTACAAAGCTCGACTTGTTGCGAAAGGTTTTCGACAAGTTCAAGGGGTTGACTACGATGAGACTTTCTCACCCGTAGCGATGCTTAAGTCTGTCCGAATCATGTTAGCAATTGCCGCATTTTATGATTATGAAATTTGGCAAATGGATGTAAAACTGCATTCTTGAATGGATTTCTAGAAGAAGAGTTGTATATGATGCAACGGAAGGTTTTGTCGATCCAAAAGGTGCTAACAAAGTGTGCAAGCTCCAACGATCGATTTATGGTGCAGTGCAAGCCTCTCGGAGTTGGAATAAACGCTTTGATAGTGTGATCAAAGCATATGGGTTTATCTGAGACTTTTGGAGAAGCTTTGTATTTACAAGAAAGTGAGTGGGAGCTCTGTAGCATTTACGATATTATATGTGGACGACATATTATTAATTGGAAATGATATAGAATTTCTGGATGGCATAAAAGGATACTTGAATAAAAGTTTTTCAATGAAAGACCTCGGTGAAGCTGCTTACATATTGGGCATCAAGATCTATAGAGATAGATCAAGACGCTTAATTGGACTTTCACAAAGCACATACCTTGATAAAATTTTGAAAAAGTTCAAAATGGATCAAGCAAAGAAAGGTTTGGCTGTATTGCAAGGTGTAAGATTGAGTAAGACTCAATGCCCGACCACAGCAGAAGATAGAGAGAAAATGAAAGATGTTCCCTATGCTTGACCATAGGCTCTATCATGTATGCAATGCTGTGTACTGCACTGACGTATGCTTAGCTATAAGCTTGGCAGGAAGGTACCAAAGTAATCCAGGAATGGATCATCGGACAGCGGTCAAGAACATCCTGAAATACGAAAAGGACTAAGGATATGTTTCTCATATATGGAGGTGACAAAGAGCTAGTCGTAAATGGTTACGTCGACGAAGCTTTGACAACGATCCGGACGATTCTAAATCGCAAACCGGATACGTGTTTTTATTAAACGGTGGAGCTGTCAGTTGGTGCAGTTCTAAACAAAGCGTCGTGGCGGGATCTACATGTGAAGCGGAGTACATAGCTGCTTCGGAAGCAACAAATGAAGGAGTCTGGATGAAAGAGTTCATTTCCGATCTAGGTGTCATACCTAGTGCATCGGGACCGATGAAGATCTTCTGTGACAATCTGGTGCAATTGCCTTGGCAAAGGAATCCAGATTTCACAAGAGGACCAAGCACATCAAGAGACGCTTCAATTCCATTCGGGACCAAGTCCAAGTGGGAGACATAGAGATTTGCAAAATACATACGGATCTGAATGTTGCGGACCCGTTGACTAAGCCTCTTCCACGAGCAAAACATGATCAGCACCAAGACTCCATGGGTGTTAGGATCATTACTCGTAATCTAGATTATTGACTCTAGTGCAAGTGGGAGACTGAAGGAAATATGCCCTAGAGGCAATAATAAAGTTATTATCTATTTCCTTATATCATGATGAATGTTTATTATTCATGCTAGAATTGTATTAACCGGAAACATAATACATGTGTGAATATATAGACAAACATTATGTCTCTAGTATGCCTCTACTTGACTAGCTTGTTAATCAAAGATGGTTATGTTTCCTAACCATGAACAAGGAGTTGTTATTTGATTAACAAGGTCACATCATTAGTAGAATGATCTGATTGACATGACCCATTCCGTTAGCTTAACACTTGATCGTTTAGTATGTTAATGCTTTCTTCATGACCTATACATGTTCCTATAACTATGAGATTATGCAACTCCGTTTCTGGAGGAACACTTTGGTACTACCAAACGTCACAACGTGAATCGGGTGATTATAAAGGAGTACTACAGGTGTCTCCAAAGGTACTTGTTGGGTTGGCGTATTTCGAGATTAGGTTTTGTCACTCCGATTGCTGGAGAGGTATCTCGAGGCCTTCTCGGTAATGCACATCACTTAAGCCTTGCAAGCATTACAACTAATAAGTTAGTTGTGAGATGATGTATTCTGAGCGAGTAAAGAGACTTACCGATAACGAGATTGAACTAGGTATTGGATACCGACGATCGAATCTCGGGTAAGTAACATACCGATGACAAAGGGAACAACGTATGTCGTTATGCGGTTTGACCGATAAAGATCTTCGTAGAATATGTAGGAACCAATATGGGCATCCAGTTCCGCTATTGGTTATTGACCGAGAATGGTTCTAGGTCATGTCTACATAGTTCTCGAACCCGTAGGGTCCGCACGCTTAACGCTTCGATGACAGTTCATAATGAGTTTATAAGTATTGATGCACCGAAGTTTGTTCGAGTCCCGGATGTGATCACGGACATGACGAGGAGTCTCGAAATGGTCGAGACATAAAAATTGATATATTGGAAGCCTATGTTTGGACTTGGAAGGGTTCCGAGTGAAATCGAATTCTGAGTACCGGGAGGTTACCGGAACCCCCGGGAACTACATGGGCCATAGTGGGCCTTAGTGGAAAGGAGAGGGCCAGCCCTGGGTGGTGGCCCCCTTCCCCTAGTCCTATTAGGACTAGGAAAGGTGGGCCGCCCCCTCTCTCTTTCCCCTCAGGAATCCTAATCCAACTAGGATTGGAGGGAGTCCTACTCCCGAGGAGTAGGACTCCTTGCGCCTCCCCCTTGGGCCGCCACCTCCCCTTGGCTCCTTTATATCTGAGGCAGGGGGGCACCCCAGACACACAAGTTGATCTACGGATCGTTCCTTAGCCGTGTCTGCGGTGCCCCTCCACCATATTCCACTTCGGTCATATCGTCGTAGAGCTTAGGCGAAGCCTGCGCGGAGAAGTCATATCGTCGCGGAGCTTAGGCGAAGCCTGCGTCAGTGGAGCATCAACATCGTCCTGCGCCGTCGTCTTGTGGAACTCATCCCGACACTTTGCTTTGGATCGAGTCCGGGGATCGTCATCGAGCTGAGCGTGTGCAGAACTCGGAGGTGCCGTGACGTTCGGTACTTGGATCGGTCGGATCGTGAAGACGTACGACTACATCAACCGCGTTGTTATAACGCTTCCGCTTACGGTCTACGAGGGTACGTGGACGGACACTCTCCCCTCTCGTTGCTATGCCATCACCATGGTCTTGCGTGATCGTAGGAAATTTTTTGAAATTACTACGTTCCCCAACAGTCGGATGTGTAGACATGCAATTGCAATCACGGGTCACAC
Organism: Aegilops bicornis; assembly: GCA_021605145.1. Taxonomy (NCBI): domain Eukaryota; kingdom Viridiplantae; phylum Streptophyta; class Magnoliopsida; order Poales; family Poaceae; genus Aegilops; species Aegilops bicornis. Next base: position 273,241,847 of record CM038675.1, on the reverse strand, counting down.
TCGCAGTTGCATGCCTAGTATCAGACATGCAATTGCCTCCCCTTCCGCGACAAAAACAAAGGTTAGTTGCAGTCGGGTGGGTAGACATGCAGTTGCAGCTGGATGTGACAATTGAAGTCACATGTCTAACATACAAATGCAACTGCCCCGTCTCCCGCCTCCATTTGACAAAACAAACTCCAGTTACATTCGTGTTAGGAGACATATAGTTGCAATTGATGGGCTACACTTGCAGTTGCATGCCTAGTGTAAAACATGCAATTGCCACCCTCTCCTGCCCCCATCAATAAAAAAAGTCAATATTGTGTTTGTGTTAGGGGGACATGTAGTTGTAGTCGAGGGCTACACTTGCAGTTGCATGCCTAGTGTCAGACATGCTACTGCCCCCTCTCCTATCTCCATCTGACAAAACAAAGGTTAGTTGCAGGCATGATGGAAGACATGCAATTACAGTCAGGGGCGACACTTGCAGTTGCATGCCAAGTGTATGCATGCAACTGTCGCCGCCGCTCTCCCACTGTCCTCCGACAAAACAAAGTTCAGTTGTGGTCGTGATGGAAGATATGCAACTGCAGTTGGGGCGCGACACTTGCAGTTGCATGCATAATGTACACATGCAATTGCCCCCTTCTCCCACTGCCCTCCAACAAAACAAAGTTTAGTTGATGTCGTGATGGAAGATATGCAATTGCAGTCGGGGCACGACACTTGCAGTTGCATGCATAATGTACACATGCAATTGCCCCTCCCTCTCCCACCGCCCTCCAATAAAACAAAGTTCAGTTGTAGTCGTGCTGGAAGACATGCAGTTACAACCGGGGCTGACACTTGCAGTTGGATGCCTAGTGTACACATGCAACTTCAGTTGTGGTCAGGATGCTACACTTGCAGTTGCATACCTAGTGTACACATGCAACTGCTCCCCCTTTCCCGTCGCCCACAGACAAAACAAAGCCCAGTTCCAGTTGGAGGTGACTCATGCAGTTGCATGGCTATTGGAAGACATGCAACTACCCCTCTCTCAAAAAAACCACTAAGTTGAAGTCACCTTCAAGACATGCAGTTGCATTCGAGAGAGACATTTGCAGTTTGTGCCTAGTGGCAGACATGCAAGGCCCCTTCCACACACACAAAAATAGCAAGACATGCAGTTGCAGTTGGTGACGACACTTGCAGTTGCACACCTAGTGGCAGACATGCAACTCCCCACTCCCAGTTACCCAACAAAACAACAGAAATTATAGTCGAAGCGGATACTCGCAGTTCCGCACCTAGTGATAGACATGCAACTTCCCCCTTGACAAAAACACCAGTAGGCACTAGGTTTCAGTCATGCCGGGTAGATATCACATCCCCCCCCCCCCCCCCACCTCGCCTTGACCCTTTGGCTCTGAGACAAACCACGTCTAGAGGAAGAGAGGAAAAAGGTGGAGGAGTACCATGATACACTACTTCCACACTTCTTCCGCACTTAAAACTTGGTTAGCAATGCTTTAGTCAACAAGAACAATTACAATTATAACTTTAAAAGAAATAAAAATAGGAAGAATAAAATGATGCAGCAGACAAACAAAAATGAAAATGCATTATTATTGAAACAAAAGGGTAATGCATAATAAATAAAAGTAAAAATATAGTATTGATTTCCTAAAAAAAGAGGGAAAATAAAACAAATGGCAGAAACTAAACACCAGGAAAAAAACATTAAAATAAAAATAGAAATGTAAGACAAGAAAAACAAAAAACAAAACAAAACAAAAATACCAATTTCAAATGCTTCAGTAAAAACTGACCGCTCATATAAGAGCAAAAGGCATGTGTGCATCCCTCGCAACTACAGGGCCACAATAGAAAAGAATGACAAAAGAGCATAGGCCAGGCCTAGCGTATTGATCACTTGCGCACAGAAAAAAGGCTATCGTCCATTGTGTACGGCACGTCCGCGCGTCAACATCAACAAACAGGAAAAATGATACACTGCACGAATCTTTGCGTCAAGATCTCATGACTACCGAACGAAGAAGACTTGACCAATCCTCCATCGATTGAGAATTAGCAAATGCCGAAAAAGGAAGCTAGCAAGAATCACACTGTTAGAAAGGAAAAGAAGTTCTAAAAGATAAAAGGCAAACAAAAAAATAGAAAAGAAACAACAAAAAATGTGAAAATAAAATTCAACTTTTTTAGCAATAAAAAAACAGCTCGTGCCATATGGAACAAAAATGGAAAGAAACAAAAAAAAAGAAAAAAAACCCACAAGCCGAACACAGGTTTAAAAAGTGAGATTCACTAGACAAGAAAAAAAGAAGTAGAGACCAACGCGTACTTTTTTTGAGAGAGAGAAGACCAACACGCACCTAAGCCCCAGAGTGAAGAAAAAGAAAGAAAGAACAAGCCCAGGTAGAAACGGCAATACGGGTGCCAGCGACCTGTACTTGAATATATACATACAAAAGACAAAAGTTCCAGCGGGAATCTTAGGACAAAATCTGACGATGGAAGATTCGACTGAGACTTCGTTAAAAATAAGTCGACTGAGTTTTAGTGCCTCCGAAAAAAGAATATAGTCTCTCTCTTCGTTTTATACTAGAACTGTAAGGAATATAGTCGTCTCGCTGGGAATTTATGCCTCCTTTGATTTGGAGGAATTTCATAGAAATTTTAAAGGATAGGATTTTTATAGATTTTTTTTCTTTAGAGCCCTTTGGTTCATAGGAATGGATTCTTATTCATACATAGGATTGGTTTTTATCCTCCACATTTCATAGGAAAATAAAAATAAACCTCTCAATGGAAAAATTTCTTTGGTGTCAACCAAATGACATCTCGTTTTCTATTCCTACTCATAGAATTTAAGATACATGTCATCTCATTTCCTATAAAATTCATATTCCTATCATAATCCTATCCTATAAACCAAAAGAGGCCTTATAGAACCGAAAGAGGCCTTAAAATCTGTAAAAAATTGCTGATGACGCGGTGGCCCAAAGCTGAACGTGCTTGGCCCAAAGCATTGGCGATCGATCCCTCATTTCCTCTTCGACCCGGACCAACTCCGTCGCCGTCGCCGTTGGGCGTCGGGATCCAGAAGGGGGATGGCGCGAGGAATGGACACCGAGCGCACCATGGCGGAGCAGGTGAAGGAGTATCAGGCGCGATCCAGGCACTCCTGGGCCGCCGCATCCTTCTTCTCCTCCACCTCCACGGCCGGCTCCTCGTGGTAAGCAAGCGCCAACCCTAAGCCATTCCGTTTCTTCTCACAAGCCTGAGTATTATGTTTCGATATTACCAAGTTGAGGATGAATTAAGTGACCATACAGAGGAAATCTGCCATTATCCTGTTAGCTAGGTAAGGTTAACAAATGGAGTAACAGCCATAGTTCTGCATCTTGTTGTAGCTAATGTTGTATTGTTACCTGCCCAATTGCTTCTGTTCGTAAGCTACAAACTAAACAAGATGGCAGTTTCACTTTTCATTGACTGCTGTATAAATGAACCAAGCAAAATGATCATTGTAAACTAAATCTCAAGGGGGACACCTCATGTAAACATGCCCTGATTGCTGATGTTTAGTGCGAAATCACTATGTCACGGTTGTTTCTTAACAATGAAAGCAAAATAACCAACGGGCATGCCAACTTGTTCTATATTTACAAGTTTCTTTTGAAATACAACAACATGAATATTCAGGATTGTTATAAGTTCTTTTCTTAGGAAGAGATTATTTTCATGTCTCTCCTTATTTGCCCTACAGTTAAATTATTGCTTGCATCCTGACTTCCACAACAATTTTATGTTGGTTGCTGCAGGGTTGAGGTGTTACTCATGATATGGAAACTTGCTTTGTATGCTCTACTAGTGTTTGCATGTATTGCCTTTTATTTCAAGTTTATAGGAATAGCTTTATCATTTACATGTATTTCTGCACTTCTTTATTTGTGCATGAGATTAACCAAGGAAGAAAGGAAGCACAAGAAAAGTAAGCAAAGAATGCTTCTTCCATTGTCAATGTAAAATATGTCTGTAAATTTCGCTGTAATTTACATGTAAAGTGCTCTCAGTTTAATACTAACGTATTTACACTCTCGACGTCTTTCATATACCATTTTCTCTTCAGTTAGTTGTATCAATTGGCCCGCAATAAATTGTCTGATGTTTAGTGTTTAGGATATACAGTCGCGGATACCAATATTCAGATATTAACTGGTTTATCGTTACTTGAACTCATCTTGGGTCGCCCACTTGTTGAAGTTGGATACTAATTTGATCTGAATCAACTGTTTAGCCAGTCAGCTACTATGTACTTATTGAAATCCAATGCTGACTGGATCACTTATATTTGGTCGGATTTTCAGTAGTGTTCTAATTTATTGTTCACTGGCCTGACCGAATATAGGCAAAAGATTTGAATGGTGTATTCCTGAGTTGATTGTGATTCATAGACTTGTTTGGCATCCTTACTGATGCCGAGTTAACTGACACATATTGATATATAATATTTTGCTTTTAAACGTTTCAGTTTCTTAATTGATAATTTGATTATCCTTCAAAATTTGCGATGTTTCTAGAATGAAAAATTCCAACCAAATGTAGTTGAGGTGAACCGCTGAACGAAATAATAGGCGCACATGCATTATACTGAGCTCTATGGCGAAGGTTATGAGTCATTTTTGTATGCTCTTTGTATTTCACTCTATTTTGTGTATATGAATTGGTACTTATTAGTTTCTTTTTTGACATCAATTGTTACTTATTAGTTAATCGAACAGTTTGTCACGTATAAGAAACGTAGGCCAGCATTCAGTAATAGCTGTTTTGTGGTTTCATTAAGATGCGGACCGTCTAGCGATGAGGGCCTACGTTTCATGCTGTTCGTTCTGTTGTGATCAGGTCCTCGAGTCGGCTGCCCGTCTCATGCTGACCTGCCCATTGGCCTGGGAAGTTTGGCTCTGCTTTCATCTAACTGATCCAAGAGCTGCTGGTGCTGGCACAACGTCGATGACAATCAAGGGCTGGTGGAGAAGGAGCTGGGCCCTGCCCTACGCAAGCAACCAGATTTTCGCACGCAGATGACCATGGCTGGGTACGTGGCCCGGGACCTTTGAGAGGAAGAGGTGCTCTCCTGAAACCGTGGCTGCTATGGCCAGAGACGAGATTAGGTCGTTCACGGAGGCTACCACTTAGGTTTTTCTAGTCCTGAGAGTGTGCTGTTGTGGGTGTTTGAAACTCTGTATGATACCTGGGAACCTCAGTCCGTTTTCCCTCTTCTAATATGGAAAGGCAGAACTACTGCCATTGCCCCTGAAAAATAAGAGTGTAGTTTATTTGGAAGCATTGCTTGAGCTCCATCGTTATGGCGCACGACATATACATATACCTCACTGTTACGCCTTGTTTGGGATGGGATTGGTAGGCGTTACACAACCTTCAGGGAGGACGTTGTATGCTGAGAATGGACAGTTTTTTGTTCCATGACTAAAATCAGGAGCATATGGTCCAATATCCCTCACGTTACAGAAGAAAATGCAGAATTCACAATGCAAAAATATGGTGTGGAACTATCGTGAGTGAAAAGAACCAATCAAATTTCATGGGCAAGCATCTGACCAATCAAACTTCAGATCATCAGGTATGAAGCATATTCATTGAATTCTTTTCCTTTTTCCTCCAGCGTACACGTTATACAACCAAACGGTCTCAGTTCACCAGTTGTTGGTGCGGTAGCCTTCCTCAACAGGGGAATGGCAGTTTGGAAATGAGTATTACACACCGGTCGTTGGCACAATGGCCAGGTAACGTTCTACCGAATCACTGGTGACCACCCAGGAAGCAACACAAAGTGCATACAGAAAGGCGTTTCAGCAGTTCTAATTATTGTAATTTTTTCTTTTCACTTTTCAAGAATACTCGCGGCATAACTTCTTTTCCATTGTTTCACTGGTCACTAGTGCTACAAGGTCATCCAAGTGTCCGGCAGCGAGCTTCGAATTTTCTGCATTAACGAGCAGTGCTGAAGTTAGGCACAAATGGTTATGTAAGAGTTTATACATGAGACAGGAATGATAGCGTTTTCAGCACAAAAGGATTGCCTTTGTATGTTTGGCGACAAAGCAACCACCAATGAGTTGGAGATAAAGCAGCAGTTTTCCAAGATGCCTCGATTTAAACTGATGTCTTCGGAATACTGCAAATATTTGGTAGACAGCGAAATCTCAGAATGATTGATGCCTGAATGCAAATTTTCCAGTTCACTTTATCAACTGGTTAAAAGAGTAGTTTGGTAGGAATAAAACAACAAAAAATAAGAGAAGAACGGATGCAGTGCTGTTAGTGAATGTCAGGGGTCGTGACAGAAGTTGGATAAAATTAATTCAGCCAGTGGAAATACGAACATAACTACAAGCGCTGAAGTTGATCGGTGGAAGCTTGGAAAAAGTGCTAGGCATAAGCAAGGCGGTTGACCTTCGCCTAGCGCCTAGGTGGTGCTTAAGCGCCTATACCTTACGCAGACGTACAATTTTGACTCCCATGTTGTATTTGTGATATTATATGTGTATCGATTTGGAGCATATAAGTGAGTAAACTACCAGCTATTGCAATTGGAAGATGGCCAATTTGGTCAGTATGACATGATTTTTCACTTGAGTGAACAATTTCTTACTTGCCATGGCTAGAGTTTCGCTTATGCCCTAGGCAAGGCGTTTGGTCATAGCCTAGCGCCTAAGCGTGCCTAAGCAACACCTAGGCGTTGCCTTTTCCAACAGTGGAACAGCAGCATGACTATCTCCCACAACAGCAAATAAATGACATTAACGATAGAAAATGGGCATTACTTGCACGTGACTTCACCAAAATAGTATAATTGAGTTGGTTGCATGCCCCCCAGAAGAACTTACATTCAATATATATGCAGCCGCAGGTCCCTAAAGATGCAACCGGCCGAGGAAGTCTGACAACCTAGAATGTGACAGCAATACAGGAGAAAAGTAAGGAAAAGTAAAATATGCAGACTGCATAAAACAGATAGAGAACACACACCTAATGTTCTTAGCAATAAGTGTACTTCCATCATCACAATCAAGATGTCGCAATCTGACTTCTTCCAAGCGGCCATCTCTGTAAGCATGCTGCAAAACATAAACGATACAAGATTGAGTCAAAAATAGAAGACAAATAAGAGGAAAGACTGATCAATTAACATTGCAAGCTACAACAATCATATCCACAGTTTCTACACTAAATGAAGCTATCTAGGAAAATAATCGGCAAGGAATCAAATATCATATCCCCTACAACACATGCAAACTTGAACATAACATAAACTCCAACCTTGGTCTACACATTCCAATCTTTATCCACCAAATAACTAACAAGGACTATTAAGCGGTGGTAACTGAGGAGTGCATAACTGATGATAATACTAGAGAGGACACAAAAGACTCTTGGAATCAAAACAAAGTAAATTGGGCTGTTTCCAGTAGACCAACAGACGGAGGAGAAGGTTATTATTAGCTACCAGTGTTCCGAATAAACGAGTTACTGCCAACAGCGATGGGATGGAGCTGGCCTGGTAGTGAACTCAAAACTATATGGATAGGGCAGGCAGATGTGTATTCACATGTTTATAGAATGTAAGAAGTATGTCACCTTGTAGAAACAGCTTGTCCCGAAGGGGCAAGTGCCCGTTCCGAAATCGAAGTACTTGCAATCTATTGACCTGCAATGGTATACTTGTAGGTCAGACAGTAGAATGATAATCAAGTACTAAGGAGCATAGTATGTTCATGTTAAATCACTTCCATGAAACATATCGGCTTGAATATTCAAAAGAAAAGGAAATAAGAACATGTGAGGCAAGATAACTAGAAGTGCCATTTGTAGTAAATTGATACGGCTCATTCATCTAAGTAAGGATGAGTTCAATGACTGAAATATTTGTAGCATTCTAGTTTTACTTATATAAGCTGGGGCACAAGACCACAAAACAGGACAAGCCTATCTTACTTGAGCTTTGCTTTGTAGTTTTCAGTGATCTCCAACTTTTCCTCTTTCGAGAAGTACCAAAGAACACTTGGAATGACATAGTACGAAAGTTTGCGGCATATTGGGCAAGCTCTCAGTGCTGAGTTCACATCCATACCAGATGTAGGAGAGTTGCCACGCCAATTTCTTATGCATGAAATACAGAAGGGATGATCACATTCAGATAATAGTCCAAATTTCCTTTCAGCAGCAGTAGGCTTTGAGAGCACACGGTCCAAGCAGACACTGCATTCTATTTCTTGGCTACGTTTCAAAGCCTCAAGACGCTTGTGGTTCTTTTCACATAGCTTGATATGCTCCTGCCTCTCATCAGGACGATAAGGATGCAAGCACATTTTCCCACAGAACGCACAAATCCCCATGCATGTGAGGGCACTCTTCCCCATACGGGCAGTTACCACCAGCAGCAAAAGAACAAATTGGCATATCAGCAAGTTTCATGGAAGTTTGGTTTTGCGCAGTTTGAATGGATGACCAGCCAATCCCATCCTCTGATACACTGTCAAGTTGGACCTCATTCCTCCATGCAGGCTTACTTTCAGAAACTGCCAGCTTATCCATAGATATCTGTTGCCGTTGGTTGCTTGAATTTGTTTGGTGTCCCAAGTGAAGAGGACGTCCAGAACTTAAAAGTTGTGGAGACGTAGATGCAACATGTGTCGCAGTACTTGATGATGGTGGTGGGCGAACTGGGGAATTACGTGTTGCGGTACTTGATGATGGTAGTGGAGGCACTGGGTTGTTACGAGAAACCTTGACATGGTCATATCTGCAACGGTTACCATAAGAGCATGAGCCTCTCTGGTAAAACGTGCAAACCTGCACAAACAAGCATCATAGTAAGGAACGCTACAAGATATGCATTGTGAAGTCTGGCAACAAAACTAGATCCGCATCCATAGTTTTTAACACATTACATTATTTGCTTGGTCACTCCAGTCGTGGGAGAACTCACAATACTCTCCTTTCAAGCAAGCACCATGCATGAAGAACTTGCAAAGAACCCTGAAGGAGATCAGTCAGAACAAAAAGACATGTAAGCTAACTATCAAATTGTTAGTTCCATCTCAGGAAGGAAACAATCTGACAGTAGAAAAAAAATGGAATTTCGGGAGCTATCTCCTGCCCAATATTGCTTCTCTAAGCAAAATGTAAACTGGTGGTAAAGAATGCTGCAGCAGTTAATGCTTAGATAGATAACTTAGTTAAGAATTTGAAGTTATGTCTCACGAGAGAGGCTAAGGTTAGGTTAAATCTTTGTTTCCCCTTTTTTCAGACTTCATATAGTTTTTACCTTTCTGTTAACAGCAGTAAGTATTTGCTATACAGGACAAGAGAACAGGGTTCCAGGAGAATACTCCTTACAAGTTAAATAGAGAGCGTAATAAGAATGTAGTTCATGAAGAAATTTGCAACTAAGGAGCATAGGCCCTAGCTATGCAAACACATACTCCCTCAATTCCATATTAGTTGTCGCTCAAACAGATGTATCTAGCACTGAAATACGTCTAGATACATTCGTTTCAGCGACAACTAATATGGAACAGAGGGAGTACTTATCGCTCTACCTAAGTTCCTTCTGCTCCAAATTTGTACGCTCGTTGCTTCCAGCATACTTACAAAAAGGATGTCACTATTATTAATCAAAGACATCGTCACCATTGATTTTGAAGAACTTCCCACTACATTTCCCGCGTCAACATCAGTATTCACCCACCACTAAGTATGCACAACATACTAACAACAAGGTTAATTGAACTTTCAGTCACAAACCCACAAAAAATGATTTGTTAAATCCTCGGAAGTCGTCCCCAAGAATAATCTTGTGATTGTAGAACCAAGAAGTAACATATACACCACCATCGAATCGAACTGAAATCAGTTCTTCCAATTCAATCTACACAGATAACAGTATATATAACCATCCAAAAACATTTTTCCCAATGGGTACCATCTGAAACCCTAAATCGTGCAGAATCGTAATACTATCAGCTGCTAACAAACAAGAAGTAACTGGAGTCTAGATAGGCTTTCCCACCACACCCACAGACAACGAAAATTAGATATACTAAGCACCAACCCCACAAAGGCTGGACAGATCACAGATTCATAACCCAAAGTGGCACGACAAAGACAAAGAACACTACAGATGGAGGATGTGAACATGGTAACGCAACGAAAGGAATGGAGGCACACCCGAAGCTCCGGAGGGTTGAAATCTTGCATCGTGTCAGAGCGCATCACATTACATCAGCTAACTTACTCCCGTGGGCGCCTCTACCGCGTAGGAACATCTCGGCGCCCAGCTCAACTCCCGATTCTAAGCACGAAACACATGTCCTCACCTCCGGCTACCCCCAATCCTAAGCCCCAGGCAAAATTCTCGAAACGAAGACCCAGGCAAGCTCGACGCAGCTCAATCCATCCAGAGCTCAGCGGCACCCCTGCGGAAGCCACCACGCGACACCGCCGCACGCGAATCCCTACCGCTACCCAATCCGCGCTTAGAACCGCGCGAGGCAGGGCGCGCGCACAATCCAATCAGGGGAACCGCGTTACCTCTTGGTGGACATGGCCGGGCCGAGCGGATGAGCCCCGAATCCGGGCACGCGGGCGCGGGGTACGCCTTCGCCGCCGCGGCCGCCGTCGCCGTCGCGTCTCGTCGCCTAGGGCTTGCTTGGGTGGGTCGCGCCTCGGCCTCGGCCTCCTGTCTGTCTGTCTCGCTCGCGCCGTCTCGTCCCGTCGTCTCGCTTTTTTTGGGGAGGAGGGAGCTCTGCCTTTCTGCGGGGTATCGTACCGGGGAATTCCTAAAAACGGGAGGCGGGGGAAATGACGGGTCAGGCCCCGGGGGTGGGCGTGGAGGTGTGCCGCGAGGCCTGGGCATGGGCGTCATTTGCCCGACCGCGTCCGGAGACCGCTCGGCGATGCGGCCGGCTGCACACGCTGGCTGAAGTGAACCGGGGGCTGTGCTGTGGGCAGGTCCGAGTGGAGTGGGCAGGAAAGGAAGGGTTCAATGGTGTTATATCAGATTATGTTTTGTACTCCTATATTGTTTTTGAAAATACCGAGTGCGGTGTAGATCCACAATTGTTTCTAGACAAAGACAAAAGATCTGCCTCATATATATTGATTACAAGGGAGATTATGATGATGAACATCTAGGCCGGCTTCTTCCCGTGGAACTCCAGACCCAATTGGGTGTGACACAGCTTTGCCCCCTCCGTCCCTTCTGTCCTTGTGATGGCAGGAGAGAAGAGGAACGAAGCCCGCGATTGCCCGGTCTACCTTTCGCCGAGCTTATACGAAGAACTCCACCAGATCGGCTTTCGGCAGCCGCCATACTCTAGGGGAGCGGATGGGAGAGGGAGCAGGCAACCTCCAGACGCCACTCAAGAGCGTCAGAGTGAAGCTACGCCGCAACATAGCGAGAGACGCCCTGTGGATAGACTCCAACCTAGACCTAATCCTAGACCTCCTAATTAGTGGCGAGACCAGCAGAAAAAGCCCGGGGTACGCCTTCGTCGTGTCGCGTCTCATCGCCTAGGGCTTGCGTGTCGGCCTCCTCTCTGTCTATCTCGCGTGCGCCGTCTCGTCTCGTCGTCTCGCTTTTTTGGGGGAGGAGGGAGCTCTGCCTTTCTGCAGGGTATCGTACCGGGGAATGATTCCTAAAAATGGGAGGCATGGGAAATGACGGATCAAGCCCTGAGGGTGGATGCGGAGGTGCGCCGTGAGACCCGGGCATGGGCGTCATTTGGCCGACCGCGTCCGGAGACCGCTCGGCGATGCGGATGGCTGCACACACTGAAGTGAGACAAGGTGTGCTGTGGGCGGGAGTGGGTGTGAGTGTGATGAACTGACGACCAACCAGTGGGAAGGAAAGGAAGGGTTCGATGGTGTTATTTTAGATTGTGTTTTGAGTTGTTTTTGAAAATACCTAGTGCGTTGTAGATCCACATTTTTCAAGGTCGATGGAACGAGGAGAACATGAAGATGAACCTCTAGGCCTGCTTCTTCTTCCGGTGGAACTTCGGACCCAATTGGGCGTGACGCAACTTTGCCCCTTCCATCCCTTCCTCGTGATGGCAAGGGAGAGAGGAATGAGGCTCGCGGCTGCCCGATCCAGCCTTTCACCAAGCGTATTCAGAGAACACCAGACCCGCCTTTGGCATTCGCCATCCTCCATGAAGAGCAACCGGAAGAGGGAGCTGGCAACCTCCAGACGTCGCTGGAGAGCGTTGAATTGAAGCTCTGACGCGACATAGCGAGAGGCGCTTCGTGGATAGACTCCAAACTAGATCTAATCCTAAACCTACTATATACAACAGCAAGCTGACCTCCTAATCAGTGGCGGCGCTAGCAGAAAAAACCCTATAGGGTCACTAATAAGTCGTGGGTCAATCTTCATAAGTTGTAAGAACTTGTCATAAATTTTAGAAAACCAAAGGGGTGTTTATAGAAAAGTTGTGGGATATGTGGGGGTCAGCTAACCAACCTCATAGACTACGCGCGGCTTGGCCACCGCTTCTAATCCAAAGCCGTTAGAAAAGAGAAGGAGAGGAGTGAAAGCGTCCCTCGCAACTCTCAAATCTAAACTGGAAAGGAGGGAGAAAGTGAAAGGTGAAAGTTTGTTGTGGAGTTTTTAGATTGATAGAACCGCCATGAGCATATGACATTAATATCTTTTCCATCGAAAATTTAAGATCTTCTTCCGGTGTCTCAACGTGCTTTCTCCTTTGCTATTAATGAAGATGTATTGGCCAAGGATTTCTAGGGGGTCATGACACTCAGAGAGGCGTTTCATCTTCCAGACGTCACTAGAGAGCATCGAAATGAAGCTCTGCCGTGGGATAGCGAGAGACGCCCCATGGATAGACTCCAAACTAGATCTAATCCTAAACCTACTATATACAACAACAAGTGGGCCTCCTAATCAGTGGCGTCGTGAGAAAAAACCCTAGGGGGTTAATAAGTTGTGGGTCAATCTTCTTAAGTTGTAAGGACTTGTCGTAAATTTTAGAAAACTAAAGGGGTGTTTATAGAAAAGATGTGGGGTATGTGGGGTCAGCTGACCTAATAGACTACGCGCAGCTTGGCCACTGCTTGTAATCCAAAGCCGTTAGAGAAGAGAAGGAGAGGAGTATAAGCGTCCCTCACAACTCTCAAATTGAAACAGGAAAGGAGAGAGAAAGTGAAGGGGAAAGTTAGTTGTAAAGTTTTTAGATTGATAAAACCGCTATGAGCATATGACATTAATATCTTCTCCATCGAATATTTAAGATCTTCTTCGATTGTATCAACGCGCTTTCTCCTTTGCCATTAATGAAGATGTATTGGTCAAGGATTTCTTGGGGGTCATAACACTCGAGAGGCGTTTCATCTTCCCCTGTCCATGCAAGTCCATGATGAGGTATGTAGCCTGCAGTAGAGGACTACTCAAGTTGGGCCTCAGGATGCCATGCATGACGTTTGGCACTATGTTTGGGGATCAAGGGAATTTAAATCCAGTCATTACTACACGTTCTACTTCAAAGATGTCCAAGCTCACAAGGCGTACATGTGGATTTTGAAATCTAAATCATAGTTATCAGTAGGCTACTGCTCTCCGGTAGACTCAATACCTGCAACATGCTTAAAATAAATCACTATTAAATGCATGCTTTGTGGTATGCACATTGAAAAACAGTTGAACACATGATCTTAATTTGAATGCCAATTTAGTCAATCATGCTGGGCTCGCATGGGTATTCACTTTAACTACTCAACTTTTAGTTTTCAAATGGTAACCGAGGCTAAGAATGGTTAGGGCAGGCCCATGTCCATGGAAATTTCCCTGGTGGCCTCATGGAGTTTGTGGAAAGAGGAATAATAATCATTTCAGGGGGATATCACCCACCATCACATCCTTGTTGACAAGATTTAAAGAGGATTTTTCTCTTCTTTCCATAGAGCCATGGAGACCCACAGTCCTTTCATTTCTACCTTTGTAGCCTCCCTTCCATAATCATTTTTAGTTGTGCTTAGTGCTTTGATATTTCCTTTCCCTACCCAAACTAGTAAGGGTCCCTTGTAAATGTGTATATTTGTATCTTAATAATTTGGAATGAGAAATGCAGTAGGAGCCTCTCCTACTGTTTTATGGTAAAAATCAGTCTTGGGAGATAAAATTCACTCTTTGATCTCTAGTGGACTGGATAATTACTTAATTCAACATATATGAGCATCACTTTTCCATATGAACTACTAAATGTTTATGATACTTTTTATGTACATATGGGCAAATTTTCATCTATAGTGAGATGAATTTATATTACGATACCTTGGGCCCGGCTCCTCCTTCCCTTCCACTCCGCTACCTTCGATCTACATTCTCCGCTGCAATTTTCTTCGTTTGGTGGAGGAGGAGTTCTCCGTTGGGGTTGATTCTTGTCGGCTTCGTCAACCTTCGTCAGAGCTACCGTAGTCCATCACCGGGATGGGAAGGACAGAGGAAACCGACAAGTCTGCTGTAGGAGCCTCCTCCCATGGTGAGCTGTGCCTCCTTGGTTGTTTCTAGGTTAAATTTTTATCTGGTTCATATGAAATCTTAGGACGCACTCCCTATGCAGTATCTAGTCCTAAGTTCCTTGTAGCAACTAGGTTACCATGTTTCCAAATGTGTGCATGGTCAAATTTTGCGCAGGAAAAAATCGGCCTCTTTTCCTCAGCTGGAGATTGAAAATCTCCTGGCGGAACTGTCCAGGGCTGAAGCAAAGGGAATTTTTTCTTATGCTCTATGACCATATCTTTTCGACTTTCATATAAATGCATGCCCACTTATTATGCTTCGTATTCTCTCACGTATATCTGTCGTCAAGCTTCCACCGATTCCGAGGATTCCCTTTGCCTATCCTAGCGGTTCACTAGAGGTGATCCAGGTGTTGGTGGCAGTGGGGCTGCAAGAAACAAGATTGAGTAAGAGCTTGAAGAAGAGAAATACATCATTCCTCCTGAGCCTACTAGTCGTGCCAAGAGAGCCACCGTGTCCAACTGAGGAAACAAGAAGTTTTCCAAGAAGACTGATAATAGGCCTCATGGGCAGTTAAAGATGATTTCACAACAATATGATCGTGTGATCTCTATGGATAAGCCCCACAAGCGAGGCAAATATAGGGTTGTTTAACTATTTCCCCATGCCCGAGGCACCACAACTTAGCGGCTACACCAGTTAGTACCTTGCTGCAACTGATGTCATGGACCCCCACCCCCCCCCCCCCCCACCCCGCGCCCCCTTTACATTTTGGGTCAACATGATATCTTTTAGACTGTGTGTTTGTCTCTCAAGAAAGAAAATTTTATGACCTCAACGTGTCATTAATGGCCTCCAGTCTAGGGTTTTAGGCCTTCCACTATGTGTTAGGTGCCAAAACTTTGAAAAGTTTGCCACCTACACATCGATGCTAGATACAAAATATTTAGCACCGCCCACACAATGTTGAGAATTAGGCATCGATTGAAATTTGAACCCACATATATAAAATAGTATAGACCAAACCAAGACACCCCACTGCCGGCGTCTCTCCTTCCTGGCTCACTGCACTCCTTCCTGGCCCACTACAGTACAACACGCTTACTTTATTTACTCAAAGGATTTGGCTTCGGAGCATGTAGGTGCTCCGGTGCTCAGGAATTTTTATTTGGCATCGGCTTGGCAACGTAGGGCATCGGTGCCCAATGTCCAAAAAGCAAATTTGACACCACTTTTAGTCTACATAGTGGAAGGCCTTAGAAATCCGAAGCCGTCTGAGATACACTTGGTCAACTCTCCTTCCGCAAATGTGATCGTGCGTCTAGTAGTAATCATGTGGTGCGTCTAGTAGTGGTAATCACGTGATCTATAGCTTCAGCATATTCTCGTGCGCACGCAGTACAGTTATTTATTTATTTAGGCTACTGTAGCTTACCGCATTTCCATTTCGGTGCTGCTTAATGTCGCTAAACAGTGTCAGCAAATTCAGATGCATGTAATTAACCATCGGACCGCTAGAACTTTCAGCTTCCACTTGTTCTTGCGTCTGTTCCAGGCTTCCAGCGGTATCTCAGCTCGTGCATTCCGCTAGCTCGTACCAGAATGAATTGATAATGATGCCAGGCAGCCAATGTGCTGTAGTACAACAACAATACAGGTTACAATTCCAAAACCTGATCAGCTGTCGAATCAACAACGTTGATCGGGGCATATGACCCATGGAATGAACCCCTGCTTCACCACCTACAAATCTAACAACATAGGATCAGCCTATACATTGCTACATCACTATCCAGTGATCCAATCTATACTAACGAATATATACACTACAAGGCAGGATACAACAGTGTACGTGTATCCAACATATGAGGTTCAGTTCTGGTTATCAGTGAGAAACCATCTACGAAGCGGAACCCTTCGATTGCTGAATCTCCAACGCCTGCTCCGCCACCATAATGCACGAGTCCATCTCCAAACTTGCGGTCTCGTTGTTCCCGGTGAGCGAAGGCGCTCTCGGTAAGGATAGCGCGTCAGCGGTGCATTGTATGTCGGGTTGGATCCCGACATGGTCGATTTCGTGTAGTGCCGGAGAGAGATACTTTGCAACCGTGATGAATAGAGCAGAGCCATCATCCAGCTCTGTCACACTCTGCACCAAGGTAAGGTTTGGTTCAGTTATACTCAGTAACATGACATACAATGCACCACAACCGTGATTTCTGGAATGAAGCATGACAAAATCCAAGCATTTAGATCTACACAGTAACATGAGTGCCTAGAGAAATCGTCCTTGCCTGTATTCTTCCTTTACCGAAGGTTTTGTGGCCTACCAGAATAGCACGGCCATTGTCATGCAATGCCCCAGCCAAAATTTCGCTTGCACTGGCACTTTCTTCGTTGACCTACATGTTGGCACACATGAACACAAGCGAGAGGCCACGCATAAAAAAACAGTTTCACGGACACTTATTTTATAAATGAATGTTAACAAAGAAACATTCGTGTGCTGCTGGTATTTGAGGAAAACAAATATTGCAGTATTAAAACAAAAATCATATGTAACTGTGCTCATTTGCAAATGAGGAAAAAAAACATTGCAATATTTAAACAATAAGCATATGTAACTGTGCTCATTTGCAAATGCAAATGCAAAAAAAAAAAACATATAAATTTTGGAGATTCAACCAATGTTAACTACCTGACTTGACCTAATGGTCAGGCCTATATTTCTGCTTCAAAAGTAGTCTCACTAAGTGAGAAGTAAGTACCCCTCCGTCCAAATATATACGGCCTCCTAGAATTTTGAGCCTAACTTTTGACTAACAAAATATGAGTTATATGCTGTAAAAAGTATACTATTGGATTCTTATTCGAAAGAGGTTTCCAATAGTATAAGTTTTATAACATACAACTCATATTTTATTAGTTAAATTTAAAATCGAAGTTAGCTCAAAACTTGAGGGGGCTCTCTATATTTGGACAGAGATAGTACCTTCTGTGAGGTATTATAAGTTTGTGGTTTTACTCTTTTTTCTTAGGAGAACTAAAACATCATGATTAAAAACTGAACTAGCAGTGAAGCAGCACCTATATTCTGCTTGCCCTTTATGAAAGCGGGAAAACATGATGGAAAAATGTGAATCTTATGAATAGTACTAAATTGTATGCATTTTCTACCCACGCGGATTAAAAAAGCAACAAAGACCACATAGTCAAATGTGCAGAGAGTTTTTCTCGAAAATAAATGTGCAGAGAGTGGGTACTCACAAGCACCACAAGAGGATCATGTGTTAAAGATTGGCCTTGGACCATATTTATTGCTTGCACATTGCCCTCACGGTCAACGGTGTTCACTAGAGTTTCATCTCCATCTAACCAAATTTGAGCCACATCAAGACCAGCTGTTACTAAACCACCCTGTTATAGGAAGTAACATTAATACATGATTTTCGCATCGAAATTATAATTTATAAAGACAGACTGTGATGAGAACAGACTGACTGGATTATTCCGCAGATCTAAAATATATGACTGGACACCTTGATCTTCCATCTTTTTAATGGCTCTTTCCATTTCAGCAGCAGCAGTCTGGGTTGAAAAATAAATAAAACATGAGTGAAGGATCTCAAATATCAATAATAATATTTGCAACTTTGGCAAATTCATTAGTATCAAAACAATCAAATCAATGTTAGATTGACAATAAAAATAGTCGAGGTTTTACAATATTACTCCCTCCGTTTCCTTTTACTCTTCATGTAAGATTTGTTTGAAGTCAAACTCCGTAAAGTTTGACCAACTTTATAGGAAAAAATATCAACATTCACAATACAAAATCATCATTAGATGCATCATGAAATTAATTTTCGTACTGTATAAGTTTAGTGAGTTTGGGTGTGTATAGATGATAGAAGAATAAAACATAACATGTGCATGCACATTGGCATGGAACAACCTATCGCTTGGATCCATTTTTCAGTATGACTGGCAGCTGGAATACTCAAAACAGCAGAAATGTCTTTGGTATGATAATGTCGCGTAGAAAGCAATGAAAGAGCTATATAGTTTTGTACTAAGAAGAAGTACAAAATGACAACTTTGCTTATCTATAAAAAGCTGCAAGTGCAAAAATATAACAAAGATTGGTACTTACCTGAGAAAATGCAGCTAACCTAACATACCCAGTCTTGCTCTCATGCCCATCACCCGATCTATGGGAGATAATTGCTGTTGATAGAGGTGAAAGATTGATAACCTCACGAGATAGCTGGACCTTTCAGAAATAAAATGTGCACTTGTAATTAGGAAAGTACAGTATCATATGCTTAATGAGGGATACTGAACACATCTTGGATTAAATTGAACAATGCAACACTTCTCATTTCCAGTAATAGGCTATGGATGCAACCAATGGGAGATGGTAGCACGGGATAAAAACAACCAGTTTGGATGGCGATCCAATAATAGGCTATGTGTGTAGGCATATTTTCCTATTTTTGCCGGTTGTGGCTTGTAATAATTTTTGGTACTACTTGATGTTGGAAACCGAGACTCTTAAATTTTAATAAAATATGGCTGTGTGCATCGTAATGATGCAGAGGCCGGGGGTGATCCTCCTTATCTTAAAAAAAACACTTTTCAAATCAAACAAATGGAAAATTTTAGCCATGAATGTTTGAAGAGGAAGTCCAGAAATATGTTTTCCTTCAAGGAGGATAAGAGAATCTAAATACATAGTGTTGATGTTATTATGTGTTATTTACTGCATTCGTCTTCAGGAAAGTTTTTATTACGTAATGAAAAGAAGTTAGGCATATACCTCTTTTTGCTTTATCCTACCACTCCTTTCATTTCCAGTACCCTGGGTATCAGTTAGAAAATACAGGAAGATGGAGAAAGTTAGGATAAGATGACAAAAGTGTGTAACTGAGAAGAAGAGTTAGGATTGAGAAATATTGCTTTTGAAATACAGATAGAAAAATACTAACAAGTAGTCTCAAGTTGAGGCTAAGGATAAGGGCATACATCCAATAGTTTTACTTCCACAGTCGTTCCAGCACGACCTCTAAGTCTCTGAGCCACAGCTTCCACGTCCAACCCCAAAACACTATTCCCTACAAAACCAGTCGAGATTAAGGGCATATCGTATTATGAAAAGAAGGAGAGCTCGTGAACTCAATAATAACAACAAGACTGCACCATCCACCTTCAGACTACTTAAAAATAGAAGGTTCCACCCTTTTATTTAGAAAACCACAATCAATCAGGATGTACCGCTCATCTGTGACATCAGCAGATAAGTTTAGTATGTGAACGTGTGCTATTAATCTCTGCATTGCTATGCTACTTCCATGGGGAGAAAAAACTAGTTCTTGAATCTAGAACAACTTGGTTTTCCAATGATGGAAAAGGAACTCAAGAAGATTAGATTAACTAAGTGGTTTTGCAAAGGTTAAATTGCACAAGATACATTTTTTTTGCAAAGACATCATTCTGCCTTAATTGTTCAGAGACACGTGTGGATCATATTATTTATCGACACCATAGAGTTCATACTTTTGGCAAATTTTCTTTAGTTTCGGTCATTGTTAATAGATAGAAAGGGCAATACAAAAAATCTATTAGTAGGGATAATCGACTAGCCTCTGTCATCTTTAAATATTATCAGTTGTGACCAATGAACATTGTTGTTTTTATAGCCTTCTCAACGGTCAATATCAGCCGAAAATTTCAGTATGTTATTTAGCCACATAGGTCATCGCTGTGTGACTCAGATTGATATGAATTTACAGGGAAGGCTTTTCGAAAGTACATAAGCATCTCTGTTATGGCGCTGCTAGAAGGAGGGCGCAAGAGGGCCGGCCGGGGGCCTTTTGCCCACGGCCGGGCAAGAGGGAAGGGATTTCCTTCTTAATTCTTGCTTGATTAGATTGATACATCTCCTCTCTTTATATAGAGGTTTACTTGACTCCCAAGCAAGGCTTACTTGACCCCTAAGCAAGCGACCCTTATCTCTAATTAACCCTAAGACTAACGGGCTATACCGCCAGCCCAGGCCCATTAGGCCCATTATGTACTCTAACACTACACCCCACCTGGACATGCAACTTGTCCTCGAGCTGCAGCCTAACCAACTTATAACCATGACTTGACGCAACACAAACCTAACACCTAAAAACAAGCCTCTTACATCTCGGCTTGTTTTATTACTCTCAACTTGAAATGGACTAGGACACTTTATTTGGGACCCCTTAACAAAAAGTGGACACCATCCGCACGTCGGACGTGCACGTGTACATCCACCTGGATCCCATGGACACCATTTGGACAAAAGGAGTGCATGTGTATGGCCACCTGGAAGTGGTCGCAAAAGCGACCAGCAGAGGCGCCCTCGCGACGGCCGGCGGAATGCAGTGGTGCTACGCGGTGCGCTCCTGTCGGTGACACCCTGCCTTCTCCCCGCCGGACGGCTGTTGGTCTACACCGCACAGAGAAGAATGGAGGGCTTGAGATGGAGAATGAGAAGGAGGGGTGCGCCCCCCCAACCGCCGATGTCGCAGACTTTGAGGTTGCCAGCTCATGGGAAAACAGCATGCCCGCCGCCTGCGGGCGGAAACCGTATGCTCAAGATCCCCAAGATCCCGACGCAGCGGACGAGATCGAGGTCCTTGCGCAACGGCGGGCAACTTGGAGGAGCGGCAGCTACATCACGCATCTCCCGCACACGCCGACGCTGCTAGGAGGCCGCGCGCAAGAGCAACAGCAGCCTCACCGCCACCGACACGTGGCGGTAGCGATCAAGACGGAAGCGGTGACGGCGACGGCGGAACTTGATTCGCTGGATGGGGACGCTTTGGGACGGCGGTGGGCGATGGGAACGAGGTCGTCGTGATCCCGTCGTAGGGGCATCCCATATCGGTACGAGATGACCGCGCCGTGGTCGCGGTCGAGGGCGGCGGCGGTGGCTGCTGGGGATGCGGCTTGGGCGATAGGGCCCGACGAGGAAGGCTACGATGCCCGCCACGGCTGCCGTAATTCGAGGATTGCGGTGTCATCTGCTCCGGGGTGAGGACGAGGGCGGACAGCAAGGCAGAGGTGCAATCGCTTCGAGGACGCCAAAGACGCCCAATGCCGGGCGCGCTTTCTTTGTAAAGGCAGCGCCGATGAAGACGCTGGTGGCGACGGGTAGGTGTGCGGCGGCGGCGGGTGGGAAGAACTCGGTGGAGGGCTGGACATGATCGAACCCGGAAAAGCTGATACCAAATTGTTATGTGGCTGCTAGAAGGAGGGCGCAAGAGGGCCGGCCGGGGGCCTTTTGCCCACGGCCGGGCAAGAGGGAAGGGATTTCCTTCTTAATTCTTGCTTGATTAGATTGATACATCTCCTCTCTTTATATAGAGAGGTTTACTTGACTCCCAAGCAAGGCTTACTTACCCCTAAGCAAGCGACCCTTATCTCTAATTAACCCTAAGACTAACGAGCTATACCGCCAGCCCAGGCCCATTAGGCCCATTACGTACTCTAACAATCTCCTTTTAGTAAAATGAAGTTTTAGTACAGAGAGTAAAATACCGTTGATCTCAACTAGCTCATCGCCTTCACGTATGTTCGCCGGGTCGGCTGGGCCTCCTCAATGCAGTTCATAACAAGCTGCAACAAGTTTTAGAGGTATAAATTGCCACACTCTTATGATGTCCTCTTACAGAAAAAAGGAGAAGTGAACTTACCAAGCGTCCTGAGGCAGGGTCCCTATTTATGAATATGCCAACCCCTTGCAAATTCCCATCACTTCCGATCCTGAAACTCTGATATTCCTGCATCTCACCAAACAAACATTAGCCATGTGACAATTCAACATGTGTGAGAACAAACCTGAAGCCAGACAGCGAGGGCATGGTCTTTGTCTATACATACCTTGGGGGTGATGATCCTTGTGAATGGGTCGCCTAGCGTGGACACCATCCCGCTGATCTTGCCGTAGGCGGCGTCAGCCGATTTCAGCGGGAACATCTCCACCATCGTCTGCTGAAGTTTCTGGTCCCAGTCTGCACACCGAGCAGAACCACAAACGCTAGTGAATTCACTAGTTCACTATGAGCAGCATCAAACACTACCAAATTCACGCATTTTCCACCTTTCTACAGAGAACAAGTGTATGTAATCTGATATACCTTGGTGGTTGAAGGTGGGATCGACGAAGGTCTCGCGGATCAACCCCCACGCCTCCACCAGCGTCCTCTGCACCCGGTTCACCTGCCAAGAACCCAAAACCTTAGATTCACCCCAAAATCCCCCTTTCTTGGAAGATGGTGTCTATGGTAGGACCACGGAGACCCACCTCTCGGGCCTTGGAGACGGGGAAGGCGACGGTGAGCGACTCGGCCAGCGCCGGCGGCGGGGCCAAGTCCCCGGCGAACCCGGTCAGCGACACCACGGCAGCGGCGGCGAGTCCCGTGGCCGCCTTCACCAGCGCCCCACCGTCGCGCTCCGGCGCCGGGGAGGCCCTGATGACCGGCGTAGGCTGCTCCCGCCTCTCAGACCGCACCCGGAGCCTGGCCCTCCCGGCGCCAAGAACCGTCGCCGGGGACCTCGGGACCCGGCCGAGCACGGGCCTCGCGGCGCGGGAGGCGGCCAGGGAGCACTCAACCATTTCCATGGACGCGAGCAATCACGCAATGTGGCAACGGAGACGGGCGCGGGTGGGCTCGGGGTGCCTGCGAGCGCGCGAGATATAAACCCGCCGGAGTCCACGAGAGGAGCGAGGAAGCGGGAGGAATCTTTTTGGCTGTTACCGCTGGGTTTTGGTGGACAGGAGGAGATCCGTGCCGGGGATCTCTGCGTGGCCTGTTCAGGCCTGGACACGTCTCTCGGTCCAGCATTTGCGTGGTGGTGGGCGCAGCAAATATGCAGAGGAATATGCAGCCGCGCCCTGAATTTGTGATGTGCAAAACCGGCAGGGGAAAATGCTGCAAAGTGCACAAATATTATGGGAAAGCCTATAAATCACCCGCGGATCGCAGCCACGCGTTGCTTTTCTGCAAGCCGCGTGTCTCATGGGCGATGGCCATCACTACTACTCCCTTCGTTCGGAATTACTTGTTTCAAAATATATCTAGAACTAAAATACGTCTAGATACATCCATTTTTACAAGTAATTCCGAATGGAGGGAGTAGTTTTTACAACTGAGCTGTTGTTGTAATTTCTCTCATCGCAACAACGGTTTCGTTCGATTTTGGAAATAATCAAACTACCATAGAAGTTGCGCATGGACAGGCGTAAATGAAACCGCACAGTTGTTTTCCAGAAAAAAACCTCTAGTTGCACGTGCATTGGGGTGTATGTGTTTTTTGAGAAATGCTTTCAATCTATTCATCAATTGTTGAGGTAATACAAAGAACACCAAAAGTAAAAATTACAACCAGATCCGTAATCCACCTAGCGACGACTAGAAGCACTGGAATAAGCCGAAGACGCGCCGCCGTCATCGCCCCTCCCTCAATGGAGCCGGGCAAACGTGTTGTAGAAGATAGTCGGGAAGTCATCGTGCTAAGACCCTACAGGACCAATGCACTAGAATAACAACCGCTGTCGATGAAGAGAAGCGTAGAACGGAAGGATTCAACCTGTAGACACACGATCACTGACGAACGAAGACCAAATCCACGTGTATCCACTTTAGAAAAACGCCGGCCGAATCCCGCGAGATCCGCCAGAGACAAATATCCACACGCTCTCGAACGATGCAAGAAGCACCGCCTGAACGGAGACTAGGTGGAAAGAACCTTATTCCTTCTACAAAGAGTCGTCGCTGCCTCGTCTTTCTGAGTAGGACACAAATCCTAACAAACTTAGAAAAAACATTAGAAAACGAAACCCTGCCGCCGGCAAAGGCCGGGGTCCACCGCGTCTCCATGGCCCTAAGACCACAGAGGACGAGGCAGACTGACGGTAACGCCGACGGGAGGCACATGCCAAGCACTGGCGGCAGCGAGGAGGCAAGTTACAAGAGAGCTTCGGTCGTCAGTCCTACATGTGATTGCACTTTTTTCACATGGTACAATTGAAGTTGCTCATGTATACAAGCATAAACTCACCTTATGAAGGCGCGCACACACACACCTTACTCTATGAGCACCTCAACTAAGCCAACATAGCATTTCGATATTGACGAAGTCGATATAGACGTCTCATAGTCGACGGAAATTCTCCTCTCACTGAACAAACATCACCGTAAAGTCTGAAATAAATCTAGAAAAATACGAGCACCAATGTCAAATCTAAGACTTGAACTCTGATAGGTTGGGAATACCACTGTCCTCCTAACCATCCAACCACAGGTTGGTTCCACGTGATTGCCCTTTCGTTACAACACATGCAGTTACACATGGGAAGACGAATTCGTTCGGATAGTAGTAGTTTTGCCACAAAAAAGAAGGAAAAATGCACTGCTGCCTCCTCGTACACATCACCCACCGTCATTCAGCTCATTCCTGCTGCTGATGTCGACGATCCCATCGCGTGCATAGCTGTACATGAGAGCAGGCATTCGGAACCCCGCCCTTTGCGACCCTGCGTCAGGAGAAGGGCGATCTCGTCGCATTCGACATCACCATGTCAACTGAAGTCGAGAAGAAGGCTGCCATCACCGCCCTGCGACTTCGAGTGAATAGCATAAAACTATTACTTTTCAAGTTATGGTTCCAAAAAACTACTGGATTTTTGTTTGTCGCTGATAACTACCGAAAGTGTGGTTGGCTATTTCAAAAAACCCAAACTTCTCATTGCTAACATTTTAACATGTTTCCTGACAGGGGTGGCCCGCCAGTTAGGCCACGTGCGGGTGGGGGAGGGGGGGGGGGGTGGATCAACGCCCATTAGCTGATCGGTGCGGGTGGAACCAACTGGCTCGGTCATAAGTAGATCGATCCGTCACTATCTCCCTCACTCCCATGCTCTCACTATTCTCTCCGGCTCCGCCTAGCTCGCCACCGCCGCTGACAACACCAGTGCTCGCCTCCTTCCGCCATGCCTTCCTGGAATGATGGTGGATCGAGCTCCAAGACTGACTTCGACATCACCAACATGGATATGGGGCAGTGGGGACATTTTTTTTGGGCTGAGCTAGGGTTAGGGTTCTTGTCGAGCTATGTTTAGTGTAATTGGGGATTTGATCTATTGTTGTTTTTGTGGATGCAGGAGACCCGAAGACCATTGTAGAGCCCTTTTTCTGTGGCCAGCTCGAGGAATCTAAACCCAAATGCATGCTACACCACATGAGGCCTATTAAGTGCGTGGGTTTTGAAGAAATTTTTGCAGGAAGATGTTTTTATGGATGTCCAACGTAGGTTATCTAGGAACCTTTCTCTCAAGTTAGCACCAAATCTATGAATTACATCTGTGCTATTTTCTGAACCATGCATTAGGTAGCAACTGTAACTGAATATGCCTGGTAGTATGAGTAGCATATTCAGTGATATGTGTTTGAACGTGATGCATTAGTATGAGTAGCAAATGTAACTGAATATTTCTAAATGCATTAGTATAAGTATCAGATGCATTAGTATAAGTAACTGAATATGCCTAAACCCATGCATTAGTATAAGTAGCAGATTCAGTGATATGTGTTTGAACGTGATGCATTAGTATGAGTAGCAGATGTAACTGAATATTTCCAAATGAATTAGTATAAGTACCAGATGAATTAGTATAAGTAACTGAATATGCCTGAACCCATGCATTAGTATAAGTAGAAGATTGAGGCTGAACCCATGCATTAGTATAACTGTATAAGTAGCAGATTCAGGCCATTCAGGGCTAGTAGATTCTAGTATTTTGAATGTATACACTTTGACAAAAAAATTATGTTCAAGTTAACAATGTTATGTATTAGCTGCAGTTTGTCTACCATCATCTTCATGTTAACAATTAATTATGTGCTTGTTGACAATTAGGCAATGTGAATTGTTATGTAATTATGCACTTGCAATTGCTGGGAGGAGGTGTGAACTATGTTCTTGTTGAGTGGCTTGACAGGCCTTGGCCTCTTATTCTTCAAAATTGTTTGTCAAAGTTGTGGGAAATGTTTCATGAGCAGAATTGTGGAAGGGTTATTGCGAAGCAGGCATATGAGAAACATTGAGGGAAGCTTAAGAAGGACAATGAGAAACTTGGCACCAGTATAGCAAGCTTGTGGATGATGCTTCCAAGATGTTTGCTTGGCAAGATGGGAAGATGGGGCACATGGAGTACTAGAAGGCAGTAGAGGAGGAAGAGTTTTAGAAGAGAAAGAAAGATTTAGAGGAGAATGTTAAGTTGGAGGCGCAAATGGAAAAGTTTAAGCTTGCCAAGGAGCAGAGGTGCATTCTATAGAGCCAAGCTAACATTATCCCCATGAAGGCCATGAAGGATATTGAAGTGGACAGAGATCTACTTAAAAAAGAGAAGGTGAAGCTTGAGCATGCGAGTGGTGAGCTATTGAAAGATGGTTATGGGAGCAAGGAGAAGTTAGAGAAAAGTCAAGACCATCCTGGAGTAATGAACTGGTAGTTGTGGTGGTTAAGTACATCTTAGGCCTTTATAAGTAGGTGGCCTAAGAATCTGATGCTTGATTTGAGGTGTACATTTTGGAGAATGCGAAGTTAACTAGGGCTTTGTCAGTGTATTTGAACTCTAGTGTGTTATGTTAGAAACTTTTATGCTAAATTAATTATGTAAGTTGTAATGAGTCTTCAACTTAAGTTAGAACCTTTATGCTAAAATATGAAGTAAGTAAAGCTATGAAGTGTTTTTGTCTTATTTCTTTTAATTTATTTGGTTTGAACTGATTTGGTCCTTTTTTGGAGAACAGGTCCTTAGCTTTTGTGGTATGTTGGACTTGTATTTGGGCTTATTGGTGTTTGGTCTTGTGGCAAAAAACCTAGGCCTATTTACCCACTCTCCTACCACTTTGTCAATAAAAAAACCCACCTTGCCATAAAAAAACAGAAAAAAAAACCCCACCTCATTCAAGGTGGCAATATTCCCCGTGGGAACGGGTACCCGCGAGGATCCTCATGGCACCCGCAGGGTTCGGGTGCGGGTAATGCTTGCCCAAACCCTCACCCGTCCCATTTTTTTCTGCCCAAACCCGCACTGTACAGCACCCGGTATCATATCTTTCCCATACCGTACCCGGCCGGGTGCGGTAATACCATGGTAACCCATACCCGTCTGGGTCACCTTTCAAATAAAATTTTGCCATGTACTTTCAGCAATCAGCATGTACATACCACATTTCAGCATTTATATTAGTATATACCACATTTTAGCATGTATATTACAACATCTGAACACACACATATATATATCAGCACATGTATTCCAGCATTTCAGCACATAAACATGTCAAGTTTTAGCACTTGAACAATAGTTTCAGAATTTCAGCACACATGTCAAGTTTCAAAGACTTGGAAATATTTCAGCACACGCATAGTCATTTCAACCACAAAGTTCGACACACAAATAAGTTCAGAGACCGCAAATAGGTTCAACACACAAATGGTAAATAGGTTCAACACACAAATAAGTTCAACATCTCAACACACAAATAGGTTCAACATCGACATCTCCAACATGAAACCGAACGGTCCTGACCAACTTGACTTGCTTTCATCTTCTCTCCACTTCATGAGCCTTGACTAGCCTTGACATCTCAAAGCATCAATTCCTAGTATGGGACATATAAATTGCAAGACATGAGAACTTGAGAGTAATGAGTACAAGCTATGTTTTGTTTGCAATTCTTATGTACTACTAAGATAACAAGAATAGAAGATAACATGATTACAAGATATCTTTGATGTGCAATTCTATAGTAGTAATAAGATACATCATAAAAAGAATACAAGATATGTTTGATTTGAATTCTTAAGTACTACCAAGTACTAACCTGCATCCCTTCTTGAATATCTTGAAGACAAGTCCAGAAGCTAGTTTCTGTTGTGTGAGCATCTACAAAAGTAGACAAACGCCAACAACATTTCAGCAAGAGAAAATATTAATGAAGTGCACTATTTTGTCACCTTAGTTGGATCCGCGCTGGAGTGAAGCGCCTCCTCGGCGTCCTCCTGGTCGAGCGCCATGGAGGCTGGAGGTGCCAGGACGTGGAGGGAGATGGCGACAAGAGGAGCTGCAGGTCTCACGTGGAGGTCGCGTCGAGGACAGGAGGTAGAGGGAGGAGAGGAGGAGGAGGAGGTGGCGGTCGCGTCGCCGCAGCGGGCAGCGGGCCCGGGCGGCGGCGACTGTGGTTCCTCCTCTCTAGGATTTGTGGCGAGAGAGACAGAGGGGGGGTTCTGGAGTGACGGGGTGGGTTGGGGTCTCGGGGAGGGATTTGGGAATTGGGATCGAGGGGGACTGGACTGATGGGCCTGGGCGTTGGCCGTTGGGCCGCTGGCTGCCGCCTCGGCTGGGTTCAGTTAGGGTTTTGATGTTTTTAGTGACTGACATTTAGGGCCTACCTGTCAAATGAATAAGACATCTGGTGTCTGGGTATGCGGGTATGGGTATTGCCGTCCCATACCAGATCTGCTTACTCCGATGGGTATAGTTTTTGTCCCATTTATAAACCCATGGGTAATTTTTCTTCCCAAACCCTTACCCTAATAGGGTTTTTACCCGCCGGGTTCGCGGGTAGCGGGTACCCATTGCCATCTGGACGCGAGGATTTACCCATCATGGAGTGGGGATGGGGGGACAAATTCACCCCATGGGTATTGTCTGGTGGGTACCCGTTAGTCTCGCGGGGTGGGGATGGGGATAAAATCCCCCCGTGGGGACTCCATGGATACCCGAAACTATGCCATGTGTACTATAAATGCACAATATATAGATTAATACCTAGATATTTCACATAATTATTTTTCTCCGCCCCTCCCAACAACCATGCCCTCTCCAATCTCACCTATCCCAGTCAGTTTTGAGATCCCCATGGATACCCGATGGGTACCGGATACCCGATATTGACGGGGATGGGGGCGTTTTGTCCCCGCGAAGGTTCACGGTGCTCACGGGTATGGGGATTGGCGGGGAACGGGGCGGGGATAGTGGAGTCATACCCGTCCCCGTTTCCACCTTGACACCTCAATCTCTCCCACTCAGAACAGCCCCTCTCTAGTCAGCCACCATACCCCTTGTTCCAAACCCTAGCTAGATGGATCCAGAGCTTGGAGAGCTCACTGATGAAGAAGATGAGGCCTCCAGCACAGAACTGGTGCAGAGGGCTCCAGAGTATACCTGGCCATCTGTTGGGCCGGACCGGGCCAACCAAAGCCCGACGCAAAAAACCTAGGCCCGAGCCCGGCCCAGCCGTCAACCTAAAAATTGGGCCTGAGCCCGGCCCATCACGCTAAAAGCCCGTCGGGCCTCGTGCCACGGGCCGGGCCTCTTCCTTAAATGGTGAAAACAACGGGCCCGTCCCGGTCGTCGGGCTCGAAATCTAGGCCCAGGCCCGGTCGTGGGCAAGGTCGGGTCGGGATTTTTCGGGCCGTCCGGGCTGGGCTGCCCATGGCCAGGACTACTCCAGAGCAGATGCAGAGGCAAAGGGCACAGCCAGAGGCGCCCAGGCCTCCACCGCCAGCACGCAGGCGTTCCCGCGAGTCCCTGGAGTACAACTGTACAAGAGCCGTTTGTCTGACAAGGTCCTGGAGCACTGCACTCTAGATGGGGCAAATAGCTCCCATGTGACATCTTTGAGTTGAATTGTCTCTCATGCGACGTCGTTGGTTGTAATGGCTCTTGTGCGACGTCTCCCAGCGCTAAAATAGCTCAAGCAAGACAACCCGTTTACGCGGCTAGTTGGTTGTTAGTTAGGCTGAGGTTGGTTTAGGACACTGGGGGTTATGTGCTCTGACTGGTGGGGTCCACCTAGGGCCACGTAGTCAAGATTCAACCGTCCACAACTCGACCGGTGACTGTGTGACCGTGCTCGACTCGCCCGTGCTGGACTGGGTGAGCGGCGCCGCTGTAAGCATCTTCTCCGGCAGCGGTTTCTTCTCCGCGGTGGTGAGCGCATTTCTCGGCAGCGGCAGAGCTATTGCGAGTGAGCCCGAAACCCTAGTCCCACTCCCCAGAATTTTGGGGGATCTGTGGCCTCATGCCGCCCCTCTGTTTCTTGGCGATTTAGAATCTCGATTGGACCCGTGGGCTGTTTCTTCTCCACGGCCCGGTGATGGAGCGCCTTTCTCGGCAGCGCTATTGCGAGTGAGTATTTTCCAAACTCTAGTCCCATTCCCCAGAATTTTGGATAAATCTGTTGTTGTAGTTAATCCCGAGTCCGGCTTTGTGTAGCTATAGGTGTCCAAGTAGTTTACGTATTAGTCATCTAGTCGGTTTGGAGATGTACTCTGGCTAGTATAAGTATAGATGTACCCCTACCCTTGTAACTATCAATTTGTGAAAGTAATACAGATCAAACATGAGCGATACGCTCCTGTGGCAATACCAAACTTCGCGTGTGTGCGTATTGTTCTTCGGCGGTGGCGCTATGTATACCGGTGTTGTTTGGTGGTCGATCGATCAAGTAGTACACGACGTGTGTCTTCACCTCAAGCAATTGGCTGTTGTGTACGCATATATCTAGCTAGCTTGGGGCAGCAATCCAAGGCTATCGGCGTTGCTCGGTTTATTGTTATCGTTAAATGCGTCGGTCATCGCCCGTTCTTTGGAAAGTACACGTGTCGGGTCCGGGCCAACAATTGGTATCTAGAGCAAGGTTGATCTTCTAGTACGGGAGGTCATGTCGGACGACGAGAAGACCAAGCAACTGGCAGAGTACTCCGGTGCGGCTAAAGTAATTGCTGCTTCGGTGAGATCGGAGTATCCACGATTCGACCGTGGGAACTTTGTGGTGTGGGCGACCATGATGGAGTGGGCGCTCGAGGCCAATGAGCTTTGGGAAGCCGTCGACCCCGGCGGTGAGGAGTACCTGAAGGGTGGTGCCTTGTATCGGAAGGATCGCCAGGCTATCACGGCCATCTGCTCGGTGATGCCGTTGGACGTGCAGCAGCATCTAATCTCGAAGACATCAGCGAAGGAGGCGTGGGACACGCTCAAGACATTGCATCTAGGGCACTCGCAGCGCGAGGCGAACTTGCAAACTTTGCTGAAAAGTTACGAGAATCTGAGGATGGGAGAAGATGAGACGGTGGATGCCTTCGCAGCGAGGGTTGCTTCGATGGTGAACGGGATTCGCGGTCTCGGGGAGAAGTTGGAGGACATCTCCGTGGTCAGGCGTTTCCTACGTGTTGCTCCACCGCGCAACATGCCAATTGTGTCAGCGATCGAGCAGTGTGTTGATCTCAAGACTCTCACCTTGGATGATCTGGTTGGTCGCTTCAAGGCGCATGATGAGCGGATGAAACTGAGTTACGGTGATGCAAAGCAGGATGAGTACCTGATGCTAACACGTGCTCAGTGGAAGGCAATGGTTTCCAAAGAGAACAATTTCGACAAGGCGTCCAGAGCGGCGGAAAGTACCGTCCCCGCAAAAGGACACCGACGAACGATCGAAGAAGCCAAGGAAGAAAAAGTTCGACAAGAAGAAGATCCGCTGCCACAACTGTAATCTGCTCGGACACTTCAAGTCGGAGTGTAAGAATTCCCCGAAGGAGAAGGCACTCATGGCCCAGTTTGGTGATGAAAGTGACATGATGTTGATGTGTGAACTCGTGGACAAGGTGAATCCAGTTCTTCAAGCGTCGGCTAAAGAAATTGTCGTGCTCTGTGAAGAAAAAGTTCGCTCTCAAGATTGTGGTTCGGAAATTCGTGTCGATGCTATGGACGCGGGGGGTGATTTCCAAAGTTATGTCGATGTTACAGGCATAAGTGCTAACTTCGCTGAAGCGGATGCAGCAATTGTCGCGTGTGCTCGGCCATGGAGAAGCAGTCTTTGTAAGACACGTCCAAAAAAAAGAAAGGCGTACGTGGCACTGGAAGTCCACGAAGAAACAAAAGCTGGTGCTAGTACTGGTGCAAAGACAGAGACATGTGTTGCAAGAGAAAACGCAGACATGGGTGTCATGACTGTTGGGGCTGGTGCATCAAGTACAAGTGCAGCTATGGTACAAACACATGGAGTTGGTGGCCAAGGCGTGGCACTCCATGGTTTAGTGAACGGACAACCAGGGAAGTCCAAAGGCAGCGATTCTTGCAACCTAGCAAGGTGATGGGATGCAACACGTAAATAGAAAGCGGCACAAAAGGAGTCTCATGCGAGGCGTGCACGAAGGCCATGGAGGTGATGGGCTTGGCTCATTGGTCAGAGGCGCTGACAATCTGGGCAGCAGAAGCCTAAGCAGGCTACGAGACCCACCAAAGGGCATGTATGCATGCCTACGTGCTAAGGATCAGCATTCATTAGGAGCCCCATCGTGTGCATGCTTGTACGCAGGAAAGGCAGCCATGTTGGCACCTGCATCGTCTCCAAAAGTAAAGGAGGAAAGGAGTCTGTCATCTACATCCGTACTCCTACAGCCGGTGTTACACCCATATTCGGAGAAGTCTCTTCGGACGATTGACCTGGTAAAGGTGAAAAGGAGTGGGCGACGATGTCTAGTAAACGTCGAGGAACCGGCGGAATTCGAGGACGCGAATATGAAGGAGTGTTGGCGCCAGGCTATGGAAGAGGAGTTGAGGTCGATCCACGACAACAATGCATGAGAGCTTGTGGATCTTCCCAACAATGAGAAAGTCATGGATCTCAAGTGGGAATTTGCGATCAAGAGAGATGTCGAAGGGTGCGTGAAGCATAAAGCGAGGCTAGTAGCCAAAGAGTACGTGCAAGAGAAAAGTGTGGACTTCGAAGAAGTGTTCGTTCTCGTTACAAAGAAGGAATCAGCGTCGGAGCTGTGACATGACGACATCGTGTTTAGGGGGGTGAATGTTGGAATTAAACCCGACTAATTCCCCGGTGGCCAGTGTGTGTCCGACTCGCGCACACCCTAATCACGACGTCGTTACATTACAGCTCGGACGCCGAGCCTTCTCGCATCTTCAAGAACTTATCTCGATCCAAAGCTTTGACCAGGATGTCCGCCAGCTGATCATAGGTGCAAATGTAGTTGACCTCCGTCTCACCTTCTTCCACCCAGTCGTTTATGTAGTGATACATCGTATCAATGTGCTTGCCCCTTTCACGCTGCACTGGATCATCGTATCTGTGGCCTCATGATGCCCCTGTTTCTTGGCATTTTAGAATCTCGATTGGATAGGAGCGCGGGGGCTGTATGAGATGGAGCTAGGAGACAGTGCTTCAAATCGGTAATGCCGCCCTCTTTTCTCTTTTAGCTGTTATCGAACTCGATTTGGTAGTGACTGTCGCTTACACTGCCGCCGCTACCTGCCATTGACAAAACAGGGGAGGTTCAGGTTCTGCCACCACATACGCAATTATAGTAGAATTTTTTCCTTGTAAAGCCAAGCTCAGTGATGGCAGTGTCCAAGACATTGATAGAGATACCACCGTGAGGTTGGATGTCGAATTTGCGAGATGTTGATCCCGTGAATTGGAGAGCATGAAGGAGAAGGCCATGGGCAATTTGGTGGAGAGAATTGGGGAGAGTATTGTTTGGGGTCCAGAACAAGAGGTATCTCTGCAACGTTTCGATAACTATAATGGTGAATATGTGAGAATTGGAGATGGAGAATCCATGGTTGCTGAAATTGATAAGCAAGAAGGGTGGGCAAGCAAACAAGTAACATTTTATGCAGAGCTAATTGATCTGCAAACTCATTCCATAGTTGGTTATGTGCCATCAAAGATGGCTGCACAGGTGGAAGATGATGAGTGGATTTCATAAAAGAAGATGTTGGCATTGTTGACTGAACCGACTGTAGTAGCTGAAAATACAGGGATTGATGCAGATGGAGAGGAGGGAACCCATGGTGCTAGGAAGATTGTTGTTGACTGGAATGTGGTAGAGTTGAATGAAAAAACAGATTTGGTCATTACACCAATATCTGACATTGATATGGCCGAAATGTTTGGCATTCAAGTTAATGACAAAGATAAGGAGAAGGATGACAGTTCTTTGCCTGCTGATGATAACACATGCCCTAGAAATGCAAATGAGGATGAAGAAGAGCTGATGAGAGAGGCTGCAGATGATGTGGATGATGCAGATGATAATGAGATGGTTTGTTTGTATGACAAAGAGAACCCAGTTATTGAGGTGGGAAAGTTGTGGCCAAGCATGAAGGAGTTTAGGATGTCTTTCATGACCTATGCAGTGAAAAAAGAGTTTGATGCCAAGACTATGTGGATTGATCGAAAGAAATTTTATGTTCGGTGCAAAGGTTATGATGGTGGTGGCAATCCTTGCAAATGGTACTTGTCTGCCAGACTACAACGATGGAAGTACAAGAAGGGTAAATCAAATACCACACCAGCATACATGTATGACCACTTCACAGAGAGTTTCAAAGATGACATCACAGCTTTGAGTTACAGAGAAGATTACTCCTATTTTAGCCAAGGCTCCAAACACTACTGCAAAGAGGCTTAAAGTTGACTTGGAGAAGCTGTACCCCATCCAGCTGCAATATACCACAGTGTGGGAAGCAAAATAAAGGGCCATGAAATCATTGTATGGTGACTGGGCAAATACATTTAGGATGTTGTATAGTTTTAAAGCAGAGGTGGAGAAGAGGTCACCTGGAAGTGTGGTGGAGATAGATACAGAGGTAATAGAGGATGGCAAGGTTTTATTCATCAAGTTTTTTATGTGTTTGAAGCCTTGCATAGATGGATTCAAAGCAGGTTGTCGTCCATATTTGAGCATAGTGTTGGGGAACGTTGCAGAAAATAAAATATTTCTACGCTTCACCAAAATCAATCTATGGAGTCATCTAGCAACGAGAGAGAGGAGTGCATCTACATACCCTTGTAGATCACAAGCGGAAGCATTCAAGAGAACGGGGTTGAGGGAGTTGTACTCGTCGTGATCCAAATCACCGAAGATCCTAGTGCCGAACGGACGGCACCTCCGCGTTCAACACACGTACGGTTGGGGAAGACGTCTCCTCCTTCTTGATCTAGCAAGGGAAGGAGAGGTTGATGGAGATCCAAAGAAGACAACGGTGTGGTGGTGGAAGTAGCGGCGATCTCGGCAGGGCTTCGCCAAGCTCAGCGAGAGGGAGAGGTGGTACGGGGGGAGAGGAAGGCGCCCGGGACTAGGGTGCGGCTGCCCTCCCTCCCCCCTCTTTATATAGGGGCCACTGGTGCGGCCCCTAGAGATCTAATCTCAAGGGGGGGGCCAAGGGGGGACTTGCCCCCAAGTCAGTGTGGGCGCTTCACCCTAGGGTTTCCAACCCTAGGCGCAGGTGAGGCC
This sequence comes from Aegilops bicornis, assembly GCA_021605145.1. Lineage (NCBI taxonomy): Eukaryota > Viridiplantae > Streptophyta > Magnoliopsida > Poales > Poaceae > Aegilops > Aegilops bicornis. The sequence continues at coordinate 273,205,936 of CM038675.1, read as the reverse complement.
CAAGGGGCATCAGCCCACCAGGCTGGTTCCTTCCCACTTCAGCCCATGTGGCCCTCCGGGATAGGTGCCCCCACCGGTGGACCCCGGGACCTTCCGATGGTCCCGGTACAATACGGTGACCTCAAACTTTCCGGTGGGTCAAATCGGACTTCCTATATACAAATTTTCGCCTCGGACCATTCCGGAACTCCTCGTGACGTTCGGGATCTCATCCGGGACTCCAAACAACTTTCGGGTTAGCGCATACTAATATCTCTACAACCCTAGCGTCACAGAACCTTAAGTGTGTAGACCCTACAGGTTCGGGAATCATGCAGACATGACCGAGACAGCTCTCCGGCCAATAACCAACAACAGGATCTGGATACCCATGTTGGCTTCCACATGTTCCACGATGATATCATCGAATGAACCACGATGTCGAGGATTCAGGTAATCCCGTATACAATTCCCTTTGTCAATCGGTACGTTACTTGCCCGAGATTCGATCGTCGGTATCCCAATACCTCGTTCAATCTCGTTACAAAGAAGTCACTTTACTCGCATCTTAGTAATGCATGATCCCGTGACCAAACACTTGGTCACATTGAGCTCATTATGATGATGCATTACCGAGTGGTCCCAAAGATACCTCTCCATCATACGGAGTGACAAATCCCAGTCTCGATCTGTGTCAACCCAACAGATAGTTTTGGGGATACCTGTAGTATACCTTTATAGTCACCCAGTTACGTTGTGAAGTTTGGTACACCCAAAGCACTCCTACGGCATCCGGGAGTTACACGATCTCATGGTCTAAGGGAATGATACTTGACATTGGAAAAGCTCTAGCAAACGAACTACACGATCTTGTGCTATGCTTAGGATTGGGTCTTGTCCATCACGTCATTCTCCTAATGATGTGATCCCGTTATCAATGACATCCAATGTCCATAGTCAGGAAACCATGACTATCTGTTGATCAACGAGCTAGTCAACTAGAGGCTCACTAGGGACATGTTGTGGTCTATGTATTCACACATGTATTACGATTTCCGGATAACACAATTATAGCATGAACAAGGAAATATAATAATAACCATTTTATTATTGCCTCTAGGGCATATTTCCAATAGTCTCCCACTTGCACTAGAGTCAATAATCTAGTTACATTCTGATGAATCGAACACCCATAGAATTCTGGTGTTGATCATGTTTTGCTCGCGGAAGAGGTTTAGTCAACGGATATGCGACATTCAGATCCGTATGCACTTTGCAAATTTCTATGTCTCCATCTTGAACATTTTCACGAATGGAGTTGAAGCGACGCTTGATGTGCCTGGTCTTCTTGTGAAACCTGGGCTCCTTGGCAAGGGCAATAGCTCCAGTGTTGTCACAGAAGAGAGTGATCAGCCCCAACGCATTGGGTATGACTCCTAGGTCGGTGATGAACTCCTTCATCCAGATTGCTTCATGCGCTGCCTCCGAGGCTGCCATGTACTCCGCTTCACATGTAGATCCCGCCACGATGCTTTGCTTGCAAATCGCACTACCATCGCCCTCCATTCAAAATATACACGTATCCGGTTTGTGACTTAGAGTCATCCAGATCTGTGTTGGAGCTAGCATCGACGTAACCCTTTACGACGAGCTCTTCGTCACCTCCATAAACGAGAAACATATCCTTAGTACTTTTCAGGTACTTCAGGATATTCTTGACCGCTGTCTAGTGTTCCAAGCCGGGATTACTTTGGTACCTTCCTACCAAACTTACGGCAAGGTTTACATCAGGTCTGGTACACAGCATGGCATACATAATAGACCCTATAGACGAGGCATAGGGGATGACACTCATCTTTTCTCTATCTTCTGTCGTGGTCGGGCATTGAGCCGAGCTCAATTTCACACCTTGCAACACAGGCAAGAACCCCTTCTTGGACTGATCCATATTGAACTTCTTCAATATCTTATCAAGGCATGTGCTTTGTGAAAGACCTATGAGGCGTCTCGATCTATCCCTATAGATCATGATGCCTAATATGTAAGCAGCTTCTCCAAGGTCCTTCATTGAAAAACACTTATTCAAGTAGGCCTTAGTGTTGTCCAAAATTCCTATATCATTTCCCATCAAAAGTATGTCACCCACATATAATATGAGAAATGCTACAGAGCTCCCACTCACTTTCTTGTAAACGCAGGCTTCTCCATAAGTCTGCATAAACCCAAACGCTTTGATCATCTCATCAAAGCGAATGTTCCAACTCTGAGATGCTTGCACCAGCCCATAAATGGATCGCTGGAGTTTGCATACCTTGTTAGCATTCTCAGGATCGACAAAACCTTCCGGCTACATCATATACAGTTCTTCCTTAAGATAGCCGTTAAGGAATGCCGTTTTGACGTCCATTTGCCATATCTCATAATCATAGTATGCGGCAATTGCTAACATGATTCGGACGGACTTCATCTTCGCTACGAGAGAGAAAGTCTCATCGTAGTCAACCCCTTGAACTTGTCGATAACCCTTAGCGACAAGTCGAGCTTTATAGATGGTAACATCACCATCCGCATCCGTCTTCTTCTTAAAGATCCATTTGTTTTATATCGCTCGCCGATCATCGGGCAAGTCTGTCAAAGTCCACACTTTGTTTTCATACATGGATCCTATCTCGGATTGCATGGCTTCACGCCATTTGTTGGAATATGGGCCCGCCATTGCTTCTTCATAGTTCGAAGGTTCACCGTTGTCTAACAACATGATTTCCGTGATGGGTTGCCATACCACTCTGGTGTGGAACGTGTCCTTGTGGACCTACGAAGTTCAGTAGTAACTTGATCTGAAGTACCTTGATCATCATCATTAATTTCCTCTCTAGTCGGTGCAAGCACCACAGGAACATCTTCCCGAGCTGCGCTACTTACCGGTTCAAGAGGTAGTACTTCATCAAGTTCCACTTTCCTCCCACTTCTTTCGAGAGAAACTCTTTCTCCAGAAAGGACCCGTTCTTGGCAACAAAGATCTTGCCTTCGGATCTGAGGTAGAAGGTATACCCAATGGTTTCCTTAGGGTATCCTATGAAGACGCATTTTTCCGATTTGGGTTCGAGCTTTTCAGGTTGAAGTTTCTTGACATAAGCATCGCATCCCCAAACTTTTAGAAACGACAGCTTAGGTTTCTTCCCAAACCATAATTCATACGGTGTCGTCTCAACGGATTTAGACGGTGCCCTATTTAAAGTGAATGTAGCTGTCTCTAGAGCGTATCCCCAAAATGATAGCGGTAAATCGGTGAGTGACATCATAGATCGCACCATATCCAATAGAGTGCGATTCTGACGCTCGAACACACCGCTATTACCGAGGTGTTCGGCGGCGTGAGTTGTGAAACGATTCCACATTTCCTTAAGTGCGTACCAAATTCGTGACTTAAATATTCTCCTCCACGATCTGATCGTAAGAACTTTATTTTTCGGTCACGTTGATTCTCTACCTCATTCTGAAATTCCTTGAACTTTTCAAAGGTCTCGGACTTGTGTTTCATCAAGTAGACATACCCATATCTACTTAAGTCATCGGTGAGTGAGAACATAACGATAGCCACATGAGCCTCAACGCTCATTGGACCGCACACATCAAGATGTATAATTTCCAATAAGTTGGTTGCTCGCTCCATTGTTCCGGAGAACGGAGTCTTGGTCATTTTACCCATGAGGCATGGTTCAGACGTGTCAAATGATTCAAATCAAGAGACTCCAAAAGTCCATCCGTATGGAGCTTCTTCATGCGTTTGACACCAATGTGACCAAGGCGGCGATTACGCAGATATGTGGGACTATCATTATCAATCTTACATCTTTTGGTATTCACACTATGAATATGTGTAACATCACGTTCAAGATTCATTAAGAATAAACCATTGACCCGGTGAGGGCATGACCATAAAACATATCTCTCATATAAATAGAACAACCATTATTCTCGGATTTAAATGAGTAGCCATCTCGTATTGAACGAGATCCAGATACAATGTTCATGCTCAAAGCTGGCACTAAATAACAATTATTGAGGTTTAAAACTAATCCCGTAGGTAAATATAGAGGTAGCGTGCCGATGGCGATCACATCGACCTTGGAACCATTCCCGACGCGCATCGTCACCTCGTCCTTCACCGGTCTCCGCTTATTCCATGACTCCTGTTTTGAGTTACAAATATGAGCAACTGCACCGTATCAAATACCGGGGAGCTACTACGAGTCTTGGTAAGGTACACATCAATTACATGTATATCACATATACCTTTAGTGTTGCCGGCCTTTTTGTCCGCTAAGTATTTGTGGCAGTTCCGCTTCCAGTGTCCGCTTCCCTTGCAATAAAAGCACTCAGTCTTAGGTTTGGGTCCATTCTTTGGCTTCTTCCCGGCAACTGGCTTACCGGGCGCAGCAACTCTCTTGCCGTCCTTCTTGAAGTTCTTCTTACCCTTGCCTTTCTTGAAACTAGTGGTTTTATTGACCATCAACACTTGATGTTCCTTTTTGATTTCCACCTCCGCCGATTTCAACATTGAAAATACTTCAGGAATAGTTTTCGCCATCCCCTGCATATTGTAGTTCATCACAAAGCTCTTGTAGCTAGGTGGGAGCGACTGAAGGATTCTTTCAATTACCGCCTCATCCGGGAGGTTAATGTCCAGCTGGGACAAGCGGTTGTGCAACCCAGACATTTTGAGTATGTGCTCCTTGTGAACTATTTTCCTCCATCTTACAACTGTAGAACTTGTCGGAGATTTCATACCTCTCGACCTGGGCATGAGCTTGGAAAACCATTTTCAGCTCTTCGAACATCTCATATGCTCCGTGCTGCTCAAAACGCTTTTGGAGCCCCGGTTCTAAGCTGTAAAGCATGCCACAATCGAACGAGGGAGTAATCATCAAGACGCCATCGCCAAGCGTTCATAACGCCTTGGTTCTTCGGTATGGGTGCTTCACCTAGCGGTGCTTCTAGGACATATGCTTTCTTGGCAGCTATGAGGATGATCCTCGTGTTAGGACCCAGTCCGTATAGTTGCTGTCATCATCTTTCAGTTTGGTTTTCTCTAGGAACGCGTTGAAGTTGAGGTTGACATGAGCGTGGGCCATTTGATCTACAAGACATTTTGCAAAGGTTTTTAGACTAAGTTCATGATAATTAAGTTCATCAAATTATTTAATGAACTCCCACTCAGATTAGACATCCCTCTAGTCATCTAAGTGATACATGATCCGACTCAACTAGACCGTGTCCGATCATCACGTGAGACGGACTAGTCATCATCGGTGAACATCTCCATGTTGATCGTATCTTCCATACGACTCATGTTCGACCTTTCGGTCTCTTGTGTTCCGTGGCCATGTCTGCACATGCTAGGCTCGTCAAGTCAACCTAAGTGTTTTGCATGTGTAAATCTGTCTTATACCCGTTGTATGTGGACGTTAGAATCTATCACACCCGATCATCACGTGGTGCTTCGAAACAACGAACTTTCACAACGGCGCACAGTTAGGGGGAACACTTTCTTGAAATTAGTATGAGGGATCATCTTATTTACTACCGTCGTTCTAAGCAAATAAGATGCAAAAACATGATAAACATCACATGCAATCAAATAGTGACATGATATGGCCAATATCATATTGCTCCTTTGATCTCCATCTTCGGGGCGCCATGATCATCTTCGTCACCGGCATGACACCATGATCTTCATCATCATGATCTCCATCATCGTGTCTCCATGAAGTTGTTCGCCATCTATTATTTCTACTACTATGGCTAACGGTTTAGCAATAAAGTAAAGTAATTACATGGCGTTTATTCATTGACACACATGTCAAACAATAATTAAGACAACTCCTATGGCTCCTGTCGGTTGTCATACTCATCGACATGCAAGTCGTGATTCCTATTACAAGAACATGATCAATCTCATACATCACATATATATCATGCATCACATATATATCATGCATCACAACCCTTTTTGGCCATATCACATCACAAGGCATATGCTGCAAAAACAAGTTAGACGTCCTCTAATTGTTGTTGCATGTTTTTACGTGGCTGCAAGAGGGTTCTAGCAAGAACGTTTATTACCTACGTAAAAACCACAACGTGATATGACAATTTCTATTTACCCTTCATAAGGACCCTTTTCATCGAATCCGATCCGAGTAAAGTGGGAGAGACAGACACCCGCTAGCCACCTTATGCAACTAGTGCATGTCAGTCAGTGGAACCTGTCTCATGTAAGCGTACGTGTAAGGTCGGTCCGGGCCGCTTCATCCCACGATGCCGCCGAAACAAGATAAGACTAGTAGTGGCAAGAAAATTGACAACATCTACGCCCACAACAAGATTGTGTTCTACTCGTGCATAGAAACTACGCATAGACCTAGCTCATGATGCCACTGTTGGGGAACGTTGCAGAAAATAAAAAAATTTCTACGCTTCACCAAAATCAATCTATGGAGTCATATAGCAATGAGAGAGAGGAGTGCATCTACATACCCTTGTAGATCACGAGCGGAAGCATTCAAGAGAACGGGGTTGAGGGAGTCGTACTCGTCGTGATCCAAATCACCGAAGATCCTAGTGCTGAACGGACGGCACCTCCGCTGCTCAACACACGCATGATTGGGAAGACGTCTCCTCCTTCTTGATCCAGCAAGGGGAAGGAGAGGTTGACGGAGATCCAGCAGCACGACGGTGTGGTGGTGGAAGTAGCGGCGATCTCGGCAGGGCTTCGCCAAGCTTAGCGAGAGGGAGAGGTGGTACGGGGGGAGAGGGAGGCGCCAGGGACTAGGGTGCGGCTGCCCTCCCTCCCCCCTCTTTATATAGGGGCACAGGCGCCCGGCCCCTAGAGATCTAATCTCAAGGGGCGGCCAAGGGGGACTTGCCCCAAGTCAGTGGGCGCCCCACCCCTAGGGTTTCCAACTCTAGGCGGGGGGCGAGGCCCAAGGGGGGCGCACCAGCCCACCAGGGGCTGGTTCCCTTCCCACTTCAGCCCATGTGGCCCTCCGGGATAGGTGGCCCCACCCAATGGACCCCCGGGACCCTTCCGGTGGTCCTGGTACAATACCGGTGACCCCCGAAACTTTCTCGGTGGCCGAAACTGGACTTCCTATATACAAATTTTCACCTCCGGACCATTCCGGAACTCCTCGTGACGTCCCGGGTCTCATCCGGGACTCTGAAAAACTTTTGGGTTACCGCATACTAATATCTCTACAACCCTAGCGTCACCGAACCTTAAGTGTGTAGACCCTACGGGTTCGGGAATCATGCAGACATGACCGAGACAGCTCTCCGGCCAATAACCAACAACAGGATCTGGATACGCATGTTGGCTCCCACATGTTCCACGATGATCTCATCGAATGAATCACGATGTCGAGGATTCAGGTAATCCCGTATACAATTCCCTTTGTCAATCGGTACGTTACTTGCCCGAGATTCGATCGTCGGTATCCCAATACCTCGTTCAATCTCGCTACGGCAAGTCACTTTATCGCACCGTAATGCATGATCCCGTGACCAAACACTTGGTCACATTGAGCTCATTATGATGATGCATTACTGAGTGGGCCCAGAGATACCTCTCCGTCATACGGAGTGACAAATCCTAGTCTTGATCCGTGTCAACCAACAAATACTTTCGGGGATACCTGTAGTATACCTTTATAGTCACTCAGTTATGTTGTGACGTTTGGTACACCCAAAGCACTCCTATGGCATCCGGGAGTTACACGATCTCATGGTCTAAGGAAATGATACTTGACATTGGAAAAGCTCGAGCAAACGAACTACACGATCATGTGCTATGCTTAGGATTGGGTCTTGTCCATGACGTCATTCTCCTAATGATGTGATCCCGTTATCAATGACATCCAATGTCCATAGTCAGGAAACCATGACTATCTGTTGATCAACGAGCTAGTCAACTAGAGGCTCACTAGCGACATGTTGTGGTATATGTATTCACACATGTATTACGATTTCCGGATAACACAATTATAGCATGAACAATAGACAATTATCATGAACAAGGAAATATAATAATAACCATTTTATTATTGCCTCTAGGGCATATTTCCAACACATAGACTCATCTTTTTTGACTGGAAAGTGGAATGGTCAGTTGGCTGCATGCAATGCTCTAGATGGACACAACTGCATGTTCCCAATTGCAATAGGAATGTTTCAATCAGAGACAGAGGCATCATGGATATGGTTCATGATGCAACCGAAAAGATGCATAGGGCCGCTTTCTCCTTTGGCCATCCACACGTATGCATGTAAAGGGTTGGAAAATGCAGTAAAAATGTTTTTCCCCATGCTTTGAGCGGAGGGAGTGCTTTGGACATATGTGGATGAATCTGATAAAAACATTCAGAGGAGATGAATTTGGGCATCTCGCGTGAAGAAGATCCTACACTGCAGACGCATTCCTATCACCTTGGTAAGATATTGGCATCATGTAGTGATAATGAATTTGCTTCATGGTTGAACACCCACCATTCTCTGTTGTGGTATAGATTAGGTTTTAATACTGCCATAAAATGTGATCGTATCAATAACAACTTGGCAGAACGTTTTAACAACAAAGTGAAGGATTTGAAAGACTTGCCTATGCATGACATGGTGGACAAAATAAGGATCATGATCATGCGTTTGTGGGAGTTGAGAGGAAAAATTGCTAATATTTTGGAAGGGGACAAGCTTCCAGCAGTGGTACAACAGGTGGTCAACAGGAGTAGAAATCTTTCACATCTATCTGTTGAGAAATCTTCCTTGTGGGGTGCTGAAGTTAGAGATACAAAGAGTGGCAAGAGGCATGTGGTAAATACCGAGTTGCATGAGTGCACTCGCCAAGAGTGGCAACACACTGGAAAACCATGTGAGCATTCCATACTTTTTTGGCATCTAAACTCAGGTTAAATATGCACCCATATTTGCACAAGTATTATTCAGTACAAAATTTCAAATCTGCATATGCAAGTCCAATTCCTGCACTGACTGACCAATCTCAGTGGCCTGAGGTGGAAATAGAATTTACCTTGTGTCCCCTGTCACTAGAAGAAAGGCTGGGAGGCCAAAACAGAGCAGATTCAAAGCTTGGTTTAAGAAAGGTGGTTGTAGTAAGAAGGGGAAAAAGGAAAAGGAAAAGAATGATAAGCCCAAAAGGGCTAAAAAAGGTCACAAAAATAGGTGCAAGTTGTGTAAGGTACTTGGGCAATGTAATTGGTTCATCCAAATGCACCCACGCTCCTCGTGAGGCCAAAGTATGTTTATGTTACTGCTTTTTGCAAGTTTTTGATTTTGCTACTTGTTCTAGTATCTAACCAAGTGAAATGCTTTATTTTTTAGGAGGAAGCGTGCAGAAAAAAGCCCCACCTCTTGTTGTTGAACAATGCTGGCCGATGAAAAAGCAAGACTCAATGGCTTTAGAAGGAAGAGCACTAAGCGTATAATGTTTCGTGACAAAGATATGGAGCAAACTGAAATCATATCTTCTGAACATGAGCTAAGTGTTTACTGTTTTGGACGATGTGATGCATCTGAATCTGTTTTGCGGTGCTAGGGCAATCTAAAACTGTTGCAGATGAAGCAAGCTGTTGTCGCCATGCGAATCTGCTTTGACAGCTGTGTTGCCATGTTTGGAGGTTGTGCTGCCAAGTGTTGAGTTGCAAACTGAAGTAGTTGAATAATGTGTGCCATCTACTCAATCTGCAGAAGTGCAAACTGAAGAAGTGGGACATGGTTAGGTGCAAAAGTTGAGGGGTCCTAGTGGAGTTGGCAAGAAAACCAAGGGGCCAAAAAGCAAGAGCATCAACATCAACAAACTATGAGCCGTGGAACCAAACGGTGAAAAAAAAGAGAAGAAATTGAGTGGTAGAAAGAAGCAAAAGAAATAGAGTCGAAATCATTCAAATTTGATGTGAAAACTTAAGTTTGTTGTCATTTGATGTGAAAACTTATGTTCTTTCATGTGAAAACTTATGTGCTATGATGTTGATTTGACTTGAAATAAAATTCAAATTTGAACCGACATTCAAATTTGAACCTATCTCCAATATTTTGGAGTTCATTTGTTTGTTACGTGATGTTGCATTGTTTTATGTACTACTATGCACTTTAGTTCATAAATCCAACCCTTTTTGTGAAGTCCAACTCATAGTCACTGAAAATGTTGTCCAAACAGGCTCCAAAGTAAGGGAAAACGACCCCATTTCTAAGCAAGTTTTTTTCGACCTTCTCAAAATCACCCAATAAGATTTTCTTAGCTTATATTATACCTATATAGGATCAATACGAAGTCTCACCTTTTTTGAATAAGTATTCATATTATTTATTTATTTTTGAAAAAAACACCCTTTAATACAAAGTCAACAATAAAACAATTTTAAAATTTTAAAATGCAAAAATAACTTCAGATCCTCCTTAGTCACTCCAAAGTGAAGCTAAGGTGAGGTTTTTGATTTTTTTGCATTTTCAAAACCTCAAACCCTCTTCTCACTCCTTTGAACTCTATGCAACCTCTTCGAGATAGTCCAATTTGTGAAGGTTTTTTCATGCAAAGATCATTAGATCAAGTTTATCATTTTGTATCATAACTATGTAACATAACAAGACTATATGCGCAGGTTTTTCATTTTTTAGATTTTTTTTGAATTAGTTATACCCATTTGAATGTTCGGTCAAACCTTTCAAAACTCTGTTGACTGCCTCCAAAACCCATGTAACCCTAGCACCAAACGTCCACCGTCGATCTAACCCTAATGCCAAACTGCGGCCGTCGGATAGGCCTTCTAGAAGGATTTCGCGGGGGCGATCCGTGGGAGCCCTGATTCTCCAATCTGATTGGCCACCGTTTTTTTCTCTGACGAATAGATAAAATTGAGCGGGGGAGCATCTCAGTTACCGTTGGGCCGAGCGGATCGGGCCCAACAGAGCCTGGCGTGCGTGCGCACGGCCGTCGAGAGGGGGGATGGGCTGCATGCGAGAGGGTCACTGACATATGGGCCATCCCTGTCCCATGCATGCCATGCAACGGCGTCGCAACCTAGCTATTCTGTGCTCATGAACGCTGGGACACAGCCTAGCCATTTGCATGCGGGCTTTCATGCACGCATCGACGCAGTAAAGCAGCGGCAGGGGCGCAGCGTATAGGTACGTCGCATCTAAGCTATTTTAACAAATGCATGTTTGAACCTGAGACACGGGACGGACGCGTCGGTGGTGCAGCTCCTTTTTCAGTGTCACGAGCGGATGAACGGGCATGTTTCCCACGCGGCGTCACTGCCGATGCAAGTCCACGGAATGATGCATCTCGCCTGTGCCGCCCGTGCCTCTTTGGATGCTCTGCCCGCCATTTTTGAATTAATGCCCGCAATTACTTATGCCAGCACGAACGAAGAAGAGAAAATGATCGAAGGCATCGTGTACATTGACTACGGCTGCAACACGGCTATAAAAGGGCACCATTTCCTCATCCCTCTCACACTCATCTCTCAAGCCTCCTCCAGCCCCTTCTTCTTTTCGAGCCAAATCCACCACTCGAGCCACCATGTAGTTCTACGTCCCTACCTACCGTAGCCCTCGCACCGTGCCAGAGAGGGAGTACCCGGCCGGAGTCATCATCGAGAATAGCCTGAGGGTGTTGACCATCTCAAGGTGGAGGGGCCCTAGAGAGTTGACTCGCTTCTTCCTCCAAGCCGGCTATCGCCACCTCCCTCTGGGCACTCCGCCCATGTTCCACCTCCACGAGCAGCACGATGGCGACGCCAACGGCATCGTCATCGGCCTCTACGTCACCTTCACCAACCCCTACGACGCTCACCACCTCCTCGGCCAGGTATTCTGGTGTGGATGCGAGTTTATCGCGTTCCCCACCTACAACATCTTCACCAACTTCCACCACATCTTCCCCCACCCCAACGGCATGCACACCTACCCCTACCAGATGCCGAAGAACGACGAGTGAGGGGCGCCGGCTAAGGAGGGGCCAAGGAGTTGTTCGAGTGAGAGTCTTTCTATCTATCTAGCTTGTGTTGTGTTGGTTGGGGCGTGTGTGCCTGTGTCTTCTAGCTATATGTCTAGTTTTAATTACTTTCCTTTCATGTTTTATGCACTATATGTTGTAAGGGGATGCCCTCTATATGTTCTCTTAGGGGATGCTACTAGGGTACCCGATGCCCCTCTATCGTGCTATCTATTAATGTTTTTTTGGGCCTAAAGTTTCTCCATTGCATTTTATTTATGTGGCCATGTGAACTAAAAAATGCACTAAAACATGATCCAATCATAAAAGTTGTTGTTAGCACGTGTCTAGTTAATTATCTTCCTTTTATGTTTTATGCACTATATGTTGTAAGGGGATGCCCCTCTATGTTGTAAGGAGATGCTACTAGGGGCACATTAGATGTCTTCTTTTTTTGAGAGGGGCACAACCTTTTTCGGTTGAAACACACGAGTAAAAACTTTCAAAACACCATAGCACAAATCAATTTTTTTTTAAATGGTGCTTGGTTGAAATAAACTAGAACCAAACAATTGCAACTTTTTTGGTTCACAAAGACTGCAAGTTAGATTGCTAACTAGAACCAACCTTTTGTTTTAGCCGAAACAACACGGGACCCTACCATCGGACACGATAGCTTGTGTATAAAAATAGCTCAAATAATTATCAGATGAGTTATCTCAAAAAAGATGACTGCAGGAAACTTAAAATTTGTGAAATAACCTAAAGCCGAAAAGATATATAGATGTTAATGACCGTGTGCACTTTTTTTTGCACTAGCTACACATCTTTTATCAATGGGCCTGGATATGTTCTATATGGGCCTGGCCTTTTCGGGCAACTGTGGACGAACCTTTTTTTTTTCCTTTTCTCCCTCTACCACTGAAACTGAAACTGATGAAGAACTGAAGAATTGAAAAAACGGGGCCGAAACAGAGTGGAGAAGACATGCCAAATTCATACAACACAACACTTATATTCAAACATCCATATCATTACGATTACAAATGATGCTCAATCTATTCACTTACGATTAATTATCATCACATAAACAAATGTGAGAGCAATTACACAAACATAAAAAGTCCGGCCATCAGCCCCATCAAATCGCCCTGCTTCTGCAATTCGATGAGTTTCTTCATCTGCTTGTTCAGCTTCTTCAGCTCTGCCGTCACTCCTGCACCCCCCACAGTAGCACCATTGCCAGATCCAGGGGCCCCAGATCTAGACGGGCCCGATCCAAACTTGCCTAACTTCTCCGCCTCCAACGGTAAATTGAGCTCCCCTGATGCACCCTCCAGTTTAATCCGCTCTATGTACTCATCTAGCCATTCAAAATGGGTGCATTGCTTCAATTTCTGAAATCGGAAAGATGCCCTAAATCCCAAATCCGATGAAAAATGGGCAAATATGAAATTGGGAGACAAAAACCAAAATTGGCATATTGAGAAGTAAAATCTCACCTTTCCCTGCTCTGGTTTGCTCTCGCATTTCACGAATTCCCGCCCAAGGTTGCCATTCTTGTCGGTTGTTGTGACTAGCCGCTGTGGGTGCGGTACGTGGGCATGCAGTGGCACCTTGTCATGGGCATCGCGCCATAGCGCCGCCATGAGCGGCGGAGGCTGAAGCGGAGCTCGACATTGCTAGGTCGCGGCCGGAACGGCGTTCTGTCAGCGTCGTCACGGAGAAGAAGAACAACAACGGTCGAGGAGGGGGAGGAGGATGGGCTCGGGTCTTTGACGGCTCGGGGCACGGCTCGGTGTCCTCTTGTACCGATGCTGAGCTGGATAAGTTAGTGGGTCCCACGCCGTGGGTCCCGCTCACCTGACCAATGCTGAGCTGGATAAGTTAGTGGGTCCCACGCTGTGGGTCCTGATCACCTGATTCTAGTTTTAAACACGCGTCTTTGGATTAGGCTGCAGTGTCGCACGACAGTTATTTCTTCCAACGCAGATGTCGCATGAGAGCCATTTGAACCAACGATGTCGCGTGAGAGACAATTCAACTCAACAACGTCGCATGGGAGCTATTTGCCCCTCCAGATGAGTTTCAGCGTGTTTGCTTCCGTTTATACTTCCAGAATTCGTAATACTACAAATACACTAAATAAAGAGCAAACTGAATTTGCTCGACACTGTTCATGTTACAAACTTTACACTGGTAGTAAGGTAGCAACTAACCAAAGACACAAAATTCAGAGATATTGTTACACTGAATTACCGTCACTGAACTCGATGATACTCCAGTCGTAAAAGCGCCAATTATTCCACCTCTTCTCTTGCACAGAATTATTCCAGTCAGTAAGATCGTGGTCCACCGAAGATTGGTCTCATGAACCTGTCGTCGAACTTCCTCCAGTAGATGTGCACCGTGTGGATGGGTCTCTCCAACATCATTGATATGCTTCTCTTGGCCTGGACGAAGCCGCTTCCACTCCCCGACGCGTCTTCGTCGCCGAGAAACGGCAGGATGAACTCGTCCTTCGGCGAGTTGCTTCCGGTGCTGCGGCCTCCCGTCGGCTCCCGGTGCCGATGCTGCGGGAGCATGGCGCTTATCATTGGCCTTGTCAAGAAGCCAAACACCTGAAATGATCAGAATGTATCAGCTTCTATGTGCCGTGTGTATCTTTCGCCGATAGAACATCGTGTAACAAAAATGCGGGATCAGGTTAATGGTACTACCAGGGTTGTGAAAAATACTACGACGATTGTACTGGTGATGATGGTTGCATGAACTGGATCCTGTGTTACGCCTGAAAATGTGAACTGAAAAGCATGCAAATGTTCAGCAAACCACTTGTCTTCTTGTATTATCTCAAAGGCAGCCGGATGATGAGAGGACGCTGGACGTACCTGATTGTATGCTAGCGCAATTGAAACGGCACCTCTCATGAGCCCGGCCCACCAAATCACGACCTTCACATGATTAAGAGAATTTTGAGTACATCATTCAGAGGATTTTGTTAGCTTAATCCAAACAAGTCTAAGTTTGGCTAGAAGTGTGTTAGTTGTGTCCAAGCTTGTAAGCCCGCGTGTGAGTTATAATAGGAGTACTAGTTCGAGTCTGGTTAGGATTAGTAGTGTGACCAACGTGGCCGGTGATTAGAAAAGAGTCATTGCATGTACGGCAAGAAAGAAAGTTGCCATACAAGCTTAGTTTGTGTTTGAGTCGGAAGAGGTGCTTGTTAGCCGTATCCGAGTAGGTCTAGGAAGCTCAGGTCGGCCGGTACTTGTGTATATATATACACAGCATAGGGCGTGAGTTTTGTACCGTGGAAAAAGAGAAAATCAATAAAGAGAGGAATTAGAGGGTGACGCACCCTTGGCTATCAGTTTTGTGTGCGCGTGTGTTCGTGCAATTTGATGTGATCGATCCTGTGGCGAATTTCCAACAGATTTTCTACCAGGGAATAATCATTGGTTTAGAAGCAAACCTGGTGCTTGAATGTGATTGGAGCTTTTTCAGAATTTCCGCTCATAAAATTTGACAGAATCGAAAGAGGGAAAACAAACGCGGCCCGTCCCAGCAAAATGAGTGAAATGATGACACCGAAAATACCAATTGAGGTCTTGAAGCTGGCAAAGTAACAAAGTATGTCTCAGAGAAATGCTTTAAGGTAACTTTTTTTCCGAAACGGAGGTAACTTTTCTTTTTGAATTGAATGCTTTAAGGTAACTTGAGACTTTGAGAGAAGTGATTAGTACTTTGTTGCTCACCTTGCCTGTGTTGTCTTCCATTTATCCATGTCAAGGGCATCCATTCCAACATAAAGAAAGATAAAGGTCTCGGCGATGAATGATAGTGTCGCAAATATGTGCCTGCAGTTACATCATTTACGTTACCATTACATCTAGCAACTCATGTTTTGCAACAAAAGAGGCTAACCAAATAAAACAAGCAAGTTAACAGTTGCTTTCAGGCCATACAGATAATTTGTAATACAGAAACAACAGAGTAATAGCACCTTGTCGTGATTCGGGAGCTCTCTGTTACATTATGCCACGCGTAGTGAGACATCACGATGCCGCAAAAGAAAACAGTCAAAATCCCACTCAGACTTAGCAACTGCCAAAATGAACGTTTGCTCAGGTGCATTGTCGACAAGCATATGAACTGTCAGAAGTTAAACTGTCATGGAATTACCTCTGCTAACATATACGATAAATAAGCCATGAGAGCCATTAAAGCGACCTCCCGGTCAGTCGAGTGCCTGCAAAATCATGTGAGGAACTTAGAATAAAAAGCCCAGAAAATCCGACAGAAACCAACTTCTGACCTAGTATCCTGCTACTTACCTGCCAAAATACAGTGCTTTGAGAACATAAGCGGTGAACAGTCCGATCTGATATCATTCGGGAAAAAGAAGTATGAAAACTAATTTGGTGCCATGGTTCTGGAAAATATGTAACACCATGATTATAAATATCACAGAATTAGATTGTTAAAATACAGTGTCCTTACTGTGGCGCCAAGGATAGTACTAGTTGCAAAAAGATAGAGGAAATCTCCGATAACTTTTAGCACCGCCCCACTTTTGATCTTAGTGATATCCATATTCTTTATAGCATTGAATAGGACCACAGATGTTGCATCATTGACAACTCCTTCTCCGAAGACCAAGCTGTACAACCTCGGTGTCTCATCTTGGCTTATGACCTGAGTTTGAGCTCGAGAGATTAAACATATGTTTTGGAAAGTATAGTGAAGAAAACACTCATGAACTTGAACATCCAACGGACCTGCAGCGTGCACACAGTATCTGTTGAAGAGAATATGACTCCCAGTGCTGCAATTAAGAAATCAGACCCAAACTGATTAGTTTGAAGCGAAAGGGAATGGCAAAATAAAAATTCACAAATGCAGAAGTAAGGACCTAGATAATCCACCGCGTCAAGTTTGCCAAAACCAACTTTTGGAAGGAGCCAGTAGAAACCTGATATCAAGAAAAGTGATGTTTAGCAACAGATTGTTAGTGTGATGCACAAAATATCTCCCTTGAAAATGGTTACCGGAGCATAAAACAGTATGAGTAAAGGCAATTTGAAAAACATGGATTCACCCAACATTGCGACCATAAATAAGATATCCGGGATAAGAACATTTCACTTGGATTGTGTTAGCTTCCAACTCGGCCTAGACCACACCCTACCGACGTTCCGGACGTTTATGCGCACACAGGCCAGCATTCAACGGAGAGCCTACTCCATCTCAAATGCCCGGAAGGGAGGAAGGAATCTCTCCCTTATAGGCTGGTTGTGGCCTCCTCCCATAAGGAAGGTGGGACTAAACCCGAGCCGGCCTCACCGGCCTACAGCAGCCCTAACAGATTGTCAATCGATGTCAAACCTAGTTCATAATATCCACACAGGCGTCACTAGTAGGGAATTGCCCTTTTTGTGAGCAGAAATTTCTGTACCATGGTCATGTAAACGTACTGTATTTTTGCCATTCTAGTATGTTCTTCACTAATGTAAAATTGGTTTACTTTCACTCAGTTTAGCAGCTAAGTCTTGCAAATTTATACTCCTCTTAAAATGTGTGCTGCAGCTGTACACATGCTTAAGCAAGACATGCAAGAAAAGTCGAAGAATCAGCAAAGAGGTAGTACCCGCGGAAACTATTGCGACCGAGATGAAAACCCCGAATACCCCAAAGGACATGATGGTGAGGAAATTATGGAAGAACTGCTTCTTCTTGACCTGGAACCTGCAAAGAAGAGCCACGGACAGTTGGACACAAGACTCAGTGAAGTACTGAAGAGCTGGTAAAGTATTTATTAGTACCTCCAATACAGAGCAGAATTGACAAAGCTGGTGAATATATGTACATACCCGGCGTTGAAGATTATGGGCGGAAGAACGTAGATGAAGAAAAGCTGCTCGTCGAACCTCAGGATGTGCGAGTTCCTGCCTTTGCTCAGCAGAAAGATGAGAGCCCCAACAATGCACCCCTGCCATTGGAAGACAGTTAATCAGTACGTGTCGTCAGTCGTCCCTGAAATGTGCGTGTGTGCTGGAGATGAGATGAGACGTCGGATCGTACGATGATGAGCGCGGTGATGGACTCGTTGACCCATTTGTTCTCCTCGAGGAGGTGGCCGGCGACGAGGCAGAGGCAGAGCACCGCCGTGAACACGCAGATGGACACCACGGTGCCGCTGCTCCCCCGTCGACGCCGCCACCACCAGCTCGTCCCACAGCGAGGAAGCCGCCATGTGCCGGGCGCATATGCAGAGCTCGCTTTTGGTTGGCCTCAGATCACCGCCGCCGCCTGGCCTGCCCTCTCCTTCGCTGCCTCTGTACGTGCGCGCGGCGAGCAGAGAGCTCTAACTCTGTCTACCTTCCCTGTTTCTCGTAGTACTACGTTTGGGTGCGGCTGTGAGTGTGACGCGTGATTTTGGCGCGAGGCGGCGCAGTTCGAGGAGGGGGCGGCACGCGTGGCGGGGAGTGCCTGCGTGGCGGGTGAGCTGGTACGGTCGTATGGTGCCACGCCTGGATTCTGGACGGCGTTGAAGGGCCCTGACACGCCTGCACTCTTGTTGCAATTGGAGAACCTTTTTTTTCTGCAGGAAGGGATTAAAGAACTTTTCTTGTGGGGTGGGATTAAAGAACATTGACACGACTGGTGCGTTCTGCTTGGGGCCCACAAAGCTCTGACGTAGCAAAAGGTTCAAGGTACTTCCTCCCTTCGCTTTTATAAAATTTGGTAATGGTAGAATAACGTAAGTAATCTTTCCTAGGTCCTTTTCTTTCTACTTGCATTGGATTTGTCGAAAGTCAAATTTAGCTAAGTTTGACAAAATTTATATTAGAAATTATTATCATCTATAATATCTAATAAATATAATATGAAAATATATTCCGAGATGAATCTAATGATATTGGTGTTGTTATGTAAATGTCAATAATTTTTTATATAAACTTGGTCAAAGTTGGATGAGATTGACTTCAGACAAACCTAATATGCAGAGTAAAAAGGACCGGAGGGAGTATCATGTATTTGGGAGTCACAAACATGCTTATGTGGCAGACAATTAAAGAAGAGAGAGATGGTTATAGTAACATAGGTAGACACCGTAACATAATACTCCCTCCGTCCGAAAATACTTGTCATCAAAATGGACAAAAAAGGATGTATCTAGAACTAAAATACATCTAGATACATCCCTTTTTATTCATTTTGATGACAAGTATTTTGGGACGGAGGGAGTACTACTATGTGTCACGCATGACAATAAATGAGACCATCTATGATACTAATCTATGATACTATACACCATAAAGATAGTAACATAGACCAGTAACATATGCATGTTACTAGTCTAAGTTACTCTCTACTATAACCAGCCTAAGGCGTCGTAGACATTCAGACGGCATGCAAAACAGCTTAATTTCAGTTGTCTAAAACGATTTATAAAAGTGAACGAAGGGAGTAGTAGATTTTTTGAAGGTAAATGTTCGGGCCGGAGCTTTGTGGGCCGGTCGCTTTCTTTTTTCACGTGCGAGACACGCTGGCACGTACGCCTTTGGTGGACCCAAACGTTTTTCTTCTTCTTTTCACTTTTTTTCTTCCTTTTTTCTCTGTTTCTTCTTCCTTCCGCCTCGTCTGATCCCATCCCGTCTCCTGCAGTACGAGCTCACCGACATCAGCACGCACCCTGCGCTGCTTCCACGAGCATCTCCTACCCTACCGTTGCAAGCATCTTCTTTCCCCAACGTAACCCAAAACATGCTCCTCCACCGATGCTGCAACCAGCGACCTAAAAACTACAACCAACGACGACAAAAGCTTCAACCAGAAGACACCTGTGTGCCGTCGCTGAGCAGTGGCCGCGTCCTGCGATGGAACAAGCCACAACCTAGAGCTGCGACAGGGCTAACGGGATGTTGCAACCGGCGACCAAGTTTGCTGGAACCGGCGGGGAGGTTTGCTAGAAACAACACCCAAAAATGCTACCACCGGAGTTCATTCTGCTGGAACAACGACGTTTTTGCTACAACCGTAGCATGTTTTTGCTGCCAGCAGTGGCTTTTTTGCTACATGCATGCACGGCAGTGTTGGTCGACGGCGACAATGCCTCTTTTTTCCTGCAACCGTCATTGTTTTAGGCTACGACCGGCGAGGTTTTTTGCTACATGGCGTTGACTGGTGGCCGTCGTTCGTGCAACCCCGTAACAGCGAGCGTCTACGAGAAAAAAATCTTCAACGAACATGGATAAAAGCTTCAACCGGTGCGGGGAAAAGCTTCAACGACGAGGTGGATTAAAGCTTCAACAGGTGTGAGAAAAAGCTTCAAACCGAGGTGCGAGCGGTGACGCTGAGACATGCAGACGGCGATACGGTGGTGCTTTGATGGACGTGCTACGACGGTGGCGGCGGCGGCTAGGTGTTGTAACAACAAAGACGTCGGGCGGCACAGTTTTGCTACGAGGGGCGACGACGTACAGTTGAAACCGGCGAGGACAGGTGCTACGAGGGCGAGCATCGGCGACGAGGGCGGCGACCGGCGTTGAGGCAAGCGGCGAGGACGTCCGGCGAGCTGCCTGCCTTAAGGACTACTGGCTACACGCGATGGGACGCCATGACATTTCCTTTGTTTCTCTAACGAAGCAGTTTTTCTTTTGACAACTCTACCGAAGAAGTTAGCGATTGGGAAGGCTATATATGCAGATCCTACGACTCTAGCTTAAACGAATCGTACGGGCGCGGTGCGACCGGCCGAAATTTCGGTCGACGCACCAGCGCGTATTATCGCCTGATGTCTACTACACAACCTTCTTCTTGTAGACGTTGTTAGACCTCCAAGTGCAGAGGTTTGTAGGACAGTAGCAAATTTCCCTCAAGTGGATGACCTAAGGTTTATCAATCCGTGAGAGGCGTATGATGAAGATGGTCTCTCTCAAACAACCCTGCAACCAAATAACAAAGAGTCTCTTGTGTCCCCAACACACCCAATACAATGGTAAATTGTATAGGTGCACTAGTTTGGCGAAGAGATGGCGATACAAGTGCAATATGGATGGTAGATATAGGTTTTTGAAATCTGAAAATATAAAAACAGCAAGGTAGCAAGTGGTAAAAGTGAGCGTAAACGGTATTGCAATGCTAGGAAACAATGCCTAGGGTTCATACTTTCACTAGTGCAAGTTCTCTCAACAATAATAACATAATTGGATCATATAACAATCCCTCAACATGCAATAAAGAGTCACTCCAAAGTCACTAATAGCATAGAACAAACGAAGAGATTATTGTAGGGTACGAAACCACCTCAAAGTTATTCTTTCTGATCGATGTATTCAAGAGTCCGTAGTAAAATAACACGAAGCTATTCTTTCCGTTCGATCTATCCTAGAGTTCATACTAGAATAAAACCTTAAGACACACATCAACCAAAACCCTAATGTCACCTAGGTACTCCAATGTCACCACAAGTATCCGTGGGTATGATTATACGACATGCATCACACAATCTCAGATTCATCTATTCAAACCAACACAGAACTTCAAAGAGTGCCCCAAAGTTTCTACCGGAGAGTCAAGACGAAAACGTGTGCCAACCCCTATGCATAAGTTCACAAGGTCACTGAACCCGCAAGTTGATCACCAAAACATACATCAAGTAGATCACGTGAATATCCCATTGTCACCACAGATAAGCACATGCAAGACATACATCAAGTGTTCTCAAATCCTTAAAGACTCAATCCGATAAGATAACTTCAAAGGGAAAACTCAATCCATTACAAGAGAGTAGAGGGAAGAAACATCATAAGATCCAACTATAATAGCAAAGCTTATGATACATCAAGATCGTGCCATATCAAGAACACGAGAGAGAGAGAGAGAGAGAGAGAGAGAGAGAGAGAGAGCACATAGCTACTGGTACATACCCTCAGCCCCGAGGGTGAACTACTCCCTCCTCATCATGGAGAGCGCCGGGATGATGAAGATGGCCACCGATGAGGGATTCCCCCCTCCGGCAGGGTGCCGGAACAGGGTCCCGATTTGTTTTTGGTGGCTACAGAGGCTTGCGGTGGCAGAACTCCTGATCTAGGTTTCTTTCTGGGGGTTTCTGTATTTATAGGAATTTTTGGAGTCGGTCTCACGTCAGGGGGGTCTCCGAGTCATCCACGAGGTAGGAGGCGCGCCCAGGGGGGTAGAACACACCCTCCACCCTCGTGGATGGCTCGGGACACTTCTGGCCCAACTCTTTTACTCCGGGGGCTTCTTTTGGTCCATAAAAAAATCATAAAAAATTGGCACGTCAATTGGACTCCGTTTGGTATTCCTTTTCTGTAGAACTCAAAAACAAGGAAAACAGTAACCGCACTGGGCTCTTGATTAATAGGTTAGTCCCAAAAATCATGTAAAACAGCATATAAATGCATATAAAACATCCAAGATGGATAATATAATAGCATGGAACAATCAAAAATTATAGATACGTTGGAGACGTATCAAGCATCCCCAAGCTTAATTCCTCCTCGTCCTCGAGTAGGTAAATGATAAAAACAGAATTTTTGATGTGCAATGCTACCTAACATATTTGTCAATGTACTCTTCTTTATTGTGGCAAGAATATTCAGATCCATAAGATTCAAAACAAAAGTTTAATATTGACATGAAAACAATAATACTTCAAGCATACTAACAAAGCAATCATCTCTTCTCAAAATAACATGGCCAAAGCAAGTTATCCCTACAAAATCATATAGTCTGGCTATGCTTCATCTTCATCACACAAAATACTCAAATCATGCACAACCCCAATGACAATCCAAGCAATTGTTTCATACTTTTGATGTTCTCAAACCTTTTCAACTTTCACGCAATACATGAGCGTGAGCCATGGACATATCACTATAGGTGGAATAGAATATGGTGGTTGTGGAGAAGACAAAAAGGAGAAGATAGTCTCACATCAACTAGGCGTATCAACGACTATGGAGATGCCCATCAATAGATATCAATGTGAGTGAGTAGGGATTGCCATGCAAGGGATGCACTAGAGCTATAAGTGTATGAAAGCTCAACAAAAGAAACTAAGTGGGTGTGCATCCAACTTGCTTGCTCACGAAGACCTAGGGCATTTTGAGGAAGCCCATCATTGGAATATACAAGCCAAGTTCTATAACGAAAGTTCCCACTATTATATGAAAGTGACAAAATAACAGACTCTCTATCATGAAGATCATGGTGCTACTTTGAAGCACAAGTGTGGTAAAAAGGATAGTAGCATTGCCCCCTCTCTCTTTTTTCTCTCATTTTTTTGTTTGGCTTCTTTGGCCTCTTTTTTCATTGGCTTCTTTGGCCTCTTTTTTTTTCTCACACGGGACAATGCTCTAATAATGATGATCATCACACTTCTATTTACTTACAACTCAAGAATTACAACTCAATACTTAGAACAAGATATGACTCTATACTTAATGCCTCCCATGTGTACCGGGATGTGCAATGAATTAAGAGTGACATTTATGAAAGAATTATGAAGGTGGCTTTGCCACAAATACGATGTGATATGTCCATTTTGCATCATGCTTTTATATCGATATTTATTGCATTATGGGCTGTTATTACACGTTATGTCACAATACTTATGCCTATTCCCTCTTATTTTACAAGGTTTACATAAGGAGGGAGAATGCCGACAGCTGGAATTACGGAAATTTGGAAAAGGAGCAAATATTAGAGTCCTATTCGCACAACTCCAAAAGTCCTGAAACTCCACGAAATATCTTATAATAAATAATAAAAATCCTCGCTAAAGATGAAGGCCAGGGGCCCACACCTGTCCCACGAGGGTGGGGGGCGCGCCTCACCTCGTGGGCCCCCTGGTGGCCCTCCTATGCCCTTCTTCTGCTATATGAGGTCTTTCATCGAGAAAAAAACAAGAAGCAACCTTTCGGGACGAAACTCCGCCGCCATGAGGCGGAACCTTGGCGGAGCCAATCTAGGGCTCCGGCAGAGCTGTTCTGCCGGGGACACTTCCCTCCGGGAGGGTGAAATCATCTCCATCATCATCACCAACGCTCCTCTCATCAGGAGAGGGCAATCTCCATCAACATCTTCACCAGCACCATCTCCTCTCAAAACCCTAGTTCATCTCTTGTATCCAATTCTTGTCTCCAAGTCCGGGATTGGTACTAGTAGGTTGCTAGTAGTGTTGATTACTCCTTGTAGTTGATGCTAGTTGGTTTATTTGGTGGAAGATCATATGTTCAGATCCTATATGCATATTAATACCCTCTGATTATGAACATGAATATGCTTTGTGAGTAGTTACGTTTGTTCCTGAGGACATGGGAGAAGTCTTGCTATTAGTAGTCATGTGAATTTGGTATTCATTCGATATTTGATGAGATGTATGTTGTCTATCCTCTAGTGGTGTTATGTGAACGTCGACTACATAACACCTCACCATTATTTGGGCCTATAGTAAGGCATTGGAAAGTAATAAGTAGATGATGGGTTGCTAGAGTGACAAAAGCTTAAACCCTAGTTTATGCGTTGCTTCGTAAGGGGCTGATTTGGATCCATATGTTTAATGCTATGGTTAGGTTTACCTTAATACTTTTGTTGTAGTTGCGGATGCTTGCAATAGAGGTTAATCATAAGTGGGATGTTTGTTCAAGTAAGAATAGCACCCAAGCACTGGTCCACCCACATATCAAATTATCAAAGTACCGAACGCGAATCATATGAACGTGATGAAAACTAGCTTGACGATATTCCCATGTGTCCTCGGGAGCGCTTTTCCTATTATAAGAGTTTGTCCAGGCTTGTCCTTTGCTACAAAAAGGATTGGGCCACCTTGCTGCACTTTATTTACTTTTGTTACTTATTGCTCGTTACAAATTATACTATCACACAACTATCTGTTACCACTTGTTTCAATACTTGCAGAGAATACCTTGCTGAAAACCGCTTATCATTTCCTTCTGCTCCTTGTTGGGTTCGACACTCTTACTTATCGAAAGGAGTACGATAGATCCCCTATACTTGTGGGTCATCAAGACTCTTTTATGGCGCCGTTGCCGGGGAGTGAAGCGCCTTTGGTAGGTGGAATTTGGTAAGGAAAAATTTATATAGTGTGCTGAAATTTACTGTCACTTGTTACTATGGAAAGTAATCCTCTGAGGGGCTTGTTCAGGGTATCTTCACCCCGACCAGTAGAGCAAACATTTGCTCCTCAACCTACTAAACCTATTGAAAATGAAACTCCTTTTGAAGTTCCTTCGGGTATGATGGAAAAACTGCTAGCTAATCCTTTTGTAGGAGATGGAACAAAGCATCCTAATGAGCACCTAATATATGTGGATGAAGTTTGTGGACTATTTAAGCTTGCAGGTATACCCGATGATGTTGTTAAGAAGAAGGTCTTCCCTTTATCTTTGAAGGGAGATGCATTGACATGGTATAGGCTATGTGATGATACGAGATAATGGAACTACAAAAGATTGAAATTGGAATTTCATCAAAAATATTATCCTATGCATCTTGTTCATCGTGATCGCAACTATATATATAATTTTTGGCCTCGCGAAGGAGAAAGCATCGCTCAAGCTTGGGGGAGGCTTAAATCAATGTTATATTCATGCTCCAATAATGAGCTCTCGAGAGAAATAATTATTCAAAGTTTTTATGCTCGGCTTTCTCATAATAATCAAACCATGCTCGATACTTCTTGTGCTGGCTCTTTTATGATGAAGACTATTGAATTCAGATGGAATTTATTGGATAGAATTAAACGCAACTCTGAAGATTGGGACCTCGACGAAGGTAAGGAGTCGTATGACACCTAAGTTTGATTGTGTTAAATCTTTTATGGATACCGATATTTTCCGTAAGTTTAGCACTAAATATGGACTTGACTCGAGATAGTAGCTTCTTTCTCGTGAATCTTTTGCTACTTATGTTGATCTCCCTAAGGAGAAGTGGTTTAAATATCATCCTCCCATAGAAGTAAAAGTAGCTGCACCTATTAAAGTTGAAGAAAAGACTGTCACTTATAATGATCCTATTGTTCCTACCTCTTATGTTGAGAAACCACCTTTCCTCGTTAGAATAAAGGATCATGCTAAAGCTTCAATCTGTTGTTCAGAAAAGCAATATTAGAACTTATACACCTCTGAGCAAGTCAAAGTAGAACCTAATATTGCTATTGTTACAGATCTCTTGTTCGATAATATTGATGGGCATGTTATTCAGTTCTGCGGTGAAACCGCTAGAATTGCTAAACCTTGTGCTAAAGATAAACATAGACATGTGGTAGGCATGACTGTTATTTCTGTTAAAATAGGAGATCATTGTTATCATGGCTTATGTGACATGGGTGCTAGTGCTAGTGCAATACCCATTGATTTATACAAGGAAATTATGCATGATATTGCACCTGCTAAGTTAGAAGATATTGATGTTACAATTAAACTTGCCAATAGAGGTACCATATCGCCAGTGGGAATTGTTAGAGATGTTGAAGTCTTGTGTGGGAAAACTAAATATCCTGCTGATTTTCTTGTTCTTGGTTCCCCACAAGATAGCTTTTGTCCCATTATATTTGGTAGACCCTTCTTGAACACTGTTAATGCTAGGATAGACTGCGAAAAGAATGTTGTTACTATTGGTTTGGATGATATGATTCATGAGTTTAACTTCTCTAATTTATTAAACAACATCGTGAAGAAGAATTGCCTAGTAAGGATGAAATTATTGGTCTTGCTTCTATTGCCGTACCTCCTAGTGATCCTCTAGAACATTATTTGTTAGACCATGAAAATGATATGTTTATGAATGAAAGAAGGGAAATAGATGAAGTATTCTTTAAACAGGAACCTAGTCTCAAAACATAATTTGCCCGTTGAAATCCTAGGGATCCTCCTCCACCCAAGGGTGACCCCGTGTTTGAGCTTAAACCGTTACGATAATCTTAAATATGCTTATCTTGATGAAAAGAAAATATATCCTGTTATTATTAGTGCTAACCTTCGTGAGCATGAAGAAGAGAGATTATTGAAAACTACAAGAAGCACCGTCTTGCTATTGGATATACTCTTGATGATCTTAAGGGCATTAGTCCCACTCTATGTCAACATAAAATAAATTTGGAAGAAAGATGCCAAACCGGTTCGTGATCATCAACGAAGGCTTAATCCTAAGATGAAAGAAGTAGTAAGAAAAGAAATACTAAAGCTTCTGGAGGCAGGTATAATTTATCCCGTTGCTGACAGTCAGTGGGTGATACGTCTCCAACGTATCTATAATTTATGAAGTATTCATGCTATATTACTATGTGTTTTGAATGATTATGGGCTTTATTTTACACTTTTATATTACTTTTGGGACTAACCTATTAACCGAAGGCCCAGTCCATATTGTTGTTTTATTGCCTGTTTCAGTATTTCGAAGAAAAGGAATATCAAACGGAATCCAAACGGAATGAAACCTTCGGCATCGTGATTTTTTGGAAGAATATCATCCTGGAGGCTTGGAGATCAAGTCAGAAGATACTCGAGGAGCCCAGAGATAGGGGCGCCCCTGTGGTGCGCCCCTGTCTCGTGGACCCCTCAAGCACCCCCGACCGACTTCTTTTCGCCTATATAGTCCCAATGCACTTAAAAACATCCACGGAGAAGATAGATCGGGAGTTCCGCCGCCGCAAGCCTCTCAGAGCCACCAAAAACCTCTCGGAGTCCGTTCCGACACCGCCGAGGGGGGAACCCATCACCGTGGCCATCTTCATCATCCCGACGCTCTCCATGACGAGGAGGGAGTAGTTCACCCTCGGGCTGAGGGTATGTACCAAAGAGCTATGTGTTTGATCTCTCTCTCTCGCTCTCTCTCGTGTTCCCTCCGCACGATCTTGATGTATCTCGAGCTTTTCTATTGTAGTTGGATCTTATGATGTTTCTCCCCTCTACTCTCTTGTGATGAATTGAGTTTCCCTTTGAAGTTATCTTATCGGATTGAGTCTTTTATGAGAACACTTGATGTATGTCTTGCCGTGCTTATCTGTGGTGACAATGGGATATCATGTTCCACTTGATGTATGTTTTGGTGACCAACTTATGGGTTCCGCCATGAACCTATGCATAGGGGTTGGCACACGTTCTTGACTCTCCGTAGAAACTTTGGGGCACTCTTTGAAGTACTTTGTGTTGGTTGGATGAATCTGAGATTGTGTGATGCATATCGTATAATCATGCCCACGGATACTTGAGGTGACAATGGGGTATCTAGGTGACATTAGGGTTTTGGTTGATTTGTGTCTTAAGGTGTTATTCTAGTACGAACTCTTGAATAGATTGATCCGAAAGAATAACTTTGAGGTGGTTTCGCACTCCTACCATAATCTCTTCGCTTGTTCTCCGCTCTTAGTTGCTTTGGAGTGACTCTTTGTTGCATGTTGAGGGATTGTTATATGATCTATCTATGTTATTATTGTTGAGAGAACTTGCACTAGTGAAAGTATGAACCCTAGGCCTTGTTTCCTATCATTGCAATACCGTTTGTGCTCACTTTTATCATTAGTTACCTTGTTGTTTCTATTATTTCAGATTACAGATACCTTTATCTATTATCTATATTGCACTTGATCAAATTTTGTGATGTAGCATGAATAGAGTTTGAGACGAGAAGAGCATAGATAGCTAGAGAAGGTTCTTAGGCATTCTTATCCATCCACTTGGCCAAAGAAAAAGAAACCAATCAATCAAAACCACAAGTGGATGTCCTCGAATGAGTAAAATATGCAACCAACATGCTCACACAATAAAATGACAAATGAAATATGTGACAAAGCATGCACAAACAATTCTAGCATCTATCAAACAATTGGCGATGACTAGGTCATCTATATATGAGTATATTGACTTAGGAGTCAAATTAGAACATTTGATCATATTTCATAATCATCGCTTTAAGCTCAAGTGGGGTTACCACTTTTACATAATGCATTGTTGTGTTCACACCATTAGAGTTGCTTTAGCTCAATTCTTTAGAGTAAAGCTCCCCCTAGATGTGAGATCCCCCCTAAGAGGGATGAACTAACCTTGGGTTTTGTCGATGATGACTTCATGTAGGTGTTAAACATGTGGATGCTCAATGTTGATGAAGATCATTTGGAGCAATCCTTTTGGAGTGAGTTGCACTTTCAATACCTACACGGGTTAGTCCCACAAGGAACAAGCATGGATATCCATAGACATAGAGTGATGCACACATAAGATGATGTCTATGAAAGCATTAGGTTACCTTGTCCCTTGTCTTACCAATAAGAGGGTTTGTGACTCCTTGAACTAGTGCAAGATGTGGAAGTTGATTGCACTCGTTGTTTGCCAAGATAATATGAGTGAAATATGTTGGCGGAGTCACCCTCAAGAACTCTCTAGTTCTTCTTCTTCGGGATCCACATCATCTTGATGGGAATCCTTGGAGTTGTAGTCGTACTTGATGAAGTAGAACTTGTCGTAGTCTTGGGAACCCACTTGACCAAGGCCTTAGGAGCTTCTTCAAATGCATCAATCTCCTCTTAAAGCTTGTCCTTGCATTTTTGCTTGTGGTCTTGTGGTGGAAGATCATCTTGAGCTTGTGTCCCTTTGAAGGAAGTAGGATCATACTTCTCTTGTTGAGGAACAAACTTCATCTTGGGATATTGTGATCTTCTTCCCACTCAACTCCATTGGCATTGAACTTTCGTTCAAAACCAACACCTTGATTCTTCCGGTGCCTTCCTTGCTTACGTACAATTTCCTCAAATTGCTTACTCCCGGCAAGGCTCTTGTCAACACCTTTCTCTATAATTCCCTTCAATAAGCTATTTTCTTGCTCAAGTGTAACTTGGCTAAGAGAATCATTAGTGGAATCAAAAGAACTACTAGAAGCAACAACATTTGATTTAGCATGATGATTGTTACTACTAGAGGAAGAATCCTTCTTGTTTTTGTTAGAGGATTTGACTTGAGGCATGTAAGTAGATAAGAGTAAACGCTTGGCAATGTAAGAAGAACTTTTCTTACGAAGATCATCATTGATTGCCTTTAAGAACTCATGCTCTTGCTCAAGATTGAGCTTTTCAAAGTGTAACTTCTCATGAGCCCTTAGAAGTTCTCGATGATCTTCTAAGATAGTTTCATGAGCTAACTTAAGAGTGTTTAGTTCTTTAGTTAGAAACTCAATCTTCTCCTTATCATTGTCATTTGTTTTATCTTGATTAGCATGATTAATTGACATTTCATCGTAGTATTCATCACTAGAGTTGTCAACAAGTAAATCATCATCACCTAGCAAGTCATCTTCATCACTATTGAAATCAACATACTCGGGGTGTGTTACCTTTGGGCCTTTGGCCATGAAGCATCTTCCAATTCCTTCATTTGGTGAATCAAATATGTCGTAGGAGTTGGTCGACACAAGTGCTAGACCGGCAACACCTTCATCTTGAGTAAATTCGGAGTCGGAGTGATAACTTCTCTCGGAGTGATTGCCGGAGTCGGAGCCGGATACCCATTCACCAACATGAGCTTGATGTCTTCGTTTTGTGTAGCTCCTTGATGACTTGTCCTTCCTTTCCGAATCCTTGCTTCTTCGTGAGGGTCTTCGTTCATAACGATCATCTCTACTCCTTCTTTCTCTTGGTGGTGATTCTTCTCTTCTACTTCTTCTTTTTGGAGAATCTTCTCTTCTTTTGTAGGGTGCCGTACACTCATTGGAATAGTGTCCGGGTCTTCCACAATTGTAGCAATTACGCTCCTGACTAGAAGATCTTTTGTCATTGTAGGACCTTGACTTGGAGCTTCTCTCTTTGCTTCTGCTCTTGTATAATTTGTTGAAGTTCTTCACCATTAAGCTCAATTCTTCATTGAAGGTTTGTTTCTCACTTGATGATGTGGGGGCTTCACATGAGGCTTTGTAAGCACCACTTGACTTGTTGTGAAGTTCCTCCTTATCCTTGAGTGACATCTCATGAGCAACAATTCTTCCAATGACTTACGTTGGCTTGAGATCTTTGTAATTGGGCATCATCTGGATCAATGTGCACACGGTATCATTTTTCTATCCAAAGCTCTTAGGATCTTCTTGATGATAAATTTGTCGGTCATCTCTTCACTTCCTAAGCCGACAATCTCATTTGTGATAAGAGCAAGCCTAGAGTACATTTCAGCGACACCTTCACCATCCTTCATTTTGAACTTGTCAAGTTGACTTTGGATCACATCCAACTTGGATTCCTTGACGGAGTCGGTACCTTCATGCATATAACCCAAAGTATCCCAAATTTCCTTTGCATTCTCAAGACGGCTGATGCTGTTGAATTCTTCGGGGCACAATCCGTTGAAGAGGATATCGCAAGCTTGAGCGTTGTATTGCAGCATCTTCAACTCTTCCGCACTAGCTTCACGGTTCGGTTCTCTCCCATCAAAGAATTTGTTGGGGAACGTTGCAGAAAATTAAAAAATTTCCTACGGTTTCACCAAGATCCATCTATGGGTTCATCTAAGCAACGAGTCATGGGAGAGAGATTGCATCTACATACCACTTGTAGATCGCGTGCGGAAGCGTTCAACGGAACGGTGATGATGGAGTTGTACTCGCCGTGATTCAAATCACCGATGACCAAGTGCCGAACGGACAGCACCTCCGTGTTCAACACACGCATTTTAACGGACGACGTCTCCTCCTTCTTGATCTAGCAAGGGGGAAGGAGAGGTTGAGGAAGAAGGCTCCAACAGCAGCACGACGGCGTGATGATGGTGGAGAGGCATTACTCCGACAGGGCTTCGCCAAGCACACAACGGAGGAGGAGAGGTGTTGGGGAGGGGAGGGGCTGCACCTTGGATCAGCTGTTCATCCCTCCCCTCGCCCCTCTATTTATAGGGGAAGGGGAAGGGCGGCCCCTCAGATGAGATCTAGAGGGGCAGGGAGGGGGGCTTGCCCCCCAAGCAAAGGGGGCGCCCCCACTAGGGTTCCCCCCCAACCCTAGGCGCATGGGCCCAAGGGGGGGGGGCAGCCCTCCAGGGGCTGGTTCCCTGCCCCTTGGGGCCCATGAGGCCCTCCGAGAGGGGGGCCCCTCCCGGTGGACCCCCGGAACCTCTCCGGTGGCCCCGGTATAATACCGATATGCCCCTGAAACTTTCCGGTGTCCGTATGACAACTTCCCATATATAAATCTTCACCTCCGGACCATTCCGGAACTCCTCGTGACGTCCGGGATCTCATCCGGACTCGAACAACATTCGTAATCACAT
The DNA here is from genome assembly GCA_021605145.1 of Aegilops bicornis. Taxonomy (NCBI): domain Eukaryota; kingdom Viridiplantae; phylum Streptophyta; class Magnoliopsida; order Poales; family Poaceae; genus Aegilops; species Aegilops bicornis. The sequence continues at coordinate 273,173,656 of CM038675.1, read as the reverse complement.
ACAAGTCTTCCTAATAACCCTAGCGCCACCGAACCTTATGTGTAGACCCTACGGGTTCGGGAGACATGCAGACATGACCGAGACGACTCTCCGGTCAATAACCAACAGCGGATCTGGATACCCATGTTGGCTCCTACATACTCCTCGATGATCTCATCGGATGAACCACGATGTCGAGGATTCAAGCAACCCCGTATACTATTCCCTTTGTCAGACGGTATGTTACTTGCCCGAGATTCGATCGTCGGTATCCCAATACCTCGTTCAATCTCGTTACCGGCAAGTCACTTTACTCGTATCGTAATGCATGATCCCGTGACCAGACACTTGGTCACTTTGAACTCATTATGATGATGCACTACCGAGTGGGCCCAGTGATACCTCTCCGTAATACGGAGTGACAAATCCCAGTCTCGATCCGTGTCAATCCAACAGACACTTTCGGAGATACCTGTAGTGCACCTTTATAGTCACCCGGTTACTTTGTGACGTTTGGTATACCCAAAGCACTTCTACGGTATCCGGGAGTTACATGATCTCATGGTCTAAGGAAGATATACTTGACATTGGAAAAGCTCTAGCAAAATGAACTACACGATCTTGTGCTATGCTTAGGATTGGGTCTTGTCCATCACATCATTCTCCTAATGATGTGATCCCGTTATCAATGACATCCATTGTCCATAGTCAAGAAACCATGACTATCTATTGATTAACGAGCTAGTCAACTAGAGGCTCACTAGGGACATATTGTGGTCTATGTATTCACACGTGTATTACGATTTCCGGATAATACAATTATAGCATGAACAAAAAACAATTATCACGAACAAGGAAATATAATAATAATCCTTTTATTATTGCCTCTAGGGCATATTTCCAACAGTCTCCCACTTGCACTATAGTCAATAATCTAGTTACATTGTGATGAATCGAACACCCATAGAGTTCTGGTGTTGATCATGTTTTGCTCGCGGAAGAGGTTTAGTCAACGGATCTGCGACATTCAGATCCGTATGTACTTTGCAAATATCTATGTCTCCATGTTGAACATTTTCACGGATGGAGTTGAAATGACGCTTGATGTGCCTGGTCTTCTTGTGAAACCTGGGCTCCTTGGCAAGGGCAATAACTCCAGTGTTGTCACAGAAGAGTTTGATCGGCCCCGACGCATTGGGTATGACTCCTAGATCGGTGATGAGCTCCTTCACCCAAATTGCTTCATGCGCTGCCTCCGAGGCTGCCATGTACTCTGCTTCACATGTAGATCCCGCCACGACGCTTCGCTTGCATACCGCACTACCATCGCTTCCACCATTCAACATATACATGTATCCGGTTTGTGACTTAGAGTCATCCAGATCTGTGTCGAAGCTAGCGTCGACGTAACCCTTTACGACGAGCTCTTCGTCACCTCCATAAACGAGAAACATGTCCTTCGTCCTTTTCAAGTACTTCAGGATATTCTTGACCGCTGTCCAGCGTTCCTTGCCGGGATTACTTTGGTACCTACCTACCAAACTTACGGCAAGGTTTACATCCGTCCGGTATACGACATGGCATACATAATAGATCCTATGGCTGAGGCATAGGGGATGACACTCATCTCTTCTTTATCTTTTGTCGTGGTCGGACATTGAGCCGTGCTCAATTTCACACCTTGTAATACAGGCAAGAACCCTTTCTTGGACTGATCCATTTTGAACTTCTTCAAAATCTTATCAAGGTATGCGCTTTGTGAAAGACCTATGAGGCGTCTCGATCTACCCTATAGATCTTGATGCCTAATATGTAAGCAGCTTCTCCAAGGTCTTTCATTGAAAAACTTTCATTCAAGTAGGTCTTAATGTTGTCCAAGAGTTCTATATCATTTCCCATCAAAAGTATGTCATCTACATATAATATGAGAAATGCTACAGAGCTCCCACTCACTTTCTTGTAAACGCAGGCTTCTCCATAAGTCTCAAGATAAACCCAAACGCTTTGATCATCTCATCAAAGCGAATGTTCCAACTCCGAGATGCTTGCACCAGCCCATAAATGGATCATTGGAGCTTGCACACCTTGTTAGCGTTCTTAGGGTCGACAAAACCTTCCGGCTGCATCATATACAGTTCTTCCTTAAGATAGCCGTTAAGGAATGCCGTTTTGACGTCCATTTGCCATATCTCATAATCATAGTATGCGGCAATTGCTAACATGATTCAGATGGACTTCAGCTCCGCTACGGGAGAGAAAGTCTCATCGTAGTCAACCCCTTGAACTTGCCGATAACCTTTAGCGACAAGTCGAGCTTTATAGATGGTAACATTACCATCCGCGTCCGTCTTCTTCTTAAAGATCCATTTGTTTTCTATCGCTCGCCGATCATCGGGAAAGTCTGTCAAAGTCCATACTTTGTTTTCATACATGGATCCTATCTCGGATTGCATGGCTTCAAGCCATTTGTTGGAATCTGGGCCCGCCATCGCTTCTTCATAGTTCAAGGTTCACCGTTGTCTAACAACATGATTTCCGTGACAGGGTTGCCATGCCACTCTGGCGTGGAACGTGTCCTTGTGGACCCAATGGGTTCAGTAGTAACTTGATCCGAAGTACCTTGATCATCATCATTAATTTCCTCTTCAGTCGGTGTAGGCACCACAGGAACATTTTCCTGAGCTGCACTACTCTCCGGTTCAAGAGGTAGTACCTCATCGAGTTCTACTTTCCTCCTACTTACTCCTTTCGAGAGAAACTCCTTTTCAAGAAAGGATCCGTTCTTGGTAACAAAGATCTTGCCTTCGGATCTAAGGTAGAAGGTATACCCAATGGTTTCCTTAGGGTATCCTATGAAGACGCATTTTTCCGACTTGGGTTCGAGCTTTTCAGGTTGAAGTTTCTTGACATAAGCATCGCGTCCCCAAACTTTTAGAAACGACAGCTTAGGTTTCTTCCCAAACCATAATTCATACGGTGTCGTCTCAACGGATTTAGACGGTGCCCTATTTAGAGTGAATGTAGTTGTCTCTAGAGCGTATCCCCAAAATGATAGCGATAAATCTGTAAGAGACATCATAGATCGCACCATATCCAATAGAGTGCGATTACGATGTTCGGACACCGTTTATTCTGTTGAGGTGTTCCAGCGGCGTGAGTTGTGAAATGATTCCACATTTCCTTAAGTGTGTACCAAATTCGTGACTTAAATATTCTCCTCCACGATCTGATCGTAAGAACTTTATTTTTCGGTCACGTTGATTCTCTACCTCATTCTGAAATTCCTTGAACTTTTCAAAGGTCTCAGAGTTGTCTTTCATCAAGTAGACATACCCATATCTACTCAAGTCATCAGTGAGAGTGAGAACATAACGATATCCTCCGCGAGCCTCACGCTCATTGGACCGCACACATCGGTATGTATGATTTCCAATAAGTTGGTTGCTCGCTCCATTGTTCCGGAGAATGGAGTCTTGGTCATTTTGCCCATGAGGCATGGTTCGCATGTGTCAAATGATTCATAATCGAGAGACTCTAAAAGTCCATCAGAATGGAGCTTCTTCATGCGCTTGACACCAATGTGACCAAGGCGGCATGCCACAAGTATGTGGGACTATCGTTATCAACTTTACATCTTTTGGTATTCACACTATGAATATGTGTAATATTACGCTCGAGATTCATTAAGAATAAACCATTGACCATCGGAGCATGACCATAAAACATATCTCTCATATAAATAGAACAACCATTATTCTCGGATTTAAATGAGTAGCCATCTCGCATTAAACGAGATCCTAATACAATGTTGATGCTCAAACTTGGCACTAAATAACAATTATTGAGGTTTAAAACTAATCTCGTAGGTAAATGTAGAGGTAGCGTGCCGACGGCGATCACATCGACCTTGGAACCATTCCCTACGCGCATCGTCACCTCGTCCTTCGCCAGCCTCCGCTTATTCCGCAGCTCCTGCTGTGAGTTACAAATATGAGCAACGACACGGTATCAAATACCTGTGAGTTACTACGAATCTTGGTAAGGTACACATCAATTACATGTATAGCAAATATACCTTTAGTGTTGCCGGCCTTCTTGTCCGCTAAGTATTTGGGGCAGTTCCGCTTCCAGTGGCCCTTCCCTTTGCAATAAAAGCACTCTGTCTCAGGCTTGTGTCCATTCTTTGACTTCTTCCTGGCAACTTGCTTACCGGGCGCGACAACATCTTTGCCGTCCTTCTTGAAGTTCTTCTTACCCTTGCCCTTTTTGAACTTAGTGGTTTTATTGACCATCAACACTTGATGTTTTTCTTGATTTCAACCTCTCACGACTTCAGCATTGAGAATACTTCAGAATGGTCTTCACCATCCTCGCATATTGTAGTTCATCACAAAGCTCTTGTAGCTAGGTGGGAGCGATCAAGGATTCTGTCAATGAGCGCCTCGTCCGAGGAGGTTAATGTCCACTGGGACAAAGCGGTTGTGCAACCTGACATTTTGAGTATGTGCTCACCGATGTAACTGTTTTCCTCCATCTTACAACTATAGAACTTGTCGGAGACTTCATATCTCTCGACCCGGGCATGAGCTTGGAAAACCATTTTCAGCTCCTCGAACATCTCATATGCTCCGTGTTGCTCAAAGCGCTTTTGGAGCTCCGGTTCTAAGGCTGTAAAGCATGCCGCACCGAACGAGGGAGTAATCATCAAGACGAGACCGCCAAGCATTCATAATGTCTTGGTTCTCTCGATGGGTGCTTCACCTAGCGGTGCTTCTAGGACATATTGTTTCTTGGCTGCTATGAGGATGATCTCGTGTTCCGGACCCAGTCAATAGTTGCCGCCATCGTCTTTCAGCTTGGTTTTCTAGGAACGCGTTGAAGTTCATGGTGACATGAGCGTTGGACATTTGATCTACAAGACATTTTGCAAAGATTTTAGACTAATGTTCATGATAATTAAGTTCATCTAATCAAATTATTTAATGAACTCCCACTCAGATTTGACATCCCTCTAGTCATCTAAGTGTTACATGATCCGAGTCGACTAGGCCGTGGTCCGATCATCACGTGAGACGGACTAGTCATCGCCGGTGAACATCTCCATGTTGATCGTATCTTCCATACGACTCACGTTCGACCTTTCGGTCTCCTGTGTTCCGAGGCCATGTCTGTACATGCTAGGCTTGTCAAGTTAACCCTAAGTGTTTTGCATGTGTAAAACTGTCTTACACCCGTTGTATGTGAACGTAAGGATCTATCACACCCGATCATCACGTGATGCTTTGAAACGCATTTAACTTTAGCAACGGTGCACGCTTAGGGGAACACTTTCTTGAAATTACTCTAAGGGATCATCTTATTTACTATCGCTGCTCTAAGTAAACAAGATGCATAAACATAATAAACATCACATGCAATTATATAAAGTAGTGACATGATATGGCCAATATCATATAGCTCCTTCGATCTCCATCTTTGGGGCTCCATGATCATCTTCGTCACCGGCATGACACCATGATCTCCATCATCATGATCTCCATCATCGTGTCTTCATGAAGTTGTCACGCCAACGACTACTTCTACTTCTATGGCTAACGTTTAGCAATAAAGTAAAGTAATTTACATGATGCTCTTCAATGACACGCAGGTCATACAAAAAATAAAGACAACTCCTATGGCTCCTGCCGGTTGTCATACTCATCAACATGCAAGTCGTGCTTCCTATTACAAGAACATGATCTCATACATCACAATATATCATTCATCATTCATCATAACTTCTGGCCATATCACATCACATGACAATTGCTGCAAAAACAAGTTAGACGTCCTCTAATTGTTGTTGCATCTTTTACGTGGCTGCAATTGGGTTCTAGCAAGAACGTTTTCTTACCTAAGAATAACCACAACGTGATTTTGTCAACTTCTATTTACCTTTCATAAGGACCCTTTTCATCTAATCCGCTCCAACTAAAGTAGGAGAGACAAACACCCGCTAGCCACCTTATGCAACTAGTGCATGTCACCGGTGGAACTCCGTCTCACGTAAGCGCACGTGTAAGGTCGGTCCGGGCCACTTCATCCCACAATACCGCTGAAGCAAGAAAAGACTAGTAGCGCCAAGCAAGTTGACAAGATCTACGCCCACAACAAAATTGTGTTCTACTCGTGCAATAGAGAACTACGATAAACCTAGCTCATGATGCCACCGTTGAGGAACGTTGCGTAAAATTAAAATTTTCCCACGGTTTCACCAAGATCCATCTATGAGTTCATCTAATCAACGAGTCATGGAGAGAGATTGCATCTACATACCACTTGTAGATCGCGTGCGGAAGCGTTCAAGGAACGGTGATGATGGACTCGTACATCGCCGTGATTCAAATCACCGATGACCAAGTGCCGAACGGACAGCACCTCCGCTGCTCAACACACGCACGAACGGACGACGCCTCCTCCTTCTTGATCCAGCAAGGGGAAGGAGAGGTTGAGGAAGAAGGCTCCAGCAGCAGCACGACGGCGTGATGATGATGGAGAGGCAGTACTCCGACAGGGCTTCGCCAAGCACACAACGGAGGAGGAGAGGTGTTGGGGAGGGGAGGGGCTGCGCCTTGGATCAGCTGTTCAGCCCTCCCCTCGCCCCTCTATTTATAGGGGAAGGGGGAAGGGGGCCGGCCCCCTCTAGATGAGATCTAGAGGGGGGGCGGTGGCCAAGGGGAGGGGGCTTGCCCCCCAAGCAAGGGGGGCGCCCCCACTAGGGTCCCCCCCCCAACCCTAGGCGCATGGGCCCAAGGGGGCGCCCAACCTCCGTGGGGCTGGTTCCCTGCCCCTTGTGGCCCATGAGGCCCTCCGAGAGGGGTGGCCCTCCCGGTGGACCCCGAACCTCTCCGGTGGCCCCGACATAATACCGATATGCCCAAAACTTTCCGGTGTCCATATGACAACTTCCCATATATAAATCTTCACCTCCGGACCATTCCGAACTCCTCATGACGTCCGGGATCTCATCCGGGACTCTGAACAACATTCGTAATCACATACAAGTCTTCCTAATAACCCTAGCGCCACCGAACCTTAAGTGTAGACCCTACGGGTTCGGAGACATGCAGACATGACCGAGACGACTCTCGGTCAATAACCAACAGCGGATCTGGATACCCATGTTGGCTCCCACATACCTCGATGATCTCATCGGATGAACCACGACGCCGAGGATTCAAGCAACCCGTATACTATTCCCTTTGTCAGACGGTATGTTACTTGCCCGAGATTCGATCGTCGGTATCCCAATACCTCGTTCAATCTCGTTACCGGCAAGTCACTTTAATCGTACCGTAATGCATGATCCCGTGACCAGACACTTGGTCACTTTGATCCCATTATGATGATGCACTACCGAGTGTGCCCAGTGATACCTCTCCGTAATACGGAGTGACAAATCCCAGTCTCGATCTGTTTCAACCCAACAGACACTTTCGGAGAAACCTGTAGTGCACCTTTATAGTCACCCAGTTACGTTGTGATGTTTGGTATACCCAAAGCACTTCTACGGTATCCGGGAGTTACACGATCTCATGGTCTAAGGAAGATATACTTGACATTGGAAAAGCTCTAGCAAAACAAACTACACGATCTTGTGCTATGCTTAGGATTGTCTTGTCTATCACATCATTCTCCTAATGATGTGATCCCGTTATCAATGACATCCATTGTCCATAGTCGTGAAACCATGACTATCTATTGATTAACGAGCTAGTCAACTAGAGGCTCACTAGGGACATATTGTGGTCTATGTATTCACACGTGTATTACGATTTCCGGATAATACAATTATAGCATGAACAAAAAACAATTATCACGAACAAGGAAATATAATAATAATCCTTTTATTATTGCCTCTAGGGCATATTTCCAACAGAATTCACCTTTCAAGCCAATACACACAATAGCCCAAACGGCGGGGTTATGTCCAAGAATATGCATTTTCATCTGATGCTTCCAACTAGCAAAATTAGTACCATCAAGGTAAGGACCTATACGGTGATAATTTCCTTCGCTAGACGCCATACTCTCCTAGGTTGTGAAACTAAGGCTGTGACCACCAAAAGCTATGGAAATCAAATCAAATGGAGACCAAAGCTCTGATACCACTTGTGGGATCGAAAGTATGTCTTGAGGGGGGGGGTGATTAGACTACTTGACCAATTAAAAACTTATCCTTTTCCCAATTTTAGTCTTTGGCAGATTTTAGCTATCTTAGCACAATTCAAGCAATCTTAACACAATTCAAGCAAGCATGCAAAGAGTATATGAGCAGCGGAAAGTAAAGCATGCAACTTGCAAGAATGTAAAGGGAAGGGTTTGGAGAATTCAAATGCAATTGGAGACACGGATGTTTTTGTCGTGGTTCCGATAGGTAGCGCTATCGTACATCCACGTTGATGGTGACTTCAACCCACGAAGGGTAACAGTTGCGCGAGTCCACAGAGGGCTCCACCCATGAAGGGTCCATGAATAAGCAACCTTGTCTATCCCACCATGGCCGTCGCCCACGAATGACTTGCCTCACTAGCGGTAGATCTTCACGAAGTAGGCGATCTCCTTGCCCTTACAAACTCCTTGGTTCAACTCCACAATCTTGTCGGAGGCTCCCAAGTGACACCTAGCCAATCTAGGAGACACCACTCTCCAAGAAGTAACAAATGGTGTGTTGATGATGAACTCCTTCCTCTTGTGCTTCAAATGATAGTCTCCCCAACACTCAACTCTCTCTCACAGGATTTGGATTTGGTGGAAAGAAGATTTGAGTGGAAAGCAACTTGGGGAAGGCTAGAGATCAAGATTCATATGGTAGGAATGGAATATCTTGGCCTCAACACATGAGTAGGTGGTTCCTTCTCGTAAACAAAGAAGTTGGAAGTGTAGATTTGTTCGATGGCTCTCTCCACGAATGAAGAGGAGGTGGAGGGTATATATAGCCTCCACACAAAATCTAACTGCTACACACAACTTGCCAAACTCGGTGGGACCAAATTGATAAACTCGGTCGGACCGATTCAACAAATCTAGTGACCGTTAGGATTTTCGTGGGACCGACATGCAACTCGGTAGGACCGATATGGTTAGGGTTAGGGCATAACGTAATCTCGGTGAGACCAATTACACAAACTCGGTGAGACCGATTTTGGTAATAAGCTAACCAGAGAGCTGGTCAGGTAAACTCGGTGGGACTGATTCGCTCTTTTCGGTGAGACTGAAATGTTACGAAAGGGAAACAGAGAGTTTACATTGCAATCTCGGTTGGACCGATCGCTCATCTCGGTAGGACTGAAACGTTACGAAGGGAAACAGAGAGATTACAATCCCATCTCGGTGAGACCGAGATCCCTATCGGTGAGACCGATTTTCCTAGGGTTTGTGGCAGTGGCTATGACATCTGAACTCGGTGGCACCAAGTAGAAAGAATCGGTAGGGCCGAGTTTGACTTTGGGTTTAGGTCATACATGGATATGAGAAAGTAGTTGAGGGTTTTGGAGCATATCACTAAGCACTGTGGAGCAAGAAACTCATTAAGCAACACCTCATCCCTCCTTGATAGTATTGGCTTTTCCTATAGACTCAATGTGATCTTGGATCACTAAAATATAAAATATAGAGTCTTGAGCTTTTGAGCTTGAGCCAATCCTTTTATCCTTAGCAATTTGAGGGATCCACTTTTCTCATCCATGCCATGCCATCCATTGAGCTTTTCCTGAAATATTCATCTTGGAATGATGTTAGCTCAATGAGCTATATGTTGTTAGGAATTACCAAAACCACCTAGGGATAGTTGCACTTTCAATTTTCCTTTCCACCATTTTCACGAAGGATATTAAAAAGATGAGGCATATGAGGCACCCTCAATTCCATTTTTTTGTAGTTTTCTTGTATAAACTAAACTAGTGATAAAACAAGAAATTAAAAGATTCAATTGCAAGATCTAAAGATATACCTTCAAGCACTAACCTCCCCGGCAACGGCGCCAAAAAGAGCTTGGTTGACGGGGTGTTAGTGCCGCTTTCCTTTCCTCCCCGACAACGACGCCAGAAAAGAGCTTGATGTCTACTACCCAACCTTCTTCTTGTAGACGTTGTTGGGCCAACAAGTGCAGAAGTTTGTAGGACAGTAGCAAATTTCCCTCAAGTGGATGACCTAAGGTTTATCAATCCGTGGGAGGCGTAGGATGAAGATGGTCTCTCTCAAACAACCCTGCAACCAAATAACAAAGAGTCTCTTGTGTCCCCAACACACCCAATACAATGGTAAATTGTATAGGTGCACTAGTTCGGTGAAGAGACGGTGATACAAGTGCAATATGGATGGTAGATATAGATTTTTGAAATCTGAAAATATAAAAACAGCAAGGTAGCAAGTGGTAAAAGTGAGCGTAAACGGTATTGCAATGCTAGGAAACAAGGTCTAGGGTTCATACTTTCACTAGTGCAAGTTCTCTCAATAATAATAACATAATTGGATCATATAACAATCCCTCAACATGCAACAAAGAGTCACTCCAAAGTCACTAATAGCGGAGAACAAACGAAGAGATTATTTTAGGGTATGAAACCACCTCAAAGTTATTCTTTCTGATTGATCTATTCTAGAGTTCGTAGTAAAATAACACGAAGCTATTCTTTCCGTTCGATCTATCCTAGAGTTCGTACTAGAATAACACCTTAAGACACACATCAACCAAAACCCTAATGTCACCTAGATACTCCAATGTCACCACAAGTATCCGTGGGTATGATTATACGATATTCATCACACAATCTCAGATTCATCTATTCAAACCAACACAAAGAACTTCAAAGAGTGCCCAAAAGTTTTTACCGAAGAGTCAAGACGAAAACGTGTGCCAACCCGTATGCATAAGTTCACAAGTTCACAGAACCCGCAAGTTGATCACCAAAACATACATCAAGTAGATCACGTGAATATCCCATTGTCACCACAGATAAGCACATGCAAGACATACATCAAGTGTTCTCAAATCCTTAAAGACTCAGTCTGTTAAGATAACTTCAAAGGGAAAACTCAATCCATTACAAGAGAGTAGGGGGGGGGGATATCATAAGATCCAACTATAATAGCAAAGCTCGCGATACATCAAGATTGTGCCATATCAAGAACACAAGAGAGAGAAAGAGAGATCAAACACATAGCTACTGCTGCATACCCACAGCCCCGAGGGTGAACTAGTCCCTACTAGTCACGGAGAGCACCGAGATGACGAAGATGGCCATCGATGAGGGATTCCCCCCCTCGGCAGGGTGCCAGAACAGGGTCCCGATTGGTTTTTGGTGGCTACAGAGGCTTGCGGCGGAAGAACTCCCGATCTAGGTTTCTTTCTGGGGGTTTCTGTATTTATAGGAATTTTTGGCGTCGGTATCACGTCAGGGGGGTCTCCGAGTCATCCACGAGATAGGGGGGCACGCCCAGGGGGGTAGGGTGTGCCCTCCAGTCTCATGGATGGCTCGGGACTCTTCTGGCCCAACTCTTTTACTCCTGGGGCTTCTTTTGGTCCATCAAAAATCATAAAAAATTGGCACGTCAATTGGACTCCGTTTGGTATTCCTTTTCTGTAAAACTCAAAAACAAGGAAAAAACATAAACTGGCTCTGGGCTCTAGGTTAATAGGTTAGTCCAAAAAATCATATAAAAAAATATAAATGCATATAAAACATCCAAGATGGATAATATAATACCAAGAAAGAATCAAAAATTATAGATACGTTGGAGACGTATCACTGCCTTTTTTGAACCCCAAAATATACATCTGACACCATGCATCGAATCAGATCTGAATTACTCACTGTAACATGGTGATTTTTATTATAAGTTTTCACGCTGCATGACAATTTTTACTTTAGATTGTGATAAATCTTACAGAACAACAAGACAAATTTCCGCATCGAGATGGACTTGGAGACAAAGGTTTGCACTCGCATATCTAGGCGTTCGTTGGCAAACGCTAAACATCTACCATGAGATTTTTTTTAACATTTTCTTTTTGTTTTTTTACTTTCCATGTATTCTTTTTTTCATGAATACATAAAGCTTGCGTTTTTTTTTCATTAATAGAAGAAGAGTGAAAAATTACAAGAGTTGGTCCTATGTCTACGCTTAAGAACACAGTGTTAGATCGGTAGTGCCTACTCCGTGACAGACTTCCCATTAATCCAAGGACCAGCCCAGAAGTAACAAGAGTTGTCGGCCCACAATGTCTAATAAGTCTAAGCTCTAAAGATTGAGAGAGCCTCCACATCAATAAGAAGGTGCAAGTTACTCCATTAACCGGAGGGGGCGGTGCGTTGAAGCAAGTCCATCCCGGTTTAAGTTCTAAACTTAGTACAAATGCTCGTATTTTCAGATTTATTTTGGACTTTCCAAGGATATTCATTTAATGAGGTTGATATCTCGAGAGCTATTAGGTGACTATTGTGACTTTGTCAATATTAAGATTTGCCTTCTCGATTTCTTGAAGTTAAGTGGAGCCAACATATCGTCGACTACGATATGTGATGAGGACATGACTACCTTGAATACGATCACAAATATTGCATATGTGTATATATTTGAGGTGATTTATAATATGCTATCCAAAACAAAAGCACTTCACCTCCTTTTGTTTCATGCCTAATTGCAGAACTACCGCACACTTGTACAATTCACATACAAAGATAAGATAAAAGGAGATGCTTATGTGCCGCTAAAGAAGTTCTCTAACCCCACTTTTGGTCCAAGAGAAGTTAGAGACCAAGTTTCTCACGTTCTGGACTCAGATACGGACTACACAGACACACCTGACTTCAAATGCTTACAACTTCTGCATACGGACTACAAATTGGGTGATTATTTTTTTGTTGGAAAGTTTATCTCGTGTATTTTCCAATACAACTGGATTCACCTTCAAATTCATCTGGAAGACGAAGATATCGCTGAAATAGTCCAACGCTACAGCAGAATCTGAGTCAAAAAGTGTTGCATCACCTCAAAAGCTGCGGCATACGAAGCGCTCGCTCGCCTTCTTGAGTGGTTAAACAAGTCCAATATTATAAGTAAAAGATTTTCCATCTTAGGGAACAACTCCAAGAAAAACCAAGAAAAAGGAAAGTTAAATTACCTGGCAAGATTTTTATTAGCAAAACAAAGTTAAAAATTTGGGGTGTCACAACACTACCCCCCTTAAGAAAAATCTCGTCCTCGAGATTTGCTAAGAGTTATCTCTATAGAAAAAATTGCATCAAAACAGAAACGGCTACAGTGAGAGGGCAATAAGTGGTGCAAAATACAGTGTTGAACACTCGCGCTGTATGGAAAAATCTACGGTTAGGAGCAAAACGAGAGATTTCTACGCCGGATATAGATTTAGAATAAATTCTAAATCTCAAAATACGCTGGTCGCACCCGAGAGCACAATGCTCTCTCTGGCTGACAGGTGGACCCGGGCCCACGGTCAGCCTCTTCTTCTTCCTTCGGCTCTCTCTTCTTCCTCTCTCCCGCGCGCTCTTCCCGCGCTTTCTCCACCGGCGACGCCTAGCGCGTAGGGCATCTAGGCCGTCTTGCGGTAGTCTTGTGGCGTGCTAGCTGCCGTGCAGCGTGCACTCACTTTCAGCGGGCCAGGCGCTGTCGGCCTTTGCTCGAGGATTCGCCTCGAACACCGGGCGATCGGGCGACGAAGCGGCGCTGGTGGACCTCGCCCACCGTACACCGAGATCGAGCTATAAAACGGCCGAGGTGTTCTCCTCCTTTTTCTCACACCTGGCCTCGCTCCTCCTCCTCCCTCCTTCTCCTCTGTTTTCGTTGGCCGGAGCTCGAGACGGGGCTCTAATGGCGGAGGTGGTGCCGGACTGGTACGTGATCGTGCTGTGCGGAGGGCTGGCAGCGGTCTTTGGGGCTCTCCGTGCTCTGTGTGCGATGATCCTCGATGATCGCCGCGATGCCGCTGCCCGATTGCTGGCTCTCCGCGTGGTGGTGACCATTAGGAGTAGGTGGGGTGTGTCGCCGGTATTTGTTGCCGGGAGGTGCTCAGTTAGATGTAACACTGTTGCAATTTTTTTACAAGCAGTGTATGTGTTCGTGTAATTGTGGTTGTGAGTCTGCATGCCGTGGTGCTGCGGGAAATAAAATAATCCCTGTCGTGAACGATGCAACAATACCGGGAAAAGAAATCTCACTCCAGGATTTCTCGCGAAAGGACAAGTAATACAACAGAGTCAAATTGCAACAATAACTGAAACTAAACGGTTTACTTTGCCGCACAAACTCGGGGCACCACGCATACGTTACAACACATGAATAAACGTCACATCAATAAATATAGCGGCGACGTCTAAAGTGAAAACGGTAACTGGACAGGGTCCTGAGAAAACGTCTCTGGGATACACCCTTCTTCTATCGGAGGAAGTGGATTGACCAGACGATGAATGTGTCTCTCCTTGTCGGGCCTCAATGATCTGCCGATGGCGATCTGAGGATTTAAATCCGTGAGGCTCTGTAAATAACCCATCACGCGTTGGGCTAAACGCTCTTGAGCGATGACGTATTGGACGAGGTTGGCCAAGACGGGGTCTCTCTCAATACGTCCACCTGGAAAAGATGTTACTCCTCCGGGTGCTGCACGGCTCGGGAAATACTAATACCCTCGCTCGCTGGCATAGGGTACCGCGAATCGAAGGCGAGCGAGTGCTTCGTACGCCGCAGGCTCGGGGTAGTGATGATGACCATCGCGGGGATTGTTGACCAAAACCCCGTTGGAGTGTGCTCCCAGGAGGGGACGAAGCACTTCTGGGGTCATCAAGGCACCTTGGCTGACGGCTGGGGCTGACCTTAGGGTCTCGATCGGGTGTCCGAACAGCACGACTGGGTTGTCGGCGTTGGGCTCGATCTCTTCTCTCGCCGGGGCTCGACGAACCAGCTCTCCACGAGCTGCGATCAGATCAATGGTGATTTGATCGAACAGTTCCTCCAGCGCACCTACATAGCGCACTAGGTGCAGCAATGCAGGGTCCGTTTCGTGATCTCCGTTGGCTACTTGGGGTGGTCTACCGTACCCTTCACGCTGGGGTAGTAGTGGAACGAGCGACGATTAACTACGGGCGACAGTGCACGAGATGAACTATAGCCTCTCGAGCAGCTAGTTGGCTGGCTTGTGGCTCAAAGGAAGTTGTTCTTCCGGTGAACCTGTAGGAGCGCTCGGGCGCTAGACCCCTACCATAGATGTGTACGGCGGCCCAGAATTGACGGCTCTCACCGCTCAGGGGTCCTTGGTACACAACATACTCAGGTGGCTCTTCTACCGCATAGGCACGACGGGTGAGGTTTGCGAGTATGGTCACAAAGCCTCCAAGGTTGGTTGCTGTGGTCTCGTTGTGCACGATGGGACCGGGCATTGTGGCTTGGTTTGGGGAAAATCTTTGTCTTGTCTTTGGGTTGGGGCTAGCGTGCCCTTTTTATAGAAAAAGGGGATGGAGTCTTCCTTCGCACGCTTGCGAATGAGACACCTTGGGTGCTGGTCAATGGTGCGTGATAGATGGGCTAGGTTGATAGGTTGGGAACCGACTGCCAAAAGGCGTCGGGTCACTGTGCGAGAAGCTTGGCTGGGGTTTACTAATGGCTTGGTGGGTTGGTTTGCCTAAGTTTATTGACCTGGCTAAGATAGGATTAGCCAATGGTCAGCCTGGCTCTGATACCAAGTCTGTCCCGACCGGTTTTTCCGGATATTGATTTCCAGAAAATGGCCGTCGTGCTCATCAGCCCCAGATCATCAAGTTGGCTGATGAGGCATCAACTTGATACAGAAAATCCAAGCAAAAATACAGGATATGCGGTACAAGACCATTTTGGTCTGTGAGTACAACAAATGGTTTCTAGTGGCTGTTGGCGGAAGCGGTTTGTGGATCATCAGTGGAACTCCATTTCCCACGGGAACAGCTGACCAGGTTAACACCTATCTTCGCGAGGCTGCTATCACTGTTGCTTAGGTTCCGGGGTGGTCGTCGCAACGCTCCGCTCCATGCAAGAAATCTGGCCAAGACAATAGTCAGGGACAAGCCAGTGAGTACTTTGAATGTACTCGCAAACATTAGAAACACAGGCATAATATAACAATGAAAAATCATGCCTTGAAGAATATTTTATGATCACAACGTCAGTCATAGAGAAATGAAATCCTTAGTGCATACATATAGGTTATTAATAAGTGACCACAAATATGTAATGACGGAGCAGCAATAAATGCCACAGTCGGGCATCTTAGCGACACCGCATAAAGGGTTTATAAATAAACAGAAGCAATGCCACAGTCGGGCGTCTGAGCGACACCACATAAAGGGCTTATAAATAAACAGAAGCAATGCTATAGTCGGGCGTCTGAGCGACACCACATAAAGGGCTTATAAAAGAAATGCCACAGTCGGGCGTCTCAGCGACACCGCATAAAGGGCTTATAGATAAACAGAAGCAATGCCACAGTCGGGTGTCTCAGCGACACCGCATAAAGGGCTTATAAATAAACAGAAGCAATGCCACAGTCGGGCGTCTCAGCGACACCACATAAAGGGCTTATAAAAGAAATGATCACAACGAATAATCAGGAGGTAAAACCATTCCAAGTATACTCAATACTTCAAATAATATAAAGGGGTTAGTCCATAAATAAAATATTCGTAATCATCATAAGTCACACGTCACAATCCATGTTCTGGTTTAACAGTTTCTCCTCCGAAGACCGACACTAAGACTGACACTTGACCCATCCCAGACTGTAATCCTTAACCATGGACACGGCTATCCGAATAGGTTTAATCTCTGCAGAGGGTGTACTCTTTACCCACGAGTAACGGATTTCTTTAGTCCATCGGGACTAATTCCGTCTACGGCCTTTTAATTGAAAACACACCTGACTTGCACACACCAGCTTAACTCACACGTGTCTGGAATCACCCACGACACCCGTCAAGCAAACTCTAAGTGGGGAGGCCACAACCTCGCGTAGCATGGGATCAAATTTATAACGCGCGCTCTAAGGGGTGGCCTCCCCTCTCGGTCTCAACCGGAAACACCCATGCCCCCGGACCAGGTGGCATGCCTACCGGATTTAACCGATATCTTCCACCATGGCCTCTCTCAGACGGTGTGTGCTAGAAAGAGGTTGACAACTTCTTGAACCATACTCTACTTGTTGTAGGGACGAGTGGTAATCTGAAACAAGCATGGGGGTTCTTTGGAACAAGACTCGATCTAGGAGTCGACTCAGGGAGGTTTAAGTATTCCCTGCATGATTAGTATAACAAATATATTTCATCCAATGACAAAGTCACCACTCATCATACTCTTCATGCCATTGCGGACACACTCGTCTCGACGAGGAACTAGGGACAAGCTACGGTCTACCCAAGACAAATGACTTTCCCATTTTCCTTCCGGTAGGCACGAAAGGTATACGAGGATGGTCATCATCCCAAGCAAGTCCATTTCCAACAGCAAGGAAAATTTAAATAAGCATCCATGCAAATGATCATACCACCACATAAAATAACGAGTTCCATGTAATGAGGTGGTGTCATGATCGTGTCAAACAATGCATGCAACATATTGTGCCGTGGTTCGTAATGCTTGCCTTCAGTGTGTGGTAAGGCAGGGTGCACTCCAAAACTTTTGAAAGTTTTCTTCTCTCTCTCCAAGGTCTTATTTTAAAATAAATTTGAATTAACACACAAATTCAAAACAGCACAAAAAGTTGTTTTGAAAAATTACCAAATAAATCTTAAAACAAACTAGATCAAATATGAGAGAGGTAGGAAAAAGAATCATTTCCTTTGGAGTTGTATTTAAAAAGTTAAGCTCGATCAAAGTTTTGGTCAAAAACTGTTTTTAAAAATAAACAGAAAAAGAAAAACGTTTCCAAAATACGCATACGTAGAAGACGTACTTTGAGGATGCGCCTTCACTTACTACACGTGGAGGCGGGGCTGGGTCACTGACAGTGGGCTGCTCGCCCATCGAGGTTTGACGGTCGCCCTCCCTCCCCTTCCTCTGCCCGAGCAGGGGTGCGGGACTCCGGCGATCGCCGCCGCCGAATGGCGGGTCCTTGCGGGGAGCTGAGAGCGGGGATGGATCCACAGATCAAGGATGGTCCTTCCGGTGGTTGCGGTGGTCGCTTGGAGGTGGAGGAATCGCCGTCGACGAAGCTTCGCGGCCGGGCGGCGTCGGGAGTAAAGTGGATTTGTGGCTTGGTGGTTCTCCGTCAGAGCTGGGGTGCAGGTGGCTCCGCAAGATGGAGTGGATTCTGTTGGTGGTGTCGGAGGGCCGGGAGGCTCTGGTTATGCCGAATGGAGCCGGGAGGCGGCGGTGGCCGAACTGGCCGGAGTCGGTGAAGACGGCCTCTTCCCCCTCAATTGACGGCAACGGGGGCACTAGGAGGATAGTGAGAGGCTGTCTGCGTGCGGGGATGAGCTCGGGGCTCCTTAAATAGACTCGCCAGGGCGGTTCCGCGGTGGCCGGGGATAAGGTTGCTTACGACCGCCTTTTCTGTAGCTATGGCGACGTGGCGGGCGACGCGCGCTAGGGGACGAGGCTGCGGATGAGCTGGAGATGCTTAAGGGGGCAGCTGGCGAGCACTGGTGGCTTTGGTGGCACCGACTGAGGCAGGGGCGCGCTGCGGACGCCGACGTGCCGCCAAGGCTCTGACGGCGGGCCAGAGGGCTGCTGTGGGCGGCTTGGCGGGTTGCTGTGAGAAGGGGAGTGCGTGGCGTGGGGCTACAGAGCGGGCCAAAACCAGGGGCGCGACGTGTCGGCTCGGCCGTGGCTCGTGCAATACGCGTGCTCTGCTCGCGCCCAGAGCACGCACGGAAGGTGCTCGACGAAATGCCGGGGCAAGCTAGGGGTCTCGGGTGAGGTTGGCAAGCAACAGAACTAGATTAGTGATAGAGGGAAGATCAAGGGACAAGGTGGTTTGGTCAGGAGACCAAGTTCACAATGTAGACTTGAAATCATGCCAAATCTGGCTATGCACTCAGGGTGTTTGTCAAAATGCCGAGGGAATCTAGGCAAAGCTTGGGGTGGACAATTCTTCCAGATTGAAGTCTCCTTGGATGCTCAAGAGGGTGGTGAGGTTGGTTTGCGAAAAGCACAAACTTGCTAGTGCAAGTTTTGCAGAACTTCAATTCTAGACAGAACTTAAATGGCATCATCTCATGAACCAAAAGTATTCCAATGGTTGCATGCTCCTGGACTTAGGGGTTTGGCAAGGTTGACTACAAGCAGGAGGAAGCACAAGGTCACTAGAGCAAGAATGAGTAGGGTTGCAGTAGAAAACACAAGTCTGGTCCAGAATGAAAAAGAGGTCGATTCACTCAAAATTTTCAAAGAACATTCCTGGATTTTTGCATAAAGTGGAATAATATGCTCCTACTAACATCCCATAATTTTGGTGGAGGCTAGAAAGAAGTATTTAAATGAGTTGCAGTGCAAAAATGCCTACTGGACTAGAGAAGAAGATTGGGTGTAGAGCTCAAAATAATTCATGAATAAATTATAACTTTGCACAAAAGTGATTTAAAAACATCACCAGACATCTCAATTTTTGGTTGGAATTTTAGGTGAATTTATCAAATGGTTGTAGTTCAATTATGGCCATATAATCTTGGAAAACCATTTTTCAAGAAACTAAAGATCAAGCAAATTAATTATGTAATTAGTTCTACTAATAAAAGAAAAAAAATTCTTGAGTGGTTAAACAAGTCCAATATTATAAGTAAAAGATTTTCCATCTTAGGGAACAACTCCAAGAAAAACCAAGAAAAAGGAAAGTTAAATTACCTGGCAAGATTTTTATTAGCAAAACAAAGTTAAAATTTTTGGGGGTGTCACAACACTACCCCCCTTAATAAAAATCTCGTCCTCGAGATTTGCTAAGAGTTATCTCTATAGAAAAAATTGCATCAAAACAGAAACGGCTACAGTGAGAGGGCAATAAGTGGTGCAAAATACAGTGTGGAAAAATCTACGGTTAGGAGAAAAACGAGAGATTTCTGCGCCGGATATAGATTTAGAATAAATTCTAAATCTCAAAATACGCTGGTCGCACCCGAGAGAACAATGCTCTCTCTGGCTGACAGGTGGACCCGGGCCCACGGTCCACCTCTTCTTCTTCCTCCGGCTCTCTCTTCTTCCTCTCTCCCGCGCGCTCTTCCCGCGCTTTCTCCACCGGCGACGCCTAGAGCGTAGGGCATTTAGGCCGTACTGCGGTAGTGCGCGGCGTGCTAGCTGCCGGTGCAGCGTGCACTCACTTCAGCGGGCAGTGCGCTTGTCGGCCTGCTCGAGATTCGCCTCCGAACATCGGCGATCGGGCGGCGAGCGCCAGTGGACCTCGCCCACCGTACACCGAGCTCGAGCTATAAAGCGGCCGAGGTGTTCTCCTCCTTTTCGCACTGGCCTCGCTCCTCCTCCTCCCTCCTTCTCCTCTGTTTCCGTTGGCCGGAGCTCAGACCAGGGGCTCTAATGGCGGAGGTGGTGCCGGACTGATGCGTGATCGTCTTTGTGCGGAGGGCTGGCAGCAGTCTTTGGGGCTCTCCGTGCTCCTGTGTGCGATGATCCTCGATGATCGCCGCGATGCCGCTGCCCGATTCTTTGGCTCTCCGTGGTGGTGGTGACCATGAGGAGTAGGTGGGTGTGTCGGGCGCCGATCGCTGCCGGAGGTGCTCAGTTAGATGTAACACTGTTGCAAATTTTTTTGCAAGCGGTGTATGTGTTCGATGTAATTGTGGTTGTGAGTGCGCATGCCGTGGTGCTGCGGAAATAAAATAATCCCTCGCCGTGAACGATGCAGCAATACCGGGAAAAGAAATCTCACTCCAGGATTTCTCGCGAAAGGACAAAGTAATACAATATAGTCAAATTGCAACAATAACTGAAACTAAACGGTTTACTTTGCCGCACAAACTCGGGGCACCATGCATAAGTTACAACACATGAATAAATGTCACATCAATAAATATAGCGACGTCTAAAGTGAAAACGGTAACTGGACGGGGTCCTGAGAAAACGTCTCTGGGATACACTCTTCTTCTATCGGAGGAAGTGGATTGACCAGACGATGAATGTGTCTCTCCTGGTCGGGCCTCAATGATCTGCCGATGGCGATCTGAGGATTTAAATCCGCGAGGCTCTGTAGATAACCCATCACGCGTTGGGTTAAACGCTCTTGAGCGATGACGTATTGGACGAGGTTGGCCAAGACGGGGTCTCTCTCAATACGTCCACCTGGAAAAGATGTTACTCCTCCGGGTGCTGCACGGCTCGGAAAATAATAATACCCTCGCTCGCTGGCATAGGGTACCACGAATCGAAGGCGAGCGAGCGCTTTGTACGCCGCAGCTTCTACAGCCATATGTGGGGTTGGCATAGATTTCCCTACGAAGGAGACCTCCGTTGGATCTTGGTTTGGGTTTACGGGAGGGATGTGCACGGCTGCCCAATATCTCGAGGTGGAAGCGGTGATTCTCGATTTGAACAGCTCGTAATGGGGTGGCTGGGTAGCGCCCATGGTACTGCGGGTAAAATCCCACAATATCTTGACAAAACTACCCGAGGTTGCATCTGGAGTTCTCAGATAGATACTGGGGCTCGGCATGGCAAGAAATGGTTGTGAGAATGGTGCACAAGGTGAGGGGTGCTTGGCAGGGTCACTCGGTGGCCCTTTTTATAGCATCGGAGATGGGTCATTTTTACCGTGGTGAAAGGTAAAGAATTTGCCGGCTCAGCTTGGGGTCAAGCCACAGATACACACATCTCACTAAAGTGACGTATCATTGTGGGTGTTGTCGGGGCGGTTTTTGGTGGCTGCGCCAAGGATAGAGAAATCACACTGCATGCTAATACATCCATGCAAGACTACTATATCAAACAGAGGCACGATGACAGGCTGCGTTAATTTAAGGGATCACAGGATTACAAAGCGAGGATACACTGGGACTCGACACTACTCGAGTGACTCAGTCTACTTCGTTTACATCCAAGCGGGTGCCCCTTGTGGATGTCGAGGCTTCTCCACGGTTCTCACCGTCGGAATTAGCTGGAGAGGGTTGAGGGGCTGTAGGCTCGGGGTAGTGATGATGACCATCGCGGGGATTGTTGACCACAACCCCGTTGGAGTGTGCTCGGGGAGGCGTGAAGCACTTCTGGGGTCATCAAGGCACCTTGGCTGACGGCTGGGGCTGACCTCAGGGTCTCGATCGGGTGTCCGAACAGCACGACTGGGTTGTCGGCGATGGGCTCGATCTCTTCTCTCGCCGGGGCTCGACGAACCAGCTCTCCACGGGTTGCGATCAGATCAATGGTGATTTGATCGAACAGTTCCTCCAGCGCACCTACATAGCGCACTAGGTGCAGCAATGCATGGTCCGTTTCGTGATCTCCGTTGGCTACTTGGGGTGGTCTACCGTACCCTTCACGCCTGGGGTAGTAGTGGAACGAGCGACGATTAACTCTGGCGACAGGTGCATGAGATCAACTATAGACTCTGTGGCAGCTAGTTGGGTGGCGTGTGGATCAAAGGAAGTTGTTCATCCGGTGAACTCAGAGGGCGCTCGGGCACTAGACCCCTACCGTAGATGTGTACGGTGGCCCAGAATTGACGGCTCTCACCGCTCAGGGGTCCTTGGTACACAACATACTCAGGTGGCTCTTCTAACGCATAGGCACGGCGGGTGAGGTTTGCGAGTATGGTCACAAAGCCTCCAAGGTTGGTTGCCGTGGTCTCGTTGTGCACGACGGGACCGGGCATTGTGGCTTGGTTTGGGGAAAATCTTTGTCTTTGTCTTTGGGTTGGGGCTAGCGTGCCCTTTTTATAGAAAAAAGGGACGGAGTCTTCCTTCGCACGCTTGCGAATGAGACACCTTGGGTGCTGGTCACTGGTGCGTGATAGATGGGCTAGGTTGATAGGTTGGGCACCGACTGCCAAAAGGCGTCGGGTCACTGTGTGGCTATCTTGTGCGAGAAGCTTGGCTGGGGTTTACTAATGGCTTGGTGGGTTGGTTTGCCTAAGTTTATTGACCTGACTAAGATAGGATTAGCCAATGGTCAGCCTGGCTCTGATATCAAGTCTATCGCGACCGGTTTTTCCGGATATTGATTTCCAGAAAATGGCCGTCGTGCTCATCAGCCCCAGGACTACTGTTAGCTGATGAGGCATCAACTCGATACAGAAAATCCAAGCAAAAATACAGGATATGAGGTACAAGACCATTTTAGCCTGTGAGTACAACAAATGGTTTCTAGTGGCTGTTGGCGGAAGCGGTTTGTGGATCATCAGTGGAACTCCATTTCCCACGGGAACAGCTGACCAGGTTAACACCTATCTTCGCGAGGCTGCTATCACTGTTGCTTAGGTTCCGGGGTGGTCGTCGCAACGCTCCGCTCCATGCAAGAAATCTAGCCAAGACAATAGCCAGGGACAAGCCAGTGAGTACTTTGAATGTACTCGCAAACATTAGGAACACAGGCATAATATAACAATGAAAAATCATGCCTTGAAGAATATTTTATGATCACAACGTCAGTCATAGAGAAATGAAATCCTTAGTGCATACATATAGGTTATTAATAAGTGATCACAAATATGTAATGACGGAGCAGCAATAAATGCCACAGCCGGGCGTCTTAGCGACATCGCATAAAGGGCTTATAAATAAACAGAAGCAATGCCACGGTCGAATTATGCGGCGACACCACATAAAGGGCTTATAAATAAGCGAAGCAATGCTACGATCAGGCGTCGGCGACACCACATAAAGGGCTTATAAAAGAAATGCCACGGTCAGGCCTCAAATGACACCGCATAAAGGGCTTATAGATAAGCGAAGCAATGCCACGATCGGGTGTCTCAAATGACACCGCATAAAGGGCTTATAAATAAGCGAAGCAATGCCACGATGGGCGTCTCAAATGACACCACATAAAGGGCTTATAAAAGAAATGATCACAGCGAATAATCGGAGGTAAAACCATTCCAAGTATACTCAATACTTCAAATAATATAAAGGGTTAGTCCATAAATAAAATATTCGTAATCATCATAAGTCACACGTCACAATCCATGTTACGGTTTAACAGTTTCTCCTCAAGACCGACACTAAGACCGACACTTGACCCATCCTGCATCGTAATCCTTAACCATGGACACGGCTATCCGAATAGGTTTAATCTCTGCAGAGGGTGTACTCTTTACCCACGAGTAACGGATTTCTTTAGTCCATCGGGACTAATTCCGTCTACGGTCTTTTAATTGAAAACACACCTGACTTGCACACACCAGCTTAACTCACACGTATGCGGAATCACCCACGACACCCGTCAAGCAAACTCTAAGTGGGAGGCCACAACCTCGCGTAGCATGGGATCAAATTTATAACGCAGCGCTCTAAGGGGTGGCCTCCTCTCGGTCTCAACCGGAAACACCCATGCCCCCGGACCAGGTGGCATGCCTACCGGCTTCAACCGATATCTTCCACCATGGCCTCTCTGTACGGTGTGTGCTAGAAAGAGGTTGACAACTTACTGAACCATACTCTACTTGTTGTAGGGACGAGTGGTAGTACGAAACAAGCATGGGGGTTACTGGAACAAGACTCGATCTAGGGTCGACTCAGGAGGTTTAAGTATTCCCTGCATGATTAGTATAACAAATATATTTCATCCAACAGACAAAGTCACCACTCATCATACTCTTCATGCCATTGCCGGACACACTCATCTCGACGAGGAACTAGGGACAAGCTCTGGTCTACCCAAGACAACGACTTTCCCATTTTCCTTCCGGTAGGCACGAAAGGCATACGAGGATGGTCATCATCCCAAGCAAGTCCATTTCCAACAGCAAGGAAAATTTAAATAAGCATGCATGCAAATGATCATACCACCACATAAAATAACTTGAGTTCCATGTAATGAGGTGGTGTCATGATCGTGTCAAACAATGCATGCAACATATTGTGCCGTGGTTCGTAATGCTTGCCTTCAATGTGTGGTAAGGCAGGGTGCACTCCAAAACTTTTGAAAGTTTTCTTCTCTCTCTCAAGGTCCTATTTTAAAATAAATTTGAATTAACACACAAATTCAAAACAGCACAAAAAGTTGTTTTGAAAAATTATAAAATAAATCTTAAAATAAACTAGATCAAATTTGAGAGAGGTAGGAAAAAGAATCATTTCCTTCAGAGTTGTATTTAAAAAGTTAAGCTCGGTCAAAGTTTTAGTCAAAAACTGTTTTTAAAAATAAACAGAAAAAGAAAAACGTTTCGAAAATACGCATACGTCGAAGACGTACTTTGAGGATGCGCCTTCACTTACTACACGTGGAGGCGGGGCTGGGTCACTGACAGTGGGCTGCTCGCCCATCGGTCGTTTGACCAGCCGCCTCCCTCCCCTTCCTCTGCCCGAGCAGGGGTGCGGGACTCCGGCAATCGCCACCGGCGAACGGCGGGTCCATGCAGGGAGCTGAGAGCGGGGATGGATCCGCAGATCAAGGGTGGTCCTTCCGGTGGTTGCAGGGTTGTCGGAGGTGGAGGGAATCGCCGTCGACGAGCTTCGCGGCGGCCGGCGGCGTCGGGAGTAAAGTGGATTTGTGGCTTTGGTGGTTCTCCGTCGTAGCTGGGGGTATGGGTGGCTCCGCAAGATGGAGTGGATTCTGTTGGTGGTGTCGGGAGGGCCGGGGAGGCTCTGGTTATGCCGAATGGAGCCGGGAGGCGGCGGTGGCCGAACTGGCCGGAGTCGGTGAAGACGGCCTCTTCCCCCTCAATGGACGGCAGCGGGGGCACTAGGAGGATAGTGAGAGGCTGCCTGCGTGCGGGGATGAGCTCGAGGCTCCTTAAATAGACTCGCCAAGGTGGTTCCACGGCGGCCGGGGATATGGTTGCCGGCGACCGTCTTTCTGTAGCTATAACGACGTGGCGGCGACGCGCACTAGGGGACGAGGCTGCGGATGAGCTGGATATGCTTAAGGGGGCAGCCGGCGAGCGCTGGTGGCTTTGGCGGCACCGACTGAGGCAGGGGCGCGCTGCGGACGCCGTCGTGCTGCCAAGGCTCTGACGGCGGCGTTGTAGGCTGCCAGGGCGGCTTGGCGCGTTGCTGTGAGAAGGGGAGTGTGTGGCGTGGCGCTACAGAGCGGGCCAAAACCAGGGGCGCGACGTGTCGGCTCGGCCGTGGCTCGTGCAATACGCGTGCTCTACTCGCGCCCAGAGCATGCAGGGAACGTGCTCGACGAAATGCCGGGGCAAGCTAGGGGTCTCGGGTGAGGTTGGCAAGCAACAGAACTAGATTAGTGATGGAGGGAAGATCAAGGGACAAGGTGGTTTGGTCAAGAGACCAAGTTCACAATGTAGACTTGAAATCATGCCAAATCTGGCTATGCACTCAGGGTGTTTGTCAAAATGCCAAGGGCATCTAGGCAAAGCTTGGGGTGGCCAATTCTTCCATATTGAAGTATCTTTGGATGCTCAAGAGGGTGGTGAGGTTGGTTTGTGAGAAGCACAAACTTGCTAGTGCAAGTTTTGCAGAACTTCAATTCTGGACAGAACTTAAATGGCATCATCTCATGAACCAAAAGTATTCCAATGGTTGCATGCTCCTGGACTTAGGGGTTTGGCAAGGTTGACTACAAGCAGGAGGAAGCACAAGGTCACTAGAGCAAGAATGAGTAGGGTTGCAGTAGAAAACACAAGTCTGGTCCAGAATGAAAAAGAGGTCGATTCACTCAAAATTTTCAGAGAACATTCCTGGATTTTTGCATAAAGTGGAATAATATGCTCCTACTAACATCCCATAATTTTGGTAGAGGCTAGAAAGAAGTATTTAAATGAGTTGCAGTGCAAAAATGCCTACTGGACCAGAGAAGAAGATTGGGTGTAGAGCTCAAAATAATTCATGAATAAATTATAACTTTGCACAAAAGTGATTTAAAAACATCACCAGACATCTCCAATTTTTGGTTGGAATTTTAGGTGAATTTATCAAATGGTTGTAGTTCAATTATAGCCATATAATCTTGGAAAACCATTTTTCAAGAAACTAAAGATCAAGCAAATTAATTATGTAATTAGTTCTACTAATAAAAGAATTTTTTTTCTTTAGTGGTTAAACAAGTCCAATATTATAAATAAAATATTTTCCATCTTAGGGAACAACTCCAAGAAAAACCAAGAAAAAGGAAAGTTAAATTACCTGGCAAGATTTTTATTAGCAAAACAAAGTTAAATTTTTTGGGGGTGTCACAAAATTTCTTTCTTGTTTCTACTAATCATGACAGGTTTCAGAGTTAGAAGTTCTTGGACGATGGACACATCTGCACCAACATGAGAGGTGCGACAACACACACAAGCATATGGCCAGGTTATGTCTCTACCGCCATTTGAGGGTAGATTTAATCCTGCTATTTATCTTTCTTGAGAGCTTGAGGTCGAACACATTTTTACTAGCCATGACTTTTCTGAGCTTGAGAAAGTATGAACTGCCACTCGAGAATTTGCCGGTTTTGCTTTCATATGGTGGAGTATGCATCGTAAGAAAAATATCGATAATCAACCCACAAGTTGAAAAGATTTGAAAGCTGTAACGAGACATCAATTTGTTCCTCCTTACTATCGTCGTGAATTGCTCCACAAATTGGAAAAATTAAAACAAGACAATAACACTGTTAATGCTTACTACCAAGAGTTCAATGTTATATGCATTATTGTGACATACAAGAATCTGGGGATGATACAAATTTATTATGACATTTCGTGGTTTGAACCATGACATGCACACAAGGTTTCAATTTATTCCTCATTGCATTGTTCGTATATATGTCCGTGCCTGTACCTTTGAAAGATATATGCAGGAGGATGCATTGGGCGACTACGAAAACTACAATTCCAGTTTATGCTCACCACCAACGGTTGTTTCCTCCATCGTTGCACCTTCTAGGAGGGCCACGCCTCATATTGTGCGTACGATATCGCCTCAAGTCTATATTACATTGCCATCGTCCGTACTTACATCATCTGAGTCGTTGCGACAAGGTAACAACATAGGTATTTATAACATAACTTCACATGAGGATGATGCATGCCTAGTTGACTTAAATACATCATGTGTTGAGTTACCCACTGATTTGAGCCCCCCATCTATTTTAGAGAATCGTTTTATTGTTATGAAAGTGTCTTGTGATCAAACAATTGAAATACCAATAATTTTGGGTGCATCCATTGAATTAATTTTTGATGAGAAAGATCCATGTGCCTCGATGACTAAATCTGATTTGGATCAAGTACAATTGATTAGCCAGGATGACATGTTTTCTATAAATGTGCATGCTAATGCTCTGTACTCTATGGTATTGAATTCACCCATGCGTTTTGTCACATGTGAAAAACAAAATAACTGAAATCTCATGTTCAAAATCGTTGCAAAGTGTTTAAGCCTCTAATTTTACTTTTACCTTGATTGGAGAGTGTGGTGTGAACAATGAATTTTTTGTGCATAGAATTTCCATCACGAGTGATGATCATGCTAGTTTGAAAGAATTTAAAACAACTATAAATATTTAATCATTTTGATATGACCTCTAATCTTGGTGATGATTCTGTGTCGAATACTTGTTGCATGTGTGCTTATTTAAGCATGTTGTAGTGTGTAATTATGAAACTATTAGAGTTTATTCGTCAATTTTGGGATGGTTTAATGATGAGCATTGTCAATCTTTTGATATGAATAAGAGATTCACTTATATGCCGAAACTGAGTTGCAATATTTTTATGCCTACTACTTCTTCTGATAATGTTTTGGCTTTATATTTTATGACATATGAAAGTTACTCACGTATAAATGTGGCACATGTGCAAAAACAGAGTAAAAAATGGATGACATACATATACAACATGTACACATTGTCTCTTTTTTAGACACATTTCAGATTAGGCAACGCCGAGAACGGCTTTGTTTTCAAGAAGGGGAGGATGGTGAGGACATGGCTATCTTGAATACGTTCACAAATATTTCATATGTGTATATATCTGAGGTGATTTCTAATAAAAGTTATGCAATAATTTATTTATGCTATCCAGAACAAAAGTACTTCACCTCTTTTTGGTTCATGTCTAATTGCAGAACTATCGGACACTCGTACAATCCACATATGAAGATAAGGAAAAGGGAGACGTTTAGGTGTCGTTCAAGAAATTCTCTCACGTCCCGTTTGGCCAAAGAGAAGTTAGAGACCAAGTCTCTCACGTTCTGAACTCAGATTTGGACTGCACAGACATACCTGACTTTAAATTCTTATGACTTTTGCAACGGACTCCGAATTGGGTGATTCTTTTTTGTTGGAAAGCTTGTCTTGTGCACTTTTCAAACACAATTGCGTTCACTTTCAAATTCATCCGGAGCATGAAGATATCGCCGAAACAATCCAACGCTACAGTAGAATCTTAGTCAAAGTACAAGTCAAAAGATGTTGCATCACCTCCACTTAGGCCCATGGGCCTTGTACGTGCTAGGTTTAGGTCTAGGCTGCCTTGGGAAATTCTCCTACCTCCTTGGCCGCCACCCCTTGGTCATATATAAGTAGATTAGTAGCATTTTCTTTGAGAGTTTTAATTAGTTAAAAGTTAGACATTGCTGCAACTTCGTGTACTTCATTTGTGTCCAACGACCAGGCCAAAACCACTTTTAAAACCCCACTTTTATCAATACTTTATCTATATTTGCAATATTCATATTGCTTTTATCATATTCTTACTTGGTCTTCGACTGCATGCAGGAATAGACCTTTGTGGTCAGGCTGATCGTGCTTCCGACATCATTAGTAACCTTAGGAGATTGGTTTAGCGATTGATAAAGCGCAACGTCGTTGTACGTTTGTAGTCAGATCGTCAAAGTCGACTCCACCAAATCGATAGTTATCATATTATCAAAAAATCAGGACCATCACCTTTATCAATATGACTATGGTGACTTCATCAATAACAAGATTTGCCTGCTCGGTTTATCAAAGTTTGGTGCTTCATCGACCTGTGACTATGGTGACTTCGTCAATCAAGATAGGGCGTGCATGCGTGCGTTCGTAGTAAAGAGTGTATGTGCATTCATAAAAACATGTGTTTTTTGTATTTCTAAAAAAAACTCCCCTAATATATACTTTATGAGGCATAAAGTTGATTTCGTTAGATTCGTATTTCAAAGCACATCCTCATAATTATGATTTTCTATCACAGAAGTTACACATGATTAGAATTTTTGATCAAAGGTTTGCCCTAATGAGACCTAATATGCAGAGTAGAAATAATGGAAGGAGTACTATCAATTAAAATGACGACAGGTCAACACGCATCCGACAAAATGTAGGTAGATGAAGAGAGCATCGGTGATAGCAGTTTGTGAGAACACAGGCCTGGCCCAATCCACAGTGTTACCGAGCTGTCTCACGACGTTCTGAACCCAACTCACGTACCACATTAAGGGCCGAACAACCTAGCCCTTGGAACCACCTACAACTCTAGGTGGCGAAGAGCCGACATTCTCTGGCAGCAAGGTCGGACGAAGTAGAGACATGTGAGAAGAGAAGCATGGAGAAGTGATGTGCATGCTAGGTTTAGGTCAAGTCTTGCCTTATACGTGTTTGGCGCTATGTGGGGGTGGAGCACGCCACTATCATGTCCAAGCAACAACTGGTGGCTACCGACGGCCGTCTTCCTGGTTTGTGCTAGCTTGAAGCTAGAGGCAGTCGGGAGAGCGTCGTCCATAATTTCTCAAACAAGCTTGTACGGTTCCTGATCTTGAGGATCTTCAGCCCCCCTACATGTAAAGGAACATGGTGGCGGTAGAGGAGAGGTGGAGATTTGGTAGCTGCAAATAGGCACATGGCTCGTCATCAATGGTTCTTATGGAGGAGCTATGACGTTCGCCGAGGTGGTTGATTACATGTTGTCTCCAACAAGCCATTGAATATTTTAGTGAGATATCATGCTTATTTCATGTCATTTTTGCATTATTTTAAATTTTAGACTAACCTACTAATTATTATTGAGAAGGCAGTCTCCATGTTTTAGCATGTGTGGGTATATGAACCTTTTCTGGACTCCAAAAAATCTAAGAAAAATTCAAGCGTACATTTTTCACCAAAGGATGAAGCCAGCCAAAGGGTGGACCAAGGGGGCACAAGGCGCACATGCATGGGGCCCACATGCACCACTAGCCTTGGGTGTGCCCCTGGCTATATCTCATGCAATTTTTCACCACCGCCACTTTGTAATCCGAGGCAAAACTTCTGCAACCCTATGGCGCCGGAAATTCAGTTCAAAACCATTTGATGTCTCTAACGTATATATAATTTTGTATGGTTCATATGCTACATTGTATCAATTACATACACTTTGAGTATACTTTTGATTGATGTTTATTGGACAAACATATTAATCTAGTGACCAATATCAGCTCATGTTTTTGGTGTTTTTAGTATTTCAGAGAAACACCACAGAAAAGGTCCGAGGAAAAACAAAAAAAAGTGGTCTTGAAAGTTTTGTGCCAGGAGAGGACCAGTGGGGCAGACCCTACACCTGGTGGGCCTCATAGGGTGTAGGTGTCCACCTCAGGGGCGTCAGTGGCATGTGGGCACCCCCTCAAGTGGCCTCCGGTGCCCGATGACCTATTACATCCAGCGAAACCTCTACTCTAATTATCGAGCAATTTTATTCCGACGTCAAATCACGTTTCCGAGGTGATTTTTGTTTTCGGCTCTGATCCGGAACTCTGTGGGACGGGGAGCCATCTTCATCATCACCAACCTCGTCGCGCTCAAAGATGAGTTGAGTAATCCACCCCCTGGAGTACTGATACATCTCCAATGTATCTATGATTTATGAAGTACTCATGCTGTTATTTTATCATTCTTGATTGTTTTACAATCATTTTATAGCAACTTTATATCATTTTTTCGGACTAACCTATTGACCGAGTGCCCAGTGCCAGTTGTTGTTTTTTTGCTTGTTTTTTACATCGCAGGAAATCAATACCAAACGGAGTCCAAACGCAACAACACTCCATAGAGATTTTTTATGGACCAGAAGGAACCCAATGGGCCAGAGCTGCACCTGGGGGTGCCTGAGGGGCACAACCCACTGTATGCCAGCCTCGGCGCGCCAGTGGGTTGTGCCCACCCCGGTGGCCTCCCGCACCCCCTCTTTACACTATAAATTCCCAAATATTTCGAAACCCTTCGGGGTTAACCTAGATCAAAAGTTCCGCCGCCGCAAGGCTCTGTAGTCACCGAAAACCAATCTAGACCCCGTTCCGGCACCCTGCCGGAGGGAGAAATCATCTCTGGTGGCCATCTTTATCATCCCGGCGGCCACCACGATGAGGAGGGAGTAGTCCACCCTCGGGGCTGAGGGTTTGTACCAGTAGCTATGTGTTTAATCTCTCTCTCTCTCTCTCTCTCTCTCGTGATCTACATCATGGGCTTTGTTAATATAGTGGGATCATATGACGTTTCTCCCCTCTATACTCTTGTTGCGATGAATTGAGTCTTTACCCTTTGAAGTTTTGTCTTGTCGGATTGAATATTCAGAGGATAGAACACATGATATATGTCTTGCGTTATGAATACTTGAGGTGACAATTAGGGTATCATATTGATTTACTTGATATGTGTTATGGCATTCAACTCGCGAATTCCCGCGGTGATGTCGGGGTAATCGATGCATAGGGGTTGATGCACGTTTTTATTATCTTTTCTCCAATGAAAACTTTGGGGTCTCTTTATAGTTCTTTGTGTGGATTGAGTATTATGATTACTAGATCATCGAAGGCGTGCGTTGCTGCGCCCGTCTATTTTTGCAATATAATATCCTTTTCATATATTTTTACATAAATAAAGTGTCAAAAAATGGATGCAATTTTATAGATGGTGAAAATAGTTGAAAAGTATTGCACTACTCAACCATACTACCCTAAAGTCTAAACTCCAAATCCAATGGATGAATCAGTGAAGCCATATCTACTGTACATCAATAGGACAATATACGGTGCATAGGCAGCATAGCAACACTAAGTAACTAAGGAATAATAAGTTGTGGGAATCACCTAATTATCTGGCGTTGTCTACTGCTCTGAAAGAGCCACAAGAAAGACCTTGCTTGCTACCCATCCATTTGTTCAATAAAATGAGAGGAATTTGTATAAATTCTTTTAAGGATGAGACATCATAGATAAGATGTTATAGCCAATAACAAGCTAATGATTCTATTTGCGAAACAACATTAAATAAGCTCAAAAGAGAAACCTTAGTACACTTTAGAAGGTGTAAAGTGTAGCACTGCTAGAAACATTAGATTGGAGACTTCTATCATAAAATCCTGAGTTTACAACAAAGATCAAATATGCGAATTAAAATACAAACATGTTGTGGAAAATAAAAACTACTTTGTTTAATGGCACCTAATTACAGATGTGGTCTTTATTATGATGGGCAAGACATCTAAGGGAAGACAAACAAACACATCCAAGTAGTAACAACACATTTGATAATACTGAGCCTTGTATTGACTGCTGGAGAACATGACTCACTCCATGGTTCAGTGCATGTATCAATAATTGTTTTCTTCTCATTTCCAAAAGTAACATTCAAAAGTCCCCCCCCCCCCCAAACATTTGCAAAAGGTCCATCTTTTCTGATATGATGAAGTCAATATTTATCAAAGCTACAGGTGTCATGAAATGAAGGCTTGAAATTTCGAACGGTATGGGCATCTTGACACTAAAGATTGAAGCATGTACACTAAAATGGTATCCAATCCAACCTTAACACATTAATAAGAAGGCACATGCGATATACACCGTAGCAGAAGGGCTGGTCATTTCAAGAAATTACACACGCGGAGGATATTGTTTTAGCATGTAACATTCCAAGTAACTTAAGAATAGACATATCCATGTGTTCAGATCAAATTGTATATAGTACTGCTCCCAACAAATTGAGAAGATGGGCATATGTGCATATATATGAAAAGGTCTGATAAGAGAGCATACATGAGCAAGTAAAAACAAAATTAGCAGGTCGCTCTGTGTTAGATTTGATGAGGGCTCGATGACCTTGAGTCTTCAAAACCTACAGGAGAAGAACATCTGTAACAATCAGTGACAAAGTCACCCAGCTGTCAAGGTAAAAAATTGGTAAACTCGTGCAACAATGGAGAAGTTTCTCACCATAAATACACCAGTCTATTTTCTACAGGACACAATGGGATTGATCCTCCACATGGCGACCGATGCATGTTATGATCTCACATCTCCCCGCTTCCCATCCTATGCTTCAAAAATTACAACATCATCTCATCAGATCACCTTATTCCAAGCAACTGAAACAACCACAAATAGTATCAAAAAAATTGGGAGAAACCTCATCACCTAACTGGCTGTGCGCGGGATGGGGATTAGAGGCAATAGGAATTTCTGCTCATGGAGCATAAAGGTGTCCATATAGGTGATGTGCAGGGGAAGGAGAGGGGAGGAAAAAAGCCTTGAGAGTGGAGAAACTCACATTGCCATTATCTCTTAGAACTCGGAACTCGGAGGCTTCTGGAAAGGGACTCCAGTTAAATGCCTGGCACTGGAATGAGCTAAAAACAGGGAATTAGCCAATTACAGACACATGGTAACACACATCAAAACACAGGGGATTAAGATAATAGGTGCATAGCATGATGACTTAACTTTCTCCTTAAAAATTAAAAAATGTTGCTACTTCTAAATTAGTAGGAAGAATTTCCGTACTCCCTCCGTCCGAAAATACTCGTCGGAGGAATGGATGTATCTAGATGTATTTTAGTTCTAGATACATTCATTTTTATGCATTTCTTCGACAAGTATCTCCGAACGGAGGGAGTATCTTATAGTGCAACTTGGTAAGCCAAAATGGATCATATACTGCAGAGCTATAATGTTGACAGATTCAGTTTTGAGACATAATGATAAAGAGTATAAATAGACCAGCCATGACGTTATAATAAAATCAACAATTCATATATATATATATATATATATATATATATATATATATATATATATATATATATATTCCATTGGAAATAACTGAAACAATTCAATGAAAATAGTATCTAAAGTTCTAACAAAGACATGTCTACAACAAAAGAAGACATGATGAATGTTGTAATTCTCATGTAGCAATAAATCAAACTGAAATTCCAGTGTTCAGTAGCTTTGCATAACAAACAAATCTACCGTTTACATTGAATTGTATTTTACATTGAATTGTTTCCTATTGCGATGACACAAACTGAGATAAAAAATCAACAACCAGCACACAATCCAGGAAATTTTGCTCAAAGTTTCTGAAATATTTATATCAAATTGGATTTCAATCAAGAAAAAATGCTCATAGATGGAACATGGAACCATGCAATATTTTCTAGGCATGGATTAAACACAACAACGCCCTTGCTGCTGACCTCGATATAGTGGTGGAAGAAGTGCCCATGTCCATCCCGGCGACAGAGACCTAGCCTCGAGTCAGAGGGCGGCGGCATGCTGGAAGCAGTGGATGCAGCTGTTGCAGCCGGCGGCGAGACATTGGTCGCATGGGAGAGGTGGTCGTCGTAGACCTCGACAGGTCAGGTCACCGTCTCCCATCGCAGATCAGGCCCGCGCCTCTCGGCCCCAAGCAGGTCATGTCGCTGCCTCCCATGGCAGATCAGGTCGCCGCTTGCTGGCCCCTAGCAGATTGATGGAGAGGAGGAGCCGGCGAAGCGAATCGATGGAGAGAAGGAGCCGGCAACGCGAATCAGTGGAAAGGAGCGTGCGGGCGATGGTGCAGTTGAGGCCGACGACGCGGTGACCGTGGAGGGTGGAGGTCCGTGCCCCATCCGACCGCGCCGCTAGGGTCCGTGCCCCATATCGCGTCGGCGCGCAGCCACCAATGCAATCCGAGGCCATCTCAGGCGGCGCAGTCGGAACAGAGCAGGTCGCGAACGTGGATGGTAGAAAAGGCCAGGATGGTAGAAAAGGCCCAGTAGGCCCAATTGAACGCGAGACACCCAAAAAAGCCACCGAAGCAGCGGCCCGAAATGCCCAGCGCAGCCTGACGCGCGAGTTAGCGCCTGCGTACAAGATTTAGGTGGGACTAACAGCGAATCCGACGGCCAAAAAAGACTAAAAATGGCGATCTAACGGCTAGAAATGCTAATGGCCTGAGAGGGCTGGGAGGGTGCTCGGTTTTAATATATCTAAATGAATTTGCTTTGGTATTATTCTAGTACGAACTCTAGGATAGATCAAACGGAAAAAATAGCTTTGTGTTATTTTAGTACGAACTCTTGAATAGATCAAACGGAAAGAATAGCTTTGAGGTGGTTTCGTGCCCTACAAACAATTCCCATCTTTTGTTCTCTGCTAATAGGAACTCGGGAGTGATTCTTTATTGCACTTTGAGGGATAATCATATGATCCAACTATGTTAGCATTATTGAGAGGTTGCACTAGCGAAAGTACGGACCCTAGGCCTCATTTTCAAGCATTGCAATACCGTTTGTGTGCCCGTTTACTATTTGCTACCTTGCTGCTTTTATTTATTCAGATTATAAAAGTATATTTTTATCATCAATATTACACTTTTACCATCATCTCTTCGCCAAACTAGTGCACCTATACAATTTGCCATTGTATTGGGTGTGTCGGGGACACAAGAGATTTCTTGTATTTGGTTGCAGGGTCGTTTGAGAGAGACCATCTTCATCCTACACCTCTCACGGATTGATAAACCTTAGGTCATCCACTTGAGGGAAAATTGCTACTGTCCTACAAAACTCTGCGCTTGGAGGCCCAACACGTGTCTACAAGAATAAAGTTGCGTAGTAGACATCAAGTACATGTTCATGGTAGTAGTCAGAGTTGTAATCTCTCCATCTTGATGTGCTTAGATGTTCAATACAATAGCCAAATGTGTTGTCCTACATGATTATGGTTAATTTGATGTATTTGTAGCGTTGATGTTGATCATGCGATGATTATGGTTAATCTGATATATCTACACCCCTACATAGTGTGCGAATAACTTTGAAAGATGGTCGTTGGATGAAGTCAATCCGACGGTGCAGAGATGGCAAATCCGAGCACTACTGGCCATTGGATACCATCTATATTCCACCAGATTTTGTCACATGGACAATCTAGAAGACTCCATGGTTGAACTTAAGCATAATGCACAAACCTCAAAACACAAATACTTCTCCTTTGTTCTAGAATCTTCCATATCATAATTGCCCAAATTTTTTTCTACATGAATTGCCATTATTTGTTTTTATTTTATTCTTTACAACGCATAATTCCATGAATCTTAAAATAGATTAGCTTTTTAAGAAAACCAAATGATTTTAAATGAGATGAACTATAAGAATTAAACGAACATCTACATTATGCATATATGACTCAAAACTTACATGCTATAATGTGATATTTATTTATAATTTGGTTGATCTTATTTGATCTATAGATGTATATTTCTTTCTGGTTGCTTGTCTACTCCTCTTTTATGTTTCCACACATGCAAATGAGTTTTTCTTCGAATCTCATATTCAAGAACCAATGCAACTATAACACAAAAATATAAAATGAATTATGAACATGAAAATATAAAAATACATTTATTATTGCCTCTAGGGCATATTTCTTACATTGGGGTAGTCATTGGTGCTGGCATCTACTCAATCGGTCCTCAATGGTGATGTGTTGTCATGATGACCGCTTGCTTCGGTTGGTGCAATTCACCATTGATGAATACAAACGGAGTTGTGGCCTGGTCTCGCATGTTGGCAATGGCTAGGCCCCCTACCTAGGGCTTGTGGAGGTGGCGCGGAACAAGGCTCCAAGCGAGAGCTTTGATTCGTGGAGGGTCGTTGCCGATGATGATGGTGCTCAAGGGCATCTTTCTCCTCCATGGAGGCATTGTTGAAGAGTACTTCCTCAAACACTAGGTTATGTGGGATCGGCAGTAGTGGCTGTTGGTTTGGCGGGATCTTTTACCAAGTTTCGGTGGAGTAGTTGTCTGGAGATGTGGACTGAAGCTTTTGGTCGATGAGGGTTGATGTTGGCGACGTCGGTGCCCACATGCGCCGTTTTCCTTCTTGAAGGTGTTTCAGAAGGCCTCGTTCTCAATCACTCTGGGTGGTGATCGTGTTTGGTGATGGTTGGATGCTTCCAGGTCAACGTCGGTGTTATGGTTGTTGTAATGTGGTTTTCGACATAGTTTTCCTTATAAATTAGATTATTCTTTATATCTTTCTTAGTTTTTCCAATCTACATAAATTGCTTGAACACCCTCTTGACGAGGTTAGGTCAAAAACAATTTTTATGATGTTTGAGATGTATTGTACATACCGAAAAAGAGATGTATTGTACTTTTAGTGAACTTTTATAATAGGTCAGATCCTTTTCGCGAAAATGAGAGTAACATCCTTTTTAAAAGCTGTAGACATGAGATTTCCCAAATATTCAAAGAATTGATAAAAAAAGCAATAAAAAATAAAGCGAAGAGACCACCCTATTCCTTGTCCCCACCGTCTCCCGTCCCCGGCCCCCACAAAATCCGGAACGCAACAGAAGCCACTCCCCAATGTCGTAAGCTAACGAGAAAAAGATTTGGCGCAAAGCCAGCAAGAACATCTCCCACAATTCGACCGTGTGCCAAAGGCGCCACCGCCACCACCCCGCATCCTCCCGTCGATCGATTACGTGCTCGTCCGGCGATCCCTTCCTCGTCAATTCGATCCCCCAATGCGCGCGCGAAAGGGACGATCGATCCCCGCATTTCCTATTTTGATCTGAGGTCCGCGCGTCCCGCAGCGGCGTTCGCTAGGGCGCTCCCAAGAATTGGGCTCCCCGCCGGAGACAGATAGATGTCCGGGTTCGTGGGGGTCGTCGTCTCCGACCCCTCCTTGCAGGGCCACTTCACGCAGGTCGAGCTCCGATCGCTCAAGGCCAAGGTCACGCCCGAATCCGCTGCATTTCCCGCTCCCAAATTCCCAATTGATTATGCCCATTGCGGTTCCACTCCGAATTCCGAAACGCAATCCTGTCGTGTGGTTGCAGTTTGTGTCTCTGAAGAGGGAGTCCGGCCATGTCACCACCAAGAACCTGCCGGGTCTGATGAAGAAGCTGAAGGGGCTCAACGAGGTTGTCTCCGAGGAGGAGATTGCTGCGTTCTTGTTGGAGGTTTGCCCCGACAGCGACCAGGAGATTGAGTTCGAGCAATTCCTTCGGGTACATCGATGGAGGGACAATCATGTCATTAGTTCTTTTCAAGTGGTAATTTAGGAGTGCTTGATTTCGATACCGTGGGTTATATGCTTGATACGTTGTGCTGCAGGAGTACCTGAACCTGCAGGAGAGGGTGAGCTCCAAGGCGGGTGCGAGCGGGAGCAAGAACTCGTGGTCGTTCCTCAAGTCGAGCACCACCACGCTGATCCACCACAGCCCCAACCAGGCAGAGAAGTCGTCCTACGTCGCGCACATCAACGCGTACCTCGGCAACGATCCATTCCTGAAGAAGTATCTGCCGATCGACCCCGCGGGCAACGATTTGTTCGACCTCGTCAGAGACGGGGTCGTGCTCTGGTGAGATGCTGATGCTGGGGTTTCCCACCTGCATTGTGTTGGTTCTTACAGATATGGCAACATATAAATGATGCACTGTTGTTTTGACAGTCCTGTCTAATGCTTGCTTATTTATTTGGTCACTGGATAAAACGGTCAGTAAATTGATCAACGTAGCGGTGCCGGGACTATTGATGAGAGAGCCATCAACAAGAAAAGGATCCTTAACCCATGGGAGAGAAATGAGAACCATACGCTTTGCCTCAACTCTGCAAAGGCTATTGGATGTACTGTCGTGAACCTTGGCGCTCAGGACTTGGTGGAAGGAAGGGTATGCATTCATCTCTTACCACCTGTGGCGGTACATTTTTATTCTAACTATTGATATGGTAACCAGGTTCAATCGATGTCGGTATTTTCCTTTTGTGGTATGTGTGGATATGGATATGATTTTACCGACGTTGTTATCTAATCTCAATCTGCTTTATGCTCGGTTACCATGAAAATCTTACATTCATCTCACAGTTGTTTTTCTTGTTCGCTCTGCTGTTAATTGTGCTGCACATTTTCCTTTTCTTCTCGTGTCTCCAAAATTTAAGGTGGTGTCGAATACATCTCCAGGAAATTTCTTTTTTTCCGATGGACATCTCCAGGAATTCATTCTGTAATGTATTTAGTTATTTAACCATCATGTACATGTACGTTATAGATACCTGCACCCCCCTTATGTTTAATCATCAAATCATTTTCAGTGCAAAATAGTAAATTAATTAAAAGAAGGGTAGTAATGACTAACCCTATCCTTAATATTGCAGGCTCATCTAGTTCTCGGGTTGATATCTCAAATTATAAAGGTGAATCCTGAAATCCCCAATGTATGCTACTATGATGCAGACAGACTACATAAAGATGTGTATAACTGTCCTATTACACTATTTAATATATATTTTCATGTAAGTAGATACAACTTTTGGCTGATCTAAATCTTAAGAGGACGCCACAGCTGGTGGAAATTTTTGATGACAGCAAGGTATTACTCTTGTCACTATGTAATGTCGTTTATTGACATAATATATTTGTGTTGGACATATAACATTTTATTTTACTTATTATTGTACAGGATATAGATGAAGTGCTGAGCTTATCACCTGAAAAGTTACTACTTCAGTGGATGAATTATCATCTCAAGAAA
This sequence comes from Aegilops bicornis, assembly GCA_021605145.1. Lineage (NCBI taxonomy): Eukaryota > Viridiplantae > Streptophyta > Magnoliopsida > Poales > Poaceae > Aegilops > Aegilops bicornis. The sequence continues at coordinate 273,132,805 of CM038675.1, read as the reverse complement.
GCTGGCTACAAGAAAATTGTTACCAACTTCTCCTCAGATATCAAGGTTCACGCAACAAATAGGCTTGTCTCTTCCAGAATTTATGTGTAACTACATGTTCGGTCCTCTTACTTTCAAGGGAACCACCTGAGAAACATATATGTACTGCTTAGTGTTGCATGCATTAAACACTATTTTTTGACGCGTCATTAAACACTATTTTGGGGAAGCAAAGTCTGAATACTTTGTCTGCTGCAATCTGTAATATGCAAATGGTGCAATCCTTCTAGATTCCTTGTACAAATTCAGTAATACCTCATGCATGATAGAAACGTATTTTTCATGTGTGGTGCCAACAAAAACATATCTTCATTTACTACTCCATTAATCTATTATTAGATGCACAACAATCAATTATCTTACAAGGTAGGCTTGTACAGGATGCTGAAGCCTACGCCTATCTTATCAAAGCTCTTGCTCCAGAGCATTCCTCTATACTTGCATTTGACACCAAGGATCCTGCCGTAAGAGCGAAAGTGGTACTTGACCAAGCAGAGAAGTTGGGCTGCAAAAGATACTTGAGCCCAAAGGATATTACTGAAGGCTCCCCAAATCTCAACCTTGCATTTGTTGCACAAATATTCCAACATAGGTGAGAATTACTTGTCTACTCTTTGTAGGAACCTTAGTTATCAAGCCTGTCTTTTTATTACGGTCTGCATACTGAACGCGTTCTCATATCCTTAGTGGTTCTGTGATGCCATTTCATGTTCACCAAAGTAGAATGATTTTTTACATGCAGAAACGGTTTGAGTACTGACACCAGACAGGTTACACTCACACAAACATCATCGCGAGATGAGGTTATATTGTGCCGAGAAGAGAGAGCCTTCCGAATGTGGATCAACAGCCTTGGAATTGCGACATACGTGAACAATGTGTTTGAAGATGTTCGAAATGGGTAAGCTTTTGACGGAGGCATGTCATGCTTATCTGGAACAGATGAGTGATGTAAATGTCTATGCAGGTGGGTCCTACTAGAAGTGCTCGACAAAGTCTGTCCCGGATATGTCAACTGGAAGCTAGCGACAAAACCTCCGATAAAAATGCCATTTAGAAAACTGGAGAACTGTAATCAAGTTATAAATATTGCAAAGGATCTGAAGTTTTCCATGGTGAATCTAGCTGGAAATGATATTGTTCAGGGAAACAAGAAGTTGATTGTTGGTGAGTTAATTTTACCAAAATGTGCATCGTGGTAGATGACTGTTTAACTGTCATAAAAAGTAGCAGATGGACATTGATAATGATCCATCCTCCCTTCTTCTATTTTCTGTTCTAGATGGAGTTGCTATATTAAGTATCATCTCACGTCTTATTTCAGCACTTCTATGGCAATTGATGAGATTCAATATCCTCCAGCTGTTAAACAAACTGAGATTCCACTCTCAAGGGTCCCAAGGAAAAGAAATAACCGATGCTGATATCTTGAGTTGGGCGAATAACAAAGTGAAGGTTTCCGGGAGAAATTCTCGAATGGAAAGTTTTAAGGTGATCTTTTATGATTGCATATTGCCTTTCAGCAGCAGTTGAGCTTGCATAAAAATTAACAGGGGACCAATAAGTGTAATAGAATATTTGACAAAGATATTTTGTGTCTATGTTCTGCCCCTGCCTAAACAATCAAAGCTCTGCCCCTGCCTTTTCAGTTGTCATATCTGTCCAGCAAACCCTCATAATTCTCTCTTTGCTTCAGGACAAGAACCTATCGAGTGGAATTTTTTTCCTTGAGCTTCTCAGTGCTGTAGAGCCAAGGGTTGTGAACTGGAAGGTTGTATCGAAGGGTGTAAATGGTGCGTTCTTCGTCCACAAATGAATTGATTTTCCTTTTACCTGCTGACCTTTTAACTTAAGTTATATGTGGTCTCTCCCGCAAAAAAAAGAAAAGAAAAAGTTATATGTGTTTTCTTTTGGCGCATCATGAGAACCGAATGAAATCATGCCCCGTATATCTTTTGCAATTCCTTCGTCCTCATTCGCGCATACCCTTTTACTGTTGCAGATGATGAGAAGAAGTTAAATGCAACCTACATCATCAGTGTTGCACGGAAGCTCGGGTGCTCTGTTTTTCTGTTACCAGAAGACATCACTGATGTAATGGGCCATTGCTATGAAATAAACAACATGCTATATATCGCTAAAGATCAAATACATAATTATCTTTGTCTTATGATGTTAAACTAATTCTCGTACAGGTGAATCAGAAAATGATCCTAACATTGACTGCTAGCATCATGTACTGGAGTCTGCAGAAGCCACAGCAGCCTGAAACATCCGAACAATCAGAATCATCTTATGCGGCTTCAGATGCTGCTTCAGATATCGCCTCAGAGGATTCCGTTTCGATAATGGCACCATTAGAAGGAGAAGAGGTGAATTCATTGCCTGATAGAGCATCCAACATGCCAACTGATGATACTAGTACTTCAGAGGCTCCTGCTGATGATACTAGTACTTCAGAGGCTCCTGCTGCTGATACTAGTACTTCAGAGGCTCCTGCTTGAGTTTTTTGCCTGATAGTCCAACTCCAACTTAACCACAATTGACAATATTTCAGACACCGGGACGATGTGAGATCGTGACTACAGAATGATGATTTAGAATAGTACTTTCCCTCCCATCATTTTTTGTTTTCCTGTCTCGCGCACAGAATAGATCTGAGCAAATTTGTTATTTGTATTTGTATTTGTATAGTTTTCTTACTAAGTGCACATAAAAACAATCCAGTGTATAGGATTATGCTGAATATAGGTTATATTTGTTCACTGAATTTTGCTCTTACTCTTACAATACAAAAGGTCGGTCACTTGAGCTGTTTACCAACTTAAAGTTGTTGGCTTTTGCTAACAATCGGTGGAATGTTGTAAGGATGAATTGTCAATTGTGCATTCCAAGATTCCTTTATGTTTGTTTTGTTCCCGCTTTTATCTGTGGTGGATTTGTTAACATGGTGGTTAACCATGTTATGCAAGATGGAAAAGAAATTGAAGTAGTAAGTATTTCTCGGGCAAGAATTAGATAACATAGGAATTGGAGAAGAAAATAATGAGATGTCAGGATGCTAAAACACATAATTGTCTTTTAGTGGTGCCACTGGATACGTTGAAATGATGAGATATAGTGGGGGCAGATAGAAGATTCATCCTAAGTAAAATAAGATGAGTTTTAAGCTCATGCAAGATTTTCTCTAGGAGTGGGCTCATAAGAATGCACACACATTTGTAGGCCCTTTCCCTGGGTCTTTGAAATCCCTATAATTCAAAGAGGTCCTTGTCAATATTTGATGCAAGTAGGGCACATGGTTTTTTCAGGTTTCCCAACTGGCTTACATACACAGATTAATAACAAAAAACAGTAAACTTCTCTGCTTAAGGACAACGGTTCATCAAGACGAGAAGGACAACGGTTCATCAAGACGAGCCATCAGATCTGATAGAAAAACTGGTGTAATTCAAGTTCCATACAAAAGTAATCTTGTAACAGAGCATCACCGTATGATGGCCCGTATCGCCAGATGGTATCACTTCAGCAAAAAAAAAACACTGTTTGTTTTAAACATCGGCCATTACGTTTGCTAAAACAATAAATCAGCTACTACCATTGAGATACTGTGCAACAAGTCAGAAACATGCTGAAGCTCCAAAAAGGTTTCATTCCAGTGTAAGAAGCATCCATTGTAAAACAAAGGGGAGACATGTAATTCAGAAACACTACATCAGCCCCTTCCAGCAAAGACTACAAAAGGAAGAGCTACACAAGAAAGGTATAGAGTTCCAGCCCTCAGTGTAGGGCAGCATTGTCATCATCACAGGCTTCCCGCTCCGCAACAAGCATGAGCATCTCCAGTCGCTGGTCAAACAGCGCTGCGCTCTGATCTCTCTCGTCTAGCTCAGCAGCCTCCGCTTCCAACCATTTCTCACGCAAGTCATCGAGAATATTGCCTTGGTCAGTGTGCCCTGCAGCCCCGGGCTGGCTGGGACGAGTCGTTCGTAGTGCGTCATTTGCAGATGGCGGTGGGAGTGTCAAGAGCAAAGCCCTGAACTCTCTTATGTCCGCAAACATCTCGAAATTGTATGCAATGATATCCAGGCAGTACTCCCTTATTTTCATAACGCCATAACTGCATTTGGAGAAAATATTGGCCTCAGCTACAAATCAGATAATACGGTGACAGAAGATATCAAGCATGACGAGCACATACATGTCTGACAAGATCAACCAATGGCACAGCTCTGCAGGTGAAACATGTTCCAGATTTGGTAACAGTAAATCAGCTACAGCGCGCCTAAGGGGAAACAGCAGGTATCTCGATGCAACATCAAATAGTTCTTCAGCCTGGGATAGGTTTACTTCAGTTTAGTTTCGCAACAAACTGAAGCGACTTCAGTATTTTGTAAGAATAGGTAACTTAACCATGTTTTGTAGTATACCTTACCTGGGTTGGATCCATATGCTCCAGATTGTCAGTATACCTAAAATTAACACAAGCAGGGAATAAACCAGACAAGAGCAGTAACAATAACAATAATGGTTAAGCAAGAAAAAGTGCAAAGGGATCTTACATGTATTCAAGCATCTTTTCAAATGCTTCCGTACTCAGGTCATGCTCCTCAAGAAATGGGAGACCCAGAGATGCATGCACTCGATTGTTACCTTCAAGAAAATCCACTGTTCGAGATAGTCTGGTTTTAAAATACTCTGACCTTGAGGCCAAAATCACCTGATGGCAACGAAAGACTGTATCATCTACTTTTACAGTGAGATCAGCAAGATCATCATCCTTCCAGTTTCTGCACATCTCATTTGCTAGAGTTTTTTTGAACTCTTCTTCTCTTGAATTAGCTAGACATTTCTGAAGAACACGCCGCAATGCCGATGGAAGACGATCTTCCCGTGGCAATGACTGCCCGAGTAAAATGAACCGTCTCGGACTCTGTGAATTTTCCAAACCCAACTTACTTGTTGACTTATACAGTGCAAACCTGAGATGCAGAATTTCTTTCTCAACTAACTTACGCAACTCCTCACACTTGCAAACTTTGCAAGTGCGTGACAAACTTTCCATTTCATCTACTGGAGCCTCGAGTCTATCGGCATAGAAGAAATGGATAAGGTTGTACAAGGCACCAAAAGATAATTTTTTATTAGAAAATCTCACTTCCTTCCTGTTTTTCCAGTCTGTCTCGAATTTCTGTTCAAAGAAGGGCGATCGAGCACAAAGGATGATCCGATGAGCTTCAATAGGTTTTCCATCCACGTAAAATGTAATATCTGGGGGGAATAGACTGCCAGTTGATGCACCATCTGTTGGCCCAAATCCTGCACAAAAGTTGTTAACACAAAACTTATCAGTTGTATAATCTTCCACAAAATAAGTGAAAATATAAAGCTGTTATTTTCACCTAACCACTTACACAGAATAAGAAACTTTTATACTACACAAAAGAAAATCAAAGGAACATATCTCAACAATATCTTTACATATGCACTGAACCACTGTTGTTCTTGAGAAATACAGTGCACATTGTGCTGGCTCAAATAATTCAGGCAGACATATATTCATACTGAATTGGTATATAACTAGATGAATCGGTAACCCACCGTGCATTTCAAATGTGCAATCTTTCCGATGGCATACAATAAATGCAACAGTGGTCTGATTGGTAATCACAGTAACTACAGAAATCAACTATATTTTTTCACCCCCAAATCCAACCATCTAGTATTGTCAAGCCTTGCATATAACATCCAGTCCAATTGGCATCCACAAATCCAGTTGCATTTGCAATCCAGGCGGCAAGCAAGCCAAGAAGTTGCTGACCTTCGGCCTCAGCTAGCGCAGCGGCTTCGGCGGTGGCGCCCTCCTGGAGCAACATCTCGAGGTACGCGGCGCGGTTGGCGGGACACGCGAGGAAGGTGGTCCGCAGCGCGGCGGGCAGCGGCGCGAGCGGGGGCGGCCGCGCCTCGAACGACTTGAGGAGCCTCCGGAGGTCGAGGTTGAGCGCGGCGTAGTGGCAGCGGTCGCCGTCGAAGGTGCGCTCGGCGCAGACGGCCCCGGCCTCGAGCAGCATCCGCGCGGCGTCGGCGTGGCCGGCGAGGCAGGCGTAGTAGAGCGCGACGGAGTCCCAGCGGTCGCGCGCGTTGACGTTGGCGCCGGCCTCGAGGAGGAGCGCGAGGCGGTCGCAGTCGCCGGCCCGCGCCGCCTCGAAGAGGTCCCCCGCGGGGACCTTCTTCAGGGGCACCGTCGGGTGGAGGTCCTCCGGGTCCAGGTCGAGGTCGATTCCCAGGCCCATGCCGTCGGGCGGCGGCGCGTACACCATCTCTTCCGGGGAAATTCTTTCCTTTTCTTGTCTCGCGGCGGTCGGCGGGCGGCGGCCGGCCGTGAATCGCGGCGCTCCAGGGAACGTGTGAAATGGGCTTGTTCGGATGGAATTCCCCCGCTGCTGGACCAGTTCCTTCGGGCACGTTCTCCATCTGTGGTCTTGCTCGGATGTCCGGGAGGCCGTCGATCTTGCTTCCGTGGACGGTCGATGTCGCTCCCACATCCTCGTTCCTAAATCCCCGGGAAGTCGTTACGGGTAACGGCGGCTCAGGAGAGCAGCTACGGGCGTCCATGGCGGCCATATCCACGGGGAGACTTATATGAGATCAACCCCCAAAATTCATATTTTATACATTTCAAAAAAAAATCTGAAATTATTTGACAACATCCATGTGCGGTATGTTTACAACTCCGAAAAAATCAGATCAAAACTCGGTGTACATTCATCACAAAAAAAAAACTCGGTGCACATTTGGAGATTTAGAAAAAAAAATTGAAATGTGAATAGTGGCAGCTTATTCTTTTTCAAGAAATGGTGGATTTTATTGACTCAAAATGAAGCATCAAGTAGATATAAACAGAATGAGTACACACCCAGCTTTCTGCATATCTAGAATGCACACAGCCAATACCAACACATAGACAAAAAACGCCGGCAAATAGCAAAGTCATATAAGACCAAAGCTATGCCTAGGCGAGGAAAAAGAAAAACCCCAAAACTATCAAATCCGTGATCGACAAACTACAACAATGACCGTATTCGCACCAAACATCTCATGACACCACAAGGACAAAGAGGTTCTTCAACAACAATGCCTTCAGAAAGGGAGTGACACTCAAGCGTCACTGTCACCGGATCCAGCCACCAAAGGTCGGAATCTAGATTTTCACCCTGAAGAACTAGTCCGAGCATATTCGAGCAATGACTTCATCAAGGTAACGACACAAAAACATCGCCATTGCCAGGTATTACCAACTCGGGTCAGACCAAGGTTTTCACCGCGGAGCTCGAGACTTGGTACTCAAGAAGGCACCATCATCGAAGTCAATCATGTGTTGTCGCCACCACTTTTCCGCCATCCAAGCAGCTACATGCGTTGGGTCGTCGCTGCTGCACAACCATATCCTCTGCGTCAAGTCGTCGTTCATAGGCTGCATCTCACCACCAAGACAACCACCGGACCTGGAGAGAGAAACCCTCGCGAAGACCTTTCGGTGGCACCACAATTCCACATCAGGGCCGCCAGAGACCGTAGTGGTCACCACCCAGCCCGCTGGTTGCATCACCCATGTCGAGATCCTTTTGAGGCGGCCGGGAGGCCGGGATCTGGCAGGAAGCTTAGGCGATCCAAACATGGCATGCAACAGAAACATGCATCCCCGGATGGACGCAGATAGTGGCCAAGTCATTGGTAGATCAATGGATCGAGGACTCGAAGGCCACCGGCCATGGCGCCTCGAGGACTTTGGATCTGATGCGGGGGTTGGACGCACGAAGGAGAATAGGCGCATGTCCTCACCGCCGCCGTCTGCCGCGGGTCTTAGCCCGGCGGCCTCCTCCGGCAACGGCGAGGGAGAGTAGCTGTGGTGGAGGCCTCTAGAAGTGCGGCAGCGGCGGCCTCCGGAGTCGCTCGAGAGCCACTTTGACACTATTCACGTCCAATTTTGTCTTTTTGGTTTATATTAATGTAGGTCAAATTAGGAGCTGATTTTTTTTGAGGTTGAACATCAATCATTGTTGTGTGTCTACAATTTTTTTTGAGAATGTTTGAACATGTAGATATTTTTTCAAAAAAATCAATCTTATTGCACGAGTTGCATGAATAGTTGCTGACGTCGCATCCCAATCTCCAACAATGGCACTACACCCTTCTCGCCCATCTCGCCGTCTCCATTGAAGATGACAATGACCTACATGATCACGGTCTGAGCTCGCAAGCGTTCTGATTCGGTCGATAACGAGCTCTACTATGTCAAAGTAATACATATGGAATTGAAAATTAGGCTTAGTTTATACTCTCTCTATAAAAGAAGTAAGACTTCTAAGATCACTAAAGTAGTGATCAAAGGCCTGGTATAATGCAAAGTATTTAGTAGAGGTGTTTGGAGAAATAAACCAAGTTTTTCTTAAGCACCGGTCCTTATTTATACAGGGTAGACGCTTAATTAGGCGTATTTCCTGTAGAAATAGACATGGGTGCTTCAGTACCCGTTTTATTTTTTTAAGCACCTCCCAAGCACCTAGTATTGTACACGGCCTAATAAGTCTTAGAGCATCTCTAGAAGAGCCGCTATAATCGCCCGACCCATAAAATAACCGCCGATATACGGCACCGGACTGAAAAACCAGCCAGAACAGGTACCGTATATTTGGCTGGCCGGTAATTTTTGTAGGGCAACCTGTAAAAATCGCCCTCGACCGTCAAATCTTGTGTTTTTTCTCTCCTCCATTGTGGTTTCCCCTATCCCCTGAGAGTCTTGGTGGGAGGGAACTTTCTGCGTCCGGCTGCCGTACCGCCTCCACCCCCACCCCAAATCTCCGGCGATTATTGCTTCCTTCGGCCATCCCGAGCTGTGGATAGCTTTGGCCATCCTTGCCCGCATATTCTCCACCAAGATTCGAGCACGAAGGCCGCAATTTTTGCTGCCAGTAGGCTGCAGCCGCCGTCGCCATGGATCCGGGTGGAAGCTTCGATTGGTGCCACGTTGGGGACGGATCCAGCTGTTCCGGGCAAGATTGAGCAGCCGTGATACGTCTCCAACGTATATATAATTTATGAAGTATTCATGCCATGTTTACAACAATTTTATATGATTTTGGTATGATTTGATTAGAACTAACCCGGACTGACCTTGTTTTCAGCAGAACTACCGTGGTGTCGTTTTTTGGTGCAGAAATAAAAGTTCTCGGAACAAGCTGGAAACTTACGGAGAATATTTTTGGAAAATATAAAAAATACTGGAATGAAGAGATATCGGAGAGGAGTCCCGAGGCAACCACAAGGGTGGAGGGCGCGCCCCCTGCCTTGTCGTCGCCTCATGGGCCCCCTTGACTTGTCCCCAATGCCAACACCTCCTATAAATCCCAAAACCTCTAGAAATAAACCTAGATCGGGAGTTCCACCACCGCAAGCCTCTGTAGCCACGAAAAACCAATCGGGGGCCCGTTCCGGCACCCTACCGGAGGGGGAAACCATCACCGGTGGCCATCTTCATTATCCGGTGCTCTTCATGACGAGGAGGGAGTAGTTCACCCTCGGGGCTAAGGGTATGTATCAGTAGCTATGTGTTTGATCTCTCTCTCTCTCTCTCTCTCTCTCTCTTGTGTTCTTGCTTTAGCACGATCTTAATGTACCATGAGCATTGTTACTATAGTTGAATCATATGGAGTTTCTCCCCCTCTTCCTTCTTGTGATGAATTGAGTCTTGCTCTTTGAGGTTTCGTTATGTTGGATTGAGTATTGGATTTGAGAACATTTGATGTATTTCTTGCGATGGGATATCTGTGGTGACAATGGGATGTTCTATTGATTCACTTGATGTATGTTTTGGCACTCAACTCGCGGATTCCCGAGGTGACATTGGGGTAATCTATGCATAGGGGTTGATGCACGTTTTCGTCCTACGTTCTCCGATAGAAACTTTGGAGTGATTCTTTGTTGCATGTTGAGGGATTGTTATATGATTTAGTTATGTTATCATTGTTGAGAGAACTTGCACTAGTGAAAGTATGAACCCTAGGCCTTGTTTTCAAGCATTGCAATATCGTTTTTGCTCACTTTTGTTACTAGTTACCTTGCTGTTTTTATATTTTCAGATTACAAAAACCTATATCTACTATTCATATTACACTTGTATCAACATCCCTTCGCCGAACTAGTGCACCTATACAATTTACCATTGTATTGGGTGTGTTGGGGACACAAGAGACTCTTTGTTATTTGGTGCAGGGTTGTTTGAAGGAGACCATCTTCATCCTACGCCTCCCACGAGTTGATAAACCTTAGGTCTGAAGGAAATATACCCTAGAGGCAATAATAAAGTTGTTATTTATATTTCCTTATATCATGATAAATGTTTATTATTCATGCTAGAATTTTATTAACCGGAAACTTGATACATGTGTGGATACATAGACAAAACACAGTGTCCCTAGTAAGCCTCTAATAGACTAGCTCGTTAATCAAAGATGGTTAAGTTTCCTAACCATAGACATGTGTTGTCGTTTGATGAACGGGATCACATCATTAGGAGAATGATGTGATGGACAAGACCGATCCGTTAGCTTAGCATAATGATCGTTAAGTTTTATTGTTATTGCTTTCTTCATGACTTATACATATTCCTTTGACTATGAGATTATGCAACTCCCGGATACCGGAGGAATACCTTGTGTGCTATCAAATGTCACAACGAATCGGGTGATTATAAAGATGCTCTGGTATCTCCGAAGGTGTTTGTTTGGTTGGCATAGATCGAGATTAGGATTTGTCACTCGGAGGATCGGAGAGGTATCTCTGGGCCCTCTCGGTAATGCACATCATAATAAGCCTTGCAAACAATGTGACTAATGAGCTAGTTGCGGGATGATGCATTACGGAATGAGTAAAGAGACTTTCCGGTAACAAGATTGAACTAGGTATGGAGATACCGACGATCGAATCTCGGGCAAGTAACATACCGATGACAAAGGGAATAACGTATGTTGTCATTATGGTTCGACCGATAAAGATCTTTGTAGAATATGTGGGAGCCAATATGAGCATCCAAGTTCCGCTATTGGTTATTGACCAGAGAGGTATCTCAGTCATGTATACATAGTTCCCGAACCCGTAAGGTCCGCACACTTAATGTTCAATGTCAATTTGTATTATATGAGTTATCTGATTTGGTGATCGAATGTTGTCCGGAGTCCCGGATGACATCCCAGACATGAGGAGGAGTCTTGAAATGGTCGAGAGGTAAAGATTGATATATTGGATGATAGTATTCGGACACCGGAAGTGTTTCAGAGTGTATCCGGTACATATCGGAGTACCGGGGGTTACCGGAAACTCCCGGGGGAAGATATGGGCCATATGGGCCATAGGAGGGAGGCACACCAGCCCACAAAGGGGTGGCGCGCCCCCCATAGGGAAGGAGGCCGAATAGGACTAGGAGAGGGGGCGACGCCCCTCTTTCCTTCTCCCCCCCTCTCTCTCTCTTTCCCCCTTTCCCACTCCGGTAAAAGGAAAGGGGGGCCGAATTGGACTAGGAGCCCAAGTAGGATTCCTCCTACTTGGGCGTGCCTAGGGCCGGCCTCCTTCCCCTCCCTCCTTTATATACGTGGGGAGGGGGCGCCTAGAACACACATCAATTGTTCCAAGCCGTGTGCGACACCCCCCTCCACAATTTATGCTCCGGTCATATTCTCGTAGTGCTTAGGCGAAGCCCTCCGAGGATCATATCACCATCACCATCACCACGCCATCATGCTGACGGCACTCGTCTACTTCCTTGACACTCTGCTGGATCAAGAGCTCAAGGGACGTCATCGCGCTGAACGTGAGCAGAACTCGGAGGTGCCGTACGTTCAGTACTTGATCGGTCGGAACGAGAAGATGTTTGACTACATCAACCACGTTAAACAAATGCTTCCGCTTTCAGTCTACGAGGGTACATGGACATACTCTCCCCCTCTCATTGCTATGCCTCTCCTAGATAGATCTTGCCTGAGCGTAGGAAAATTTTGAAATTGCATGCTACGTTCCCCAATAGTGGCATCCGAGCCAGGTCTATGCGCAGATGATATGCACGAGTAGAACACAAAGAGTTGTGGGCGGTAATAGTCATATTGCAAACCACCAACGTCTTATTTTGATTCGACGGTATTGTTGGATGAAGCGGCCCGGACCAACCTTACATGACCATGTTCATGAGACCGGTTCCACCGACAAACATGCAACTAGTTTTGCATAAAGGTGGCTGGCGGATGTTTGTTTCTCCAACTTTAGTTGAATCGAATTTGACTACGGCCGGTCCTTGTTGAAGGTTCAAACAGCAAACTTGATGAAACACCATTGTGGTTTTGATGTGTAGGTAAGAACGATTCTTACTAGAAGCCCGTAGCAGCCACGTAAAACTTGCAACAACAAAGTAGAGGACGTCTAACTTGTTTTGCAGGGCATGTTGTGATGTGATATGGTCAAGACATGATGTGATATACGTTGTTGTATGAGATGATAATGTTTTGTAGAAGTTATCAGCAACTGGCAGGAGCCTTATGGTTGTCGCTTTATTGTATGAAATGCAATCGCCATGTAATTGCTTTACTTTATCACTAGGCGTTAGCGATAGTTGTAGAAGCAATAGTTGGCGAGACAACAACGACGCTACGATGGAGATCAAGGTGTCTACCCGGTGACAATGGAAATCATGATGATGCTTTGGAGATGGAGATCAAAGGCACAAGGTGATGATGGCCATATCATGTCACCTATTTTGATTGCATGTGATGTTTATCTTTTATTCATCTTGTTTTGCTTAGTACGGTGGTAGCATTATAAGATGACCCCTCACTAAAAATTTCAAGGTATAAGTGTTCTCCCTGAGTATGCACCGTTGCGATAGTTTGTCGTGCCGAGACACCACGTGATGATCGAGTGTGTTAAGCTCTACGTTCACATACAACGGGTGCAAGATAGTTTTGCACATGAGGAATACTCAGGTTAAACTTGACGAGCCTAGCATGTACAGACATGGCCTCCGAAAACTGGAGACCGAAAGGTCGAGCGTGAATAATATAGTAGATATGATCAACATAGAGATGTTCACCATTGAAAACTACTCCATCTCACGTGATGATCGGACATGGTTTAGTTGATTTGGATCTCGTGATCATTTAGATGACTCGAGGGATGTCTATCTAAGTGAGAGTTCTTAAGTAATATGATTAATTGAACTTAATTTATCATGAACTTAGTCTTGATAGTCTTTGCATATCTATGTTGTAGATCAATGGCCCGTGCTACCGTTCCCTTGAGTTTTAATGCGTTCCTAGAGAAAGCTAAGTTGAAAGATGATGGTAGCAACTACACGGACTGGGTCCCTAACTTGAGGATTATCCTCATTGCTGCAGAGAAGAATTGTGTCCTTGGTACACCTCTAGGTGACAAGCCCCCTCCCGCTAATGTAGACGCTTTGAACGTCTGGCAGACGCGATCTGATGACTACTCTATAGTTCAGTGTGCCATGCTCTACGGCTTAGAATCATGACTTCAAAGACGTTTTGAACGTCAAGGACCATATGAGATGTTCCAGGAGTTGAAGTTAATATTTCAAGCAAATGCCCGAGTTGAGAGATATGAAGTCTCCAACAAGTTCTATAGCTGCAAGATGGAGGAGAATAGTTTTGTCAGTGAACACATACTCAGAATGTCTGGGTATCATTACCACTTGACTCAGCTGGGAGTTAATCTTCTGGATGATAGTGTTATTGACAGAGTTCTTCAATCACTGCCACCAACACTACAAAAAATACACTTCCGTGATGATACGTGTTTATCACAGTAGGTCGCGTTTTCTATCATGCATGTACATCCATGACGATTTTATGACAGAATGAAGATAGTCATACATGTGCTATCGTAGAAGTGTTCCATGACATTACCAAAATTATCATCACGGAAGTGTCCACTTCCATGACGATAAATCGCGCGTCACAGAAGTGCTTTCGTCAAGGGTGACCGACATGTGGCATCCACCGTAACGGAACGCCGTTAAGCTATTGGGTCCGGTTTTGGAACAATGGGGATTTTCCACGTGTAAAATCATCATTGGCTGGAGGAAACACGTGTCGGCTCACCGTTGGGACAGATGTCATCCACTCATTGGACAGGAGGCGCCTATGATAGGTCGACACGTGGCACGGCCCAACAGTGGCCCATTCCGGTGAAAAAGGCCAGCCCAGTAAAAATTAGCAGGCCGGCCCATATAAGGCCTACTTGTGTCAGGTCCATTTAAGCCCACGACCCATACGAGATGTGCCAATTCGGCCCGTCAATGGCCCGTTAAAGATTTGACACCATTGCAGCCCATCGTCAGTTCGAGCCCGTTAACAGCCCGCTGTATATTTGGGCTCATTATCGGCCTGATGAGATTTCGGCCTGTTAGCGGCCCATTCAGTGGATGGGCCAATTTACACGATGTACATCTTTTGGCCTTTTAGCGACCCATTTAAATGTTGGGCTAATTTCAGGCCCGATGTGTCTTTCAGCCTGTTGACGGTCCATAAATCAGTTGGGCCACTTGTAGTCGGCCCTGAGTTTCGGCCTTTTAGCGACCCATTTAAGTGTTGGGCCAATTTCCGGCCCGGTGTGTCTTTCAGCCTATTGACGGCCCATATATCTGTTGGGCCATTTGTAGTCGGACCTGAGTTTTGGCCTTTTAGCGACCCATTTAAGTGTTGGGCCAATTCCCGGCCCTGTGTGCCTTTCAGCCTGTTAACGGACCATAAATGAGTTGGGCCATTTGTAGTCGGACATGAGTTTTGGCCTTTTAATGGCCCATGCCCTTCATGGTCCAATACCAGCCCGCTTTCTCTTTTGGCTCGCTAAAGGCCCACAACCTGATTGGGCCATTTACAATACGACCTGACTTTCGGCCTCTTAGCGGCCCATGCTCTTCATGGTCCAGTACAAGCCCGTTGTCTCTTTCGGCTTGCTAAAGGCCCACAGTATAGTTGGGCCATATGTAGCCCGAACTTAGTAACGGCCTGTTAACGGCCCGTGAAATCAATTGGGCCCACCTGCTACCCGCTTCGATGTCGGCCTGTTAACGACCCGGGAGTTAAGAGGGCTGGCCATTAACTTTCGGCCTGGTAATGGCCCATTAACTTAATGGGCCCACTGAAGTTCGTACATGTCTTTAGGCCAAATTAGATAATTTGAGCCCATTATGACGAGCAATTATGCATAGGACCAAAACCGATCAAGCAAAGGTACGACATACAGGGAAAAACATTGCACATCCATCATATATTACAGGAAAATACATCCACTGGGCAATCAAAGATTGATGCCAGTGCAAATAAATGAATAGAACCTAACGATCTACAACGTCACAATCTGCAACCTCAGCACGGATGACGCCCATAAGCATGTGGGCAATTTCTTGCTGCTTTGCTACACCGTCTCTGAAAACATTGATCAGTTGTTGTGTCGCACGACTCTGCACCTCTGATTCCTCCACATTTCCATCATTCCTTCAGCCATTAATTGGTTCACAAACATACATTTTTTCCGTTGCATTCGAGGCAGAGGATATTGAACAGATTCAGATGGCAATTTTGGCAGGCTTGTATTATTGATAGTGGAGAGTGTCTTGACCACTGCATTATAACATAAATTAGGAGCGGAACCAAACAGATTAATCATGAGTTATTGGCATATTACCTGGCCTAGATTTATTGGAAAGAAACAATGGGGTTGCCTTGCTTTGTTTTGAGTTTGTCTTCTTATCTTCAGACTTGCACCAAATTAAGACACTAGCATTGCTATCATTGGTCAAGTCAGATAATAGGAAAGCAACATTGGCACAACGAACGTTTGGGCAACTAGCCAACACCAGATTAACACAATATGGCACAACTATCATCAGCCAGGTAAGGTAATACGAAAGCAACATTGACACAATGAATGAATGGGCAACCAGAGCAGCACTACAATTCAGTAATGTGCATGATATGAGATAGTACACTCATGCAGCTCAGTATGCAAAACTACCATGCAGTTTTCTTTACAAAAATCAACATTGGCGCCTTTAACATTTTGCTACAACTAATTTTAGATCAGATAAAGGTTGGATTCACGCCGATTAACAAAATACATGCTGATGTAAAAATATAGTGATATACAACATGTACTTACATCAGCATTGGAGCACAGAGAATTCTCGCAAGATATTTTCCTCGAATACAATCCCAATGAAGGAAGTCTTCTATCATTTAACCTTATTTTCTAAAAGAGAGATGGGTAAGAACCATTTATAAAATATGAGCAGAATGCGATGAAAGTTCATGATGCGCGGATACGCACACGCTTCTTATAATGGAGTTGACATACTTTTGGTGGCCGGGAGCGGCCGAGTTCTGTGGCCACTGGAATCTGATTATTATTAGTAGGAGTTGGGTTTCTCTGTCTTTGGAGCAAGTATCTATAAAAACTGGAGTTGGTTTATTATCTCCGGGCGTTTGGATCTTTTGCAAAGACCTGGTTTGTAACCCTTCAGATTCTAACATAGTCGTCTTCCCTTTGCATGCCTTGTATAGAAGAATGGTGCTTCAATTATAAAACATGCTATAGCAGAGAGATGGAATAGGTACTGAAGAATAGAAAGGCATGACATATTGACATGTATTCCCTCCATCCGGAAAAAATGGATGGGTCTAGGCATATTTCAGTTCTAGATACATCCTTTTTTATCCATTTCGGCAACATGTAATCCGGACGGAGGGAGTATGACGTAAGAGCTAGGGATACGACAGGACAACATAGTAAAAAAACACTAGTTGAATGTAAAACTGTATGCTAGCGGAATACATACAGAAAAAACTAAGGCAACATACACATGTATGATTGGGAAACTAAGATAGCATTGCAACAAAGCACTAGAACATCACTTCAATGTGAAAAAACATGGTATGGTAGACAGATGAAGTACATACTGATGAATAAGAATGCATAAGATATTCAGAAGCATGATGTCCAAATTAAGCAGATGGCATTGCGATAGAGTAGAATGACAAGATTTGAATTTGAAAACATGTTATCATGAATGGAATAGGTCTTGAAAAACAGGAAGGCATGACATATTTACATGCATGATCGGCATGCTAAGCACATGGCATTGCAACAGTGAGTAGATACACTCCAGGACATTATATGCATGTTGTACCCATATCACCGGCCAAGTTAGAGCAAGGAACTTGTGGGGTGACGAGGATTCAACATCTTTCTGCAAGTCTTGTGAAGAACTGCCTTTACATGTTCCATCATATTGGGTATCATTGACATCAAGTTTATTGGCCTTTACATTGCTTCGTGAGGTTCTTGTGGATATATCAGTGTGTGCAATTATATCTGACATGCATGGAAGACAACTAGTAGTTAGATTTATGTAATGAGTGCACTGAGGAGGCGACATAAATAGTAGGACTGGGGTTAACTAGCAGCAACAGGTCTCAAAAACTAAAGGAGAACATAGATGAAAGCTACGTAATATGTATCGTTTGTACTCGAGATTAACTAGATGGCACACAAAAGTATTAAAGAACAACATAGGTAATACTAGAAGTGGTATAATACTATAATCACCAGACTGTGGAATAGCATTGGGCGATGGATGATAACTATGGAACAACGTTACCTAAAGAACAAGTATCTTAGCTGAACTATGGAACAACGTTAACTCACGAATGCACTGTAAGAGATCATCATGAATATAAAGTGAAATGTGATAATCTATTTTCCATGCTTAGATGAATAACAAAGCCATAAATGTTGCACGCAAGTAAGATGAGGGTACAACCTATCTAGCCGCCATCCATAGCAGTGAGCATCATGTGCTGACTTGTCGATGGCCCCGTTAGTTGTTGTGGCTGTCCATGTCGGGCATGCGCATTCGATGCGAGGAACTATTGAGTGGGGACTATAGCTCCCTTCCGGTGTATGCTTCCCTTGTTGGAGTAGCTGTGGTGAGTCGGAAGACGGTGTGGCTGAAGATGCAGATAATGCATAATGTTAAGAACGACACATCTCTTTGATTCGAAGAAATACACTAAGAGATCAACAACAAGGTACGAGAGTGGTCACACGTCTATTGACTGAAGACTAAATTGGGGTCACATGATTTTATTTTATTTTGGTACTGTCCGATCTATGTCGGATGGCTTGATGGCCGTCTTGTGCCTCCCGACTGACACTGTTAGGAATCTTCCCCGAAGAGCCAACGACCAACAGCAGAGCAACCTGCCTCCGCCGTCCGTGGCCCCGGCCAAAACCCCGCCTCGCCCCTAATCAAGACTACTGCGGGTTGCGCCCGCCAATCCACAAAGACTCCCCGTCATCCAGATCCGGCGGCGGCAGTACCTTCAACCCACACAACTCTAAGATAGCCATCTAAGCGCTGCTTCCGTGGCGAACTTGCGGCCCCGCACCCTTACGTTAGACACCATCCAACCGACAGCCTAGGAGCTCCGCCGCCTCGAGGGGTGCTGCTTCCCATTAGGAATCGATTGGCCCAGAATAAAAATTCAGACAACTGACGCCTAAATAAAGTGATTTGAGATGAGGGTGCGACCTATCTAGTGGCATGGTGAAGTAGGCAGGTCCAGCTGCCGAGTCGGTGAGGCCGGCGGCAGGGAAACAACGATGTCACGACAGTCGACGGCTACGGGGAAGCAGCAACAGGACTCTGGACGGATCCGAAGTTGGAGCCGCTCAGGCGCCGTGAACAACGGCGGGGGTGAATCGGCTCCGGTATGGTTCACGCGGTCGTCGTCGAGGCAGCTCCAGCAGCACGGAGTAAGAGGCACACAGCCCAGTGCACGACGGCAAATGGACAGTGTCTCCGGCATTAGGGAGGAGGGCGGCTGTGAAATTGGTGCGGTGGGGGCTCCATGGAGGAGGGGCTGAGGTTTCGCGGCTCGGGAGAAGGGAGCTTCCGGGGAGAAGGTGATTTGGCGCCCACGATGTATGAATGGGAGGGGGGGATTGGGAGGGGAGTGGAACCATGTTTTACGGATGCATTTGTCTGAAATATGAGCGGGAGTTACAGTTCTACCCCTGCCTTTAGGCTTCTCGGCTTGGGTCTGTGTACCGAGGGTCGGGGATAGTAGAGTAACTTTGCTTCTCCCCAAATAGTGGGCGGGAGCGATTTCGGGCGTGTTTTGAAATATAGTGGTGGCGAGGAGAACGTGTTTCGAAATAGTGGGCGCGAGCTATTTCGGGCGAGGAGAGCGTGTTTTGCCGACCATGGTTTATGAATTATTCGGCACATGTCATTTCGGCCGAGGAGAAGGCGCGCTTGGATGAATTTACAAGCCTACCCTCGATGTACAACAGGCCAATTGATGTGTGTCCCACATAGGACGGTAATTTCGCGTCTCCCATTTATTTGCTCGGGCTAATTCCACCGAGAAGAGGATGTTTAATGGTTCGTTCAAAATTTGGGAGAACGAGCATCCACGTCTACCTTACCAAGTCGATACGAATCAAATTTTGAAATATTAGCTTGCCACTTCTTTTTTAGATGGAGAGATGATGCTCGGGAGTAATGTGTTTTTACATGCTCGTTGCTAGCGATTTACTATATGACAAATAGTTGACCCACTCAAAAACGGAATCAAACCCAAAATGAAATATCTCGATTCAATGAAATAGCTCGTAAATAGTGAACTAAATCCAAAATTGAACACCTCAATCGAGTAGCATGTTGTACAGTATTATAGTACTCCATGAACATGTTGAAAGTCAAATTAATGAACTTGTTTGATATACGCATATATCCGTTTATGTGTGGATTGCAGACAACATGTTCTCCAATTTAAATATTTGAATGCAAGTTTATATCGAAACATGGTTTATATCAGTCTTTGATGCATAAAACGCGACCTCCTCCTCTCCCGGACTCCTGCTCTCTCTCTCTCTCTCTCTCTCTCTCTCTCTATCTCTCTCTCACCCACAATCTTCAATTCTATCGCACGCATCCAACACACAACCTTGTTGGTCCCTCTCCCTCTCTCTCCATATCTCTCTCTCTCTCTCTCTCTCTCTCTCTCTCTCTTTGTGTGTGTCTTGGGGGGGGGGGTCTTTCTAGTTCGCATGCATATATACTCCATCTATAGGTCTCTGTCGCACACTATGTATGATTCTCTAGTCCAAGCTAGATATCTTGGGTGCACTCATCGTACGCACACAAATTCCTTGGCTCGTTGCCCGTAACTCTCTCGCGCACCACTCTGTCGTCTCGGAGCTCTTCCCCCTCTCTCTCAAACTCTCCTCACACATACACATGCATATCTCACTCGCACTTGATAGGCCCATCTAAAAAACTCTATCTCTCTCCCTCGTTCTCTCTCCATCTCACACGCACACACACACACAATCTCATGCCTAGCTAGCCAAGTATGATGGTCTCTCACTCAATTGTAGGCACACGCAGTCCCCCCTATATGTATATGACTAGCTAATCTTAGTCTCCATCACAAACATGTGCATGGTCTATCTCAATTTCTCTCGGGGCATCTTTCTATCGCGCACGCACCTCCCTCGATCTCCCACCCATATAGTCCCCTCATGATCTCGAGGGGATCTCTCTATCACAAACACACCCTCTCACCCTCCCCATGCGTCCATGTTCTCCATGTGTCCCTCTCGACCTCTGTTCCTTGTTGGCCAGACCTCTATTGGACATGTGCTATAGGGGTGTATCTCTCCGTTGCAAACAATCACACACTAGCTATCTTCGTGTATCTCCTCGCATCGCTTTTCTATCTCGGAGATGCATGCGTGGTATGTTCGCCTAAGAAACGAAAAAACACACTCTCTCTAATTTATCATTTGTTGTCACTTTCTCTTTCACACACTACTCTTTTTGCACACTTACTCATTCTCCTTCACACGCACTTGCTCTCTCTCGACTTAGGCACTCTCCTCGGTCCATAGCATATTGATTTATTGAAAAGACAAACATCACAAAGTTTGACAATGTACATGGAGAAAAACAATTACATCTAGAATGGCTAACATATACCATTAGATTCACCATGAGATGTAGTTTCGTATGATGCATCTTTGGTATTGTAGATATAAATAACATTTGCGTAAACCTGATCAAAGTTTCCAAAGTTTGATTTCTAAAAATTTTACATGCACTGCATTATCGAGCGGATGGAATATCTCTTTCCCCCTCTCAGCTATCTGACGCACCACTCAGCCTTATCGGGGCTCCTCAATCTCTCTCAAACTTTATATCTCCCTGGTTCACACATACACATGTCTCACTCGCGCTATACATATAGACCCATCCAACACTCTCCGCCCTTGTTCTCTCTCTATGTGACACGCACCCCCTAATAAGGACCATAATCCCTCACTCCATCATAGGCGCAAGCACTCCCCTAAGTATGATTATCTCTCACTAGCCATCAGGAACACACGTATTGTCTCCTTCCATCCATCGTCTATCTTGATATCTCTCGGGTATCTTCTATCGCGCACACACCTTGTCACTCGATCTCCCACCCATGTAGTCCCATCACGATCTCCAGGGGATCTCTCTATGACGAACATACACTCTCTCCTCCCCATGTCTGCATTTTCTCCATTCAATCTCTCTCGACCTCTCTCCCTTGTTTGTCAGACCCCTCTTGGCCGCGTGCTAGGGGTCTTGTTCTCTCGGTTGCAAACAACTACACACTATCTCCTCACCTTGCTTCCGTTGTGGAAGATGCATGTGTGATATGTTTGCATAAGACACACACTTTTTTCTCAACTTTTATCGAGTGTTGTCCATGTCTCTTTCACACACGCGCACGCACTTTTTTCACTCACTCTTTCTATTTCACTCTCTCTCTCTCTCTCTAGTTAGGGACTCTCTCACGTCCATAAGCATATGGATGTTTTCAAAAGTCAAACCTCAGAAAAGTTTTGACCAGGTATATGTGGAGAAAAACATTTACATCTGAAACGATCATTAGATTCATCACAACATGTACTTACTTCATACTATCATTTATCTTTGGTATTGTAGATATAAGTGATTTCTTTATAAATTTGGTCAAAGTTTCAAAAGTTTGACTTTTAAAAAAATGTTGGAACTACATTATCGAACGGAGGGAGTAGCTCTTTCTCTCTCTGCTATCTCTCAAGGGCCTCCCCTCTCACTCAAACACTCTATACTGACGGATTATACGCTCACTGTGTCAGCGTATGCTCCGTATATTATTTAGTTGACCGGTCAACCAGTCCACATGCTGCCTTGTCAGCTCGTGTTCTGTATCTTCGTGTGTTGGCCCATGTGGCAGTGGGTGAAAATAAGTAAACTAGAGGCCCATCTGACACACGGTGAAGTAAACAAAGTTGAAACCACTCGGGGTAGCACCCCGCACGCTAGTAAATTGAGGGCGCATTGAGGACACACTTCTTCCGCGTGAAGGACGCACTCGCGCACAATTCACCACTGCGCGACGACATGCACAGAAGGACGCACTCGCGCACACCCAGCACACAACACACACCAGCACACGTGTACACGGGCGTCGCCGCCGGTTGAGATGGACGGCGAGGCAGCCAACAAGCGGAGGCGGCTCGAGCCAAAATCGCATCCGGTGAGCCTGGACTTCATCGGCAGCCTTCCCGACGACATGCTGCTCGTCATCATCGGCCTCCTCCCCACCAAATCTGCCATGCGGACCGCCCTGCTCTCCCGGCGGTGGTGCCCCCTCTGGCGTCGCGTCCCCCTCAACCTCACCGAAGACAGCTGCCTCTGCGACGGGGATTGCAAACGCATGGCCGCAGTCTCCAAGATCCTTTCATCGCACCCTGGGCTAGCCAGACGCCTTGACATCCGCATGTTCAGTACCAACTGCAAGGTCCAACCCAAGTTCGACGAGTGGTTCTTACCCCCCGCCCTAGATCAGCTCGAGGAGCTCAACTTTGAAGCTGGACGATGTTTCTCTCTGCCGCTGTCCGCGCTCCGCCTCACGCCAATGCTGCGCTGTGCCAGCTTCAGCTCCTGCCATCTTCCCCAGATTAATGTTGCGCCCGCCCTTCTTCTCCCTCAACACAAGCAACTCGACCTCTTCGACGTTGTCATCTCGAAGAAGGCTATGGAGCACCTGCTCCGCAGTTGTACTGCGCTCGAGTACCTTCGTCTTGAGCAGATCCACGGGTTCATTAGCCTCCACATCGCCTCGACGAATCTCCGATGGATTTATGTGTCTTGCTGGCCCCGCAACAAGATATCAATTGGGAAGAGATCACTCCACCTGTTCCACGTTATGGTCATTGAGAATGCGCCTTTCCTCAAGAGATTGCTTGTATCGTCATTGACGCGCCGAAATTGACAGCGTTGGTGCACTCGTCTGCCAAATTCTCCGAACTCTTTATTGGATCCGTAATCATTCAGGTACAACACTCATCTTCTTCCCCGTTGTCGGTGTCAAAACCGGCGGATCTCGGGTAGGGGGTCCCGAACTGTGCGTCTAGGCGGATGGTAATAGGAGACAAGGGACACGATGTTTTTACCCAGGTTCGGGCCCTCTTGATGGAGGTAATACCCTACTCCTGCTTGATTAATATTGATGATATGGGTAGTACAAGAGTAGATCTACCACGAGATCGGAGAGGCTAAACCCTAGAAGCTAGCCTATGGTATGATTGTTGTTCGTCCTACGGACTAAAACCCTTCGGTTTATATAGACACCGAATAGGGTTAGGGTTACACAGAGTCGGTTACAATGGTAGGAAATCTACATATCCGTATCGCCAAGCTTGCCTTCCACGCCAAGGAAAGTCCTATCCGGACACGGGACAAAGTCTTCAATCTTGTATCTTCATAGTCCAGGAGTCGGGCCAAAGATGATAGTTCGGCTATCCGGACACCCCCTAGTCCAGGACTCCCTCACCCTGTCTTCTTGAAATTCACATTTTTAAATTTCTTCTTGATGTATTTGCGACCGTCTTCCAGAAAATGATTCCCACAAGCTTGACCTAGTCTATGCGCACAGTGAAGATCTTGGAAATAAAATCTATCGGCCCCAACCAGGATCAAGTTGTTGGATTCCTTAGATGCTTTCCGTGCATGGAGAAGCTAGTCATCGAGCTGAAACTTCTTTCCTGTTAGTAAACGATAATCACAACGTCGCTCAATTTTTTCGTAATTTTCCCAAATTACGATGACAAGTGTAGTGTTCAAAACTGCATCTACGCACTGCACCGAAAGAAATGTTTTTAGTATTTTTTTTCTCACGTGATCACATGCATCGTTTTTTTGTTGTACTACTATAGTAGACTAGGCTAGTCATAGTGGAAAGTAACTTAGACTACTCCAGTAACTCTATGGTTACCCTAAGAGCAAGTACTACCTCCGTCCTGGTTTACTCTTCCTATTTTGTAGTATCAAAATTTGACCATAGATTTAACTGACAAAATGTTAATGCATGTCACTAAGAACTATATCGTTGGATTCGTATTTGAACATAATTTCAAATGGTGTAATTTTTAGTGACATGCATTGGCATTTTCTTACGTAAATCTATGGTCAAAATATTATACTAAATAATAGGTAGTACAAAAGTGGGCTATAACGGCCCTCCACTATGTAGGCCAAAACATGTGCCAAATTCACTCGTGATGCATTTGGCATCGATGCCCCTCCATTGCTCACCTGGTGCCCCAATCTGGATCACCTACTTTGCTCCGGTGCCAAATTAACTCATGCAATGAAAAACACTTGCGTGGGAGAGAGAGAGAGGACCGAGGCAATAAAAAAACACTTGTTTGGGAGAGTGAGAGGCTGGTGTAGTTGGTTTGATTGATTTGTTTATACATGTGGGTCTGTGTGTGCAGGCGGTGCCGACTCTCTCACATCGCGAGATCGGTGCCAAAATCTTTTGATTTGACATCAATGTGTATTATGTGGCATACTTTTGTGAAATATGGCATCCGCCACATAGTGGAAGGCAACAAATGCCCAAGCTCTTCACGTACTCCTAGGTAAATGAGAGGAAAGAGAAATAGAGAGAGAGAGAGAGTGAAAAAAATATCACTAGCGAGCCAACCCTATCGTATGAGCGAATGATATTGGTACCTCTTGATGACACGACAATCTTATACAGCCAACTGCTCTAATATGTTATCTTCTTTTGCAGATAAAAAACGACCCGAAAGTGAAAAATGTGCTGCACTATAACAATCTCACCGAATGCCTTGATCTCCATCTTACAGAAATTCATTTGATCGACTATCGAGGCAGCACATCAGAGATTAAATTGGCCAGGTTCTATGTTTTGGAGGCAAGTGTGCTCAAGGTAATGAGGTTTGGCGTTCTCTGGTGCAACAATGAATGGCGTGCTGATCACCGCAAGCGTCTAAGCCTAAATGATAAAGTCTCCGAAGCTTGAATTTGTTTTTGAAACATCAAGTGGCCAGAGACTCGAAAACTTATTTGCCCATTAGTGACTTGTCAGGGCGGTGGATTTTAGTTTGTACGATAATGCTGCATCCACGTAAAGTAACGAAAGTTCTTACGTAAACTTCCTAGTAATTCCCTCTTCGTAGGTGCAGCATTACTCCCAACATTTGTAATATCAGTTTGAAACTTGTAATATTGTCATATCCTATTCCCGCATTTTCAAAATCCTGCGAATCAAATAGGTCCTGAGTTGGTGATGATGTTGTGCCTGCCATCTTTCACCAATAGCCGTCGGATCTAGATCTGACGCATACAAATCAAACTTCTCCAGTTTTGCAAAAAGATGCCCGCACTTGTTCCCTATTTACAAACAACTCCTCGTCTCTCACAATCAGCCTTATCTCCTCCCCACCACATCTAGAAGGCCATGGAAAAATCTGGCGCGATGGCCGCTGCCGGCGCCGTCCACCCCCCAATCTTGGTGTTCCGTGCAATGCACGGGCATCTACGCACGGGAAATTATGTCGAACACGGCTAGTTGTAAGCAGGCTAGGTCTACAGCCATGATGATAGTGACTGTAGACGGTGAGGCTGAAAATGGTATGCCGAACACGGCGCCTTTACTCAGGTGTCATCTCCGGTGTAGGGTCTTGTCACTTCATTGTGAGGAGCATCACGTAATAATTTGACCAACGGGTAGTACAGTGCTACTACATTGGTAGTACTACTACTAGTACTAGCACCACCATCTCGATTTAGTAGTACTACCACGTCCATCTGGATTTAGTATTTGACTAGCAATATCTAGTAATGCATGTCACAAAAATGTACTACTCCCTCGTAAATAAATACATGGTGTATTGTTTTATTCCTATCATGAGATAACTTAATGTCTTTTGCTACTACTTAATAGGATTACATGCAATGAACTAACCACTGCATGTGATGTTTGGTAGTCTCAAGTCATTGAAAGCATGCACGGCCCACATCTCTCATTGGTTGATATGTCACGAAATAAGAAACGAGGAGGGAGTTAACCACTTACAAAACATTTATGGTTACATGCATTAACATTTTATTAGTTAAATCAAAGGTCAAAACTTGGCACAAAATGCAAAGGGGACCAATAAACCAGTAAACATCAAAGTTCTCTCGTTTGGCCCCAACTAGAGGTCCGGTGAGATGACTATACTACACCGGCACGGAGGGGGATGCAGCTTCATTGACTTACTGCACCTGCCTTTGGGTGTATGACACGTGGACCCAACTGGTGGCTGGCCAACCTGTCATACAACCAAAGGCAGGTGCAGTAGAGGAGCGAGGAGTAGATGGCCAACACACACGTGAATTCAATGCAGTCTGCACTTCTCATATAAAGGCTCCCGCTAGTCCAATTTTCGAAATCCTACGCACCTACACACCCAAGGGCAAGCGTGATCACTCCAATCGCAAGATCAGTTGACTAGAAGCTAGACCCATGGAGGCGATGAGCGTGAGCATCAACCGGCTGCGCCAGATGGTCCACAATGCCGGCCTGCGGCCCGGCACCGAGGAACATATCCAGGTAGTGCTTGAGGCCGCCAGGGCGAGGGGCCGCTTGGACGACAGCTTCATCTCCTTGTTCGACGAGGTACTCGTCGGCTTCCTCGACAAGTTCACCATCGTCAAGAAGCTCGCGGACGACCCTGACGTACACCTCCAGCCCATGCACCCAGGCTCTATGATGCCTGCCACCCTCAACGGCCTCTATGGTGACAACCTCTTCGACGATCGGTGGCCTGCGACGCTTCGCCGTCATACCGGAGAATGTCCACCTCGAGGTCGCGGCCGCAGACAAAGACTGGCGCAGAAAGACACCATCGACATAATCACCCACATCTACGCGCAAATCGTCCACAAGGACTACTACATGCAAGAGGAGGATGATAGGACGCTGGCCTTCTTGGACCGGAGGGCAACCTTGGACGACATTGTTCAGAAGCACGTTGAGCTTGCCGCCAATGCCGCTGCTCCTCACATGTCGGTTGGTGACCCGGTGCACTAGGGCATGAGGATGTCGTTGATGGATTCGTATGTATCTTTATATTTCCGTCAAATCCATGTAGTAGTATATGGTACTACTAGTAATTATCTTACCTTTCGCATCAACTTCATAATTTTCGTACGTACTCCATGCATGAACCGCGCAAGAACCAAACTTCTCATTACTCTAGGGAAAATCGTTATTTCTATCTATCGGTCGCGCCGTGGAGCAGAACCAAATTTTACAAGTTACGAGTTCAAAAGGAAAAGCCTGCCGTGTTCGCGTCGCACCCCCACACGGTTGGTCCGGGACGCTGCTCAAGGGGGAATGTGTGCTGTGTTGCATTTTCACTTACAAGTGGGACCGTAGTTGAGCAAACCGACTATCGACAAACCCCCACCC
This sequence comes from Aegilops bicornis, assembly GCA_021605145.1. Classification (NCBI taxonomy): domain Eukaryota; kingdom Viridiplantae; phylum Streptophyta; class Magnoliopsida; order Poales; family Poaceae; genus Aegilops; species Aegilops bicornis. The sequence continues at coordinate 273,104,846 of CM038675.1, read as the reverse complement.
CGCCCACCGCACGGTGGCTGAGAAAACATGAGGGAGAAGAGATGGATGTAGCACGGACTCCAAGAAAATTGGTGTCGGATGGGACTCGTGTGGGTGGCGTGTGCCGTACTGCTAGACATGAATGCTAGTTTTTGCCCATGCCACCCCACTATATCGAGGTGCTGGTTACGTAGAACAAATTTCCTGGAGTCCGTGCTCAGCCCTCCTCTATCTCTCTTCTCAGCCAGCCAGCAAACGCGCGGAGCCCATCGTCTGTTTGCTCATATGCGGTCCCACATGTCAGTGAAAACACAAGAGGACCCACTGAACCTGCACATCTTTCACCTCGACGTGGGTGTGATGAAAAACAAATCCAATAAAGATCTTCGGTGGCCGCTTTTGGATTTACTCAAGTGTAGTAAGATTCTATTTACAGTTTAACCCAAGATGCACATCACGCGGCTTCAACTACCACTCTATTTTCTTGCATGACACGACCTGGATGCAGGATGTCCCACGTGTCGGCAAAAGGAGGAAGAACTCAACCAAATCTTCGGTTGTGCTCTCGGATTAGACTAGTTGTGCTAACTTAAAATTTTATTGTGTAGAATGGATGCAAGTTTTGGTATTGGGAAGAAGAGTACAACGATATATTGAAAGAGAGCAATTTAGTAGATGTTCTAGCTCTTTTAGCTAGAATAGAGGCTAGAGATGACACTAGTGCACTTGCTGATAGAATAGAGGCTAGACACGTCTACTTCTTTACACTCGAAGAAGAAAGAAGCACGTAAGATCGAGCCTCCGCAGATCAACAACGAATTCATCGAGAAGGCACTAGTCCAACTTATAGGAGCAGTTATGAAAGTTGGATATCTTCTAAAATGTATTATTGCGGTTCTTGTTTTCTCCGGTCTTGCTTTTATAGTCAAAATTTTGGTGATGTATTTCCATGTACCAAAAAATCAATGATGAAAAAAAGATACGTGTTTGCAAAGAAAAATGTACGCGACCGGGATGCGTCCGTGCGTTCAGTGCACGGCCACCGCATCCGAGAATTGGCCCGGACACGACCCCATTGCCCTACCCAAACGGACAGAATCCGGGCAAAACGGAGGTCCGTTTGGGGTCGTGCATTGGAGTTGGCCTTACAAGTGGGACCGCAGTTGAGGAAACCGACTATCGGCAGACCCCCACCTTGCCCGTCGTGCGATGGCTGAGTTAGAGAAACGACGAGGTTGAAGAGATTGTTGTAGCACAGACTCCAAGAAATATGGTGTCAGATGGAAGTCGTGCTGGTGGCGTGCCGCGTACTCACGGGCGTGAATGCTTGTTACGGCCCATGCCACCTACTACACCTACTACTTATAGTAGTAGTAGTATCGAGGATTCGAGGTGCTGGTTACGTAGAGCGAACACATTAACATATGGACCACCTCACACCGTGGCCAAATTTCCTGGAGTCTGTGCTAGGTTAAAAAGTGTTCTTTGTGAGGATGGGTGGCTGGTCTCAAGTTTAAAACTTGTTGTATTACGTATGTAGACATAGAGATAGTGCAGCATGTGAAGCTAGTACAAATAGTGTACTATTGTTTATTGGCCTCATCCGATAACCTGTTGCAATGCACGTACAATTATGTATTCAGAAAATATTTTTTTGCCTCGTCATGACACCCACTCGGAGAAGCGACTGAAAGCCATTCATAAATTTAGTAAGTTTATCACAGGCATATCATTTTATTACATACAACATGTCATCAACCCACAACGACAACGAGGATACATTATAAATACTAAAGTTTTCATCACACAACAAATAACAAGCAAGGAAATGAACTTCAACTCAACCAATCATCGGCATTGGAAACGCTTGCTTTGAACCACAAGTGATTCTCTGGGAAGGGCCAGCTACTATCAATCTCGAGACCAACGCAGGACTGATCATCCTGGCTGAAGCGGCCTACTATATCACGACGAGGGTAGGGAACCACCGCTATGTCTTGCTACCTTTTCCCATTAAGAAATTGGAATGCTTATATTTGTGAGTCTATGCTTCAACTAGTGCCACTTTTATAGTAATCACACTTTCAATATCTATGCAAACAGGGATGCTCGATTTTAGTGGAACTGCACAAAAAGTCCAACTGGTTCAACATTAGGAGCATATTTTCTTCCAAACCTTTATATCCAATTGGTGGCACTATGAGCTGTTCATTACGAAGGTACATGGTTTGCTACTATCTTGCTACTCTTTTTGTACTGTCATTAGATAGTAATACTAGTGGTTTGCATGTGAATTTATTGGCGGGGTGGACCTACATTGGAGGTGCAGGACAGGATTCAATGATTGGATGCTCAATTTCGGTTGTATCGATTTCACCTCTTCCATCACTACGAACATGGATATCCTTGGTCTGATGAAGAATAGGCGCTATATTTCTGCTCTGAACCAGCAAATCAATTCAGTATGAAATTGTCCAGGGCAAAACATGGCTGCCCGTTGCTATTTGGCAAACACACAAAGTGACCACAATTTTGGTTGAACTGCACAAGATAATAGTATAGTCACTGCATGCAGTGCCATTTGAAAATAGACACAGAAAGATTGGATAGTCACTTCATGGACTACAGAAAAGTAGTAGTATTGTACTATTTATTGGCCAACACTAGGTGCTTCATTTCTTTGGTGTTATTATACAATGGGCATCATTTTGCCTAAGTTAAAGTTTGTATTCGGAAAATAGTCTCGCCGTGTGATCGAGAGAAGACCAAATCATATTGCAGTGGATGTTCCTCCATCATGTGTGGTTCATTCTCATGGTTCCAACTGTTGGTGAAACCACTTATGTTTGCAAGAGGAATTGTAGACTTCACAAACAAATTTGTCTTTCGATGCATCTTGAATGTTGGCCAAGAGAAGCATCCAGGTTAGTAGGAAGAACAAATGTTTTTTCTAGATCTTTGCTTTTGGAGCTACATATTTATATATGATATGTGAATCATTGAGATGCATTAACATGTTGATCTTATGTATGGGAATCATACTAGTTGGTTTTGAATTTAGGCTACTAATGTGAACATATTACAATGCCGAACTGTGAGTCTCGTGTGAACATTTTGAACGGATCGGCTCTTCTTCTGTACTGCACAACATGATCCTAATTTCGTGTTCTCGGTGTTTACAAGTTACTAACAGTTCCTTATTTCTGTTCGCTCAGTGTTTACAAGTTACTGATCGATCACTAGCTAGCCTACTAATGCGCTCCTGGCAGTTTTAGTTCCGGCGCAAGATCCGAAGTGGTAGTTTTTTGAATAAAAATGCCTACCTCTAAAGAAACTGACAAGCTACTCTGAAGAAAATGCCATGCGAATCTGAAGAAACTGCCAGCAAAAACGTTCACAAATGCCTTATCTCCCACCGAACGTTCATCAGCTAATGCAATTGTACACGTACACCATCCGACCTACTCGATCCTACACGTACACTATCCGACCTACTCGATCCTACACGGATAAATAGCGGATCACGCACGTGCTACCTCCTTTCCGGTTTGCAGGGCTTAATTCAAAAAACGACCTACTCGATCCTACACGAATAAATAGCGGATCATGCATGTACTACCTCCTTCCCGGTTTGCAGGGCTTAATTCAAAAATCTAACCAACCAAGGTAGATGATGAGTGGTGGAATCATTTTTGACAAGGAGGGAGTACCTCATCTGGATGATTCTAGTGCACTTTCGTTGACTGGTTATGTCGGCGCGACCCAACACGGACGGGGCGCACCACTGATGGGACGGGACGACACAGTCATAATTTCAGTTTTTCTAGTTTTCCACGGCAAGCTGGCGCACTAAGCCATGCCTACTTATGCATTGAATTCCGATGACCGCGATGACCGTCGCGTTTCCCGCGACACGCTAGTTCGCCTACCTTCCGCCTATAATTACTGTTTCCCGGGCTTCTCCGGTGGCACCATCACCCAACTTCGCCTATCCTCATAAGCCCCCACCGGCCCGACATCGCTCGCCACTTATCATCGCTCTCGCCACGTCCGCCATGCCCCCGCCCATCCGCGATAGGCGACACCGGAGGCGGTCACCGCCGGAACTAGTGTTCGGTTTTTCACCGGAAGGCAGACGGAGGGGGGAGGCATTCTATCGGTCTTTAGATGGCAATGCGGACTATGAGGAGTTGTTGGAGCACGACCGCCTGGCGGAGGAGCAGCGTATTGCCGATTTGCACCTTCAGCGGGACATGGAGCAGCAAGACCGGGCCTCGAAGTCGCGGAAAGCAGAGCGCCTGAATCGGGCCGATTACATGGAGGCTGGTGCCCGACACATAGCCCTGGAGGCTGTCGGGCACGCACGCGTTCACGACGCCGATTTTTACTACCAGCTCGTCAAGTGGGTTTCCCGCTTAGAAGCCGTAGCTTCGGTGGCCCAAGCGGCATGGAAAGGGCCAACGCGCGCGAGCAACGCGCCCTATTGCACCTCTGGCAAGTCCAAGGCGAGGCGGAGGACGCCGGTGCCGACGTTTAGCGTGTACCGCAGATGGCGGCCGGCATCGTCTAGTTAGCTAAGAGTAAGTTAGTACTTGTATGCTACTAGAGTATTAGTGGGAGTAGATAGTTAACTTGGCTATGATGGTTGTCAACATGGAAGTTCAGTACTCTATATGTGGGCGGACACATTACTTTGCTCTGAATGTTGAACTTCCCGTTTGAACGTATGGAATGGGCTGTTATTTTTTAAATGGGTTGTATTTGTCCTTCACGGGTTTCGAGGCTGACTTGTGGGCCTACCAAGTTGACGCGTACACAATCAGGAGATGATTGTACATGGAGAAGATGACAATAGGGACCCGCCAAGGTCATGGCAGTATGCAAGCAAGTGCCTCCTTATTTCAAGCCAATAAAAAAATGGCTCCTCCTAATGGATTTCCGACATCTGGGTCCCATGCCATTGTCAACGTAGTCAATAAACGAGAGAATTGCACAACGAGCGGTTGACACCAGGGACCCAAAGCAGCTTCAGCTTATTTTTGTTTTGGGTTAATTTGATAAATGACACTCCAAATCTGGTGTTTCCAAGAAATGCCATCGCAATTTCAAGCGTTGAAAATGCCATTTCGGTGGCATTTTTCGAAGTCTGGAGTGGCGTTTTTCAAAGTTTGCAAATTGCAGTGGCGTTTTCTAAAGTTTGCAAAAATTGCAGTGGCATTTTTTGAAGTTTGGAAATTGCAGTGGCATTTTTATGAATTGCCATAATTGGAGTGGTGTTTATCTAATTTGTTTTGAGGCAGGCAGGTGTCAATCGGTCATGCGGGGCACTCTGGCTGTCTAGACAGCCTTCTCTTTTATGTTTACCACGCAGACCAGCCCACTAGTTTTTTTTCTTTTGAAAATGGCTAGCCCAGTTTTTTTGTGATTTGCCAAGTAAGTCGCTTTGTCAGGCCTGTTGGGCTGCAAATCTTTCAAGACGAGGAGAGCTTCATTCGGCTGGCCGATAAAATGGCCTATCAGTAATGAGAAATGGGCTGTACATTTTTAAAACACATCAAACTGACAATTAGTTTCAAAATTCTTTTTTTTCATTTCGAGATTTTAAATTGCATTGATTTTTATGCGTGGACAATTTTTTGGATTTTATATTGATATACATTTATTTTTAAAATCAGTTTGAATGTGACTCGAAATTTCGGGATCCAAAACAGCTCGGACCGCACCGAAATATGCAAAATTTCGTATATTTTTTTAACCATGGCCAATATGGGTTGTAATGCTAACAAAAATAATATGGGATCCAAAAAAACCTTAAGAATTAGCAAATGGGCTGTAAATTATTATAAATAATGGTAGATGGGTTGTATGCTGTTTTCCACAGATTTGAGGCTTTCCTAAAAAAAAGGTTGACGCACAAGCAGTGACTGTTGGATGTCCATCCAACGGCCGTCGTGCTTCTTCAATCTCTGCTCTTCCTGCTCCAGCCGCTCAAACAAGCGCCAGCGGGACTGCTTGCTCCCTCCTCAAGGTGGCTATCTGCCGCCAAGCAGGCCTCACCGCCCCATCAGATTCCCATCGCTGGCCTAGCCATCCCTCTACTCACCCACACCTGCTGTTATTCTCCGGCGACGGGCAGACGAACCAAGAACCCTCGTGAAGATCGTACTCCCCTCGCGTGGGAAACAATCGCCGAAGTCTTCCTGCCTCCATGTCGTTCCCTTCCTAGGCCTCGCCGTCGTCCACCGCCCTGGTGCTCTCGGCGCGGCCTGGTCAATGTGGACAATGACCGACATGCATCTGAAGTGGACTGTACGTGGGGAGGCTGACAGCTGGGTTCACGGCCGCATGCAAGGAAATGCCTCCTTATTATGTGCAAAATAATGATTCCTCCACCTGACATCTGGGACCCACCGAAAGGGCCTCTGTATTTCGCGAAAAACGTTATCACGGCCGACAGCTCGGACCCACTAATCAGATCTTTTGCACGCAAGGAGGTGCCTCCTTATTACGCACAAAAAAATGAATACTCCCCCTGCTAGCTGGGACCCAGTATAGTGGCAGGCTGACTTGTGGGCCTATTAAGCTGACGGGGACGGAGGGCTTTGTCAACTTAGTCAATATGCACGATTCTAGCTCCAGTGACCGTACGATGTCCATCCAACGGCCGTAGTGCTTCTTCAAACCAGCGTCGGTCGTGCCTCATGCTCCTGCCTCCCGTGGCCGGCTGCGATGCGGCGGAGGCCTCACCGCCCCCTACTACTCCCACCGCTGGCCAGGCCATCCCTCTACTCACCCACACCCCCTGTAATTCTGCGGCGACGGCAGCCTCACACCGCAGCGAACCAGTGAACCCTCATACCCCTCTACGCGTGGGCATCCACTGCCGCGTCTTCCCCAGCTCCGCGTCGTCCCCTTCCTAGGCCTCTCCATCGTCCACTGCCCTGGTGCTCTCGGCGCGGCGTGGTCAACGTGGTCAAGGAACGGCTTCCATCGGACGTGGACTGCACGTGGAGAGGCTGACAGTTGGCTCCACGGCCGCAGCAAGGAAGTGCTTCTTTATTACGTGCAAAATAATTATTCCTCCACCTGACAGCGGGGACCCACCGGACGGGCCACCGTATTTCGCGAAAAAACATTTCCCCCTGACTGTTGGGACCTACCAGCTACATCTTTGCACGCAAGGAAGTGCGTCCGGGCAAACAAAATGATTCGCCCCCTGACTGCTGGGACCCACCAGCTACATCTTCGCACGCAAGGAAGTGCCTGACAGTCGGGACCCACCTGGTCGAAGCATACGTAGCGTTGTCATTCTGGTCGCGAACGTGTACGTACATACTGGTCAATGTAGAGGCGTGCATGTGTCGTAGTAGAGGCGCGCACGTAGCATGTACACGTACGTACAACGACCAATGTGCAAGAAAGAAAATACGGCCACATACATACATATGGGCTGGGTCTCGAACGCCTACTCGCGCATACGTACGGCTAGGGCTCGTGTGCATGGCTGGGTCGGAACGGAGAAACAATGTCGTCGTCGTGTTCATGGGGAGCCAACCGGCTGGGTCGGAACGGAATGCATCGTCGTGTTCATCGGGAGGGCTTGGACGGAACAGCCGATGGAAACGAGGCCTGGCGTAACGCACAACAGAGGAAACGGCCTTGTGTTCGACCGGCCACGGTCGAAACGGGATCTTGTTCATCGGGAGGGGTCTTGTGTACCGCAAAACGGAGGAAACGGACTTCCTATGGTCGAAACCGGGGTCCTGTTGATCGGGAGGGGTGTGGCGTACCGCAAAATGGAGGAAACGGACTTGTGTTGGAGCGCTACGGCCGAAACGGGGGTCCTGTTCATCAGGAGGGGTGTGGCGTACCAAAAAACGGGACTCCACAAGATATTGTTCGTCTCCACCATCGACCCCCTCCAGCCTCCATGGGCTACTGTTCATCCACCGTCGACCTCCTCCAGCCTCCACCTGCGACTGTTCATCCACGGGCTCCTGTTCATCTAGCCTCCACCGCGCTACTCCACCGGCTACTATTCAACCAGCCCTCTCCATGGGCTCCTGTTCAACCAGCCCTCCACGGGCTACTGTTCATCCAGCCCTCCACCGTCTACTGTTCATCCAGCCCTCCACGGGGTGGTCCTGTTCATCCATCCCTCCACGGGGTCCTATTCATCCAGCCCCAACCGGCTCGATCGATCAGGGTCCTGTTCATCCAGAGGCAACACCACGGGGTCCTGTTCATCCAGAGGCAACACCACGGGGTCCTGTTCATCCACCCCTACCGGGAACTGTTCATCCAAACCCCCCTAGCAACGCTCACTGTTCATCCAGAGGCAGCATCGATCGACTTCAGTTAGCAGTAGTAGCAAAGAAATCGCTCGATCGGGTTCAGTTAACAGCCATCGATCGATGGCTCGGGTTCAGTAACGCGTAGCCTGCAGTGCAATTGCTCGGGTTCAGTTAGACCCCAACGCCTCGCTCGGGTTCAGTTAGATCCCAACACCTCGCACCCACGCACGTACGTGTACGAGAGAAACGCGCATGGCTCGGCCCAGACCACCCACCGTAACCGGGAACACCCCGATATTTTCCTCGCCCTCGCTTCTACCATGGTTTTTCCCGTCATGGACGGCCCAAAGAATGTCATGCAGCTGCGGCTCCGGCCCGCCCAGGATGAAAAGCCCATTTTCTGTCATGATTTTTTGTCATAGAAGTAGGAGCCCACCACATCTATGATGATACCGGGTTTTGTCACAATTATCGTCATAGAAGTGTCATAAGTATGACATATTTTTTTTTCGTTTGGCCCAAAATGTCACGGATGTGTCTTTTTTTGTAGTGCAAGCTACAAAGGCTTCGTGATGAACTATAATATGCAAGGGATGGATAAGACAATTCCCGAGCTCTTCGCTATATATGATCAAAGATGCGGAGGTAGAAATCAAGAAAGAGCATCAAGTGTTGGTGGTTAACAAGACCACTAGTTTCAAGAAAAAGGGCAAGGGAAAGAGGGGAACTTCAAGAAGAATGGCAAGAAAGTTGTCACTCCCGGGAAGAAGCCCAAGTCTGGACCCAAGCCTGAAACTGAGTGCTTCTACTGCAAAGGGACTGGTCACTAGAAGCGAAACTGCCCCAAGTATTTGGCGGATAAGAAGGATGGCAAAGTGAATGAAGGTATATTTGATATACATGTTCTTGATGTGTACCTTACTAATGCTCGTAGTAGCGCCTGGCTATTTGATATTGGTTCTGTTTCTCATATTTGCAACTCGAAACAAGGGCTACGGATTAAACGATGATTGGCTAAGGATGAGGTGACGATGCGCGTCGGGAATGGTTCTAAGGTTGGTGTGATCGCCGTCGGCACGCTACCTCTACATCTACCTTCAGGATTAGTTTTAGACCTAATAATTGTTATTTGGTGCCAGCGTTGAGCATGAACATTATATATGGATCTTGTTTGATGCGAGACGGTTATTCATTTAAATCAGAGAATAATGGTTGTTCTATTTATACGAGTAATATCTTTTATGGTCATGCACCCTTCAACAGTGTTATATTTTTTGTTGAATCTCGATCATAGTGATACACATATTCATAATATTGATGCCAAAAGATGCAAAGTTGATAATGATAGTTCAACATATTTGCGGCACTGCCATTTAGGTCATATTGGTGTAAAGCGCATGAAGAAACTCCATGAAGATGGACTTTTGGAATCACTCAATTATGAATCATTTGATGCTCGTGAACCATGCCTCATGGGCAAGATGACTAAAACTTCGTTCTCTGGAACAATGGTGCGAGCCATAGACTTATTGGAAATAATACATACCGATGTATTCAGTCCAATGAGTGTTGAGGCTCGCAGTGGGTATCGTTATTTTCTAACCTTCACGGATGATTTGAGCAGATATGGGTATATCTACTTAATGAAACACAAGTCTGAAACATTTGAAAAGTTCAAAGAATTTTAGAGTGAAGTGGAGAATCATCGTAACAAGAAAATAAAGTTTCTACGATCTGATCGCGGAGGCGAATATTTGAGTTACGAGTTTGGCCTTCATTTAAAACAATGTGGAATAGTTTCCCAACTCACACCACCTGGAACACCACAGCGTAATGGTGTGCCTATCGTGGTTTTGTCACGGCAGATGTCCTCGTGGAAGGACTTAGTCGTGGAGCCATCGCTACGGATTAACTTGAAGGGGTTAAAGCGGACGCAAAGACACAGGAGTTATACTAGTTCGGCCCCTTCGATGAAGGTAAAAGCCTATGTCTAGTTGTGATGGGATTGATGTGGTTTCGATGACTAGGGAGCAAATAAGCTTCGCCTTGGCCTCGAGTTGTCGTCGTCTCTCTTGAACCGCCGCCAGGTCGTCCCTTTATATACACAGGTTGGCCTTCGGCCGGTCTCTGAGTCTGAGCCGACCTATACAAAGTGTTCGGCTCGGTCTCTCTCCTTTCTAACTTATATTACAAGTTTACATAATCATGGCGGTTTACCACTACGGGCCCTAATCCGCCTTTGGGCCGTGGGCTTCCAAGCTTTACTAGTTGAACGCCATCTTCAAGACCTTCATGGGCTTCAGCACAGTCTAAGGTGAACCGGGCCCTCCTGGCCGGTTTATACTCAGTAGCTATATCCTCAACATTAGGCCCCGGATTGATTTGAATTTATTCATGTCAATCTTCAACACTAAAAAATATCTTGTAAACATCCTCTTGTATTTTCATGAACCGCCATATCGACTTCTCCTATGAATTTTTGTAAACCGCCGTGACATCATCTTCGGAGCACCGCAACAGTCCGTCATGACATCATCTCTGCATAAAAAGGATTAAAAAGATTCCCTTCTCATTAATGATTATCTTTGAAAATCGAGGCGACAAGCGCGCCCACTCGGCCGCTTCGGACGCCTTGATTCTCGCGCCTGCCATTTACTCTTTCCCTTATAAATAAAGGCCGAGGTCTCCTTTTTCTCTCTCTTCTGCATCTTCTTCTTCCTCGCGACGCCCTCAGCTCTGAAGCTTCGCCGCCGTCCGCGACCTTCGAGAACTGCACCAACCAAGGCCGCTGCATCAACCTGAGTTAGACCAGAGGCTCATCGCCCCCCTCCGTAATGTCTGCAGCGGTAAACTTCTTCTGTTCTTCGTCCTTAGATCTGCATTAGGTTTTTGCAAGCTCATCTCACAGCTTCTCCATTTTTCCTCCTCATCCTACCTTACGCCATGTAGTTTTGATCCAAAAAACGGTATAGATCTCCTGCGGTAGTCATTCCGCATCTATTTTTAATACTAGCAGTCCTTCCTTTTCTTCTTGTAAAGTATGCATCCTTCTCTGTTCTACTTGAACGCCTTTTAAAGAACGCAGTAGAATTTTCTTTATAGATGTGCGGTAGATCCAAATAGATTTGAACATTGTGTAAAACCTGTTTCTGTCAACACTTAGCAGAAATTTTGAATCTTGGCCTTTCTGCCTATGGGCGGTTTAATCCTTGATGGCCAATCCGCCATATGTCATTAGCCCTCTCTTAAACCGCCAACTGGACCTTGCATTGTATTTCCACCGATTTAACACTGAATTTTTCACTTACAAACCGTAGATAGTAAACCGGCACCTGTTTGATTTTCTTTCAGCTCTCCCCTTCCGGAATGGCGAAACAATTTTCTGCTTGCCTTTGGGTTCCGTCCCGGATCACGGAGACACAACTCAACGGCTACGTCACCACTGGCGCTTTAGCCTCAAAAAATGTCCTCCACTGGCGAGTTCCGGAATCGGAATGTCCACCTGAACCTCAAGAAGGAGAAGTGATTGTTTTTATGCAACACCTAGACCGGGGATTCAGCCCGCCCGGATCAAAAAATTTCCGGGATGTCCTCGCAAGCTTCCAACTCCATCCACAAGATATTGGTCCAAACTCCGTGTCCAATATATGCAACTTTCAAGTATTCTGCGAAGTCTATCTTCAAGAAGAACCAACCCTGGAGTTATTTCGAGATTTCTTTCATTTGAACCGCTGTACAGAGTTCTCAGACGGTCCTAACACAGAACTTGGTGGCGTTTCAATCCAGAAAAGGAAAGAAGCGGACTTCCCTCACGCCAAACATCATAGCCATCCAAAAGATTGGAATCAAACCTGGTTCTATTGCCGGAACACTGCTCCTAACGGAGAAAATTCCTTGCCGGGTTATCGCCCTCACCGGCTTAGCAACAACCACCCATTGCCTTTGCGCTTGACCGTCGTAGAACGGAAGAACTTTGCACCTCAAATTACCAAGCTCCGGGCTCTGATGGCCAACGGTTTAACTGGTATTGACCTTGTCCGTTGCTGGGTTTCTTGGGGCATCTTGCCATTAAGCCACCGCCCCGGATTGATGCACGAATATACTGGTGACGTCAAAGATCCTCAACGACATCATGAACTATCAATAACTGAGCTTGAAGTTACCGAAACAGTGAAGAAAATGCTCGATGAACCGATCTCCGCATGCAGCCAAACCGGGTTGGCTCCGTTCTGCGTCTCCAACAAACCGCCCGCGGTAAGGTTCCTCTCATTACTCTACTGACTTTGATTCCATATTGATTGTATTAATCCCTCTGTATTAATTTTCAGGCTAACAGCTCCTTTTGGAAACGAACTAAACCGCCCGGGTTCCTCGTGCAAAGACCAAGACTACCAAGAAAAGCGGCAAGAGGAAAACCGCCGAGTCTTCTCGAACCGCCGGAAGATGAAGAATCGAGATCTTTGAGGTAGAGCTTGACTCACTTGGTTCTTTTTTCATTCATTTTATTGTGATTACAATTCGGGATGACGCCGAGGCCAGCCATGCGAGAACTGTTGAGGTAATCCTTCTTTCTTGATTACGATCTTGTACGGTTAAAAGAATTCGCCAAGATCCGGAAAGTGAAACAATCTCACTCCTATGCTCATTTGGATCCAAAATTTTCTTTGAAGACACAAAGAACTGAAGAACGTCAGACGACCCGGCATAGCGGTCAACAAATTACGTCGTCCGGTTTAGCTGACACACCAACCCGAAACGTCGTCCAGAGGTGACTTGTTCTCCGAAAAGCGTTATCCTTTGAAAGGTTTCTTCCAATTCCCTCTCAATCCGTCGATCCGAATTACTGTGCTTCTTCCAACTCGTCTGGCGGTTCATCAACCACTCAGCTGCCTCCTCTCAAAGTTCTTCTTTGGTAAGTATATTACTCCTTAATTTGTTCCTTGTATTTGTCGGTTTATCATATTCTAACCCTTGATGTTTGTAGCACCAAGGCTCGACTTAGTAAAAAGGCCAAGACCCTTGACCCTACTATGGATGTTGATCCGGAGAAGACTCGAGCATCATGGTGAAAATCCGAAGTTGCTAAAGACAACTCTGCTGGGAAAAATCAAGATGCCAATGCTAATCCGGCCAGAGGTTGAACCGGATGTCCAAGTTGAGACTTCACATCCTCCTGCTCCTCCGAGTCCTGCAGCAGAACAACGGGACTCAACTGCTGATCCGCCGAGCCCGGGTATGAAAGCACCAAGCCCTGTTGAAAATGCTAATCCGGCTAGTTCGACCAAAGATGATGATGTCGTAGTTACAGGCACCGCATATACCGCCCCTGGCAATCCGATTGCTCTATCAAAGAACGGTGCCAAGGAAGAATTTACTGCCATGAGCAAAGGGAAGGAGAAACTGATCTTTCAGCTTATAACAATTTCTCTGCCCAAGACCTTCACTCTGGCTTCCTGAACCGGCTCTACACAAGCCGTGATTATGAAGCCGGTTTAGTAAATCTTATGAAGGAGCGCTATGAGGTAAACAGTTGTGCCTTTCTCTTGTACCTTCATTGCATAGTAGCCCCCAAGGGCCTGTTTGTAATCTTCTTTCAAACCGGGACTTGATATAGAACTCAATACTTTCAGAATCCATTGATGTAGCCCCCAAGGGCCAGTTCAACTTAGTATAGTTAAACCGGGACTTAACATAACACTCAATGCTTCAGAATTCACTGATGTAGCCCCCAAGGGCCGGTTCAACTTAGTATAGTTAAACCGGGACTTTAATTTATATCACCGCATCAGAACATGTTCGAGCAAATAGCCATTAGCCCCCAAGTGCCATGATTAACACTTGTATTAATCCATGGGACTTCAACAATCAGTATAAAAAATGATCCGCATTAACCCCCAAGTGCCAAGTGTATGACTGGTTATGCGCTTGGGACTTCTAATGAAAATATTAACATGCTCCCTTTTTGTTGCAGAGTGAGATACGCCAACAAGTCTCACAAATCAATGATCTTCAAGAAAATCTGAAATCTCAGCAAGCGTAAAACCTCCAAGGCCAAGGATGAGCTGAAAACCGCCTTGACTACCATGGAGCAGCTCAAGGAGTGGTTTAAGTCCGAGCGGGCCAGCTGGGATCTTGAAAAGGCGGGCTTGCTAAACCGGGCGGAAGATGTCAAGCAGCTCTTAAACCGGCGATGGAAGAGCTCACTTTGGATTAAAGCGCCAAATCAATGCCATGACCTACTGCAATATTTGGTAAGGAACGTTGCACCAAGGTTGTGATGAATATTCCGTTTTGAAATTTCCTCCGGTTTAACTCGAACTTTCTTAAACCGGTATAGGTAGGCGCATTGCTCATCCGGGCTCGACATGCGGAAGAAACTCAAGGCAGCGTATACGCTAATTGAACAGTATACCGGCACCCAATGAAAGTTATTTGCGCCACTTCTTATGATAATGCAGCTCAGACATTGATCAAGGACACCTTTGGACCGGCTATCTATGATACCGGACAGATAGAAGAATTGAAACGATCCGCTGCCGGGCTGGCACCGTATTGGCACTAACTCACGCCAAAGCATGGATAGTCGACCTTGATCCGGCCGACATAGCCAAAGGCTTCCCAAAGGTTGCTCAAGAAAATTGCGAAGCATTTGAGAATGATGCTCTCAAACGGGTAACAAGGGAGATGCGTCCTTTGGCGAGTCAACTGGCAGAAGAGGCCAACCTGACGGCTCACCGCTCCTTCTACGACGAGAACAACAGACGGGTTGAAGTTGTTATTCAGGAAGTGCAGAATCTTGTTCCACCAACCCGTAAGCACACTTATGCCCCTGACGTTGATCCGGCTGAGCTTATAAGTGAAGAGGTCATCTTCGTGCTTTAACCGGATTGACTGGACCACCAATGACTTCCGACCATTGGATGGTGAGGAGGAAGAAGTTGAACCGACGCCAGATGACCCATCTACTTCACGTCAACCCGACAATGAAGCTTAATCCGTCAAGTCGGTTGATACGTCAGATACTGCCCGTTATGAAGCAATTCCAAATTTTGGGCCTTTGAATGCCTTGTAATAGGATAGCCAACACTTTTGCTTTTAATATTGCCTGCAGTCACAAAATCTTAAACTGCCACGGCGGTTTGTGTCGCCAGCCGGCTTGTGACATTCATATATATATGAAATGAAATATTGAGGTATATAATCAAAATTTGTGATACAAAATACCTGCCATCGCTGGACATGAAGTTGGCTTAGCCAATCTTGAAGCGGAGGTTGTATAAACCATTACCGTCAAAGGAGAAAACAGCTCCTGTGGTTATAATGCCGGTTTACCACGTAAACTGTGCCGGGTCATGACAAGCCCCCTGTTACTCCATAATGGGATGTTAACAGAAAAAGTCAAACCAGAAAAATTATCTCTGGATTCAAAATGGACCGAATTCCGTCAATTGATAATTTGAACCGGTTTAAAAATGTTATCGGTTTAGAAAACGCAACAAAAATCAAATAACAGTTATGAAAAAATATGGAAGCAAAGGCAATGATAAAACCGTTTGCAAAAGAGGCTTTCTTGAGCCGATCAGATGGTGTTACCATGGTCGGACATGACCAAGCTCCCAATAAGGTGTAGCTATGGTTTAAGTCAGCCAGGTCCCCAACTGAAACCGTGGCATTATGCCGAACAAGTGGCGTGGCAATGGTTCGGGTTCGACCAAGCCCCCAAGTGACTCTATGGCCTTAGGCCGATCAAGAGGCATGACTGGTTCAGACTTGACCATGTCCCCAAGTGATCTGGTGGCTTTCGCTTATCAAAAGGTGTTGCATTGGTTCGGATACGACCAAGCCCCCAAGTGATATCATAAAGCTTTTGAAAAGCAAACTCAGGGGGTAAACCGAAGGCCGCTTTAAGACAGAACAACTCCATGTAACCACGCATGATGTAATGAGCAGATACCCGCTTTAGCCGAGGCTCTGGTTTATTATTTTATTCATAATATATACCTTTGTCATAATATGTACATGAGTAGAGCCGATGGCTTAGGTATAATAAGGTCAAGATGAGCTATGTTCCACGGCCTGTTTGTCTCCCCCTCTGACGTGCGTGAGGCTTTATGCTCTCGAATATCGATCAGATATTACGACCCGTTGTGCAGATTCTTGCTAACCACGAAAGGTCCCTCCCAATGTGGGGATAACTTGTGCATGTCGGTCTGGTCTTGGATGAGCCAAGCACCAAATCTCCTTGTTGAAAAGTTACGGTTACGACCCAGCGACTATGGTAACGACGAAGATCCTGTTGGTAAATCGCCGAGCGGGCAGCTGCTATGTCACGCTCCTCATCCAACCGGTCCAAAGCGTCTTCCGTGCCGTCTCGTTGTCCGCTTCAACATAAGCTGCCACACGAGGTGAGTCATGACGGATGTCACTGGGGAGAACCGCCTCCGCTCCATAGACCATAAAGAACGGTGTGTATCATGTGGATCTGTTGGGCGTAGTATTGATACTCCATAACACAGATGGTAGTTCTTCTACCCAACAACCCGGTGTCCTCTGCAAAGGGACCATAAGTCGGGGCTTGATGCCTCTCAAGATCTCTTGATTAGCCCTTTCCGCTTGACCATTGGACTGTGGGTGGGCTACTGAAGAAACGTCAAGCCGGATGTGTTCACGTTCGCAGAACTCTTTCATAGCGCCTTTGGACAAGTTGGTACCATTGTCAGTAATGATACTGTGTGGAAAGCCAAACCGGAAAATCACCTTTTAATGAACTTAACCGTTGTAGCTGCATCACACTTGCTGACGGGCTCCGCTTCAACCCACTTGGTAAACTTGTCAACCGCCACCAAGAGGTGGGTCTTTTTGTCCTTGGACCTTTTGAAAGGCCCGACCATATCCAGCCCCCAAGTCGCAAATGGCCAAGTAATTGGAATCATCCTCAATTCTTGAGCCGACACATGAGCACGCCGTGAAAATTTCTGACAGACATCACAACGTCTAACTAGGTCCTCCGCATTAGCATGAGCCGTCAACCAGTAGAACCCGTGATTTAAACGCCTTTAGCCACGGAGACTTTGAACCGGCGTGGTGACCACAATCCCCTTCGTGGATTTCGCGTAAGATTTCGCAACCTTCCTCAGGGGACACACAGCGTTGGAACGCGCCTGACACATTGCAATGATGCAATTCGCCATTGACAATGGTCATGGACTTGGATCGCCGGACTATCTGCCTGGCCAGAGTCTCATCCTCTGGCAACTCGCCCCAGTTCATGTACGCAAGATAAGGAACTATCCAATCCGGTATAACATGCAGGGCTGCCACCAACTGCGCCTCCGGATCATGAATAGCCAAATCCGCTTCACCAGGGAGCTTGACGGACGGGTTATGCAAAACATCTAAAAATACATTAGGCGGGACCGGTTTACGCTGAGAGCCCAGCCGGCTTAAAGCGTCTGCCGCTTCATTCTTCCGTCAGTCCACATGATCCACCTGATAACCTTTAAAGTGACCTGCAACAATGTCCACCTCACGTCGATAGGCTGCCATGAGGGGATCCTTGGAATCCCAAGTGCCAGACACCTGTTGAGCCACCAGGTCCGAGTCACGAAGCACTTAACCCGGCTGAGATTCATCTCCTTCGCCATCCGAAGACCATGGAGTAAAGCTTCATACTCAGCTGCATTGTTAGTACAAGGGAACATCAAGCAGAGAACGTAACGAAATTTGTCACCTCATGGGGAAGTTAATACGACTCCAGCCCCCGAGCCCTCCAATTGCCTGGATCCATCAAAATGAATCGTCCAATAGGTGTGATCCGGCTTCTCTTCAGGTGCCTGTAACTCCGTCCAATCATTGATGAAATCCACAAGCGCTTGAGATTTGATCGCCGTTCGAGGCACATACTGTAATCCGTGAGGCCCAAGCTCTATAGCCCACTTAGAAATCCGCCGATCGCTTCCTATTCGAATTATATCGCCCAAAGGAGCAGAATGACCACTGTGATCGGATGGCCCTGGAAGTATTGCTTAAGCTTCCGACTCGCCATAAAAACTCCGTATACTAGCTTTTGCCAATGCGGGTACCGTTGCTTGGATTCAATAAGCACCTCGCTAATATAGTAAATCGGCCGCTGAACCGGATATTCCTTGCCTGCCTCTTTGCGCTCTACCACAATAGCCACGCTGACTGCGCGAGCATTAGCCGCTACATATAGTAACAATGGTTCTTTGTCGATTGGAGCTGCAAGAACGGGCGGATTGGCTAACTGCCGCTTTAAGTCCTCCAACGCTTCATCGGTGGCTGGACTCCAGACAAACTGATCTGTCTTTTTCAGCATTTGGTACAAAGGGATGGCCTTCTCTCCGAGGCGGCTGATAAACCGGCTCAGCACGGCAATCTGGCCTGCCAAACGCTGGACATCGTTAATACACTTCGGTTTAGCCAGGGAGGTAATAGCCGTAATCTTCTCCGGATTAGCTTCAATTCCCCTGTTGGACACGAGAAAACCCAATAACTTGCCTGCCGGAACACCAAAGACACATTTGGCCGGCTTGAGCATCATCTTGTAAACGCGCAGGTTGTCAAAGGTTTCCTTCAAATCGTCAATCAGTGACTCCTTCTCCCTTGACACAAGCCGCCAAGTCAACTACGGACATGGGCTGCTTACAGGTATCTTTGAAATTCTGGATAAACCGGGTTCGCAACTGGGCCCATGAACTGATAGAATTGGGCGGCAAGCTCTTCAACCAAGTGCGGGCCGTACCTTCAAGCATCATGGTGAAGTACTTTGCACACGTGGCCTCATCCACATCCAGCATCTCCATGGCAATCTCATAGCTTTCTATCCATGCTTCTGGTGCTAAATCGGCAGTGTAACTTGGCACCTTGCACGGACCCTTGAAGTCTTTGGGCAAGCGCACATTGCGTAAAGCGGGGACGAGGCAAGGCACCCCCAAAGAGCTAGAGGTAACCCCGTGCTCGACCGAGATGGTCGGACGAACCGGCGAAGCGGATGAGCACGATCTTTGTCTTGCTAATTCGGCCTCCTCGCGCTCGGGCCGGTCCACCACCTCACAGGCGTTATCGACACCACCTGCCGGGTTGTTGCCACGGGCGCACCACGCCGTGCATTACTTGATACGGCGGTTCATCCATGTGCTCGCTATAGCTCCGGCTTGGGCGGGGGTAGAGTGGATCCGGTCGCGTTGTCTGAATACGCTTCTGTTGGACCAAAGCTGTCCTAAGGAGCTCCTTGACCCGGCGTCTCTATCGCCTGTGGTGAACCACCTTCAATTGGAATAGCCTCCAGCCGTGCAATCGCAACAAGGTTATCCATCGGGTTGGAGTAGTGACCGGAGGTGTTTGCACAGCCTGAGGTATCTTGGCGTTATGGCGAGGTAGATCTACTAAGCGGGCTGGACGGCGCGCCCGTCTCAGTGCTTCGCCCGGTTTACCACCGGCGGATTATCGGTTCCCGCCCGGTGTTGAAGAGGTCTCTCGCTTCAAACCGAAGGCAAACGGGATCTATATTTCCTCTTCATGACTTCATGTGACGCGTTACGATCCAACATGAGCCTATAAGCTGCGCATCTAAAGCGCCCGCTCTGCCGTCATCTGGCGTCTGCGGCTGCTAGATCCGCTTTAGCTCGAAAGTGATTTGTTCCTTCACCTTCGCAATATCTGCGTTATGAGCGCCCCGATCCGCCGGGTTAGCCTACGCCATGAGCACAGCCAACGCATCGAACAGATCTGATAAAACTTGAGCCGGCGGGCGACAGGGGCCTCTGCCCGGCAGCCGCCGCCGCTGTTGAACCGCGATCATTACGCGCAGCGATCGAAGAGTGAAGCGCTGCTTGTGTACCGCCATGAATATTCCAACCCGGTTGGGCAGATCGGAGGGTCCGGAATCTGTCACCATCGGAACAGCCCCCAATCCGGCCATCTTGTAGCTGATATAGAGATTCAGTTTCTCCGATTGACGACTCGTCGTCAGAATAGACGACGGTCTCGCCACCAGACTCTGATCCGTCCTCATAACTTCCTCCGTGGATGATTCCCACAAAGGCACGCTTCACGGCCAGTTTAACCTGGGCAGATCTCGTACGCTGAGCCGTCTCGACGAGGTCGGTGCAGATGTCCGGCTCAGGCCCTGGCTCACAAATCTTGCCGATGAAAACGTGTATGCCATCAAAGGGGACCCGGTATCCGTACTCGACTGAGCCGGCCTCGGGGTCCCATCCTGCGTCGTCGATGTAGAGCTTGCCGCGACGACTCTTGGTCATCCGGCCCACATCATAGCCTTCGAGTCCTTCGAACTTGCCCTCCAAGATCATCAAACCATCGTGCGATAGCCCCACGGTGGGCGCCAACTGTCGTGGTTTTGTCATGGTAGATGTCCTCGTGAAAGGACTTAGTCATGGAGCCATCGCTACGGGTTAACTTGAAGGGGTTAAAGCGGACGCAAAGACACAGGAATTATACTAGTTCGGCCTCTTCGATGAAGGTAAAAGCCTACGTCTAGTTGTGATGGGATTGATGTGGTTTCGATGACTAGGGAGCAAATAAGCTTCTCCTAGGCCTCGAGTTGTCGTCGTCTCTCTTGAACCGCCGCCGGGTCGTCCCTTTATATACACAGGTTGATGCCCGGCCGGTCTACAGAGTCCCGAGCCGACCTATACAAAGTGTCCGACTCGGTCTCTCTCCTTTCTAACTTATATTACAAGTTTACATAATCATGGCGGTTTACCACTACGGGCCCTAATCCGCCTTTGGGCCGTGGGCTTCCAAGCTTTACTAGTTGAACGCCATCTTCAAGACCTTCATGGGCTTCAGCACAGTCTAAGGTGAACCGGGCCCTCCTGGCCGGTTTATACTTAGTAGCTATATCCTCAACAGTGTCCGAACGTTGTAACCATACTTCATTGGATATGGTGCAATCTATGATGTCTCTTACCGATTTACCACTATCGTTTTGGGGTTATGCATTAGAGACATCTGCGTTCACGTTAAATAGGGCACCATATAAACCCATTGAGACGACACCGTATGAATTGTGGTTTCGCAATAAACCTAAGCTGTCGTTTCTTAAAGTTTGGGGTTGCGATGCTTATGTGAAAAAGCTTCATCCTGATAAGCTCGAACCCAAATCGGAGAAATGCGTCTTCATAGGATACCCAAAAGAAACTGTTGGGTACACCTTCTATCACAGATCTGAAGGCAAGATCTTTTTTGCTAAGAATGGATCCTTTCTAGAGAAGGAGTTTAGCTCATCACAGAAAACCGTCCCCGTGATGCCTACACCAACTAGTGAGGAAGCTAATGATAATGATCATGAAACTTCAGATCAAGTTACTACCAAACCTCGTAGGTCAACCAGAGCATGTTCCGCACCAGAGTGGTGCGGTAATCCTATTATGGAAGTCATGTTACTAGACCATGACGAACCTACGAACTATGAGGAAGCGATGATGAGCCCAGATTCTGCGGAATGGCTTGAGGCCATGAAATTTGAGATGGGATCCATGTATGAGAACAAAGTATGGACTTTGGTTGACTTGCCCGATGATTGCCAAGCCATAGAGAATAAATGGATCTTCGAGAAAAAGACTGACGCTGATGGTAATGTTACTGTCTACAAAGCTTGACTTGTTGCGAAATGTTTTCGACAAGTTCAAGGAGTTGAGTACGATGAGACCTTCTCACCCGTAGCGATGCTTAAGTCTGTCCGAATCATCTTAGCAATTGCCGCATTTTATGATTATGAAATATGGCAAATGGAAGTCAAAACTGCATTCCTTAATGGATTTCTTAAAGAAGAGTTGTATATGATGCAACCAGAAGGTTTTGTCGATCCTAAAGGTGCTAACAAAGTGTGCAAGCTCCAGCGATCCATTTATGGACTGGTGCAAGCATCTCGGAGTTGGAATATACGCTTTGATGAAGTGATCAAAGCATATGGTTTTATACAGACTTTTGGAGAAGCCTGTATTTACAAGAAAGTGAGAGCTCTGTAGCATTTCTAATATTATATGTGGATGACATATTGTTGAATAGAAATGATATAGAATTTCTGGATAGCATAAAAGGATACTTGAATAAGAGTTTTTCAATGAAAGACCTCGGTGAAGCTGCTTAAATATCGGGCATCAAGATCTATAGAGATAGATCAAGACGCTTAACTGGACTTTCACAAAGCACATACCTAGATAAAGTTTTGAAGAAGTTCAAAATGGATCAGTCAAAGAAAGGGTTCTTGCCTGTGTTACAAGGTGTGAAGTTGAGTCAGACTCAATGCCCGACCACCGCAGAAGATAGAGAGAAAATGAAAGTCATTCCCTATGCCTCAGCCATAGGTTCTATCATGTATGCAATGCTGTGTACCAGACCTAATATGTGCCTTGCTATAAGTCTAGCAGGGAGGTACCAAAGTAATCTAGGAGTGGATTACTGGACAGCGGTCAAGAACATCCTGAAGTACCTGAAAAGGACTGAGGATATGTTTCTCGTTTATGGAGGTGACAAAGAGCTCGTCATAAATGGTTACGTTGATGCTAGCTTTAACACTGATCCGGATGACTCTAAGTCACTCATACGTTTCCAACATATCTATAATTTTTTATTGTAACATGCTATTATATTATCTATTTTGGATGTTTAATGGGCTTTAATATGCTCTTTTATATGATTTTTGGGAGTAACCTATTAACCCAGAGCCCAGTGCCAGTTTCTGTTTTTTCCTTGTTTTTGAGTATCGCAGAAAAGGAAAACCAAACGGAGTCCAATTGACCTGAAAATTGACAGAGATTATTTTTGGACCAGAAGAAGCCCACGGAGCATCGGAGATGGACCAGAAGAGTCCCGAGGCACCCACGAGGGTGGGGGCGCGCCCCCTACCTCGTGGCCGCCTCGGAGACCCCCCTGACTTGTTCCCGATGCCAAAACCTCTTACATATACAGAAACCCCCAGAACATAACCTAGATCGGCAGTTCCGCCGCCGCAAGCCTCTGTAGCCACCAAAAACCAATCGGGACCCTGTTCCGGTACCCTACCGGAGGGGGGAATCCTCACCGGTGGCCATCTTCATCATCCCGACGCTCTCCATGATGAGGAGGGAGTAGTTCACCCTCGGGGCTAAGGGTATGTACCAGTAGCTATGTGTTTGGTCTCTCTCTCTCTCTCGTGTTCTTGATTTGGCACGATCTTGATGTATCGCGAGCTGTGCTATTATAGTTGGATCTTATGATGTTTCTCCCCCTCTACTCTGTCGTAATGGATTGAGTTTTCCCTTTGAAGTTATCTTATCGGATTGAGTCTTTAAGGATTTGAGAACACTTGATGTATGTCTTGCTTGTGCTTATCTGTGGTGACAATGGGATATTCACGTGATCTATTCTTGATGTATGTTTTGGTGATCAACTTGCGGGTTCAGTGACCTTGTGAACTTATGCATAGGGGTTGGCACACGTTTTCGTCTTGACTCTCCGGTAGAAACTTTGGGGCACTCTTCGAAGTACTTTGTGTTGGTTTGAATATATGAATCTGAGATTATGTGATGCATATCGTATAATCATACCCACGGATACTTGAGGTGACATCGGAGTATCTAGGTGACATTAGGGTTTTGGTTGATATTTGTCTTAAGGTGTTATTCTATTACAAACTCTAGGATAGATCGAACGGAAAGAATAGCTTCATGTTATTTTACTACGGACTCTTGAATAGATCGATCAGAAAGGATAACTTTGAGGTGGTTTCATACCCTACAATAATCTCTTCGTTTGTTCTCCGCTATTAGTGACTTTGGAGTGACTCTTTGTTGCATGTTGAGTGATAGTTATATGATCCAATTATGTTATTATTGTTGAGAGAACTTGCACTAGTGAAAGTATAAACCCTAGGCCTTGTTTCCTAGCATTGCAATACCGTTTACGCTCACTTTTACCACTTGTTACCTTGCTGTTTTTATATTTTCAGATTACAAAAACCTATATCTACCATCCATATTGCACTTGTATCACCATCTCTTCGCCGAACTAGTGCACCTATACAATTTACCATTGTATTGGGTGTGTTGGGGACACAAGAGACTCTTTGTTATTTGGTTGCAGGGTTGCTTGAGAGAGACTATCTTCATCCTATGCCTCCCACGGATTGAAAAACCTTAGGTCATCCACTTAAGGGAAATTTGCTACTGTCCTACAAACCTCTACACTTGGAGGCCCAACAACGTCTACAAGAAGAAGGTTGTGTAGTAGACATAAAGCTCTTTTCTCGCGCCGTTGCCGGGGAGGTTAGTGCTTGAAGCTATATCTTTAGATCTTGCAATCGAATCTTTTAGTTTCTTGTTTTATCACTAGTTTAGTCTATAAAAGAAAACTACAAAAAATGGAATTGAGGGTGCCTCATATGTTTCATCTTTTTAATGTCTTTCGTGAAAATGATGGAAAGGAAAATTGTGCTCAAGTGCTAGAAGTAGAATTACATAGAATGCTTGGCATAAAATATGTGAATGATGAGCATGATTGCAATGTTATTAGTATGAATTATTTGAATACCCATGATGCTAATGATATGGAAAGCCACAAGCTTGGGGATGCTATGTTTGATGAAGATATGTTTAGTCGCCCAAGTTTTGATGAGCAAATTTATTATGTTGAAAGAATGCCTACTATTTATGAGGATTATTGTGATGACATGTATGCTATAAAGAATAAAGCTAACCATGAAACTTTTCATCATGATTTTAATTTTCAATTGGATTATGCTTCACATGATAGTTATTTTGTTGAGTTTTCTCCCACTACTATTCATGAGAACAAATTTGCTTTTGTGGAGAGTAATAAAATTTCTATGCTTGTAGATCATGAAAAGAATGCTTTATGTGGTAGTTATATGGTTGGATTCATTCATGATTCTACTAAAAATTATTATGAGAGAGGATCATATGCTTCTACATATTGCAATAATATCAAGTTTCCTCTCTATGTGTTGAAAATCTTGAAGATTTGCTTGTTTTACCTTCCTATGCTAGTTGTTTAATGTTCCCATATTTTTTTTGCTCATAAAGTCCCTATGCATAGGAACTGGGTTAGACTTAAATGTGTTAGTAATATGCTTCATGATGCTCTCTTTATGTTTCAATTCTTATCTTTTATGCGAGCATCATTGAAATCATCATGGCTAGCTAAAAGGCATTAAAGAAAAGCGCTTGTTGGGAGACAACCCAATATTTACCCCTACTGTTTTTGTGTGTTCACATGATTAATATACTGTAGTAATCATGTTTTATAGATTTTTTTAAATAAAGTGCCAAGTAGAACCTTTGGGAAGACTTGGGTGAAGTCTTTGTGATCTTGCTGTAAAAACAGAAACTTTAGCACTCACGAGATTAGCTGCCATTTTTTTACTGGAGAGTGATTTTAGGTTTATTATTTTTGAAGATTATCAATAGATAAATTCCTCATGTCCACCAATTTATTTCAGAATTTTTGGAGTTACAGAAGTACTCGAATGATACAGATTACTACAGACTGTTCTGTTTTTGACAGATTCTGTTTTCTATGTGTTGTTTGCTTATTTTGATGAATCTATGAGTAGTAACGGAGGGTATGAACCATAGAGAAGTTTGAATACACTAGATATTACACCAATATGAATTTAAAATGAGTTCACAACAGTACCTAAGTGGTGATTTATTTTCTTATACTAACGGGGCTTACAAGTTTTCTGTTAAGTTTTGTGTTGTGAAGTTTTCAAGTTTTGGGTAAAGAATCTATGGACTACGGAATAAGGAGTGGCAAGGGCCTAATCTTGGGGATGCCCAAGGCACCCAAAGGTAATATTCAAGGACAACCAAGAGCCTAAGCTTGGGGATGCCCCGGATGGCATCCCCTCTTTCTTCTTCGTTCATCGGTAACTTTACTTGGAGCTATATTTTTATTCACCACATGATATGTGTTTTGCTTGGAGCGTCATTTTATTTTCTTTTGTTTTGCTTGATGTTTGAATAAAATACCAAAATCTGAAATCCTTAAATGTTAGGAAGACTTCACATAGTTACATAAGTATTCGACTACTCATTGATCTTCACTTATATCTTTCGGAGTAGTTTCCCGTTTGCTCTAGTGCTTCACTTATATCTTTTTAGAGCATGGCGGTGGTTTTATTTTGAAGAAATAGATGAACTCTAATGCTTCACTTAAATTATTTTGAGAGTCCTAAACAGCATGGTAATTTTCTTTGGTTATAAAACTAGTCCTAATATGATGGGTATCCAAGATGGGTATAATAAAAACTTTCATATAAAGTGCATTGAATACTATGGGAAGTTTGATTCCTTATGATTGTTTTGAGATATGAAGATGGTGATATTAGAGTCATTCTAGTAGAGTAGTTGTGAATTTGAGAGATACTTGTGTTAAAGTTTGTGATTCCCGTAGCATGCACGTATGGTGAACCGTTATGTGATGAAGTCGGAGCATGATTTATTTATTGATTGTCTTCCTTATGAGTGGCGGTCGGGGACGAGCGATGGTCTTTTCCTACCAATCTATACCCCTAGGAGCATGCGCGTAGTACTTCGTTTCGATAACTAATAAATTTTTGCAATAAGTATATGAGTTCTTTATGACTAATGTTGAGTCCATGGATTATACGCGCTCTTACCCTTTCACCATTGCTAGTCTCTCTAGTACCGTGCAACTTTCGCCGATACCATACACCCACCATATACCTTCCTCAAAACAGCCACCATACCTACATATTATGGTATTTCCATAGCCATTCCGAGATATATTGCCATGCAACTTTCCACCGTTTCGTTTATTATGACACGCTTCATCATTGTCATATTACTTTGCATGATCATGTAGGTGACATCGTATTTCTAGCAAAGCCACCTTCATAATTCTTTCATACATGTCACTCTTGATACATTGCACATCCCGATACACCGCCGGAGGTATTCATATAGAGTCATATTTTGTTCTAAGTATCGATTTGTAATTCATGAGTTGTAAGTAAATAAAAGTGTGATGATCATCATTATTAGAGCATTGTCCCTGTGAGGAAAGGATGATGGAGACTATAATTCCCCCACAAGTCGGGATGAGACTCCGGACGAAAAAATAATAAATAAATAAATAAAGAGGCCAAAAAAAGATAAGGCCCAAAAAAACAAAAAAATGAGAGAAAAAGAGAGAAGGGGCAATGCTACTATCCTTTTACCACACTTGTGCTTCAAAGTAGCACCATGATCTTCATGATAGAGAGTCTCCTATGTTGTCACTTCTATATACTAGTGGGAATCTTTCATTATAGAACTTGGCTTGTATATTCCAATGATGGGCTTCCTCAAAATGCCCTAGGTCTTCGTGAGCAAGCGAGTTGGATCCACACCCACTTAGTTTCTTTTTGAGCTTTCATACACTTATAGCTCTAGTGCATCCGTTGCATGGCAATCCCTACTCACTCACATTGATATCTATTGGTGGGCAACTTCATAGCCCGTTGATACGCCTAGTTGATGTGAGACTATCTTCTCCCTTTTTGGCTTCTCCACAACCACCATTCTATTCCTCCTATAGTGCTATGTCCATGGCTCACGCTCATGTATTGTGTGAAGGTTGAAAAAGTTTGAGAACATCAAAAGTATGAAACAATTGCTTGGCTTGTCATCGGGGTTGTGCATGATTTAAATATTTTGTGTGATGAAGATAGAGCATAGCAGGACTATATGATTTTGTAGGGATAGCTTGCTTTGGCCATGTTATTTTGAGAAGACATGATTGCTTTGTTAGTATGCTTGAAGTATTATTGTTTTCATGTCAATATTAAACTTTTGTTTTGAATCTAATGGATCTGAATATTCTTGCCACAATATAGAAGATTACATTGATAAATATGTTAGGTAGCATTCCACATAAAAAATTCTGTTTTTATCATTTACCTACTCGAGGACAAGCATGAATTAAGCTTGGGGATGCTGATACGTCTCCAACGTATCTATACTTTTTGATTGTTCCATGCTATTATATTATCTATTTTGGACGTTTAATGGGCTTTAATATGCTCTTTTATATGATTTTTGGGACTAACCTATTAACCCAGAGTCATGTGGCAGTTTCTGTTTTTCCCTTGTTTTTGAGTATCGCAGAAAAGGAAAACCAAACGGAGTCCAATTGACCTGAAAATTGATGGAGATTATTTTTGGACCAGAAGAAGCCCACGGAGCATCGGAGATGGACCATAAGAGTCCCGAGGCACCCACGAGGGTGGGGGCGTGCCCCCTACCTCGTGGCCGCCTCGGAGACCCCCCAGAACATAACCTAGATCGGGAGTTCCGCCGCCGCAAGCCTCTGTAGCCACCAAAAACCAATCGGGACCCTGTTTCGGCACCCTACCCGAGGGGGGAATCCTCACCGGTGGCCATCTTCATCATCCCGGCGCTCTCCATGATGAGGAGGGAGTAGTTCACCCTCGGGGCTAAGGGTATGTACCAGTAGCTATGTGTTTGATCTCTTTCTCTCTCGTGTTCTTGATTTGGCACGATCTTGATGTATCGCGAGCTGTGCTATTATAGTTGGATCTTATGATGTTTCTCCCCCTCTACTCTGTCGTAATGGATCGAGTTTTCCCTTTGAAGTTATCTTATCGGATTGAGTCTTTAAGGATTTGAGAACACTTGATGTATGTCTTGCATGTGCTTATCTGTGGTGACAATGGGATATTCACGTGATCTATTCTTGATGTATGTTTTGGTGATCAACTTGCGGGTTCTGTGACCTTGTGAACTTATGCATAGGGGTTGGCACACGTTTTCGTCTTGACTCTCCGGTAGAAACTTTGGGGCACTCTTTGAAGTACTTTGTGTTGGTTTGAATAGATGAATCTGAGATTGTGTGATGCATATCGTATAATCATACCCACGGATACTTGAGGTGACATTGGAGTATCTAGGTGACATTAGGGTTTTGGTTGATATGTGTCTTAAGGTGTTATTCTATTACGAACTCTAGGATAGATCAAACGGAAAGAATAGCTTCATGTTATTTTACTACAGACTCTTGAATAGATCAATCAGAAAGGATAACTTTGAGGTGGTTTCATACCCTACAATAATCTCTTCGTTTGTTCTCCGCTATTAGTGACTTTGGAGTGACTCTTTGTTGCATGTTGAGGGATAGTTATATGATCCAATTATGTTATTATTGTTGAGAGAACTTGCACTAGTGAAAGTATAAACCCTAGGACTTGTTTCCTAGCAATGCAATACCGTTTACGCTCACTTTTACCACTTGTTACCTTGCTGTTTTTATATTTTCAGATTACAAAAACCTATATCTACCATCCATATTGCACTTGTATCACCATCTCTTCGCCAAACTAGTGCACCTATACAATTTACCATTGTATTGGGTGTGTTGGGGACACAAGAGACTCTTTGTTATTTGGTTGCAGGGTTGCTTGAGAGAGACTATCTTCATCCTACGCCTCCCACGGATTGATAAACCTTAGGTCATCCACTTGAGGGAAATTTGCTACTGTCCTACAAACCTCTACACTTGGAGGCCCAACAACGTATATAAGAAGAAGGTTGTGTAGTAGACATCAGTCACAAACCATATACGTATTTATATTGAATGGTGTTGTCAATTGGTGCAGTATCAAGCAAAGCGTGGTGGCGGGATCTATGTGTGAAGCGGAGTACATAGCTGCTTCGGAAGTGGCGAATGAAGGAGTCTGGATGAAGGAGTTCATATACGATCTAGGTTTAATACGTAGTGCATCGGGTCCAATGAAAGTCTTTTGTAAGAATACTGGAGCAATTGCCTTGGCGAAGGAATCCATATTTCACATAAGAACCAAACACATCAAGATACGCTTCAACTACATCCGTGATCAAGTCAAGGAGGGAGACATAGAGATTTTAGAAATACATATTGATCTGAATGTGGCAGAGCCATTGACTAAGCCTCTTCCATGAGCAAAAATGATTAGCACCAAGACTCCATGGGTGTTAGAATCATTACATTGTAATCTAGATTATTGAGTCTAGTGCAAGTGGGAGACTGAAGGAAATATGCCCTAGAGGCAATAATAAAGTTGTTATTTATATTTCCTTATATCATAATAAATGTTTATTACTCATGCCATAATTGTATTAACCGGAAACTTGATACATATGTGGATACACAGACAAAACAGTGTCCCTAGTAAGCCTCTACTAGACTAGCTCGTTAATGAAAGATGGTTAAGTTTCCTAACCATACACATGTGTTGTCATTTGATGAGCGGAATCACATCATTAGGAGAATGATGGTGATGGACAAGTCCCATCCATTAGCTTAGCATAATGATCGTTAAGTTTTATTCATATTGCTTTCTTCATGACTTATACATATTCCTTTGACTATGAGATTATGCAACTCCCGGATACCGGAGGAATACCTTGTGTGGTATTGATACGTCTCCAACGTATCTATAATTTTTGATTTTTCCATGCTATTAAAGTATCTGTTTCGGATGTTCAATGGGCTTTACTATACACTTTTATATTATTTTTGGGACTAACCTATTGACCGGAGGCCCACCCAAATTGTTATTTTTTTGCCTATTTCGGTGTTTCGAAGGGAAGGAATATCAAACGGAGTCCAAACGGAATGAAACCTTCGGGAATGTGATTTTCTGAACAAATGTGATCCAGAGGACTTGGAGTGGACGTCAAGCAAACAACAAGGAGGCCACGAGGCAGGGGGCGCGCCCTCCACCCTCATGGGCCACTCGTGGCTCCACCGACCTACTTCTTCCTCCTATATATACCTACATACCCCGAAAACATCAGAGGAGGAGCCAAAACCGTATTTCCACCGCCGCAACCTTCTGTACCCGTGAGATCCCATCTTGGGGCCTTTTTCCGGCTCACGGAGGGGGGGCATTGATCACGGAGGGCTTCTACATCAACACCATAGCCTCTCCGATGATGTGTGAGTAGTTTACCTCGGACCTTGGTCCATAGTTATTAGCTAGATGGCTTCTTCTCTCTCTTTGGATCTCAATACAAAGTTCTCCTCGATTCTCTTGGAGATCTATTCAATGTAATCTTCTTTTGTGGTGTGTTTGTCGAGATCCGATGAATTGTGGGTTTATGGTCAAGATTATCCATGAACAATATTTGAATCTAGTCTAAATTCTTTTATGTATGATTGGTTATCTTTGCAAGTCTCTTTGAATTATCAGTTTGGTTTGGCCTACTAGATTGATCTTTCTTGCAATGGGAGAAGTGCTTAGCTTTGGGTTCAATCTTGCGGTGCTCAATCCCAGTGACAGTAGGGGAAACGACACGTATTGTGTTGTTGCCATCAAGGATAAAAGATGGGGTTTATATCATATTGCATGAGTTTATCCCTCTACATCATGTCATCTTGCTTAAAGAGTTACTCCGTTCTTATGAACTTAATACTCTAGATGCATGCTGGATAGCGGTCGATGTGTGGAGTAATAGTAGTAGATGCAGGTGAGTCGGTCCACTTGTCACGGACGTGATGCCTCTCTACCCGATCATACCTAGATATTCTCATAACTATGCTCAATTCTATCAATTGCTCGACAGTAATTTGTTTACCCACCGTAATACTTATGCTCTTGAGAGAAGCCACTAGTGAAACCTATGGCCCCGTGTCTATTCTATATCATATTAATCTTCCGTTATTTCTATTACCGTTTATTTTGCTTTCTGTACTTTTAGTCTTTATCATAAAAATACCAAATCATCTCTATCAGATCTCACTTTTGCAAGTGGCCATGAAGGGATTGACAACCCCTTTATCGCATTGGTTGCAAGGTTCTTATTTGTTTGTGTAGGTGTGTGGGACTTGAGCGTGGTCTCCTACTGGATTGATACCTTGGTTCTCAAAAACTGAGGGAAATGCTTACGCTACTTTACTCCATCACCCTTTCCTCTTCAAGGGAAAACCAACGCAGTGCTCAAGAGGTAGCAGGTATCAAACGTCACAACATAACTGGGTGATTATAAAGATGTTCTACTGGTATCTTCGAAGGTGTTTGTTGGGTTGGCATAGATCGAGATTAGGATTTGTCACTCCGAGTATCGGAGAGGTATCTCTGGGCCCTCTCGGTAATGCACATCATAGTAAGCCTTGCAAGCAATGTGACTAATGAGTTAGTTGCGAGATGATGCATTACGGAATGAGTAAAGAGACTTGTCGGTAACAAGAATAAACTAGGTATGGAGATACCGACGATCGAATATCGGGCAAGTAACATACCGATGACAAACCGAATAATGTATGTTGTCATTACGGTTCGACCGATAAAGATCTTTGTAGAATATGTGGGAGCCAATATGAGCATCCAAGTTCCGCTATTGGTTATTGACCAGAGAGGTGTCTCGGTCATGTCTACATAGTTCCCGAACCCGTAGGGTCCGCACGCTTAACGTTCGATGACGATTTGTATTAGAAGAGTTATGTGATTTGGTGACCGAATGTTGTTAGGAGTCTCGGATGAGATCTCGGACATGACGAGGAGTCTCGAAATGGTCGGGAGCTAAAGGTTGATATATTGGATGCTAGTATTCGGACACCGGAAATGTTCCGGAGTGTATCAGGTACATATCGGAGTACCGGGGGGGATGTTACCGGAACCCCCCGGGGAAAATATGGGCTGTATGGGCCATAGGAGGGTGGCACACCAGCCCAGAAAGGGGTGGTGCGCCCCCCACAGGGAAGGAGGCCGAATAGGACTAGGAGAGGGGGCGGCGCCCCTCTTTCCTTCTCCCCCTCTCTCTCTCTCTTTCCCCCTTTCCCCCTCCGGTAAAAGGAAGGGGGGCGAAATGGACTAGGAACCCAAGTAGGATTCATCCTACTTGGGCGCACCTAGGGCCGGCCTCCTCCCCCTTCCTCCTTTATATATGTGGGAAGGGGGCGCCTAGAACACACATCAATTGTTCCAAGCTGTTTGCAACGCCCCCCTCCACAGTTTACGCCTCCGGTCATATTCTCGTAGTGCTTAGGCGAAGCCCTGCAAGGATCATATCACCGTCACCACGCCATTGTACTGACGGAACTCGTCTACTTCCTCGACACTCAGCTGGATCAAGAGCTCAAGGGACGTCATCGCGCTGAACATGTGCAGAACTCGGAGGTGTCGTACGTTCGGTACTTGATCGGTCGGAACGAGAAGACGTTTGACTACATCAACCGCATTAAACAAACGCTTCTGCTTTCGGTCTACGAGGGTACGTGGACACACTCTCTCCCTCTCGTTGCTATGCATCTCCAAGATAGATCTTGCGTGAGCGTAGGAAATTTTTGAAATTGCATGCTACGTTCCCCAACATGGTCATCCACTTGAGGGAAATTTGCTACTGACCTACGAAACTCTGCTCTTGAAGGCCCAACACGAGTCTACAAGAAGAAGGTTGCGTAGTAGACATCAAGCTCTTTTCTGGCGCCGTTGCCGGGGAGGCTAGGTAAGCGGTACTCACATCCCGTCAACAGAGCTCTTTTCTGGCGCCGTTGTCGGGAAGGTGAGTGCTTGAAGGTATATCTTTTGATCTTGCAAATCGAATCTTTTAGTTTCTTGTTTTATCACTAGTTTAGTTTATTAAAGAAAACTACAAAAAAATGGAATTGAGGTTGCCACATATAATTCATCTTTGTAATGTCTTTCGTGAAAATGATGGAAAGGAAAATTGTGCCAAAGTGTTAGAAGAATAATGCAATAAAATGTTTGGCACTAAATCTTTGAATGATGATCATGGTTTCAATGTTGTTAGTATGAATTCTTTGGATATCCATAGTACTAATGATGATTGCACTAGTCATGATAAAAATGTTTCTTATAAGCATGTTAATTTTTGTGGAGTGCATAGAGTTTGCAGTTACATACCAAAATGGGAAGATAGATTTTGCAAGAGGCATAAGTATTTAGAAACTAAATGGTTGCAAGAGAGGCTAGATGTTTGTGCTGAAAAAAATATTTTTTTCTCGCCATCCTTGTGAACTTTGCAATGAACGTGGTCATTTAAATCTCCAATATAATGCAAATTGTTTCATGATCGAATCTTGTCCAAAAATTGTGATGACTTGATTTCCCTTGCGCATCATAATGAACTTCGTTTTCTTCTGGGATATGAAGAAATGAAATGTATAACTAAGGTTATTCCAGAATATAACCTTAAGAGATTTCTTGATTTTGATCTAGAGGAAATTTATATGTATTGTGTGGTAAATTGCATTGAGAATATTTATGTTGCCAATTACTTAAAGACAAGAAAACAAATAGAAGATGAAGATAATACTAATGAAGGGGGAGAGGTTTCCCAATATCCTCCTATTTTTTTCTTATGATGAATCTGGTAACGAGGAGGAGTGTTTTATTCAACCAATCTCATCAATAAGGAGCTCCCAAAAGGTGATTAAACCCACACATGATGTGGAGAAGAAAAAGAAAAGACGGAGAAGCAAAGGTAAAAAGGTATCCCTCCCAAATAATGTTGCTCCTATTATTGTTATGCCTATTACTTATTGTGATGATTATGATTGGGAAAGTAATGATACCTGTTATGATTTTGAGAATCTTTTTGGCACCAACTTAGAAAATTGTGATGATAATAATTGCTATACTATTGGTGTTATTCATACTATTAATGATGAGAATGACATGTTTGAGAATTTATTTGCTGCAATTAATGTTTGTCCCAAGCTTGGGGATGCTATGTTTGATGAAGATGATAATTTTAGTCCACCAAGTTTTGATGAGCAAATTCATTTTGATGGTAGCATGCCTCCTATTTATGATGATTGCAATATTTATGAAAGTGCGTTCGGAAGAGTGTCAACTTTAGATAATAATTATCCCACTATTTTGGAGGGTGTTGAATCTTATTATAATGATAAAAGTGGATTTGGTGAGGTCATGACTTTATTTAGTAATGATTCCACTATCTTGGAAGAGGTTTCAATTGATTATGATGAGAAAAAAGTTGCTACCTATGATGATTATTGTGATGACACTTATGTTATAAAAAGTAGTGATGATTATATTTATAAATCTTGTCATAATTATGATTACCCATTTTTCTGAACATTATTCTTTTAATGTGGAAACAATTTATAGTATTCGAGTTTCTTATGATACTCCCACTATTCCGAATGAGAAGAGTTTTGCTTATGTGGAGAGTAGTAAAATTTCTATACTTATGGACCATGAAAGTAATGCTTTATGTGATGGTTATATTGTTGAATTCATTCATGATGCTACTGAAAATTATTATAACGGAGGAGTATATGATTGTCGGAATTGCAATAATATCAAGTGTCCTCTCTATGTGCTTAAAATCTTGAAGTTTTGCTTGTTTTACCTTCCTATGCTAGTTGATTCTTGTTCCCATAAGTTGTTTGCTCACAAAATACCTAGCCATAGGAAGTGGGTTAGACTTAAATGTGCTATTCATATGCTTCATGATGCTATCTTTGTGTTTCAATTCTTATCTTTCATGTGAGCATCATTGAAATCATCATGCCTAGCTAGAAAGGCATTAAAGAAAAGCGCTTGTCGGGAGACAACCCAATATTTAACCTTAAAATTTGTGTGTGTTCACATGATTATGCTACTATAGTAATCATGTTTTATAGTTTTTGTTTCAATAAAGTGCAAAGTAAAGCCTTTGGGATAGTGTGGATGATAGTTGACTTGATTTTGTGCAAAAACATAAACTTTTGCGCTAAGTCCGGGAATTTTGAAAATTCACTGGAACGTGCTTTTGATCTGAATTTTTTACACAAGATTGATATACAAATTGCCTACTGATACGTCCATTTTGCATCATGCTTTTATATCGATATTTATTGCATTATGGGTTGTTATTACACATTATGTCACAATACTTATGCCTATTCTCTCTTATTTTATAAGGTTTACATGAAGAGGGAGAATGCCGCCAGCTGGAATTCTGAGTTGGAAAAGGAGCAAATATTAGAGACCTATTCTGCGCAACTCCAAAAGTCCTGAAACTCCACGGAATATCTTAAAATAAATAAAGAAAAATCGTCGCCAAAGATGAAGGCCAGGGGGCCCACACCCTGCTCACGAGGGTGGGGGGCGCCCCCCTGGGGGCGCGCCCCCCTACCTCGTGGGCCCCTTGGTGGCTCTCCGACGCCCATCTTCTCCTATATGAAGTCTTTCGATGAGAAAAAAAATAAAAGGCAACCTTTCGGGAGAGACTCCGCCGCCACGAGGCGGAACCTTGGCGGAACCAATCTAGGGCTCCGGCAGAGCTGTTCTGCCGGGGACACTTCCCTCCGGGAGGGGGAAATCATCGTCATCATCATCACCAACGCTCCTCTCATCGGGAGAGGGCAATCTCCATCAACATCTTCACCAGCACCATCTCTTCATCTCTTGTATCCAATTCTTGTCTCCAAGTCCGGGATTGGTGCTAGTAGTGTTGATTACTCCTTGTAGTTAATGCTAGTTGGTTTATTTGGTGGAAGAACATATGTTCAGATCCTTTATGCATATTATTACCCCTCCGATTATGAACATGAATATGCTTTGTGAGTAGTTACGTTTGTTCACGAGGACAAGGGAGAAGTCTTGCTATTAGTAGTCATGTGAATTTGGTATTCGTTCGATATTTTGATGAGATGTATGTTGTCTAGCCTCTAGTGGTGTTATGTGAACGTCGACTACATAGCACTTCACCATTATTTGGGCCTAGAGGAAGGCATTGGGAAGTAATAAGTAGATGATGGGTTGCTAGAGTGATGAAGCTTAAACCCTAGTTTATGTGTTGCTCGTGAAGCTGATTTGGATCCATATGTTTCATGCTATGGTTAGGTTTACCTTAATACTTTTGTTGTAGTTGCGGCTGCTTGCAATAGAGGTTAATCATAAGTGGGATGCTTGTTCAAGTAAGAACAGCGCCCAAGCACCGGTCCACCCACATATCAAATTATCAAAGTACCGAACGCAAATCATATGAACGTGATGAAAACTAGCTTGACGATATTCCCATGTGTCCTTGGGAGCGCTTTTCCTATTATAAGAGTTTGTCCAGGCTTGTCCTTTGCTACAAAAAGGATTGGGCCACCTTGCTGCACTTTATTTACTCTTGTTACTTGTTGCTCGTTACAATTTATCTTATCACAAAACTATCTGTTACCACTTATTTCAAAGATTTCTGCAGAGAATACCTTGCTGAAAACCGCTTATCATTTCCTTCGCTCCTCGTTGGGTTCGACACTCTTACTTATCGAAAGGACTACGATAGATCCCCTATACTTGTGGGTCATCAAGACTCTTTTCTGGCGCCGTTGCCGGGGAGTGTAGCGCCTTTGGTAAGTGGAATTTGGTAAGGAAAAATTTATATAGTGTGCTGAAATTTACTGTCACTTGTTACTATGGAAAGTAATTCTCTGGGGGGCTTGTTCAGGGTATCTTCACCCGTCCAAAGAGAGAAAAGAGTTTCTCCTCAACCTCACTGAACCTATTGAAAATGAAACTCCTTTTGAAATACCATAGGGTATTAAGGAAAAACTGCTAGCTAACACAATAACAGGAGATTGAACAAAGAATCCTTATGAACATAAACTAGATGTTGATGAAGTTTGTGGACTATTTAAGCTTGCAGGTATACCCGATGATGTTGTTAAGAAGAAGGTCTTCCCTTTATCTTTGAAGGGAGATGCATTGAGATGGTATAGGCTATGTGATGATACGAGATCATGGAACTATAAAAGATTGAAATTGGAATTTCATCAAAAATATTACCCTATGCATCTTGTTCATCGTGATCGCAATTATATATATAATTTTTGGCCTCGCGAAGGAGAAAGCATCGCTAAAGCTTGGGGGAGGCTTAAATCAATGTTATATTCATGCCCCAATCATGAGCTCTCAAGAGTGACAATTCTTGAATTTTTATGCGCTTTACGAAAACAATCGCACCATGCTCGATACTTCTGTCTTTGGCTCTTTTGTGATGAAGACTATTGAATTCAGATGGAATTTATTGGATAGAATTAAACGCAACTCTGAAGATTGGGACCTTGACGAAGGTAAGGAGTCAGGTATGACACCTAAGTTTGATAGTGTTAAATCTTTTATGGATACCGATATTTTCCGTAAGTTTAGCACTAAATATGGACTTGACTCTGAGATAGTAGCTTATTTCTGTGAATCTTTTGCTACTTATGTTGATCTCCCTAAGGAGAAGTGGTTTAAATATCATCCTCCCATAGAAGTAAAAGTAGCTGCACCTATTAAAGTTGAACAAAAGATTATCACTTATAATGATCCTATTGTTCCTACCTCTTATGTTGAGAAACCACCTTTCCCTGTTAGAATAAAGGATCATGCTAAAGCTTCAACTGTTGTTCGTAAAAGCAATATTAGAAATTATACACCTCCTGAGCAAGTTAAAGTAGAACCTAATATTGCTATTGTTAAAGATCTCTTGTCTGATAATATTGATGGGCATGTTATTCAGTTCTGCGGTGAAACTGCTAGAATTGCTAAACCGTGTGCTAAAGATAAACATAGACTTGTGGTAGGCATGCCTGTTATTTCTGTTAAAATAGGAGATCATTGTTATCATGGCTTATGTGATATGGGCGCTAGTGCTAGTGCAATACCCATTGACTTATACAAAGAAATTATGCATGATATTGCACCTATTGAGTTAGAAGAAATTGATGTCACAATTAAGCTTGCCAATAGAGATCTTTGTTTCACGGTGGGAATTGTTAGAGATGTTGAAGTCTTGTGTGGGAAAACCAAATATCCCGCTGATTTTCTTGTTCTTGGTTCTCCACAAGATAGCTTTTGTCCCATTATATTTGGTAGACCCTTCTTGAACACTGTTAATGCTAAGATAGATTGTGAAAAGAATGTTGTTACTATTGGCTTGGATGATATGATTCATGAGTTTAATTTCTCTAAATTTAGTAAACAACATCGTGAGGAAGAATTTCCTAGTAAGGATGAAATTATTGGTCTTTCTTCTATTGCCGTACCTCCTAGTGATCCTTTAGAACACTATTTGCTAGACCATGAAAATGATATGTTCATGAATGAAAGAAGGGAAATATATGAAGTTTTCTTTAAACAGAACCTATTACGCAACACAATTTGCTCGTTGAAATCCTAGGGATCCCCTCCACCCAAGGGTGATCCCGTGTTTGAGCTTAAACTGTTGCACGATAATCTTAAATATGCTTATCTTGATGAAAAGAAAATATATCATGTTATTATTAGTGCTAACCTTTCGAGAACATGAAGAAGAAAGATTATTGAAAACTCAAGAAGCACCGTGCAGCTATTGGATATACTCTCGATGATCTTAAGGGCATTAGTCCCACTCTATGTCAACATAAAATAAATTTGGAAGCGGATGCCAAACCAGTTGGTGATCCTCAACGACGTTTGAATCCTAAAATGAAAGAAGTGGTAAGGAAAGAAATACTCAAGCTTACGGAGGCGGTATAATTTATCCCGTTCTTTGATAGTCAGTGGGTAAGTCCTGTCCATTGTGTCCCTAAGAAGGGAGGTATTACTGTTGTCCCTAATGATAAAGATGAATTGTTCCCGCAAAGAATTATCACAGGTTATAGGATGGTAATTGATTTCCGCAAATTAAATAAAGCTACTAAGAAAGATCATTACCCCTTGCCTTTTATTGATCAAATGCTAGGAATATTATGCAAGCATACACATTATTGCTTTCTAGATGGTTATTCTGGTTTCTCTCAAATACCTGTGTCGGCTAAAGATCAATCGAAGACTACTTTTACTTGCCCTTTTGGTACTTTTGCTTATAGACGTATGCCTTTTGGTTTATGTAATGCACCTGCTACCTTTCAAAGATGCATGATGGCTATATTCTCTGATTTTTTTGAAACAATTTGTGAGGTTTTGATGGATGATTTTTCCGTCTATGGTTCCTCTTTTGATGATTGCTTGAGCAATCTTGATCGAGTTTTGCAGAGATGTGAAGAAACTAATCTTGTCTTGAATCGGGAAAAGTGCCACTTTATGGTTAATGAAGGTTTTGTCTTGGGGCACAAAGTTTCGAAAGAGGTATTGAAGTTGATAAAGCCAAGGTTGATGCTATTGAAAAGATGCCATGTCCCAAGGACATCAAAGGTATAAGAAGTTTCCTTGGTCACGCGGATTTTATAGGAGGTTCATTAAGGACTTCTCAAAAATTTCTTGGCCTCGACTAATTTATTACAAAAAGATGTACCATTTGTCTTTGATGATGATTGTGCAGAAGCATTTGAAATACTTAAGAAAGCATTAGTCTCTCGCACCGTTGTTCAGCCACCGATTGAATTTACCCTTTGAAATTATGTGTGATGCTAGTGATTATGCTGTAGGTGTTGTTCTAGGGCAAAGAGTTGATAAGAAATTAAATGTTATCCATTATGCTAGTAAGACTCTAGACAATGCTCAAAGAAATTATGCTACTACTGAAAAGGAACTTTTAGCGCTTGTATTTGCTTGTGATAAATTCAGACCCTATATTGTTGATTCTAAAGTAACTATTCACACTGATCATGCTGCTATTAAATATCTTATGGAAAAGAAAGATGATAAACCTAGACTTATTAGATGGGTTCTCTTGCTGCAAGAATTTGATTTGCATATTGTTGATAGAAAAGGAGCTGAGAACCCCGTTGCAGATAACTTATCTAGGTTAGAGAATGTTCTTGATGACCCACTACCTATTGATGATAGTTTTCCTAATGAACAATTAAATGTCATAAGCACTTCTCGTAGCACTCCATGGTATGCTGATTATGCTAATTATATTGTTGCTAAATTTATACCACCTAGCTTCACATACCAACAAAAGAAAAAGTTTTTCTATGATTTGAGACATTACGTTTGGGATGACCCACATCTTTATAAAGGAGTAGATGGTGTTATTAGACGTTGTGTGCCTGAGCTTGAACAGGAACATATCCTACGCAAGTGTCACTCTGAAGCTTATGGAGGACACCACGCTGGAGATAGAACTGCACATAAGGTATTGCAATCTGGTTTTTATTGGCCTACTCTCTTCAAGGATGCCCGTAAGTTTGTCTTGTCTTGTGATGAATGTCAAAGAATTGGTAATATTAGTAGACGACAAGAAATGCCTATGAATTATTCACTTGTTATTGAACCATTTGATGTTTGGGGCTTTGATTATATGGGACATTTTCCTGCCTCTAATGGATATACACATATTTTAGTTGCTGTTGATTGCGTTACTAAGTGGGTAGAAGCTATTCCAACTAGTAGTGCTGATCATAACACCTCTATTAAGATTCTTAAAGAAGTTATTTTCCAAGGTTTGGAGTCCCTAGATATTTAATGGTGATGGTGGTTCACTTTTTATTCATTGTGCTTTCAGTATAATGCTTGATAAGTATGATGTTAATCATAGAATTGCATCTCCTTATCACCCACAGTCTAGTGGTAAAATAGAATTGAGTAATAGAGAGCTTAAATTAATTTTGCAAAAGACTGTCAATAGATCTAGCAAGAATTGGACCAAGAAACTTGATGATGCATTATGGGCCTATAGAACTTCATATAAAAATCCTATGGGTATGTCTCCGTATAAAATGGTTTATGGAAAAGCATGTCACTTACCTCTCGAACTAGAACATAAGGAATACTGGGCTATTAAAGAGCTCAATTATGATTTCAACCTTCTTTGGTGAGAAGAGGTTATTTGATATTAGCTCACTTGATGAATGGAGAACCCAAGCTTATGAAAATGCCAAGTTGTTTAAAGAAAAAGTTAAAAGATGGCATGACAAAAGGATACAAAAGCGTGAGTTTGATGTAGGTGATTATGTATTGCTATACAACTCTCGTTTAAGATTTTTTGTAGGAAAACTTCTCTCTAAATTGGAAGGTCCCTACGTTATCGAGGAGGTCTATCATTCCGGTGCCATAAAAATCAACAACTTCGAAGGCACAAATCCGAAGGTGGTAAACGGTCAAAGGATCAAACATTATATCTCAGGTAATCCCATAAATGTTGAAACCAATATTATTGAAACCGTAACCCGGGAGGAATACATAAGGGACACTTTCCAGACTGCTTTAGGACTCCAAAAGGAATAGGTATGTGGTACGGTAAGTAAACCGACTCCAAAACAATTTTTAGAGCAATTTTTCTCAGTTTTGGAATATTTAGAAAAATAGAAAAATAAGTAGCAGTCCGGGAAGGACACGAGGGCCCCACGAGGGTGGTGGGCGCCCCCTACCTCGTGAGCATCCTGTGTGCCCTCCGGACTCCGTTTTCTTGCACGATACGTTTTTTGGTCGGTAAAAATTCATTATATATTCTCCCGAAGGTTTTGACTCTCGTATCACGCAAATCTCTTTTGTTCTTGTTTCGAGCTGTTTTTTGTCAGGGTTTTCAAGGCTAGGCATCATGTCGTCCCCCTCCTCCAACAATGGTGACAACGATGCTTGGCTAATGAAGATAGAGCTGAAGAGGGAAGAACCCGTGGAGATCAACAAGGATGAAGGGATCAAGAAGGCCACGGAGGACCAAGCTCCGTCAGCAGAAGACATCCTTCAACTTGATCACAACTTTCTCACCCCAACTGAAATAGAAGCTTTCAAGATGATTGAGTTAGCTCGTATTCAAAACAAGTATCTCACAAGTGAAAATATTTTGTTGAAGGAGCATATTGTTGCACTCAAGGGCATTATTCGCAAGTTGGAGGACCTCTTACGCTCAATGTGCGACTATCCAACACCTCCACCTTCTTCACCAACCACAAAGAAGGAGGCATGATCACATGGGTATGGGCACTCCCCTTGGAAACTGCCAAGCTTGGGGGAGGTGCCCCGGTATCATATCACCATCACAACTTCTATCTTTACCGTTTTTCTTAGTTCGATCCTTTTAGTAGTATCTTGATCTAGTAGAATAAAGTTTATGGCATGATCTAGTTTTGAGTTTTGCTTTATGATCTCTCTATGTAATCGAGTCTGTGAGCTATATATATATAATAAAGTTTAGTGTTGAGTCAAGGGCTTGATTGTTTTGCCATGATCTTGGGTGAATAAAAGAAAAGAAAGAAGAAAAAGAATAAAAAGAAACAAAGAGTTCATATTGATCTTATTGAGAGTAATGACTTCACATAGAAAGAGTATGATGATTAAAAGTTGTTGGGAGTTAGCAAATATAGCTTTGGTCATCGTTGCAATTAATAGGAAGTAATAAGGAAAGAGAGGTTTCACATATAGATATATTATCATTGACATCTTTTATGATTGGGAGCACTCATTAAAATATAACATGCTAAAGAGTTGATGTTGGACAAGGAAGACAATGTGATGAGTTATGTTTTCTTATGTCTGAGACAAAGTATGTTGTCATGGATCATCTAACATGTTGATCTTGCCTTTCCCCCTCATGCTAGCCAAATTCTCAGCACCAAGTAGAGATACTACTTGTGCTTCCAAATACCCTTAAACCAGTTTAGCCATGAGAGTCCACCATATCTACCTATGGATTGAGTAAGATCCTTCAAGTAAGTTGTCATCGGTGCAAAGCAATAAAAATTTCTCTAAACATGTATGATTAATTGGTGTGGGAGAAATAAGCTTTATACGATCTTGTGATGTGGAAGTAATAAAAGCGACGGACTGCATAATAAAGGTTCATATCACAAGGGGCAATATAAAGTGACGTTCTTTCGCATTGAGATTTTGTGCATCCAACCCTAAAAGTGCATGGCAACCTCTCTTCCCTCTGCGAAGGGCCTATCTTTTATTATTATCCTCTACCTTATGCAAGAGTCACGGTGATCTTCACCTTTCCTTTTTCATTTTATCCTTTGGCAAGCCCAGCATGTTGGAAAGAACATGATATATATATATATATATATATATATATATATGTATATATCTAATTGGATGTAGGGGAGCATGAATTATTATTGTTGACATTACCCTTGAGGTAAAAGGTTGTGGGGCAAAACTATAAGCCCCTATCTTTCTCTGTGTCCGATTAAAACTCTGCAACCACAAGTATTGCGTGAGTGCTAGCAATTATGAAGGACTAAATGATAGTTGAGTATGTGGACTTGCTTTTAAGCTCTGACATAGACTCTTTCCGATGTTATGATAAATTGCAATTTCTTCAATGACTGAGGTTATAATTTGTTGGTGCTCAATAAGGTTTCTGATTCATACTTTTGCATTGTGAAAAGATCATCACTTGAACATACGTAATCATATGACAAAATCTATATATGTTGTTGTTATGAGAATAATCATGATGCCTTCATGTCCGTATTTTATTTTTATCGACGCCTCAACCTCTAAACATGAGGGCATATTTATTGTTGTCGGCTT
Source organism: Aegilops bicornis (assembly GCA_021605145.1). Taxonomy (NCBI): domain Eukaryota; kingdom Viridiplantae; phylum Streptophyta; class Magnoliopsida; order Poales; family Poaceae; genus Aegilops; species Aegilops bicornis. The sequence continues at coordinate 273,060,179 of CM038675.1, read as the reverse complement.
TTCGCTTGAGGACAAGCGAGGTCTAAACTTGGGGGAGTTGATACGTCCATTTTGCATCATGCTTTTATATCGATATTTATTGCATTATGGGCTGTTATTACACATTATGTCACAATACTTATGCCTATTCTCTCTTATTTTATAAGGTTTACATGAAGAGGGAGAATGCCGACAATTTGGAATTACAATTTGGAAAAGGAGCAAATATTAGAGACCTATTCTGCGCAACTCCAAAAGTCCTGAAACTCCACGGAATATCTTAAAATAAATAAAGAAAAATCATCGCCAAAGATGAAGGCCAGGGGGACCACACCCTGCTCACGAGGGTGGGGGGCGCGCCCCCCTACCTCGTGGGCCCCCTGGTAGCTCTCTGACGCCCATCTTCTCCTATATGAAGTCTTTCGATGAGAAAAAAATAGAAGGCAACCTTTCGGGACGAGAATCCGCTGCCACGAGGCGGAACCTTGGCGGAACCAATCTAGGGCTCAAGCAGGCATTCCTGCCGGGGACACTTCCTCCGGAGGGGGAAATCATCGTCATCATCATCACCAACGCTCCTCTCATCGGAGAGGGCAATCTCCATCAACATCTTCACGGCACCATCTCATCTCCAAACCCTAGTTCATCTCTTGTATCCAATTCTTGTCTCCAAGTCCGGGATTGGTGCTAGTAGGTTGCTAGTAGTGTTGATTACTCCTTGTAGTTAATGCTAGTTGGTTTATTTGGTGGAAGATCATATGTTCAGATCCTTTATGCATATTATTACCCTCTGATTATGAACATGAATATGCTTTGTGAGTAGTTACGTTTGTTCACGAGGACAAGGGAGAAGTCTTGCTATTAGTAGTCATGTGAATTTGGTATTCGCTCGATATTTTGATGAGATGTATGTTGTCTAGCCTCTAGTGGTGTTATGTGAACGTCGACTACATAACACTTCACCATTATTTGGGCCTAGAGGAAGGCATTGGGAAGTAATAGGTAGATGATGGGTTGCTAGAGTGATGTAAGCTTAAACCCTAGTTTATGCGTTGCTTCGTAAGGGGCTGATTTGGATCCATATGTTTCATGCTATGGTTAGGTTTACCTTAATACTGTTGTTGTAGTTGTGGATGCTTGCAATAGAGGTTAATCATAAGTGGGATGCTTGTTCAAGTAAGAACAGCACCCAAGCACCGGTCCACCCACATATCAAATTATCAAAGTACCGAACACAAATCATATGAACGTGATGAAAATTGGCTTGAAGTCATTCCCATGTGTCCTCGGGAGCGGTTTTCCTATTATAAGAGTTTGTCCAGGCTTGTCCTTTGCTACAAAAAGGATTGGGCCACCTTGCTGCACTTTATTTACTCTTGTTACTTGTTGCTCGTTACAATTTATCTTATCACAAAACTATCTGTTACCACTTATTTCAGTACTTGCAGAGAATACCTTGCTGAAAACCGCTTATCATTTCCTTCTGCTCCTCGTTGGCTTCGACACTCTGACTTATCGAAAGGACTACGATAGATCCCCTATACTTGTGGGTCATCACCTACGTTGTCCTAATTTTTCAGAATTTTCGGAGTGACAGAAGTATACAAAGTTTCCAGATTACTACAGACTGTTCTGTTTTTCACAGATTCTGTTTTCATTGTGTTGTTTGCTTATTTTGATGAATCTATGGGTAGTATCGGAGAGTATGACCATGAAGAAGTTGGAATACAGTAGATATAACACCAATATAAATAAAGAATGAGTTCACAACAGTACCAAAAGTGGTGATTTTATTTTCTTATACAAACGGAGCTTACGAGTTTTCTGTTGAGTTTTGTGTTGTGAAGTTTTCAAGTTTTGGGTGAAGTTTCGATGGACTACGGAATAAGGAGTGGCAAGATCCTAAGCTTGGGGATGCCCAAGGCACCCCAAGGTAATATTCAAGGACAACCAAGCATCTAAGCTTGGGGATGCCCCGGATGGCATCCCCTCTTTCGTCTTTATTCATCGGTAACCTTACTTGGAGCTATATTTTTATTCACCACATGATATGTGTTTTGCTTGGAGCGTCATTTCATTTTATTTTGTTTTGCTGACAACCAAGCATCTAAGATTGGGGATGCCCCAGATGGCATCCTCTTTCGTCTTCGTTCATCGGTAACCTTACTTGGAGCTATATTTTTATTCACCACATGATATGTGGTTTGCTTGGAGCGTCATTTTATTTTATTTTGTTTTGCTTGCTGTTTGAATAATATGCCAAGATCTGAAATTTTTAAATGAGAGAGAGTCTTCACATAGCTACATAATTATTCTACTACTCATTGATCTTCAGTCATATCTTTTGGAGTACATTGTCATTTACTCATGTGCTTCACTTATATCCTATGAGTAAATGGTTGAATGAATTGAATATCATAAATCTGAAATGTATATATATGATTCATATGCTTATCCCATGCGGAGTAATGACTTTGCATATAAGAAGTAGAGGTGGTAACTTTATTGAAAGTTAGCAAACATATTATTGGTCACTTGAACAATTCATGAAAGAATATTCAAGGAAGAGAGATTTCAGATACAAATATGCTATCTTGGACATCTTGTATGATTGTGAGCCCCATTAATTTTTTTCAAACTTGAGCAAATTAGTTGAAGTTGGAAAAGGAAGACAACATAATGAGTTATGCTTGGGTATATTTATATAGAAGTTATATTGTTATGGATCCTCCAACATGCGGTGCTTGCTTTTTAGAATCTTTTGCTAGCCAAAATCTCTGTACTAAGCGGGAATACTGCTTGTGCATTGAAAATCCTTGAACCAAGTTTCTTCCATGAGTGTCCACCATATCTACCTATATGCGTTATTTACCTGCCGTTCCAAGTAAATTTGCATGTGCCGAACTCAAAACCTTCAAATAATAATCTGTTTTGTATATGCCCAAATAGCTCATGTAGCGACTAGGGGATGTCAGTATCTTCCATACTAGGTGGGTTATTCTCACGATGCGTGTTTATTCACTTATCATTCACGCGAAAGTGGATGGTAATTGGGATGCCCAGTCCTATGATCAAAAGATCAAAAAGCAAAATCGCAAATAAATTAAACAAAACTCCCCCAGGACTGTTGTTGGTATGGACGGTACCCGTTGTTTCGGATCAGCCATGGAGTGTGATTATTAGTGGAGGGGGAGTAAAAACTTTACCTTTTTGTTTTGGGAACCGCCTATAATGTGTCTAGCATGGAAGATACTGAGAACTCTCTGTCGTTACGTTGACAATGAAAGCATGCCTCTCAAAATTATTTTCATCTCTGTTTTAAAAGCTTCGAGCTCTGGCACCTCTGCAAATCCCTGCTTCCCTCTACGAAGGGCCTATCTTTTACTTTTATGCAAGAGTCAATAGTATTCCTTCTCATTCCAACCTACTCTTTAGTTGGCAAGCATCATGTGGTGGGGAAAGATCTAAGCATATATGGCCATTCAAATATATTTGATCATGAATTATTATTGTTGACAATTATCTATATGATAAATAAGTTGGGAGGCAAAACATTAAGCCCCTATCTTTCTCTGTGTTCGATGGATGCTATTTGTTCTAAAAATATGCTTTGAGTGGTAGCAATCATGGAAGACTATATGATAGTTGAGTATGTGGAATTTGCTAAATCAAAGCTCTTTTTTTTAGAAAAGGAGGAAGACCTCCGGCCTTTGCATCTGGATGATGCATGCAGCCACTTTATTAATTGTTCACACAAGACCTTACAAAGTAATACAACAGTAAGACTAAAGCCACCGTCTAGGCAACATCTATCGCCACTCCTATCCAATTGATGAAGGGATGCTGATAGTCTGGGCCTAATACCAAACAGACCTCGCAGCCAAACCTAACATCTAAGACCTGAGGTCCCATCCAGGACGCCTGCCGGGTATGGGTCACCCACCGGTCCGGCGTGCTCTCACAGGCTGCCGCCGCCAACTGCCACAGATCCATCTTATTGAAGGAAATATGCCCTAGAGGCAATAATGAAGTTGTTATTTATATTTCCTTGTATCATGATAAATGTTTATTATTCATGCTAAAGTTGTATTAACCAGAAACTTAGTACATGTGTGAATACATAGACAAAAAGAGTGTCACTAGTATGCCTCTACTTGACTAGCTCGTTGAATCAAAGATGGTTAAGTTTCCTAGCCATAGACATGAGTTGCCATTTGATTAACGGGATCACATCATTAGAGAATGATGTGATTGACTTGACCCACTCCGTTATCTTAGCACTTGATCGTTTAGTATGTTGCTATTGCTTTCTTCATGACTTATACATGTTCCTATGACTATGAGATTATGCAACTCCCGAATACCGGAGGAACACCTTGTGTGCTATCAAACGTCACAACGTAACTGGGTGATTATAAAGATGCTCTACAGGTGTCTCCGAAGGTGTTTTGTTGGGTTGGCACAAATCGAGATTAGGATTTGTCACTCCGAGTATCGGAGAGGTATCTCTGGGCTCTCTCGGTAATGCACATCACTATAAGCCTTGCAAGCAATGTGACTAATGTGTTAGTTGCGGGATGATGCATTACGGAACGATTAAAGAGACTAGTCGGTAATGAGATTGAACTAGGCATTGAGATACCGATGGTCGAATCTCGGGCAAGTAACATACCAATGACAAAGGGAACAACGTATGTTGTTATGCGGTTTGACCGATAAAGATCTTCGTAGAATATGTAGGAGCCAATATTAGCATCCAAGTTCCGCTATTGGTTATTGACCAGAGACATGTCTCGGTCATGTCTACATAGTTCTCGAACCAGTAGGGTCCGCACGCTTAACGTTCGATGACGATCGTATTATGAGTTTATGTGTTTTGATGTACCGAAGGTTTTTCGGAGTCCCGGATGAGATCAGGGACATGACGGGGAGTCTCGAAATGTTTGAGACGTAAAGATCGATATATTGGAAGGCTATATTCGGACATCGGAAAGGTTCTGAGTGGTTCGGGTATTTATCGGAGTACCAGAGAGTTACAGGAATTCGCCGGGGAGTATATGGGCCTTATTGGGCTTTAGGGGATAGAGAGGGGGGCTGCCTAGGGCAGCCCCCCCCCCCCAAGGCCTAGTCCGAATTGGACTAGGGGGAGGGGCGGCGCCCCCGCCGTCCGTCTGGTGTCTCGTCCCCGTCCTTCGCTCCTACTCCGACGACTTGGAAGGGGGGAATCCTACTCCCGGTGGGAGTAGGACTCCCCAAGGCGCGCCATAGTAGAGGGTCGGCCCTCCCCCTCCTCCACTTCTTTATATACGGGGGAGGGGGCACCCCATAGACACACAAGTTGATCAGTTGATATTTTAGCCGTGTGCGGTGCCCCCCTCCACCATAATCCACCCCGGTCATATCGTAGCGGTGCTTAGGCGAAGCCCTGCATCGGTAGCATCATCATCAGCGTCATCACGCCGTCGTGCTGACGGAACTCTCCCTCGAAGCTCTGCTGGATCGTGAGTTCGTGGGACGTCATCGAGCTGAACGTGTGCTGAACTCGGAGGTGCCGTGTGTTAAGTACTTGGATCGGTCGGATCGTGAAGACGTACGACTACATCTACCGCGTTGTCATAACGCTTCCGCTTACGGTCTACGAGGGTACATAGACATCACTCTCCCCCTCGTTGCTATGCATCACCCTGATCTTGCGTGTGCGTAGGAATTTTTTTGAAATTACTACGTTCCCCAACAGTGGCATCTGAGCCAGGTTTATGCGTAGATGTTGTATGCACGAGTAGAACACAAGTGAGTTGTTGGCGATACTAGTCATACTTCTTACCAGCATGTCATACTTTGATTCAGCGGTATTTTTGGATGAAGCGGCCCGGACCAACATTACGCGTACGCTTATGCGAGACTGGTTCTACCGACGTGCTTCACAAATAGGTGGCTGGCGGGTGTCAATTTCTCCAAATTTAGTTGAATCGAGTGTGGCTACGCCCGGTCCTTGTTGAAGGTTAAAACATCACATACTTGACGAAATATCGTTGTGGTTTTGATGTGTAGGTAAGAACGGTTCTTACTTAGCCCGTACCAGCCACGTAAAACTTGCAACAACAAAGTAGAGGACGTCTAACTTGTTTTTGCAGGGCATGTTGTGATGTGATATGGTCAAGACATGATGCTAAATTTTATCATATGAGATGATCATGTTTTGTAACAGAGTTATCGGCAACTGGCAGGAGCCATATGATTGTTGCTTTATTATATGAAATGCAATCGCCATGTAATTGCTTTACTTTATCACTAAGCGGTAGCGATAGTCGTAGAAGCAATAGTTGGCGAGATGATAACGATGCTACGATGGAGATCAAGGTGTCGTGCCGGTGACGATGGTGATCATGACAGTGCTTTGGAGATGGAGATCAAAGGCACAAGATGATGATGGCCATATCATATCACTTATATTGATTGCATGTGATGTTTATCCTTTATGCATCTTATTTTGCTTAGTTTTTCGACGGTAGCATTATAAGATGATCTCTCACTAAATTTGAAGGTATAAGTGTTCTCCATGAGTATGCACCGTTGCTACAGTTCTTCGTGCTGAGACACCACGTGATGATCGGGTGTGATAACCTCTACATTCACATACAATGGGTGCAAGCCAGTTTTGCACACGCGGAATACTCGGGTTAAACTTGACGAGCCTAGCATATGCAGATATGGCCTCGGAGCACTGGAGACCAAAAGGTCGAGCGTGAATCATATAGTAGATATGATCAACATAGTGATGTTCACCATTGAAAACTACTCCATCATACGTGATGAGCGGACATGGTTTAGTTGATTTGGATCACGTGATCATTTAGATGACTAGAGGGATGTCTATCTAAGTGGGAGTTCTTAAGTAATATGATTAATTGAACTTTAATTTATCATGAACTTAGTCCTGGTAGTATTAGCATATCTATGTTGTAGATCAATAGCTCGCGTTTAGCTCCCTTGTTTTATTTTTGATATGTTCCTAGAGAAAAACTATGTTGAAAGATGATAGTAGCAATGATGCGGACTAGGTCCGTGGTATGAGGATTATCCTCATTGCTGCACAGAAGAATTATGTCCTTGATGCACCGCTAGGTGACAGACCGACTGTAGGAGCAAATGCAGATGTTATGAATGTTTGGCAAGCTCGATATGATGACTACTTGATAGTTTAGTGCACCATGCTTTACGGCTTAGAATTGGGGATTCAAAGACGTTTTTGAAACGCCACAGAGCATATGAGATGTTCCAAGAGTTGAATTTAGTATTTCAGACTCATGCCCATGTCGAAAGGTATGAGACCTTTGACAAGTACTTTGCCTACAAGATGGAGGAGAATAGCTCAGCTAGTGAGCATGTGATCAGAATGTCTGAGTACTACAATCACTTGAATCAAGTGGGAGTTAATCTTCCAGATAAGATAGATAGTGATTGATAGAGTTCTCTAGTCACTATCACCAACTTACTAGAACTTCGTGTTGAACTATAATATGCAAGGGATAACGAAAACGATTCCCAAGCTCTTCGTGATGCTGAAATCGATGAAGGTAGAAATTAAGAAAAGCATCAAGTGTTGATGGTTGACAAGACCACTAGTTTGAAGAAAAAGGGTAAAGGGAAGAAGGGGAACTTCAAAAAGAACGGCAAGCAAGTTGCTGCTCCCGTGAAGAAGCCCAAAGCTAGACCCAAGCCTGAAACTGAGTGCTTCTACTGCAAAGGAAATGGTCCTTTGGAAGTGGAACTGCCCTAGATACTTGGCGGATAAGAAGGATGACAAAGTGAAGAAAGGTATATTGGATATACATGTTATTGATGTGTACTTTACTAGTGTTTATAGCAACCCCTCGGCATTTGATACTGGTTCAGTTGCTAAGAGTAGTAACTCGAAACAGGAGTTGCGTATCAAATGTAAGCTAGTTAAGGGCGAGGTGACGATGTGTGTTGGAAGTAGTTCCAAGATTGATACGATCATCATCGCACACTCCCTATACTTTCGAGATTAGTGTTGAACCTAAATAAGTGTTATTTGGTGTTTGAGTTGAGCATGAATATGATTTGATCATGTTTATTGCAATACGGTTATTCATTTAAGTTAGAGAATAATTGTTGTTCTGTTTACATGAATAAAACCTTCTATGGTCATACACCCAATGAAAATGGTTTGTTGGAACTCGATCGTAGTGATACACATATTCATAATATTGAAGCCAAAAGATGCAAGGTTAATAATGATAGTGCAACTTATTTGTGGCACTGTCGTTTAGGTCATATTGGTGTAAAGCGCATGAAGAAACTCCATGCTGATGGGATTTTGGAATCACATGATTATGAATCACATGATACTTGCAAACCATGCCTTATGGGCAAGATGACTAAAATGTTGTTCTCTGGAACTATGGAGCGAGCAACAGATTTGTTGGAAATCATACATACAGATGTATGTGGACCGATGAATGTTGAGGCTCGCGGCGGGTATCGTTATTTTCTCACCTTCACAGATGATTTGGGCAGATATGGGTATATCTACTTGATGAAACATAAGTCTGAAACATTTGAAAAGTTCAAAGAATTTCAGAGTGAAGTGGAAAATCATCGTAACAAGAAAATAAAGTTTCTACGATCTGATCGCGGAGGAAAATATTTGAGTTATGAGTTTGGTCTTCATTTGAAACAATGCTGAATAGTTTCGCAACTCATGCCACCTGGAACACCACAGCCTAATGGTGTGTCCGAACATCGTAACCGTACTTTATTAGATATGGTGCAATCTATGATGTCTCTTACCGATTTACCACTATCATTTTGGGGTTATGCATTAGAGATAGCTGCATTCACATTAAAAAGGGCACCATCTAAATCCGTTGAGACGACACCGTATGAACTGTGGTTTAGCAACAAACCTAAGCTGTCGTTTCTTAAAGTTTGGGGTTGGGATGCTTATGTTAAAAAGTTTCATCTTGATAAGCTCAAACCCAAGTCGGAGAAGTGCGTCTTCATAGGATACCCAAAAGTAATTGTTGGGTACACCTTCTATCACAGATCCGAAGGCAAGATATTCGTTGCTAAGAATGGATCCTTTCTAGAGAAGGAGTTTTCTCTCGAAAGAAGTGAGTGGGAGGAAAGTAGAACTTGATGAGTTAACCCTACCTGCTCCCTTATTGGAAAGTAGTTCATCACAGAAATCTGTTCCTGTGACTCCTACACCAATTAGTGAGGAAGCTAATAATGATGATCATGTAACTTCAGATCAAGTTACTACCGAACCTTGTAGGTCAACCAGAGTGAGATCCGCACTGTGAGTGGTACGATAATCCTGTTCGGAGGTCATGTTACTTGACCATGACAAACCTACGAACTATGAGGAAGCGATGATGAGCCCAGATTCCGCGAAATGGCTTAAGGCCATGAAATGCGAGATGGGATCCAAGTATGAGAACAAAGTGTGGACTAATGATGACTAGCCCGAAGATCGGCAAGCCATAGAAAATAAATGGATCTTCAAGAGGAAGACGGACGCTGATAGTAGTGTTACTATCTACAAAGCTAGACTTGTCGAAAAAGGTTTTGACAAAGTTCAAGGTGTTGACTACGATGAGATTTTCTCACTCGTAGCGATGCTTAAGTCTGTCTGAATCATGTTAGAAAATTGCCACATTTTATGAAATCTGGCAAGTGGATGTCAAAACTACATTCCTTAATGGATTTCTTAAAGAAGAGTTGTATATGATGCAACCAGAAGGTTTTGCCGATCCTAAAGGTGCTAACAAAATGTGCAAGCTCCAAATGATCCATCTATGGACTGGTGCAAGCATCTCGGAGTTGGAATATACACTTTGATGAGTTGATCAAAGCATATAGTTTTATACAGACTTGCGGTGAATCCTATATTTACAAGAAAGTGAGTGGGAGCACTACAACATTTCTGATAAATATATGTGAATGACATATTGTTGATCGGAAATAATGTCGAATTTTCTGGAAAGCATAAAGGAGTATTTGAAAGGAGTTTTTCAAAGAAAGACCTCGGTGAAGCTACTTACATATTGAGCATCAAGATCTATAGAGATAGATCAAGACGCTTGATAAGTTTTTTCAATGAGTACATACCTTGACAAGATTTTAAAGTAGTTCAAAATGGAATAGTCAAAGAAAGAGTTCTTGCCTGTGTCAAAGAAAGTCATTCCCTATGCCTCAACCATAGGTTCTATAAAGTATGCCATGCTGTGTACCAGATCTATTGTATACCCTACACTGAGTTTGGCAAGGGAGTACAATAGTGATCTAGGAGTAGATCACTGAACAGCGGTCAAAATTATCCTTAGTAGAATAAGGATATGTTTCTCGATTATGGAGGTGACAAAAGGTTCGTCGTAAATGGTTACGTCGATGCAAGTTTTGACAGTGATCCAGATGACTCTAAGTCTCAATCTAGATACATATTGGAAGTGGGAGCAATTAGCTAGAGTAGCTCCATGCAGAGCATCGTTGACATAGAAATTTGCAAAATACATACGGATCTGAATATGGCAGACCTGTTGACTAAAATTCTCTCACAAGCAAAACATGATCACACCTTAGTACTCTTTGGGTGTTAATCACATGGCGATGTGAACTAACATTACTGACTCTAGTAAACCTTTTGAGTGTTGGTCACATGTCGATGTGAACTATGAGTGTTAATCACATGGTGATGTGAACTGTTGGTGTTAAATCACATGGCGATGTGAACTAGATTATTGACTCTAGTGCAAGTGGGAGACTGAAGAAAATATGACCTAGAGGCAATAATAAAGTTGTTATTTATATTTCCTTATATCATGATAAATGTTTATTATTCATGCTAGAATTGTATTAACCGGAAACTTAGTACATGTGTAAATACATAGACAAAAAGAGTGTCACTAGTATGCCTCTACTTGACTAGCTCGTTGAATCAAAGATGGTTAAGTTTCCTAGCCATAGACATGAGTTGTCATTTGATTAACGGGATCACATCATTAGAGAATGATGTGATTGACTTGACCCATTCCGTTAGCTTAGCACTTGATCGTTTAGTATGTTGCTATTGCTTTCTTCGTGACTTATACATGTTCCTATGACTATGAGATTATGCAACTCCCGAATACCGGAGGAACACCTTATGTGCTATCAAACGTCACAACGTAACTGGGTGATTATAAAGATGCTCTACAGGTGTCTCTGAAGGTGTTTTGTTGGGTTGGCATAGATCGTGATTAGAATTTGTCACTCCGAGTATCGGAGAGGTATCTCTGGGCCCTCTCGGTAATACACATCACTATAAGCCTTGCAAGCAATGTGACTAATGTGTTAGTTGCGGGATGATGCATTACGGAACGAGTAAAAAGACTTGCCGGTAACGAGATTGAACTAGGTATTGAGATATCGATGATCGAATCTCGGGAAAGTAACATACTGATGACAAAGGGAACAACGTATGTTGTTATGCGGTTTAACCGATAAAGATCTTCGTAGAATATGTAGGAGCCAATATGAGCATCCAGGTTCCTCTATTGGTTATTGACCGGAGACATGTATCGGTCATGTCTACATAATTCTCGAACCCGTAGGGTCCGCACGCTTAACATTCGGTGACGATCGTATTATGAGTTTATGTGTTTTGATGTACCGAAGGTTGTTCGGAGTCCCGGACGAGATCAGGGACATGACGAGGAGTCTCGAAATGTTCGAGACGTAAAGATTGAAGTATTGGAAGGCTACATTCGGACATCGGAAAGGTTCTGAGTGGTTCGGGTATTTATCGGAGTACCGGAGAGTTACGAGAATTCGCCGGGGAGTATATGGGCCTTATTGGGCTATAGGGGAGAGAGAGAGGGGCTTCCTAGGGCAGGCCGCGCCCCCCAAGGTCTAGTCCTAATTAGACTAGGGGAGGGGCGGCTCCCCCTCCTTCCTTCTCTTCTCTCTTCCTGTTCCTTCTCTCCTACTCCTACTACTTGGAAGGGGGGGGAATCCTACTCCCGATGGGGGTAGGACTCCCCAGGGTGCGCCATAGTAGAGGGCCGGCCCTCCCCCTCCTCCACTCCTTTATATACGGGGGAGGGGGGCACCCCATAGATACACAAGTTGATCAGTTGATCTTTTAGCCGTGTGCGGTGCCTCCCTCCACCATAATGCACCTCGGTCATATCGTAGCGGTGCTTAGGCGAAGCCCTGCATCGGTAGCATCATCATCACCGTCATCACACCGTCGTGCTGACGGAACTCTCCCTCGAAGCTCTGCTGGATCGTGAGTTTGTTGGACGTCACCGAGCTGAACGTGTGCTGAACTCAGAGGTGCCGTGTGTTCGGTACTTGGATCGATCGGATCGTGAAGACGTACGACTACATCAACCGCGTTGTCATAACACTTCCGCTTACGGTCTACGAGGGTACATATACAACACTCTCCCCGTCGTTGCTATGCATCACCATGATCTTGCGTGTGCGTAGGAATTTTTTTGAAATTACTACGTTCCCCGACACTTCAGAACTGTATTGATGCATCAACCTTGCTCGGTCCAGCTATCGTCGACGCCACCACAGCGCCCAACGACACCTCCTCCCTGCGCGCAAACAACTGAGCACGTCGCGGTCGCCACTGATACACCTTAGCACCATGCTGCCAAGTACCACCAGCCGACACAGCTTGAAGTCTTTGGAAGATCTGTCATGCGTAGCACCTGCCGACCATGCATGACAAAGCGTAGCACCTGTTAGTCAGGCATGCCATGATATCTCCACCGAAGCTCCGTGCAAGACGAAGCCGCTCCACCTCCTGCCTCTGACTTCCAGCGCTGCTCCACAAACGATGCTCCCAAGAGAGAAACGACACCGTAGTGCCGCCATCATCCGATCTGGAACACCAGATCCTAGGGTTTCCCCCGAAGCAGCACGAGTGGGTCGATAGTAGTTACATGACGATGCCTTCATCAAGGTAACAGCATAGAACGCCGCCATCGCCTGCCGTCGGCTCGGTTTTCACCGGCAACCATGTCTCCCCAACTCACAGCCGGGATTAGATGATGGATCTCGAGATCCGATCACCAAGCCTCTGGCCGGCCACCTCCGACGAAGAAGATGACCACCACCACTGGCTACACCGGCCAGAACAGAACTGCCAGAGGTGCCGCAAAGCAGTCTACCAGGCCCTCGACGCCATCGCCGATCTAAGGCCAGATGACATACTGCCGAAGACCGCATCGCGTCGCCGCCCGATCCAGGCCAGCTGCCGCAAGGAGCCGCCCATGGCCTGAGGCCGGGCCGACTGCCGCCGCCGTCGAAGTCATCGCTGTTGCATCTAGATCGGCCGCACCTCCACGCATGTTGGGGCCCCGCCACACCTGAGACTCGGGAGGGAGGAAGGGCCCCCGCCACCGCCGTCGGCCTCCGGGCGCAAGCCGGCGGCATCCTCCGGCGGTGGCGGGAGGAATGGAGAAAGATTAGCTAGGCCCCGGCGGCGGCTAGGGTTGGAGAGCCACCCGAGTCGCCCGAGCGGGGGGCGACGCGGGGGCCATCCTAAATCAAAGCTCTTACATAGACCCTACCTGAAAACTAACAAACTAAGTTCTCAGTCATCAAACAATTGCAATTCATCTTATTTTCAGGAAGGGTCTATGTAAATCAAAGCTCTTACATAGACCCTTCCTAAAAATAAGATGAATTGCAATTGTTTGATGAATGAGAACTTAGTTTGTTAGTTTTCAAGAAAGTTTATGATCTATGCTTTAACATGTGAATAGCTTGCTACTTGGTCATGATAATTTTTATGAGATGAGCTACTGTTTGTGATATATAATGATGCTAGAAAAAGTGATTGAAATTATCATTGATCAAACTTTTTCACTTTCTAGCATTCACACTGCATAAATTATTTCTTTTATCATTTACCTATTCGAGGACGAGCAGGAATTAAGCTTGGCTATGCTGATATGTCTCCAATGTATCTATAATTTATGAAGTATTCATGCCATTTTTACAACAATTTTATATGATTTTGGTATGATTTAATTAGAACTAACCTGGACTGACGTTGTTTTCTGCAGAACTACCGTGGTGTCATTTTTGTGTGCAGAAATAAAAGTTCTCGGAATGAGCTGAAAATTTACAAAGAATATTTTTGGAAAATATAAAAAAATACTGGAACGAAAAAAGATATAGGAGAGGAGTCCCGAGGCAATCACAAGGGTGGAGGGCGCGCCCCCTGCCTTATCATCGCCTTGTGGCCCCCCTTGACTTGTCCCCGACGCCAACACCTCCTATAAATCCCAAAACCTCCATAAATAAACCTAGATCAGGAGTTCCGCTGCCGCAAACCTCTGTAGCCATGAAAACCAATCGGGAACCATTCCGGCACCCTGCCGGAGGTGGAAACCATCACCGGTGGCCATCTTCATCATCCCGGCGCTCTCCATGACGAGGAGGGAGTAGTTCACCCTCGGGGCTGAGGGTATGTACCAGTAGCTATGTGTTTGATCTCTCTATCTCTCTCATGTTCTTGATTTGGCACGATCATGATGTACATGAGCTTTGTTACTATAGTTGAATCATATGGTGTTTCTCCCCCTCTACCTTCTTGTGATGAATTGAGTCTTGCTCTTTGAGGTTTCGTTATGTTGGATTGAGTATTGGATTTGAGAACACTTGATGTATGTCTTACGATGGGATATATGTGGTGACAATGGGATGTTCTATTGATTCACTTGATGTATGTTTTGGCACTCAACTCGCGGATTCTCGAGGTGACATTGGGGTAATCTATGCATAGATGCACGTTTTCGTCCTACGTTCTTCGATAGAAACTTTGGAGTGTTTCTTTGTTGCATGTTGAGGGATTGTTATATGATTTAATTATGTTATCATTGTTGAGAGAACTTGCAATAGTGAATGTATGAACCCTAGGCCTTGTTTTCAAGCATTGCAATACTATTTTTGCTCACTTTTGTTACTAGTTACCTTTCTGTTTTTATATTTTCAGATTACAAAAACCTATATCTACTATCCATATTACACTTGTATCACCATCTCTTCGTCGAACTAGTGCACCCATACAATTTACCATTATATTGGTTGTGTTGGGGACACAAGAGACTCTTTTTTATTTGGTTGCAAGGTTGTTTGAGAGAGACCATCTTCATCCAACGCCTCCCACGGACTGATAAACCTTAGGTCATCCACTTATGGAAATTTGCTACTGTCCTACAAAATTCTCCGCTTGGAGGCCCAACACGAGTCTACAAGAAGAAGGTTGCGTAGTAGACATCAGGCCGCCGTCCGCGCGGGCCAAAGCTAGGCTAGGGGAAATAGAGGAGGTGCCCGGCTGCGGTGGAGAAGAAAAGGCTTCGGCGGCTGTGCTTTCAACCGATGGTGGGGAGAAGGGGGCTTCGGCGGCTACGTTTTCCGCCGTGAAAGATAAGATTTGCTCCTTTGCACCGGTTTTTAGGTCCAAATCGGCCGGCGGACGAATTTTGATGTAGTACCGATTTTATTTTCACGGATGGATGATGTTTGGAGCTCGTCCTCGTCGTCCGAGTCTTGATGATTCTAACATAGAAGAGATGATTTTTTACAACGATGTCGAGCATCCTTTTTTGTTGCACCTCATCGATAAATTTGAAGCCGGCAAGAAGAAGAGGCGTCGCGGCTCGACGGTAAGCCGACTTTGCATTCCACGCAACCGACCTCTCAGTCACAAGTTGCTCATGAAACACTCCGAGGTACCAACCTATCCGGCTCATCTCTTTCGTAGGTGTTTTCAAATGTGCATGTCTCGTTTTGTTCGCATTGTGAAACTTGCGAACAAAATTGTCAGTTCTTCACTCGCCGTAGAAGCTGGTCCGCTAGGCTTTAGTACATACCAAAAGATATTGGTGGCAATGTGAGTGATAGCATATGGCATTCTAGTCGATTACACCGATGAGTACCTTTGAATCAGAGGAAGATACCATGTCCAAATGCATGTGTAATTCTTACAATGTGATTATCGAGAATGAGAGGGATTTAAACCTAGAGCTTTTCTATGACAATATTGATAGCCGTCTCAAGCCTACCAGAAATCCAGATGTGACAAGTGCATTTCTTTTGACCTAGCGGTAGATAGAAGACCGTGACAAACATCAGCAGCTCCGCAATGATCTCATTGAGCATCAATGGCAATTGTATGGTCGATAGACTCTGATTTTATTAATTTGATCTGTTTTTTTCATGTGTGAGGTGAACAATTGCTTTAATTCCAAACAATTTATTGTTGTAATAATTCCAAACAATTTGTTATTCAGATTTCAACATTTGCTCTATTTAAGATAATCATTGTGTTGTTTGATGTTAAAAACATTGAAGTTTAATACTTATTGTTATTTTATTTGAGTTATATGTGCCTAAAATGATGATTTATCGTACGGATTTGTAGTACCGCGCTACGTCTGGCGGAACAGATGCCGCAAACTCGTACTGTAAAAATTTGCGGTATGGGTTTGCTGCATCTGTTCACTGCACATCGCTGCGTACCGCAAATTCTACAAATTAATATCTGAGCCGCAAAATGTTTTATGGGCCAAGATTTTAGCGGCTCTACTAGAGATGCTCTTATATTTCTTTAGAAAAGGAGTATTTGTGAATATAGTAATGTACTACCCGCTCATTCTAAAATAAGTATCATGGTTTTAGTTAAACTATGTCACTTATTTTGGAGTCGAGGGAGTACTTATTTATTGAAAAGTGAGTTCTTTCAAGTAGAGCATACTCGTTACAAAGGAGGTGGCGGAGCTGGGAAGAGGATTATACTTTATGTACGACTTAGACATAAAGACAGATTATAGAAAGAAGGCAATAGCTGAGTGAGATTTACAGATCTAGTTTATGAGCAACTTAATTGGAAAAGAAAGCAGAAGGAATAGAATAATGAAATGAAGAAATAGGGAAAGAGCAGGAAGTATTTTCAGATGCCAATTTGACTAAGACAGTTTTTGTATGCCCCCCCCAAACACACACTTTTTTAGGTTTTAGGCCATTCTTTCATTCTACATTTGTCTTGCACAAAGTTACATGGCTTCTTTCCTATTAGTTCTTCCATTCTACCTTGTTGGATCCCGATCGTTAGAGTGATTAGATCGAGTAGTGGGGTTGGATTCCACCCCTGAGACTGCTTGATTTGATAGAAATCTGGCCGAGTTCTAGTGGGCTTAGATTGCATGATAAGTTCCAAGAAATGGAGGAAATGATGCATGCAAAGTTCACATAATTGCAAGAAACATAAAGTCTTTGAAAGATAAACTTTACAAGACCATATGTTCCATGTTGTTATCAGGAACGAGACTAAATGTTCGGCCTTAATAAGATGGACCTTGATTCCTCTCCAGCCTAAAAAAGATGCGCTCTTTGTTCTACTACCTTCATCCACGGATGAAGCCGGTTCGCTCACCAAACAAGAGGCCTATTGTTAAATAACTAGAAGCTCAAGGCAATCCCCATCGAATCAGTAAAGCTTATAAGTACTGCTGGCCTTCTTGGCTTTGTCAAGATTACCCCAACAACTATAGCTAGTTGTGGCCTTCATGGGCTGCACTATCCATGAGCCGTTGAAGGGATCACAACAGGGGAAACCCAAGGCTTACGGGAATCCCTCCATCCGGGCTCGCATCACCGTTGGGCCTCCGAGGAAGAAGGTCATCACGGACCCAAACTACGTCCACATTCCTTATCCATGCCCGATTCACCCACGAAGAAATCCTAGTACCGACAAAGGGGGTGTGAATGAATCACGTATGATTAGATTGTTAAGCCTAGGGAGATTTTCAAGCCTTTGTATCTTCCTTTGTTGTCCTACTTAGTTATTTTCAATTTAAGTTTAGTTCGTTTTAGTTAAAATAAAGTGGACTGTCTATATCTTTTGATTGAGGGAAGACTCTTTTATCTAGTGAGTATATGATAGCTTTGATGAATGGTTGATTGCATTTTTCCAGATATTATATTATATGCATTCTTAGATATGTGTGCTAATGTTTTCACTTCATGATGAGTATAAGTCTTCCACATCTCCTGTGTCGATCGAGTAGGAAAGGTGACCAACTGGATGGAATAGATTACTTTTGTTTCGGTTGAACTCTTCAAAATTTTGTAAAAGAACTAAAAGACCAGTATGTGAAGACAGTCCGACTGCTTGAGACTAAAATGAGCAAGTAGCGGTAAGGGGAAATTATCTAAATAAATTTAGGCCTTTCAAAAATTCCGATCTCACTACATGAAGCATGCTTAACATTCATGTCACACATAAACGAATGAATGTAACGTGGGCACATAAGTCAACCCCTCAAAGAAAAGAGGAATAAAACTTGGCATTTTTTAGATATAAAATAAAAAAGATAGCCGGTTGCTACTTGCTCGACTAGAAGACGGGTGAATTATTGCATAGAGCTATGATATGTTTGCTAACCGATAAGTAGTATAGGTGTGGAAGCCTTGATGATCGTCTTAATAAGTGAATATATAATAGTACTCGATGTGATCAATTGTCTAGTATGAGTTTTTGAATTGAGCGATGGACTCATGCATTTATTTTAGCCGCACCTCATAAACAAGATGATCTTGTTCTTGCAAGCTGCGACATTTGCCCATGGACGAGAAAACCTCTAAGCTTGGGGGAGTTGATGAGTCAAATTTTGGTGATGTTTGCACCTCTTATTCCGTTTCGTAGTATAGTTTTCTTCAGATTTTACCGCCTTCGCGCACCTCTTTTTGTATGTTTTCACCATGTTGTCTTGCACTGAAATATTTTAGAGTTTAAGGAAAGAACGCCAATTTATGGTGATAAAATCACACCAATTAACATGGTAAGATATTGCCATAAAAGAGTAAAACACCCGGAGAAGAAAATATGCATGTAGAAGCCGACAGAGTGAAAGACGACGTTTGGTACGAGCGCGTGCGCTCGTACCAGCGATCGTACCATCCGCTGCCACCTCCTCCAGGTCAACTATTTTACCCCCATGCAGATGGAATAGGGATCGAGAGGACACCGCTAGCTACCAGAAACACATCCAAAATGAAGAACCCTAGCCTCTGAAAGGATTCCGAAGGGGGAATCAACCACGGGATTCCACCGCCGCATCATCACCACATCAAGAGGGCATCATCAATATCAGTCTTCATCATCACCACCCCATCTCCATCCCCTTGTAATACATTAGTCGGTGTGGATTCACTTTTGTATTACCTTGGCACTACCCCCGTGTTCATCATGATTCATACCGCGATGTCTACACCCTCGATGTGAAAGTAGTTTTCCTAGTACTCGGGGATATGTAGGAACCCTAGTATGTTTACGATTGTATGATCTTTATATGTTTATGTTAATGATCTTCTTGATGTTTGGTGAAGTCGGCCATCCAACATATGTCTTCTTTGGATGACATGTTTTTACTATTTGTGTGAAGGTGGAAAGAGGAAAGAGGAGGTCGGTGGTGACAGTACTTATCTTCCTCCTTCTCGAATCATTACAATGGAAGATAAACAAAGACCGCCTTAGCTAGGGGAAACCCTTAATTACCATTCGGTAACCAGAGTACCGAGGATGAATGGTAGTGGCGTATGGGATATGGGGTTGCTGCATTGTATGCACACATATGTATTTGGCTCCATCCACTTGTAAAAACATATAAAGTGGCTTAGGAATTTTACTTAGAATTATACTTAGGCATCGGTCATGGTAGAAATATACTATCATGGAGTCCGGGCTCCCTGGGAATGCTATAGTCCTATCAATTCCAACAACCATTACTTAATTCTGGCGCTCTTTTATGTTCACCATGTTATTTATTTCCTTATTTGTATCATTCACTCAATATTTTAAAACCTTCTGTTTTTGCTCTGCTTTTGGGTCGCAACGAACTTGCAAGAACTATAATTTAAACCTCTACAATAGACAAAGTCTAATTTATGTGCTCCCTGTGAGATCGATACTCTTACTTCCAAAAGGCTACAACTAAACCTTGTACAATTGCAGGCTATCAAGCTTGATGACATGAAGTATCCCACATCCTTTACTACCGCACGATTGTCAATCCTTATTGCTAAAGTAGCAAAAGACTAGATGAATTAAGAGGGTCGTTGTTGCATCGTCAACATACTATTACAACCCTGACACAATCAACAATTGGGACATGGCCAGGGCAGACCATTGTCCTACCCAGCCACCATCAAGCCGCCTCCATAGCAACACCTACATGTACTGGTGCCCGTCGCCTCCTAGCACCCAACCGGGCATGCCATCCCACCATTGTCACCGAAACCCAATTCTAAATATGAAGGCGTCCTCACCTAGACTAGAGGCCACCGCTCAAACAGTGACTATGACTGTTCCTCTCAGCGCCAATCTATGCTGCCGCAACAATGGTGGTCCACGGTGCTCTCCTGGACATGCCCTGTCCATCGGAGCAACGTATGGTTTTGCTGCAACAAGTCAAATACAGAGGCCACACCACATTCACAACCACGCGGGCTCTGCCCTGCGTTTGCAAGGTGGATATCCGGTAGAGGCAGAGGGTTCAGTGATGGCTTCAACATGTCTCGCGAATTTCCATCAAGGACGGGAAGAGGGAATACATATGCCAACATTGCTAGAGATCAACAAAAGTCTCATGTGGTTCAAAAAGTGCAAACCGACTTAGACGATATGCATAATTGTGGCACATCTGGACCCAAGATTATGAGCTCTCAACTGAGGTGCGGCAATACATGGAGCCCCTATTTTGGTGGATATGAGCCACAAAATGTGCCATTATATGTCACTCATTTAGGAAAATACATGGATGAACATGGGTGCATATGCATCTCATATGCCGAAAAAAGGAAACTGTGGAAATGACAAAAAAACTGATTTTTTACAGCAAACTCAATATTTTGTAGTACACGAATAAAAAAATCACCCACGGAAAACTCCCATCGATCTTTCGGCAAAAAAGGCATAATGTTGAGGACATAAAAGTGTGAACCATAACCTCAATATGATGCTGACTTTGTTTTTCTACCCACAATACCATCAAAGTCATTCAGTAGGGAAACTTTTTTACACTAGTGAAACACATGGTCATGTTTGTTGCCAAAAAAAATCAATAAAATTCGACCTTTTTTGCAATTACTTTTTTTAGAAGGGACACTACTAGGGAAAACCCTATACACAGAGTCTTAGCAGCAGCGCGGCTCAAAAAGGAGCGCTGCTGCTAATTAGCAGTAGCGCGGGTGTGACAAGTGTTTAGCAGTAGCACGCTCGGTGTAACCCGTGCTGCTACAAATATCGACCGACAGTGCCCACCAAACTCCGTTTAGCAGCAGCGCGGTTCCGCGAGCCGCGCTACTGCTATAGCTGTAGCAGTAGCGCGGTTTTCCTGAGGTCGCTGCTGCTAATTTTCAAATTGGGCACACTTTTGGTCCCGGTTAGCAGTAGCGCTTGTGCCGAAAGCGCGCTGCTGCTACTTTCTTAGCAGCAGCGCGTTTTCCGTCCCGCGCTACTGCTAATCCGTACCAACCCACCACCGTATACTCATCCGAATCCCACCTCTCTCCCTCACTTTCCCCCTCTCTCACTTTCCTCGTCTCACCCTCATACTCCAGCTGTGGCCGCCACTGGTACACTCTGCTTTCTTCCCTCCTCCCTCTCTGAGATCCCTCCGGTGGGCGATCGCCAGAGCTCCTCGCCGCCTCCTAGATACGGAAGCGCGACCTCGGCATCCTCCTCATCGCCGCCTTCACCGTCTTCTTCTTGCTCCAGGTCAGCCCTCCTCCTCCCCCACCTCTCCGATTCGATCCGGAACGCTAGTTGACCCATCCCCCTCCTCCTCCGGCAGCACGAGGGCGACTACTCGTTCCGGGAGACGTGGACCGCCTCCCGCCGCTGCTCGTCGCCGACCTCAACGCGGCCGAGGGCCGCCGCGAGGTGCTGCTCCCCATGCACGATGCCAAGATGCAGGTCCTCCAGCTCCCGGCCCACGCCGGGCTGGCCTCCGCGGCCGCCCTCGACGGCTTTCACGAGGCACGCGTCATGGCCGAGATCTCCCTGCTCCTGGCCAACGTGCGCGCGTCATGGGGTCGAGATTTTTTTTTGGTTTTTCAAATTAATAGTAGTAGCGCGGGTCACAGACACGCGCTACTACTAACACACGTACTAGTAGCGCGGGATGCACCGCGCTACTACTACTAGTTAGCTGTAGCGCCGTAGTAGTAGCGCAGGCACCCGCGCTACTACTAGCTTTTAACCCGCGCTACTACTAGGCTTTTTCCTAGTAGTGGGGGTGCACATACACCCAGGTTCCAAAAATCCTCCTCCACTCCCTCTATCCATATTTACATTGCGTTATCATTAATTGTTATTAGACTTTGATCATAAATTCACCGATAACATATGAATTATATGCCATACAAATTATGCCATTGGAAGTTGTTTCCAATAAAAAAACTAAGAAGTTTATTTTATATGACATGTAATCCACATTTCATTGGTCAATTTAATGATCAAAGTTGATCAGTGAAAATATGCGTGATTCATAATATAAATAGACTAAGGGAGTACACATCAGAGACAATTTGTCCATTGTGATCCATCTTTTGTTGTTTTCTTGGTTAAGAGCATCTCCACCGCGCTTCAACAGCCCCCCAGTTACTTTTTTCGGCGCCCGCCAAAAACGCCTCAACAGGTTCTGTGACGATTTAAAAGCGCCGGTTCGGCCTTTTTTCCGCCCGGCGTCGCAGGTCAACCCGCGACTGGGGCGATCGGGGCACCGCAAGGGAAAAGCGCGGCTGGCCCACACCGTCAGGTGAAAAGTCAAGATTTTCTTCCCCGACTCGCCTCCCACCCCCCGCGCCCTCGGCCGCCACTAGCTATATCCCGGTGCCGCCCGCCTCCCTTCACCGCTAGATAGCCATTCCCCGCCGGAAAAATAGCAGAGGTTCGCCGCGGCAGCCCCTCCAACAAAGACTGGCGCTTCGGCCGCCGTTTCCGGCCGCGGAGGGGAAGTTTAGCGGCGGGTGCACGCCCACCGGGCGCAAGGTGTTCGGCGATTTGCTTGCCTCGGCGATGGACTCGGATGACGAGGAAGCGCTCGCCGTGCTGCTGTAGGAGGAAGCCGAGGCCCACGTCCAGGAAGAAGAGCATCTCATGATGCTCGCCGCCCTCGCCAGCCTTTGGCGAGCAATGAAAAGTCAGCGGTGAGGTGGCTCGGCGCGGGCAGGTGAAAGCAAAGAACCGCATCGCCTCAAGGCTAATGCATGCTCTACTCCGACTGCTTCGCCGATGCTCCACTTCACGGCGACAAAACATTTCGGCACCGTTATCGGATGAGCCGAAAGCTCTTCCTCGGGATTGTGAATTCCATCCGGGAGTTCGGTAACTACTTCAAGTGCAAGATGGATTGCAACGGCAAACTTGGATTCACCTCGATCCAGAAGTGCACAACAGCGATGAGGATGCTTGCATACGGAGCCCCCGGTGATTCACTCGACGACTATGGGCGCATGGCTGAGTCCACCAGCATAGAGTGTTTCTACAAATTCTGTCGAGCGATGGTGGCGGTGTTTGGACCGCAATACTTGAGAACACCCAATGCGGAAGACACCGCCGGATCCCAGCACGTAATGCAACAAGAGGATTTCCTGGGATGCTTGGAAGCATCGACTGCATGCATTGGAAATGGAAGAATTGCCCATTTGCTTGGAAGGGGATGTACAAAGGCGCCAAAGGCGGTTGCAGTGTGGTATATACTTGAGGCGGTGGCCACACATGACATCTGGATTTGGCACTCCTTCTTTGGTATGTCAGGAACTCACAATGACATCAACGTGCTGCAGTGCTCTCCTGTCTTTGCCAAGCTTGTTGAAGGTCATTCTCCTCCGGTGAACTTCGAGATCAATGGGCGGCACTACAACAAGGGGTACTATCTAGCTGATGGCATCTATCCGAGATGGTCGACATTTGTGAAGACGATCTCAAACCCTGTGTCAGGAGGCAAGAACGTCTGGTTTGTAAAGATTCAGGAGGCTTGCAGAAAGGATGTCGAGCGGGCATTTGGTGTGCTCCAATCTCAATTTGCTGTTGTCCGGTACCCCGCTCAGACCTGGTCGAAAGATCAAATATGGGAGATTATGACTGTTGTGTCATCTTGCACAACATGATCACCGAGAGCGAGCAAGAAGACCCGGTGTTTGACACTGAACCATACTACGGTGCAGGTCCTCTAGTCAAGTTGATCACTACCATCAAGCAACTGGACTGCCTACCTCAAGATATCGTCGGAGATCTGAGACCCACAGGTGCATCATCAACTGCACAGGATCTGATAGAGCACCTATGGAGGCTCAAGGGCAACGCCGGGCGCGACGTGTGATGAAATATGAGTTTTTACTTGTTGAACTATATAATTTATATTGAACTATTTGTTGTTGTATTATTTCGTTGAAGTATTTGATTTTTCTGTGATGAAATATGTGATAAAAAATATTTATGTTGATAATTGAACGCCGAGCAACGGCGAACCATGCCGAATATGGGCCTATTCTCGCCTATATGGGCCCTTTATTCGCCGAAATGGGGCTAAAAAGTGGGCCAATATCGGCGCCTGGGGGCGACGACTGGGCGCAAAACCGCCCCCAGCGTCGATTGTATCGCCGGCTCGCTTCGAAGCGATTTTTATGCGTCTGTGGGGGCTCCGAGATGCTCTAAGCTGCATGAGATAGGTGTAACTCAGGTGGTCCATCAGATTCGTCAGCCAAAGATATGTTGCTAGAGATGGACCATGTTGTAGCGGTGTATACGTCACTACCGGTACGCGTAAATTTGCAAGGGCATGCAGGCGTGGGGACACGCACCTGCCCGGCCGCGCTTAGCCATACGATTGCCTCGCGGTCCGCAAACTTGTTTAATTCCTTGTAGTTCCCTGCATAATTTTAAGTTTTATCTTCCGGACTTAGTGAATTTATCATTTGTTCCTGCCAAGTTTTAGCAGGTGAAACTTAGTAAAGTTTTAAACACTTGTTAAAATGTATTCAAAAGTGGTTTTATTTTAAAGCCCTCGTAACAAGGAAACTGAACATGCAAACGAAATATAAATTAGACTTCTAAATATAACAGATACAAATTTAAAAGTGAAAAAATTAGCATAAGAGATGGGTCGTGCCCCCGCATTTGTGTGCCACAAATCGCCTCCCCGCATACCGAGATCTGTGCAACAGAGTGCAACTATTTTTGCAAATTGATCTGATATTAAATGCTTCCATGTCCCACTTTGCCGACCATTTTATGTATAACGTACCAGCTAGGGCACTTCATCCTTTAGACGTGTCCACGGGAAAGTGAATACTCCGAGTGCTGAGTCAATCCTAGCAAGCTCCATCACCGTATCAATTTAGCGGCAAATGGTCACATGCAGCTACTTGCTCGGACCACGATAGAAAAGAAACCTATTATTCGTTCTTGATGCCCTGCACATATTATTCGTGCCGACAGCCTACATCGCGTATGTATGGACATGGATTACACTTCTTGTAATTCAAAAATACGGGCACATCCAGCACTAAATACACACCGTTGTTATTTTGTTTTCTATACATGCATAAACATTCTCGTAATACTTCTGATAAGAAGAGATTTTATTTGCTCTTAATGTTGCATCAATGTGATTTCTCACCTCATCATAAAATTTATTTTGTGGAGCACAATATAGTTGCAGGCGCTCATAAAACAATTGCATAACTCACTCATATGAATGCGCACACGCATGAAATCAACACGTCCTGAATCTGAACCCGCCTTTCAAGAAATGTATTCTAAACACGTTTTGAAATGTCAAAAAAATTTAAAACAAAATTCCGCGCATACATGTTTGCAAAAATATGTCCACAGCACAAAGTTTTGTGAAATAGTCTTTTTATTTTCTCATTGCAAAAAAGACAATTTTTAGTGCTTTAAATAGTGTTTCACGACACAATGTTTTGTTTTTTTTGCACATGCCACAAAAAAAAGATTTTCGTGAAACTTTCTGCACACACACATAGAACATGGAGACGCCCACGTGCATCTTTTTCCAGAAATTTTTGGCATTTCGAAAATGTTTTTCAAAGTGAATTCATATGTACCCGGGTTCATTCATGAACTTCCCCACATGCATACCCTATCTCTATGAGCTTAGTCGAGAGACCGAGCCAGGGTGACGAAGTAGCAATATGCGCCTTATAATTGACGAGCGTGCTATTTACCACTGAAAAACAAAACCAATGAATTTGGAAATAAATCAAGAAAAATATGAACACCCATGGCAAATCTAGAACTGAACCTGACAAACCAAAGGTGCACTCGGTTCCCGGCCTCAGTGTAGCTACTGGTGGGCATGCCATACGGTTGGCTCTTACACATCGAGAAGGCACATCGTAGCTCGACACAAAAGAAATACAGTACAGTCTAAGGAGACGAGGACCTGTCCAAAGGCTAATCGCTCAATGCTAAGAACTTTTTATACTCCCTCCAATTCATATCAATTGACGCCACTTTAGTACAACTTTGGTATAAAATTGTATTAAAACAATGTCAACTAATTTGGATCGGAAGGAGTACTTCATTTTCATGAATTATGCAAGCACTCTACAATATTTGCAAAGCCAATCAATTAAATTGGAGATGATATACTACTGCGTCGATCATTGAAATCCGGCAATTATCCATACATGCACGGATGCGCCACGACGATCTCTACTTTTTGAGCTGCCTTAATCAGCAAGTTGTTCCGTATTCTCGATCACACGTAAACCCACGGATGAATGTCAATGCCCGGCTCCATGGGCTAGCTAATCAAGCTTGAAAACGAGATGTGCCAACGCCCAACCGTATTTGGTATGTAGTTACTGAAACTTTAGCTCCTACCATTATCGCAACTATTACAGGCAAAAGCTGCATTGCCTCCTATAAATAGGGCCTAACTGGAAGCTTATACCATTACCAACTCATCCTAAGCTTGCTAGCTAGCTTGATCAATCTGATCACCCACAATGGCTGTCAAGTGTATACTTCTGTTTGGTGTCGTACTAGCGTCTTTCCTGCTTCTCTGCCAGGATGGAGCAGATGCTAGAGAGCTCACAGAAACTAAACCTAAAGGTCTCTCTCTCTCTCTCTCTCTCTCTCTCTCTCTCTCTCTCTCTACACACACACACACACACACACAAATAACATTTACCTACTCGCAACAACGAAAAAACATTTACCTAATATAGTTATCATTCATCCGAATATGTATGGACACTGAGCAGCACCTCCACTTGATTGCTAAATGATATTTTCTTGTATGCATGCAGAATCCGAGGAGAAGAATATGAAACCTGGGTATGGAAGCAATGGGGGAGGATATGGAAACAACGGAGGATACAGAAACAATGGCGGAGGATATGGAAACAACGGAGGATATGGAAACAATGGCGGAGGATATGGAAACAACGGTGGTGGGTACCAGCATGGTGGAGGGTACGGAAACAACGGTGGTGGGTACCAGCATGGTGGAGGATACGGAAACAATGGTGGTGGGTATGGTGGAGGATCTGGAAACAATGGTGGTGGTTATGGTGGAGGGTCTGGAAATCCTGGATATGGCAGTGGCTATGGCAATCCTGGCTATGGTGGCGGCAACAACGGTGGATATGGTAATGGTGGTAGTGACCCAGGACGTGGTGGTGGGTACGGCAATCCTGGCTACGGTGGTGGCAACAATGGTGGGTATGGCAGTGGCTCTGGTGGAGGGTATGGCTCTGGTGGCGGGTCTGGCGGGGGTGGAGGTTACGGTGGAGGCTCCGGCGGTGGCGGTGGCTATCCTTGAGGTGGATATGGTGGAAGAGGTCAAAATGGTGGATGTCACCAAAAACAACAAGGCATATATATATATATATATGTGTGTGTTTTGAATAAAACATGTTTAGTGCCACAAAAACATGCTTGATGTGCTTGAATAAAATTTGCTCCTTATGCTCGCATATACGAGCAAGGTACCTATAAGAGCATTCTGTAGTCTTATGTTTATGCACGATATGTCAAATAGATTCTAAATATTGTGGCACATGTTGTATGGAATTCCATAAAGGAATAAATGTCTAGTTTGTTGTTCTCTAGCTGGATAAACCATTTTCGCATTACTATCTGTACAGTTTTTCTATGCTTTCCTAACTATTCAATCCACATGCTGAAACAGATGAGTTCGATGCGAGACAACACTATATCAGGAACATATTAAAATAAGAATAACCTTATGTCATAAATGAGAAAAAACATATAGTATATGACTTGCTTTGTGTAAGAGGATATTACATACTAGGCTCTCAAGCAACCCAAATTAAACAACATGAACAAACATAAGGACTGATGAAATAAACCATCCTGACTATTGCTCTTTATAGAAAGTATATAACGTGGGTAAGTGCCCCCAATTTGCAGCAACGTACACCAAAAGTCTTGTTACTAATATCTCATCATACAATAACTACTAGCTGGATATGGATGAAATGATCTTCCATAGGAGTAGTATGTGAAATCCAGAAGGGTACGCAGGTGAGAAAGCATGCATGCATATGACCACACATCTGATTTGAGATTGATGCATGTGCATGCTTTTGGCAAAGTTGCATCCATCACCCATTCCACCTCCTGTGCCTTTTCATTTTATCTCCCAATTTCAATCTATTATATCTTTTAAAGCGAAAGTCCAGATTAAGTTTCATCTGCGTATTTGTGTTCGTTGAGACAAGAACTTTTGAACAAGACCACTTTTCAATACATATTGACAACTTTTAAACTTTACTAAGTTTCAAACATTTAAAACTTGACAATCGTAATATTAAATTTTTATCAACGTTCACCAATTTTCACTTTTTCCGGATGTAGAACTTAGGGTTTAAGTTTTACTTTTGAAATTTCATGAATTTATCATTTGTTCCTACCAAGTTTCAGTAGTTGAAACTTTGTGAAGTTTTTAAAACTTATCAAAATGATTTCAAGAATGGTCTTGTTTCAAAGCCCTAGTAGCAAGGAACACGAATATGCAAACAAATCATAAATTGGACTTTTTCAAAAGATATAATAGATTTAATTTTGAAAGTCAAAAGTAAAAGCATGAGAGCTGGGATGGGTGAGCTGCCAAAAGTTGCACACATAGACCTCACTTAAGGTAATTAAGGGCTAAAACACATGCAAAGACCAAATCAATTTCTGAATGGCGAGGCAATCAGACGGCCAGAAATTTGGGTACTTCCCACACCTACGTGCCACAAATTTTCTCCCAAGTAATACTAGAAATTAGAGAGGGGACATATTAAGATGGTTTTTGTCAAATTTAATGGGTGAATTTAGAAAATAGGACACTAAAAAGCAACATAATGGACATATTGAGATGGTTTTTGGGAAGTCATTAATTCCACTAATTTTGTGGAAGAAATTGACTGATTTTGTGGTTGTGCTTCGGCAACATTGGAGGTGCTGCAATGACGACGGCGCAGGGGGCAATGGGAGACGACGATGCGCAATGGCGGTCTGGAACATTGGCGATGTTGAAACCTCCCGGGACGAATCAATGATGCACATGACGTATCGACATTGGCGATGACCGCAGTGTCGGCGTGTTGCAAAGCTCCCAAACGCAACATGGCATGTTGCAAAGCACTTGTGGTGCAAATCTTCAAGTGCAACATGACTCATGTTGCAAACCTTCTAGTGCAACATGACGCATGTTGCAAACCTTCGAGTGCAACATGACACATGTTGCAAACCTCATCAGACCGGGCGACTATCCTGTCGTGGATCCAACGGCTCACGACCGGCCAGTATTTTAGAAAGGTCAACGGGCTTACGGGTAGCGTTCTACAGATTTTGTGGTACAATGATCTCTATTGGCCTGCTGATGCGACGCTCGCTTGGATCGTGTTGCTTGATCGATGCATGGCCCACAAACGCATCCCCACCTTTCCACCCTACGCATCCTCTCGATTCTCCTCTTGAGTTTTTCTCCCCGAAAAATGTTGTCCACGTGTATATTCTTCCTCCATTATCTCTTCCTTGCTAGCTCCAACTCCAGTTGATCAGCGCTTGCTCCGTCGTGCGAGCTCACGTTGGTACCCTATGTTGTTGTGGCAACAATCTCTCCTCCACAACAGTTCACCACACACTGTTGACCGGTGGGGTGCCGCGGACTGCTTCAGGCGAGGGGGCAGGAAGCTACCCGCGAACTTCTGCAAGAGAAGGCCTCTTCAAGTGTGACCATAGTGTTGCAAAGGGCGGGGGTCGGCACGGTGCTGCAACGGGCCGCCATCGATGTTGTATTCAGCAATGGTGGGTGCTACAAGTGGCGACGGCTAGTGCTCAAGCTTGGTGATGGTGATGTCAATGGGCGACCGGTGAAGTTGCAAAGGGCCGCCGCCGATGTTGCGTGCGGACGATGGGTGTTGTAAGCTTTTTTACGACATGATGTTTTGTGCGGCGACAGGCAGCTGATGGTCATGCAAGCAGGGCTGATCGGTGCTGCGACGGTGTTGAGAAGGCACTGTTGTGACGGTGGTGACATGTGCTATGAGAGATGGTTGGCGGGTGTTGCGACGGCGGCGCCGATGTATCCAGAGAGACGGGCTGGTGTCGCGCACCGGGAGCTGCTCATAGGCTGACGTTTTCTTTTTCGGGTGTGACATGTGCGCGTAAGAGGAAAGATGACTCACGTGAGAAAGTTGGAGTTCATTGAACGGCTACCGTTGCATGTCCTACGGTGCGGAAGGCGACCGATCCAGGTGTTCTGCAGGCCGGCCGGCCCCTAGGGTCACCCATTTTTAATGGTCTGGTTAAAATCAGAAATGAATTCTGGTTCTTAAAAAGAACAGAAAAATATGTTTTCCTGTTCAGGCTATATTAAGATACCTGCTCCCTTTTGCTGTAAAAAAAATCCAGCCGAGTCCCACTTTCCAGAAACAGTTTGGGCAAACCGGATGAGTTGGAGTGAAGGCACAGGCTCGGTGCAGCCCCTTCATCGGAAAATGATCGTTAACCACCAGAACAGTCGATACATTTCATTCAAGTTCGTCTTGAGTACACAGGGGGGACAGGGCACATACATAACTAGCTAGCTTGTACACAGAAACTATATACTATACCATACACATGAATGATCTGCAAAAGCAAACCGGAACTGCATTTATTTGCCAGATTCTTACGAAGAGCATCCGTCACGGGCGTCGTCCTCCGTAGGAGCCCGACCAGCCACCACCGTAATTGTTACCTCCTGCTCTGTTAACTGCAACCATGGCAGGGCAACATCATTAGAAATAACCATGGCATGTAGATTTACTGCCTCCATGGAGAATTTACAGCACACCCAACCCAATCTTAGCCATACAATCAAGCTCCTCTGTAGTTGCCACAGAAAGAACACGGAAATACAAATAAACAAGGTAGATATTAATTCAGGGGAAGAAACATTACCATGTGTGAGATCCCTAGCAGCAACCACGCCTTGCGAGACGATGACGAGGAAGGCGAAGATGACGCACACGAAGGCCAGAGACTTGGAAGCCATTTTAGCTAGCTATAAGCTTTGTGTGCTTCTACACGCTGAGATGGCCAGTTTATATAGGGTGCTTGGAATTGGAATGGGCTGATGTGGATGTTTCAACATGTCACTGGTTAACCACTAGTCCCACTAGCAGCTGGCACTGATGTGTCATACCTCTTACTCGGTCTTAATTCAAAGTGGCGACTATGGAAAGTCAAATGTCGAGATTAAGACACAAATTATTTTGGTATCTAGCTATCCAGTCAGGTGTTTACCAATTTGAGTCTCTTGACAGCGTGAAGATATTAGTCTAGTACGGAATAGTTCTGATATTTGTCATGCCCTTAGAGATGAGCAACTAAAGCTTTCATTGTTGAAATGGTTGACAATTTCATCGGCGGCGGTTACTCTTCTGGGGTGCTAGTCATATGAGGTTTTAGCACGACAACTTTTCATTTGTCTCTTCTGACAAGTTGTCTTGACTCCGGCAATGGAGGCGCGATGACGTGGCCTTATTTCCGCTTCAATGCTTGTAGTCGTCGCTAGGTGATCTACGGTCCTGGATGTAATTTTTATTTCTGTTGTTCGTTGTACTGTCATGATTAAAAATAAATAGATTAAAAGTTTTCCAAAAAAAAAGAAATGGTTGACAATTTCCATAGTGCATCGGCTTCCCAAGACTAAAGTAACCAGGGACAAAAATATGCCTTTTGAACGTAATATTTGTGGCAACTTGCTTCGGTTTAACAATTTGTAATGCGCGTGATTCTAAGCTTTCAAACCGCCATCTCCGTGTTTTGTCTTGCGCTCTTCACTAATAGAGTATAAACAACCCGGAGGCAGCCGCGCATTCAGGTCTTGGTAGTTGAAAAGTTCTTGTTGGTGCAATACATATATGTTGCTTTGATTGGTGTCTGCTATGAACAATCTTGATAGAATGTTCGGACGATTAAGATACCAACCACCTTTTGGTCCTGTCGCATGTGGAATCTTAAAAATGTGTCTTGTCGATGGCAAACCTGTAGCATGGTTTACATGCTGTACCATACAGGCCGGAAACGTCATGCGACCAAAGGGCAAGTGACGAGAATGTTACTCCCTCTGTCCCATAATATGGTGTTATTTAACCAAAACCTGCACATTTGGGTTAGGGTAATAATTTGGTACCACATCTGAATCAGGGCATAAAAAAACCACCGAAAATACGCCTAATCGGTAATGCGAAGCACTGATGCTGGAACTTGGCCGTGAAAACAACGAAACTGACAAGTTGGGCCCGCATGTCGGGCTAAGGTGGCGTGCTTACGTGGACAATATGCTGAGTTGGGCATAGGTCACACCTGTCAATGACTCAAGTATTTGGTTTTTTTTCTTTTTCTTTTTTACTTCTTCCTCCTTTTTCCATGAGCATTTCAACAAACATTTTGTGGGCACCCCCGCAGGCCAGAGCGCCGCTGCCATGGCGTCGGCCACGAGCCTCCATCCGTGCCATCGCACCCCTCCTCCCCATGGTCACAAGGGACTACAATCGTGCGCTCGTGCGAGCTACGTGAGCGGGGGTGCTATGGCCGAGTGACTGGAGTGGGGGGCGTACGTGTGGGCGCGGGCCTGCTCGTCATCGTCCATGGCGGACACTAGAGCTTGCCCGCCATGGAGGAGCAAGCTCGGGTACACGAGAAAATTCAGCCGCAGCGGTGTCCAAGAGCAATTGCTCGTCAGCCAGCCACCCGACTCCATGGACTACAGCGCCATGCCGCGACTCCAGCCGGCCACAACGACGAGCCGACCGCCATAGCTTCTACCGCTGTCGCGCCTACACGAACGCCATGGGCCTGGGCACGCGGTAGGGCGGGGCGCTGCTCGTTGGCTGGCGGGCCGGCCTGGGCACGCGACGGCGGCGTTGCTCTTTGCCTGCTTTGACGGGAGTAGTCGGCCAGGACCAGGATGCGACCACCGCAGCCTGTGGATGGCCGCCTCAGTCTCCAGCAGTTGCTTGTGCCGGCCTTGCTGCACCGTCCGACCACCGGAGCCGTTGTCAGGGTGCCATGACCCAGCGTGTCCGGCCACTCTGTCGCGTTCTCATGGGACCTCTCGCGCACACGCCTCGCGCTGCACCGGCCAGAGCCACCGACAGGGTACTTCGTGCTCATGTTGGTCGACGGCGAGCTCGCTCTGGCCACGGGCGACCTCGCGCCGTCGTCGCCATGGCCGACGGAGTCCGCAAGCCTCCTTCTGTCCC
Source organism: Aegilops bicornis (assembly GCA_021605145.1). Lineage (NCBI taxonomy): Eukaryota > Viridiplantae > Streptophyta > Magnoliopsida > Poales > Poaceae > Aegilops > Aegilops bicornis. The sequence goes on along the minus strand of CM038675.1, from coordinate 273,026,369 downwards.
GGCGTGAGAACGTCTACCCCGCCGGCACTCCATAGAAAGGCGGACGAGCTAGCGCTGCTCACTCTCTCCGGCTAGAGGAAAATGAATGGTGCCCAAAAGATGTTCGATGGAATGCCTCGTAGAAAGAGATATGGGAAGAGGATGACCGTCTAGTCATTGACAGGTGGGGCCCACATCTCATTTACCACATCAGCTAGTTAAAGCTTTTAGTCGTCGCCACATCAGCCCGACATGCGGGCCTAACTTGTCAGTTTTGCTGTTTTCGCAAGCTTATCAGACTATCAGTGCTCCGTGTTATAGATTAGGCGCATTTTCAATCTTTTTTATGCCCTGGTTCAAATGTGGTACCAAGTTGTTACCTTCACCCAAGTGTGGTGGTTTTCGATAGATTTTATTTTTTAGGACAGTAAAACTGAGCCTAAAGGGAGCCTTCTCACGACTTCAGTGTTTATGGCCGTCCATTCGAGTGATCTGGTCGATCTGAGCCGTTAGATTTGCTGCCAATGTCGAACTCCACCGCAGTTTTTTTCCTGGCCCAACTGTCCTAAAGGGCCTCTACTCCGGAAGAAAAAACGGAGATATGTGGTGCACTGGGCTTTTGTGCTGACCCATTTGTCTAACCCACACGCTATAGGGCCAGATCGTCGACCTGAGCGCCGAATCCCTAGCCTCCCGAAGAAAAATCGTTCGGTCCCTGCCAGAGGAAAGGTCAACAGGATTGATTGGCTCGATCCAGCTGAGCGCGATGCAGGCGACCCGAGAATCCCTGGATTCAACCGACGCATGCGATTTGTCTACGAGGGGATCCAGCTGACGGGTGCCATGCGGGTCGAGGCAATAGGTATTTGGGGTGTTCGGCAGTCCCGTGAGGCAGATCGACAATCAAAACTGATCCTTTGGGATTTGAAGAAGGCAATCAATCTTCAGTTTCTAGGGTCATTCATGGTGGATGATGTATGGCACTCGCCGATGGCAATTAATCAAGGTGTGTGTCTTTCTATTTTCCAACTTGTGTTGTATATATGCTCCCTCGCATGGCCCTCTCAATCACCGTTCTTGCTCCTTTTCTTTAAAACTGAATCACCGCTCTTACTCAGCACGGTTCTCGGCTAGGTTGGCCTCTATCTTTGTTTCTCCCCTTTCCTGTACTATCCCTTCTTCCACCCATGCTAATTCCATTCCTACCCCGCAGGTGGTGACTGTTGTTTCACGCTGGTGAGAAGATATTGCACAAAGCTTAGGTGATCAAAAACCACCCCAAAATCCCCACCAATCAAGTAAAACCCTGTACATGAGGGTACAATAAACATTTTCTTTGTCAAAGAAATTCTTGATTAACTATGACTGTGTTGTTGATGCTTGGTTTCTTTTTTCAAGATTTGGCTTCAGTTTAGGTAAATCATCAATTTGTTTCTGGGTAATCTCTATTCTTACCAGCTTTACATATTAGAGAACAATATGTACTCTAGATTAAGATGTTGTCATGAAATCATTTATCTGAACATAGCAAAGAAGATTTAGAAGTTGGGGATAGAGAAGTAGTACAGGAATGCAATTTATCGCGTAGGGCTGCATCGGCATTTTGTAAAATTTCCAGTGAAACACATGTGGAGGCTACAATCAGGTGTAGTCCATTTTGTGATACACCAAACGCAACCTGAGAGGGTTAAGAATATAGAGAGAAAGATGGTAATTATGGACAGAGGAGAGGAATAAATGTGATCAACATATATATGTAGTAACTGGAGAGATGATGTGGTGGAGTGGAATTTGAGTAGGTGGTGAAGCAGAATTCGGGTAGGTGACGAGTGCATTAACTCTGTCCATTTGATAAGATGTACTAAATGGGGCCTTATGTAGAATGAATGTTAGCTACAGGAGCACATCCCTGTATGGATTGAATTCACTTGAGGAGCTGCACTTGAATACTATCTTGAAGCTTATAACTTGTGTCTTGTTGCTGTGCAAAGAAATGAATGGAACAATGATATTTTTAGTATCAGGAAATAGACATGTGTGTGTGTGTGTGTGTGTGTGTGTGACCATCTGGGATGCAGCTAGAGCTATGAGATGAGTTTGACTCCACTAAGCTTTGTTTGATAAATAGTGTTCGATCCCCCGTTGGGTTGCACACATTATTACTTTGCCTTAGAAACAAATTGGACGAATTAACTATACTATGGTTAGTGCCAGAAAGTTGAATTGTTTCTATATATGAGAAAAACGAAATGTCAGTGCCATTGTTCTATTCCTTCTGGATTCCAGTAAGTTGAATCAGTTTGGATAAAATCAAAATGTTAGCGACCCTGTAATTTTGCACAATATGGATTCTTGTATTCCTCATTTTCTTTTTTCATTTAAAATCACAGTATGGTTCATTGTGTTATGACCTGAATCTTGATGTGATGTACAATAGTATGAGTGTGATGTCTGATGATCTTGAGAAAATGGTTAATACAGGAATGGTTGAAAGTATACAAAGCTATTGTCAATGAAGTAAAAGATGCACTTTATCAACAAACAATTAAAGGTTGGTTTCAGTTTTATATATAAGTGTAACGAAAAAGTAAATAGATGTCAGTTTATGTCCCTTCTGCTATGCTTGATACAAAGCTATGTCAAACTCTGTCATTTAGGCACAAGTTCTTCTTCGATTGTTTGTTCACTTATATATGTGTTCTCTGGTAGGAAACCCTGTTCATCAGACGGCATAACTCTGAGGCATGGAAATAAAAATAGAGTGCCTAAATAATTTTGTTCTATCCTCCTCATTTCTTGCTTATAATCAGTGTTGCCAAAATTTGTTGTTAACCTGAACATACAATGATGATGGAATACATGAAGAAGGCACACCCATCAGTCTTTCGAAAGCAGAAGTTCAGTAAGCAAGAGTAGAAATCGCATGAGTTATACCTAGATTGCGGCAAGTACATGAACTTCTGCATTTGGATAGTCAGTAGCAGTGTGATTATGGTTTTATAGGAGATGTGTTTGACGGGCGTTTTTCTTTCGCTGCTATAGTTGTCCATGCAGTGCTCATGTGCTCTTACTTTGTCTCTCTTGCCCCCCCCCCCCTAGCCCCCCTTGTATTTTGAGTCAATTTTTTGCCATCTATACAACTAACAAGATATGTTTTGTATGCAACAAACTGTATATCATTAGATTTGTAATTTTTAATTAGATTTATGGTCAAAGTTTGACACTAAATAAAAGGGGACCCAATAAACCCAAGCGAAGGGAGTATTCTTACACAAAATAAAACTATTGCCGACCTTCTTAACACCTAACATATTCCTATGAGCATAATAATCAACTTAAAATATTTGGGCCATGAACATGCTCACGACAAAATAAACAGGCACAAACACACACACCATGAGTTGAATTTGGGGTCAAAAACCATGATTCATAGGTGTGATATTGAACACTACCGTTAAATATAATTTATGATTATATGATAATTAAATTAATACATTTTTCTACAATCGCATCAAATACTAATATTATAATGCCAAAATGGACGAACGCAGCAACACGCGTCTTCGATGATCTAGTAACTCCATAATATGAGAACGTTTTCAAGCTTTGTTAGCTTAAAAAATGTTCTTATATTATGGGATGGAGGGAGTAGTTTCATATTCACATTTTTTTTTCTTCATAAAACTGTTGTTTGCTGGCCGATTTGTCCCTGACTACAGGTTTAGAGACCTTGTGCTTCTCATCTACACTTACTTACCATGGCAATATACTTGCGCAAAAGACAAGAGGAAATGATTTTTTTACAACGTGTTATTATCTCCTTCATGATTTTGTCAATAAATTACCGCCCCTTTTTTGTATCGTTGACTCAATCTATTGAAGACATTGAAAGGTCTTCTTTTATTTCATCCAATTTCCTTAGTCGTGTGTCAAAATGTTGGAATATTAAAAATCTTGCTATGGTCATAGCCAATGGAGGCAACGACAAAAGTCGTTAGGCGAGCCAGCAGATGGAGGAGCATGGTGGAGTCAAGGACGGACAAAATGAGACATTGAATTGTATATTTGTGGTCAATATATAATCAGGTTCTAGATAATGTTTTTGTTAATGAGTCAACTCCAATTTCAACATCGCTCAGTGGGAATTGATGTTCTTGATGAGTCGCCTCCAGTTTAAGTACCTACTGGCCGATATTATTCTCTAACTGATTCTCGGATACAATTGAGTGTATTTTCTAATGCAATTCATACGATTACATACCTCTTCTCTTGCATGTGATTATTATGTAAAAATAGAGATAAATGTGAACATATATCTTCTAAAGGGCATGTGGTGTTTGCTAGAGAGGCGGGAGAACGGTAAGCATTTAGAGTGGTTGCTAGAAGGGCATGTGGTTGTCTGGGGGAGAATGTCTGGCGTGATGTAGTAGATCACATGAGAGGAAAACACAAATTTCACCAACATCATACAACTAATGGTAGTGATGTTATTTCCCTCCCATGGATACAAGGGTCTCGGCACTGGATACCATTTGATGGGCGCGTGCTGGAGGCTGACATTGTCCAGCGTCGTGGCGGCGTCGACGTAGAAGGTTCTGACAAGATCAGTGCATTGGTTGTCCTGAAGATGGGACTGCGGAACAAGGTGGCTACAGATTCTACAGCATGCGCATGTCGTGCATGCTGAGCGTGTGCTAGACTGGTTAGTGCTCCCGGCTAGCCGGCGGGCGACTTGGTGAGGCCACCGGATTTTTTGGTGTGCGTGGGCACGAGGTCGGGGCACATCATCAATCTTGTAGGTAGGCGACAATTTTTGAAAAGGATTGATCTACGTATTTATTTTGTAAGGCCTTGTTGAATAATGCAATAAAGATGATTGTGTGCATCGCACGATGCAATGATGAGGGCAATCCTCATTTTAAAAAAAATCACCAGGGATTTGAAATTGGGTGTCCCTGTCCCACACGAGAAGTACAAGGATAAGGTTTTCCATCTGAGCACGCAGAGATTTATTGGGAAATTTTATCTCTCTCCATGTTTTTATTAATGACCGTCCATGTGATGAATGTGTTTAGGTGTTCTATGTCTGGTTTGATGCGTCGATTGGATATATTTTCATCACCGCATGCTGCACACCCGAGTGAGAGAAGTGGTGAAATATCTCAACTATGAATAAGGTATCACATAGGTTTTGTGTTTTCCCCATTTTCAGGTCATTCGTTCTTCTTATGGTCTTGAGTGCCTCATGTTAGAGATTTGTAGAGTCTTCAGCAACGACACCAACACAAATACTCCTACTGATTTTTCTCAGTAACGCACAACTGATATCCCCATATGCTTATTTTCTATATATTTTCTGCAACTGTTCATGTGCCCTTATTTTAGTCTATGACCAGAAAGAACATTGGTTCTTGTGCACATTGTCTGCCTTGTACGATGTTCATATTTTTGAGACTTGGAGGTACGTTCAGAAAGGTTGGAGGACTCAAAGAAGAGTTGCCATCTATAGACCTTCAAGGGTAAGTTTGCATTAACCTATGATATTCAAGTCTGCTTTTGTATGTTGATCAGAATCCTAGATGTAATAACTTCATTAATTTATTCCTGAATTACTTAGTTAATTTACATCTGAGTTTAATATCTATTTGAGCATGGCTCTTCCTTGTAGGTTTTCTATTCCATGAAATTTGTTTCACCAAGTACGGAATATGTTGGGACTTCACCATGGAGATTCGTGTTTTCCGTATGTGTTGGTTCACAGTTAGCTTAGCGATCTGCATTAGTCATGGTTTGCTACTGATTCTTTTTTGGTTCAGTTACGTATCTTTGACTATCCAACTTCATGAATGTATCCATGTACATATCTTTATTTTTCTGTTCTGTCGTGACAGAACACATATTAAGTTGTGCAGTGAGTTGTACAGGAAGTATACCTATTGATTTGTGCAGACTTTTATCTACATGCATTTTAGCCCGTAGCAAGGCATGGACAATTTACGAGTTTAACATAATGGCATTTAGGGTTGCTACAGCGCCTATTTGACCTTAATGTCGCTACAGCGCACAGGTCGAGCAACATGGGCCAACCCAAAATAACTCGCTATGGTTTGTTTGGTTTTTTCCGATCGCCTTTTGTTACTGGCGATCTCGTCTCGTGTTTTGTTAATTAAAAATGGTGAAATAAAAAATGTTAACACAATTAAAAATAAATTCAATTATTTTTTGCACATATTTAAAAACGTTAATGAATTCGTAAAAATATTCACAAATATTTAAAAAATAAGGTGTTTTCTTTTTCTAACGGATTTATAAAATATTCATGAATTTCTGAAAACAATCATAACTTTAAAAGAATGATTATGAATTTAAAAATGTTCATGAATTTTAAAAGGTATTCATGGATTTAAAAAATTCATGGACTTTAGAAAAGAAAAAAGAAAGAAAAAGAAAAAAAATGTAAACTAGCTGAGGGGTTCAACAATACTCTCCTGCATAAGCTGGCCTACAAACCTAAACCTGCTCAATGGGTGTGTGCACGTTGTACCAAGTGCACAAAATTTCCTATACGGCGACCGTTCCGCCGGTTACATCGGAGCAAACACTTGCACCCCCCTTCCCCCGCCCACTGAAGCTACATGGGCCGGCCCATTAAACGGTATATGAGGGAGCTGGATTACTGGTTTTGGGAAGCTTCAAGAAGCTTACCAGCCTGTTTTTCCTTTTTACAATCTGGTTTTTTCTGGACCTGTTTTGTTTAGGTTTTCCTTTCTTTTACTATTTCTTCTGCTTTTTTCTTCGTTCTTTCTTTTTCAATGAACTTTGTTTTCTCCTTTTTCCAAATTGATGATTTTTTAAAAAAAAAAATTTAAAATGGATGAACTTTTTCAAAATTGTGACCATTTTTTTGAAAATCAACGAATTTTCTTCAAATTTGTGAACTATTTTTCAAAATCAATGAACCTTTTCTTTCAAATTCGTGAACATTTTCTAAATTTGATGAAGTTTATTCAAAATCAATAAAAAAATAATTTATGATTTTTTTCCAAATTTGCTGGGTTTTTTTTAAAACCGATGAACATTTAAAAAAATCATGAACCTTTTTTCAAAATGCATGCACATTTTTTTATTTTTCGCGAAGCTTTTCATATTTTGAAATTTTACAAAATTCATTATTTTTTAAATTTCTTTTCAAATAATTAATAGTAGGTATATAATAGTATATGTTTATTTTTGTACTAGAAGAAGGGTCAAATTGCGCTCTTTCCTGACAGTGGACAAGCATGTGAGCTTAGTCTTGGTGGTTATTAGCCAGGTTGTTGTTGGTGTCGTGCGGAGTTTGAATCCGAGTTATCCCATATACCGATTAGAATTATTTTGCAGTTTTTCTCTTCACGTTTGCTTTTCTTCAGTAGGTTGCTGGACCACCCTCTACGCTTCCCCTGTGAGCACCGACATCGCTAACCGGCACTTGTTGCGTCGAATAGGACCTCCCCAAGTGCACTGTATTCGGTGCGCTAATAGGATTTAGCTCGTCTGCTCACTCGTAGCTAAATGGGCTGCCAACAATGCAACCATTTTGAAATGGTACAATTTCCTTTTTTCATTTCAAACTAGCATAAAATATATTAATTATTGTATCTTTAAGTAATGAAATATAAGGAAAAAAATGGTGTACTAACAAAATTATTGCTGACTTGCTGCAGGTGATACTTGATTGCATCTCCTTATTGAAGTTTGCCTTTGGACGAACCAAAACCTATAGAATAAATACATGTATACATGTAATGCATACACTTATACCTGATTAAATCTTCGAAGAAATTGCATAAATATAGACATAGAACTAAGGTAATACAAAATAACAAAGTCTACGGGATTTTAACTAATGCCCACAAGTCTGGGATCTCCTGCCCATGGCTCCCTCCATAGTGCAGATGCTCGAGCTATATGAACTCTTTGAAATAAACATGAATAACAAAGCATATCGACTCAATGATTAGACATGTATAGAACCCCAAATCAAAAAGTTAGAGACTCGTTAGTATGCTATTACCTTATCATGACCCCCGCAATATCTCTAAAAGTATCACGCACCTGCAAATTTCAAATTTAGGATAACAAAGATTTAGACATGTTAACTATCATGTAAGTATTGGCCATACTTAGTAGTATTACCCCCTCAGACATGAAGGCCTTTTCAGCCTTCTTCACAATCACGTCAGAGTGCCACTATAGTCCAAAAATAGCAAACTCATTTTTAACGCTCTCCTAATTATTGCTTAATATTATGAACTTTGCTTGTCTTTAACGAGTTCCTATTTACGAATATTTTGTATGTGCATATTGACAAAACATATCCCTTCCTACCTATAAAAGAGCATTACCTACAAATGTTAAGTTAGGCCCCTCCTCCACCTTATGTCATGCAGGGGGCATCGACGTCTCCCCTCATGACACCTACGTTGATCCCACATCTAAGGACTAAAAATACCTAGAATATGACTTAATAGAACATATAGCTTCTAAGCAATGCTCCCAAGGGATTCAAACTTTAGCCCCTCCTCTACGCCAGCTCACTAGCTTTCGGAGGATTCTTTCATCGGAATGATACAACTAAAACTATTAACAAACATTTTACTGGATACAACTAAGAAGATTACATGCATACTCATGTGGCTATATGCATTACCTGTAAATTCCTCTTGCACTTCTTGCAGATGAGGATCCCAAACCAACCTCCTTCTCCGAAAAGCACCTTAATGCAACATAGTAGAAATTTTTCTAGATGAAGCTTTACAAGGATTAGGTTTCAATGTTCAGATGGTATTCTAAAGGTTGTTACCTTAAAAGCATCTTCATTGGTTGTATCACCACAAATATAGATTGCTAAGACATGAGAGTTTTCTGAGCTAGATTTGTTAGTGACTTGTTGGAGGAGATACTTGACTACATATCCCTTGTTGAAGTTCGCCTTTGGACGAACCTAAACCTGTAGAATACATACACCTATACATGTAATGAATAGATTTAAACTTGATTAAAACTTTAAAGAAATTGCATAAATACATAACATTTAGGGCTAAGGTAACGAAAAACCACAAGTCTAGGGATTTTAACTATTACCCACAAGTCTAGGATGTCCTGCCCATGGCTCCTTGTGTAGTGCAACTGTATGAACTGTTTCACATGAACATAAATAGCAAAGCATATCGACTCAATTATTAGACATGTATAGAACCCCAGATCAAAAAGTTATAGAATCATTAGTATGAAATTATGTTATCAACACCCACACCGGTGACAACTGTAGAGAACCCCAATGCAATATGTCTAAAAGTGTCACACATTTGGAAATTTGAAATTTTGGATAATGAAGATTTATACATGTTAACTATGATGTTAGTATTTCTCAAGATTAGTACGATTACCTTCTTAGACTTGAAGGACTTTCTAGGATTCGTCACAATTGGCCTCATAGTGCCATCGTAGTCTCAAAATAGTGCAATCGTCTCATGCTCTCCTATTGTTTGCTTAATGTTATGGACTTTGATTTTCTTTAATGACCTCCTTTTTTTTTAAATTTTATTTATGCATAATGACAAAACATATTCTTTCCTACATAACAACGAGTATTCACCTACAAATAGTTAAGTTAGGCCCCTCCCCCACCTTATGTTAGGGCAGGGGTCCATGGCCCCCTCCCCTCACGACACCTAGATTGATCCCATGTATAAGGAATAAAATGCATAGACTTGGACTTATGAGTCACCAGACAATATTTCTATTCTATTGGAACATCCAGCTTCTAAGAAATGCTCCCCAGGAATTCAAACTTGAGTCTCTCCTCTACGCTACCTCACTAGTTTGGAGGAATTCTTGCACCTGAATGACACAATTAAAAATTTTAGCAGGCATTTTATTGGATACAACTAAGATTACATGCATACTCGTGAGACTAGATGTATTACCTGACTTGGGTCCTTTAGTGAGTACATAGTTCCGGTCCTCATGCGCTTCTCGCAGATGAGGATCCCAAATCAACCTTCTTCTTGAGAAAGCACCTTAATATAACATAGTAGAAATTTTTCTTGATGAAGCTGGAAGGATTAGGTTTCAATGTTCAGATGATATTCGGAAGTTTGTTACCTTAAAATCATCTTTGTGGGTAGTATCATCACAAATATAGATTGCTAGGACCCAAGAGTTGTCCGACCTATATTTGTCCATGACTTACTAGAGACGACACTTGACTGCATCTCCCTTGTTGTGTTTGCCTTTGAGCGAACCTAAACATATTGAATACATATATGTATACAAGTAATTAATACATTTAAACCTGATTGAATCATCGAAGAAATTGCATTTAGGAATGTGGTAACACGAATCAAAGATCTAGGGGATTTTAACTATTACCAACAAATCTAGAATATCCAGGCCATGGCTCCCTACGTAATGCACTTGGTCGGGTGGTATGAACTCTTTCACATGAACATAAATATGAAAGCATACCGACTCAATTACTATACATGCATAGAACCCCAAATCAAAATGTTATTAACTCGTCAGTATGATAATACCTTATCACGGTCCCTTTCGGTGATGACTGAAGTGAAGTACACAAACACAGTATCTCTAAAAGCATCACGTATCTGGAAATTTCAAATTCAGGATAATGAAGATTTAGACATGTTAACTATCATGTAAGCATTGGTCAAGCTTAGTAGGATTGCCTCGTTGGACATGAATGCCTTTTTAGGCTTCTTCACAATCGACGTCAGAGAATTGTGTTTAACGCTCTCCTAATTATTGCTTAATGTTACGGACTCTGCTTGTCTTTAATAATGTCCTAATTTTTGTAAATTTTGTATGTGCAGACTAATGAAACATATCCCTTCCTAATTAGGGCCCCTCCGCGCACCTTATATTAGACCAGGGGCATTGGCCCCCTCCCCTCATGACTCCTACATCAGTCCCATGTCTAAGGACTTCAAATGCCTATACTTGAACTTCTGAGTCATCCGACAATATTTTTATTTTACTAGAACATCCAGCTTCTGAGCACAACTTCGAAGAAATTCAAACTGGAGCCTCTTCTCTACACAAGTTCACTAGCCATTGGAGGACTTCTTTTAGCTTAATGACACAATTAAAATTACTAGAAATCTCTTTTATTGGATGGAACTAAGAAGATTACATGCATATTCGTGAGACTTGATGCATTGTCTGACTTGGTTCCTTTAGTGAGTATATAGTTCTACTCATGTGCTTCTTATAAACAAGGATCCCAAATCAACCTTCTTTTCCAGAAAGCACCTTAATGCAACATAGTATAATATTTTCTATGTGAAGCTTTACAACGATTAGTTTTCAATGTTTAGATGATAATCAAATGTTTGTTACCTTTAAAGCATCTTCATCGATTGTATCATCACAAATATGGATTGCTAAGTCCAGAGAGTTGTCCGAGCTATATTTGTTGATGACTTGCTAGAGGAATACTTAATTGCTTGTCCATTGTTGATGTTCGCCTTTGGACGAACCTAAACCTATAGAATTCATGCATGTTTACATGTAATTAATATATATATAGCCAATTAAATCTTTAAAGAAATTACAGGAAGTACTCAACATTTAGGGCTAGGGTAACACAAAACCACAAGTCTAGGGGATTTTAACTAATACTGACAAGTCTAGGATGTCCTACCCATGGCTCCCTGCATAGTGCGGTTGGTTGAGTTGGATGAACTCTTTCACATGAACATGAATAGCAAAGCAGCATATAACCTTAATCACTAGACATGTGTAGAACCCCAAATCAAAAAGTTATAGACTCATTAGTATGTTAATATCTTATCACAACCTCTTTTTGTGACGACAGAAGTAGAGAAGACAACACAATATCTCTAACATCATCACGCATCTGGAAATTTGAAATTGAGGATAATGTAGATTTAGACATGTTAACTATCATGTAAGTATTGGTCCATCTTAGTACGATTATCTCCTCGGACATGAAGGCTTTTTCATGATTTTTCACAATTGGCATCAGAGTGCCATTGTAGTGCAAAAGTAGCGCAATCGTCTTCAACACTCTCCTAATTTTTTTTACTTAATGTTATGCACTTCGCTCGTCGTTAACGCTCTCCTAGTTTTTGTAAACTATAGAACAAGGGAAGATATCCCTTCCTAACTAACAACGAGTATTGACCTACAAATAATGAAGTTATGATAGGGGGCCTCCCCCTACCCACCTTATGTTAGAGAAGGGGGCATCGAGCCCTCCCGCCTCCCCTCATGACACCAGACAATATTTCCTATGTAGTTGTCTGTGAGGTCATGTACACTACAATCATCATTTGTATCCTATTATCACATATACATGATGTACTAATTGCACAACAAGCCACATAACATCTCAAAGAGTCTATCAAAGAGACCAAGGATGCTACTATGAATAACACAAGTTCTATTTTGGTGCACTACCGGAATGCTCGCAAGAAGGTAAAATTGAACCTCAATATTCATTGTTATTGCCTCTTTAGTATATTAAGAAATTCATCTCCCGTTTGGTATTTAATTTTTTGTAGGAGCAGAATTTGGTTATGAACACCATGGTGAGAAACGCGAAAGAATTTCCTGATCTCAAAGTGACCCATGATTAAAAGGTAATTAGAGTTAATTCGGCAAGAATCCTATTTAAATGCCCTAACCATATTCATTACATGTATGCATGTCCACAACAATGTATATACTGAACTTAAACTCTAGCAAACAACAAACAAGCCAAATAAGAAGAACCATATAAGAGGCTTACCTAACATTGATAGCGTCATCTACTCTACAAGTGAGCCAGTGGTGACCATCTTTGTCCCTAATTTGCAGAACTGTTTAGATAAGCAAGCTAGGGAAACATAATTACACTAGGACCTCATATCGTTTTGGTGGAAATACTTCAACAAGTTACCTGCCACAACCCGTACCAATAAAATAGTAGCCATGTCTAATCAGCATGTCTAGCTCAGAGCCCTCATCCTCTCATTCATGTTAAGCTTCTCTTCTAAATACATCAATGTTGCTTTGTTTATTCAAATTAATTTAGGGTTGTATAGATGCCCCAAGTTCCTATCGCAATTGTGACCTGCAAGGAGGCTATTAGCATGGCAGGGGAATAAGCCTAGATAGCCCGGAAGATAGTTTTGTAGCCATAATGCAATATATATTGCTTCACTCTAACTCACGCTCTCAACGTGGCATGTTGATTCATTTCTTAGGGGAGTTGTAAATTCAGAGTTGCGGGGTGGGGATGGGCTTGGTTACAAACTAAGCCGTTGTGAAGGATCTGTAATCAAACCATACAACCAAAAAAACTTTTACTTGCTTTTACATGTTTTTGGGGCAGGCGATGTTGATATGCTAGACTGTAGTATACATTTGGATAATCAAACCATACAAATCTTTTTTTAATTATGACATATTTCATGTTTGTGAACATTTCTGAGTTCATGAACATTTTTCAAATTCACGTATATTTTTTGTATTCGAACATTATCCAAATCCATGGATATTTTTTAGTTCCTAAACAATTTTTTAAAACCGCGAAAGTTTTGCAAGTTCATGAACCCTATTTTAAAAATCTGTGAATATTTTTTGAATTCATGAACTTTGTTTAAAATCCATGAACATTTTTCAATTCACGAATTTGTTTTGATTCACGATATTTTTGAATATGCAAACTTTTTTCATTTCAGAAACTCTTTAAATTAATGAACATTTTCAAATTCCCCGTCTGTTTTTGAAATTGTGAACAGTTTTTTAATACACGGATTCTAAATGTATGAAATCTTTGATTTTTAAATGCACTCTGTTTCAACACTCTCCTTTTCTCTTTCCATTTTTCTTTTTTTATATTTTCTTAGACAAATCTAAAAATACATATTTCACAAATAAATAATGAAGATTTGAAAAAAATGCTTGTCCTCTGTCAAACAAGTGTCTGTCTTGTGACAAAAAATGTTTGTTTGGAGGAAATTGTGTTAGAATAATGTTGATAGCATTAAACAAATGGTTGTAACAAAAAATGTTTATGTTTTCAACAATTTTACATGACATTATAAAAAATGTTACATGTAATTAAAAAATTAAACATGTATTAAAAAATGTTCCTAATATGTACGACAAATGTAAAATGCACATGAAAAAAAGTAGACATCAAAACATATATTTGAAAAATTGTGAATCATGTACATGAGAAACGTAAAACATGTGTAAAAAAAATCTTTCTAGCGTATACAAAAAAAATGTGTATGAAAAAAGCAGACATGAAAACTTGCCTTCTAAGAAAAAAAACATTGTATTTACAAATGTTAATTATGTATTTAAAAACTATTAACCATGTATAACAAATGTTCTTAATGTATACAAAAAAAAATGTAACCGTCAAGAATGCATATTTCAAAAAATTTGTTAAATCAAGTATTTCAAATGTCAAACATGTATAAATACACTGTTTCATATGTGTACAAAAAATGTACAACTCGTATGAAAAAAGTAGACATCAGAATACATATTTAAAAGATGTTAATAATGTATTAAAAATAGTGAAATTTAGATACTTATTTTATGTATATAAAAATGTATTGTTTGTAAAGAATAGACATGTGCTGAAAAAAATTATAAAAATATATTCCCGTTGTATATGAAATCTATTAAATCTGTATGCAGAAAAAGTAGACATGTGTTGAAAAAGAGAAAAATAAAGGTGAAAACCACAAAAGGAACAAATAAAACCATAGAAAAAAAAGGAAAAACCAAAGAAACCGATGCAAAACAGTGTAACTTAGTGAAAACGTATAAAAATAGAAAGAAAAAAACAAAGAAAATTGAAAAAACAGAATAAGGAATAGAAATAACAAAAAGAAGAACAGAAAACAGAAAAAAAAACTGATGCAAAATAGTGAAACACTATGAAAAAAATGAAAACAAAGAAAGAAACAAAAATCAAAGGGAAAAAAGACACGCACAAAAGAAAGAAAAACCAATAAAACCGGACAAGTCCATGTGCGTACAGGAAAGAAGAAAAAAACCCTACAATAATGAGCGAGCGAGTGACCGACGGAACAACAACCAAGCGAGAAAACACATTAATGGGCCGGCCCATAAATACGAACTCCAGAGCCGAGCCAGAGTTACATGTCGCATTTGGCGAGATATAGTCTGGCGCATAACTTGACCCAGGACGTGCCGGTCGTGAGGGATGCTTGCGTGTTGCTACAGCGATGCATATGTTCTTCCCTCATGCAAGCCACCATCTGTTGCCGGTTGACATGCCTGCTGCCCCCCGCCTTCTGACCGCCTTGCTGTCCAGCCTTCCCCTTGCCTCTGCCCGCCGTCATACTACGTACCGCCGCCCTGACCATCCCTATAACCCCCTTTTCGAATCCATACACCTCATGTTCTTCTCCAACAAAGGCATGCAGCCCCCTCCCCCACCGCCAATCCCCATCACACCCACACCAGTTAACCCTCTTCCTCTCCTTTATCAGCGACGCTGCAAGCTCTACCACCTGCAGCGTCGTCTCCGTCTCTAAGGAGGCCCTGGCTTAGTCTCATCGAGGTCGACGCTCTTCACCGCCACTTGTCATGTCGCCCTGTCTTTGGCCTCGGTAGAATCGATTGATGCGAAAAAGAAAATCAAGCACATACGGAATAGCAAATTAGCAATTGTGAAATAAAAAGAACATCGTGGGCTAAAAGTATAACTCCAATGTTGTTTATTCATTCCTGGGAAGGATATAACTCCAATCCACAGTTACATACGACTATATATGACTTTCACTTATGATTCTTATTACATGGGCGCTCATTTGTGAAGCAAGCAAAACGAGAAGCTATGCATAGATGCATCATGCACGTTGACAATCAGCAGCGGCGGGGAATTAGCCCAACCTTTCCTCCGAGCACGTCATAGACCACCTCCGTCATCCCCTGCGCCAAGGTCCCGATCACCGCAACCACTGGCTCCAGGGTGCGCGCCGCGGCGAACGCGAGGCACCCACGGAGAAGTGGTTCCCGGGATCCTTGAAGTACATGAAGTTCTCGATGTCAAGGTCCATGGTCGCCCCGCCCTTGAAGCGGAGCGCGACGTCCGGCAGGATCAGGGCGCTCAGGCCGCTGAAGTCGTAGCACGTGTCGAGGTCACCCAACGGCGGCGCGGCGCGGTACCGGTACTGCCTCATCCACCCCTTGAACTGCTCGCGAAGGAGCGCGTAGACGTCCGGCCTCAGGTAGGTGAACGTGGTGTGCAGCTCGAACACCGTGTCACCAACGAATTTGATGGGCGGGGTCTTCGAGTCCCGGCCGGCGATGGAGAAGCCGACGAGCTGGACGGAGTAGAGGTTCGGGTGGAGGGCCTTGCTCCGCAGGGTGGCGTAGGTCACGTTATGGCCGGCGAGCTCCGGCCGGGCGGCGCCGACGGAGAGGAAGCCGATGGAGTCGGCGTACGACGGCAGGCAGTAGGAGAAGGTCACCGTGGCCGGAGACGGAGCCACCCGGGACGCCAGCGAGTGCTTGTCCCGGCTGAGGTCCAGGATGCCGGACGAGCCGTCCCCCGACCTGGCGGCCATCTCCAGGCAAAAGAACCTGAGCTTGTCCACGGTGACCGACCGCGTGAGCGTGAGCGTGTCCGTCACGAAGGTGGCATTTTGCAGCCCGTTCTTCCAGTTGAGTGTGCGCGTGCAGCGGCGTCCCCTGCACTCGCTTACGTCGCAGTCCGGCGAGCCGCACGGGACGTGGGCAAGGGAGGTGGACTTGGACGGGTCGAAAGCACGGGGGCACGGCGCGCCACGGGCCCCGGCGCATGGCTTGCACTGGAGCAGCGTGGCTCCCGCGGAGGCGCTGCCCGTGTCGAATCCTACGTGGAACTTCTGCACCGGCGTACCGAAGCCGACGGCGACGTGGTACTCGGACGCGCCCGGCAAAGCCGCCAGTGGAGTGCCGGTCGAGGGGATCGTCACACCAGACTTCCCGAAGAGCGTGCTTAGGCGGAGGGCGTCGCGGTCGAAGGTGTCGCGGACCGAGGGTTTGCTTTGGTCCAAGCCGGCGCTGGAAGGAGTGCACGCGCTCCGCCGATGCATTACGGGCAGCGGCCCACCGTCGTCATCACCTGAAAAGTGTGGACAAGCTAATAATTAGCCAAAGAGCGGGGAGAATGACGAGACGACCGTGACCAACTCATTATTTCATTTGCATGCAGGCAGGCACGTTCTGTTGCAGAGGTTAATTTGTGCGGAGTACTTCACCGGAATGGACGGGCGGGCAGCTCGGCGGAACCCTCGAATCGTGGGATGAACGGAGGACGACATGCCTTCCGCTGTGGGAGTAGCTGCTGGTGTGGTAAGAGCTGCCAAGCTGGGGAGCAAGAAGAAGCAGGCAGAAGAGCAGAGATGGAATGGCCGAAGACATTTTGCTGGTTAACTCGATCGCAGAAGCTTGCGTTATATATGTAGGCCTGGAGCATTGTTCTTGTTGTGCTCTCATATAAAAACTCGAGATTGCTTAGTGTTACGAAAATCTTACGTACTGGTTGATGTGGCAAGTATCTGATTGAGCAGTTATCAATCCACTAGAGACGTGGAGTTATTTGGTTGGTCGGAAGTCCAGCCTTGTGCATAGTCAGGTAGTCTTTCTTTCTTATATTCTCATCCGTCATGCCCAAAGGTTTCAGCACAAGGTTTTAACGCCTGTGAGCGATTGCCATGGAGTTCCAGCTTGGGAGGTTTTAGTTGTTGTTTAGCTGCCGCACTAAGACTGCCAACGTCTGTGTCAGTTTCTTCATTCTAAGTGGCCAAAAAAAAAATGCATTTTCATGTACACTCTCTTTTTTGCGGGTGCATTTTCATGTACAGTAACAGCTCCACACACCTAAGACAGGTTAGCTCAGACGTTTCATCAGCCTAGTTTTATACAAAGATAATCGCAAATGGTTCTCTCGCGCAATTGTTTGTTAGTGTTTAGTGACATACTAGCAAAAATGCCCGTGCGTTGCAACGGGAGAAAATTTAACTTCCCTAGCATAGACTAAATATTAACCATTATTTAATTTATGATCCACGACAATTATTCCCAAGATGAAAAAGAATTATGCTTTCAATCATACTGCCTTTGCAAAATGATCACGGTTCAGTTTGCGGCTTCATAGTTTCATTCTCACCTCCATGCCACAATCAAATGAGAAGAAGAAAAATTGTTCCGGAATAGGCCCATCTTGGCCGACGTAGGGGAGAAATAGAAACGTATTATTTTTCGCTGCTCCACAATTGAATCGAAGAAACAAAAAGTGTGGAGCAGCCTAGCTCGGCCCACGCGCCGGAGAAACATAAAAGGTGTGTGGTACATTGGTAGATACATAACAGCCGGAACTATAATTGGACGGAATAATCCTTCCTTCCTTTAATATTAGTATATAATAATTAGTATATATAAAAAAGGGAATAGGGCAACAAAGTGACCGGAATTTTACATCCGGGCAAGATTTCAATAACCTCATCGAGGCGATGACGGAGTTTGCAACATCTGATTGATGACCATGGATGGCATGGATCATGTTGTGTGCAGCCAACAACAACAATAAAACCATCAACAAAATCTAGGAGGATCTCGATGGCTATTGTTATGAGTAATTAGAAATTTTCTTACAAAGCATGATGATTATTTTTTGAATGGATGAACATTTTTTGCAACTTGCATGTTTTCAGTAGGCACACATTTTTAAAATGGGTGAACATTTTTTTAAATTATGAACATTTTTTGTTTGACGAACATTTTTTTTAATGCATGCAGATTTTGAATTAGCGAACATTTTTTGAATCGATGAACTTTTTTGAAATTAACAATTATTTTTTATTTCTGTGAAAATTGTTTTAAAAATTCATGAGCATGTTTTGAATTCGTAGAATTTTTGTTAAATTCATAAACAATTTTCTACTTCTGAAACATTTTTCAAATTCACATTTTTTTAAATTTGGAACTTTTCTGAAATCCCAAATTATTTAAAGAAGAAAAAAAATAAGAAAACTATGGCGTCCCTCCCCGCTCATGGGCCAGCCTAATAGGACTCATGGTTTCCAAACATTTTTCAATATTCACATTTTCTTTTGAAATTTGGAACTTTCTGAAACCCAAATTATTTTAAATACTCCCTCCGTTTCTTTCTACTCCGCATATAAGATTTGGTCAAATTCAAACTGCATAAAGTTTGACCTAATTTATATAAAAAAATATGAACATCTACAATACGAAAACTATATAGTATGAACATACCTTTCATGGTGCATCTGATAATATTGATTTCATATTGTGAATGTTTATATTTTTTAATATAAAGTTAATCAAACTCTACAAAGCTTGAAATTTACCAAACCTTATATGCGGACTAAAAAGAAACGGAGGGAGTAAGTAAAAATATGAAAAAAATAGAAATAAAAAACCGAAATAAGAAAAAGGGGTTCCCGCCCCGCTAATGGGCCGGCCCAATAGGGCGCGCGTTAGAGGAGCATATAAATGGTAATATTCCTCTGTCTTTCCACACAACATTGAGGCTAGGTGGGCTGGTTGTTTCATTGCAGCTGATCATTAGTGGGTGGGGTTTGAGTTCGGGCAGAAGCAAAATTTTTTATTTTTAACTGTAAAACAGTGACGGACGAAAAAACATAGTAAAACGTAGCAAAAACATCTGATGGACCAAAAATAGTGGAGAAACAATCCGTCATTTAATATTAGCTATAGATATAGATATAGATATAGAATAGATATAGATATAGATTTGACCGGCGGCTTTCAACAAACAGTCCGTGATACACATCCCACGCCATTTTTTTAGAGTCTTCTACTTTATGAAAGTGAGAACTGAGCGTAGCTCGGTTGACAAGGCATGGGAGTTCGCAGCCAGCCCACCACGGTTCAAGTCTCGGCTTGAGCGTTTGGTGCTCACGGAGTTTTCTTCTATAAAAAATGCCAACAGGCTAGTCTAGCCCGGGTTGGTCTCGTTTTTTTACATTATGAAAGTAAATATACGGGTTTTACTTCAAATTATCTACAAAGAGAACACCAAGTTGATTCCAAGTACACTCTCCCTTATGCAACAACAAAATGTGTCGACCACCACCAAACCAAAGTCACCATGTGTCATCACCCGCACTTTCAATAGATAAGTAATAGTTGTCAGCCAGATTGTCACGCAATGACAACCGCTCACATGCATCTATAGCCTTGATTTAGATCTAACATCCCAAAAAACCATCAATTTTTGGGTTGTTAAATAGAATTTTTAGTAAAATAAATGATGTTGGATTTTTTTACTTGATTGGATTTTCTGAAACTTTTAAGGACTTACTTAAATTGTTGTCAACCTTGTTCTTAAAGATGATTAACAAGATTATCTAAAACTCTGATTGTTGGTTGGGAAAAGTTTACAGAAGCTCAAAATGCTTCCTTGCATAGTTATAGTTATTTAAAATATTTTTCCCACCATGTTCACTTATTTAAAGTTAATATAACTTTCCCAAACATGGAGGATTGACATTTTATTAGGATCTCATTTGACTCCTAAAGTATTTATTTGGATGTTAAAAATACTATGAGCCATTAATAAGACATATAAAATCATTTTAGAGAATTATTAATAGTCCGTTGCTGTGATTTTGAAAATAAGTCCAATTTCCAAAACTAAGTTTGGGTGGCAACTATTTTTCCTAGAGACAAAAGAAGTAATTTAATTTATTAGATTTTTCTTCGCGCCTTAGGAAAAGATTGGACAATTATATAATTATTTTCCTGTGATTGTTTTTTGAAGATATTTGTTTTATGATATTAGTAATATGAAAAATCTTCCAAATTTTCAGAAAACCCTAATCAGGCCCAAAGCCTCCATCTAGCCCAAGTCTTCTCCCTCGTATCCCTCCATGAAATGGGCCAGGCCCATTTCTTTCTCTTTTCATTTTTATTTTCTTCCCCCTTGTGCCTATTTCTTTCCCTAGCCCAGCTATTTTTCCCGGCCTAAGCCTACGACAAAGAAGGTTGTCTTTCTCCTCGAGCATGTACAAGTGGAGAGCAGGCACATTTGGCTCGGTAATCCCCATGATATGCTTGTAATTCCTGTAAACATTGCCACAGATTAATAAAGTCTAGCCTACTTTGCTAAAAAAATGTACAAGTAGAGAGCGGCACAATCACACCTAATTAACACTAGTTGTGAGTATATGGGGCCGGCCTAGCTGCCTTTTATTTTAAAAGAGTTAACTGGTGGACCTTCGGCCGTAGACCGTTGACCGGGCAACCAGCGACCATTGCCCTTGACCATGGAGAGTTGACCATTGACCTTTTCAAAAAGGATAAAAAATGTAGGGAAAAATGGAAAAAGTTTAATAAATTTGAAAAAATCATGAAATTTGGAAAAAAAATCACAAATTTGAGAAAATTTCACATGTAGAAAAGTTCATAATTTGAAAAATGTTTGCAAAGATGAAAAAACACAAATATGAGAGAAGTTCACAGATTTGGAAAAAAGTTGACAGAAATTTCGAAAAATAAAAACAAATTTGAAAGAGTTCATGGATTTTTTCAAAGTTCACAAATTTGATAAAAACAAAAAATAAAAAAGGAAATTGAAACCTAAAAACAAAATGCAAAATAAAAAGAAATGATAAAGCTGGCAAAACCCATGCGGGGGAAAACTAGAAGAAGAAACATACAAAAAACCCGCGAGTACTATCATTGGAAATATTCCCAAAAAAACCGGTGGATGAAAAGACCTACATAGGCCGACCCATTACATACATAGTGCAGTAGTGGGCTGTGCGCCGGTTAGCAAATTGCACTATAACCGACGCTTAAGGTGCAAAATAGGAACTAGGGGAAGAATACTATCCTTGTGCAAAGGAGGATTATCCCCAAAGGTACCTTACTAAAAAAGAAGAGATCATCTACATTGGGAAGAATACCTCACCAGTTGTGATAAAATTGTACCAAGAAGATTACCAAAAAAATTGTCATTGTTCCTTAAACTGCATTACAAAGAACTTGCATGTGGTGGGCATATGGTGCTAACATTCCTAGGATGAAAGAGCCAATACATACTGTCTCAAGATGAAGTACGCAACTTGTAGAACTTGCTTGCTCAAACTCTTCTGTTTCTAGTACCAAAGGTATACTCTGCTAGTGGGCTTGTACAATGCTAATCACGAGATATCTGCTAGTGATATCTTATGTATGGAAGAATTGTTCATACCAGCTTAAAACATAGACATTAAGTGAAACAAGCTTTGCTCAATAGCCAGAGTGTTGGTTTTTGCAATGGGTGCCAGGGTCTTGTGGAGAAGGAGAAGTTGATCACTTTCAACCATCCATTCTACACGTCATCTATGGACCAAGTGAAGGCCTTGGCCGAGGAGAGCGGGCTTTTCCACAACAAACACATGGGTGTCTTCGAATCAAGTTGGGATCCGCTGGGCGACAATGCAGACAGTGAAATAGTCTTTGATTGCATCGGCAGTGGGGCGAATGTTACCAAGTTCATAAGGGCGGTGATGGATTCACTGATGAAGGAGCACTTTGGCGAGGCCATTATTGATAATTTGTTCTTGGTTTATACCACAATGGTCGCCCGTCACCTCCAGAAAGTGAAGGCCAAGTATCCTATAATTGTCGTCTTCTTGAAGACCAATCACTATAGAAACAACTCTTAATCGTCAGGTTCAAATCAGGGTCACTTGAGTATTAATGAATATGGGGAACTGTTACATGCCACTTCTAATTGTTGGCATATTAATTAAAATTTTCCATTTATCATCATTGAATTTTATGCGAGCCACTACGCTGGAAACCGGTTTTCATTGTATTGCATCAGAATAAGCATGTGTAGCGGCACAAAAAGGAAAATTTTAAATTTTTTTTGAGAAATCTCGCCGACTTTATTGATTCGAAATGATGTTCATAGGTACAAGATTTGGGTCATGAGGGACACCCAACCAAACATGTCTACCTATGTCTAAATTACAGGCAAATTTGGCGAGATTGTGAGCCTCGAAATTATGATTTCTACGCTCATGCACAAAACTGCAGGAAAAAAAATTAGAACTACGAGCTATTATTTCATGTATGATAGCTGCATGAGGACCCCTAGTCCCCAATTTGATGTCGTTGATGACCCCCTGGCAATCTGAGGCCACCGTGAGGCTCTGAATAGCGAGATCCTCGGCTAGTGATAGCGCTTCCCTGCAAGCATATGTTTCGAGAATCACTGGGTCCGTCGTACCGCGGTAGACAATCGCCGACGATCCAAGGTAGATGCCATCGCTGTTGCGACATACAGCTGCAGTCACCCCTCCTCGTCCGCCTCTCACTATGGCTGCATCCACATTCAACTTCATCATGCCCTGTGCTGGAGGTAGCCACAAGTTCGGTTGTGCTTGGATAACTCTCGGCGTATTGACCGTAGCCCGGCTCACTGTAATTTGGTTCAGTTCAGCTATGAAGGTGTTCACGAACCCAATAGTTTGCTGCAGGCTTTGAAAAATCCCCTCATAAACAGCCTTCCTTCTCGCAAACCACATTGCCCATAATGTAACAGCCATATTAGTGAAGCTCGTGTGGTCTAACAATTTAGATAGCTCGAACAGCCACACCTTGACATGGAGCATGATAGCAAAGCGTGCCTCCATGAGTCTTCAGCACCACATAATGGGCATGCATTCTGAGTAGCCATATTTCGGTGATGAAGTACATCCGTAGTAGGAAGCGAGTGACGAGCCAGCCTCCATAGGAAAACTTTAATCTTCGAGGGCACCACAATTTTCCACAACTCAGTACATGCCTTCTCATCTGCCATACCTGATGTTCCACTTCTACCTTCCAACCAGTCCTCCCGCTAGAGTTTGGTTTTTGATAGAAATCTGTACGCAGAGCTGACAGTGAAGTTTCCTTTTTTCTCTGGGAACCACGCCCAAAGGTCCTCGGTGTTGCGTGTACAAACAGGAATTTTCAAGATTGCATCCGCATCAAAACGAATAAACACCGAACGAACCAAAGTCTCATTCCACGTACCAGTAGCCGGTGACAGAAGCTCTGCCACCATAGTTGGCGGGTTTTGCACAAGGGACGTGATCGGCCTTGGTATGGTTTCTTTTGGAATCCAGTTATCTGTCCAAATGTTCGTGGTGCGACCATTAACAATCAGTCATATAACCCCTTGTTTCAGGACATCCCTCCCTTCGAGTATTGCGCGCCACACCTGTGATTGGCGAGAACCTATCTCAGCCTCCATAATCGTACATCTTTGGAAAATAGGCCGCCTTGAATTATGGCACTTTCGTGGTCGAGGGTTCATGCAAAATCCTCCAGGCTTGCCTTGCTAACAGCGCAAGATTGAACAATTCCATGTCACGAAACCCTAAACCACCCAAGTGTTTAGGTCTTGTCATTACGTCCCAGGACACCCAAGCTGGTTTACGTTCTCCTTGCTTGCAACCCCACCAGAACTTCCGGATAATGGATTTGATATGACCACATAAGCCCCTTGGCAGCTTGAAGCAAGACATGGAATAAACAGGGATAGACTGAGCTACAGATTTTATGAGGACTTCCTTGCCTCCTGCCGACAAACACTTGCTCATCCATCCCTTTACCTTGTCCCACACCCGGTCACTCAAAAATTTGAAAGTACCTCTTTTGGAATGTCCCACATCAGTGGGCATCCCCAAGTATCTGTCACTCAAAGACTCATTTGGTACCTGAAGGAAGCCCTTGACCGTAGTGCGTACTATCTCCAGTGTCCCCTTACTGAAAAATACCGATGATTTACTTCTACTGATTCTCTGTCCCGGTGCCAAACAATAGGCTCCAATAGGTTTGATACCTCCTCTGCTCCATCAATACTCGCCCTGAAAAACAGCAGGCTATCATCCGCGAATAAAAGGTGGTTCACCGACGGTGCCGAAGGCGCCACCTTAATGCCGCTTAGCTGGGATGATTGTTGTGATTTTAAGAGGCACGAAAGGCCCTCTACTGCCAACAAGAAGAGATATGGAGAGATTGGATCTCCCTGTCGAATACCCCGTGTAGGTTTGAACTCCTCTGACCTTTTTCCATTAAACATCACTGAAAAAGATACAGAACTCACCATGTTCATGACCACATTAATCCATGGCATAGCAAATCCCAGTTTCTCCATGATTGACCTGAGATAGCTCCATTCAACTCTGTCATATGCCTTCATCATATCAAGCTTAAGTGCACAGTAGCTGTTATTCTTCGATCTGTTTCGTTTCATAAAATGTAAGCATTCGTATGCCGAGATAATGTTATCCGTGATGAGCCGTCCCGGTACAAAAGCTGATTGTTCCTCCGAAATAATGTCCGGTAAGATGACCTTTAACCGATTTGCCAGTACTTTGGACGCAATTTTGTAAAAAAACATTGCATAAGCTAATGGGGCGAAACTGAGACAACAGGGTAGGATTAGATACCTTGGGTATTAGAACTAGCAATGTATCATTCAGACATTCTGGACTCTCTTCTCCCCTGACAATGCCAAGCACAGCTCTTGTTCTTGCATCGCCATACAGATATCCCAATGTCTTTGGAAAAAGTGAGCGAAATCCATCGAGGCCCGGTGCCTTGGTAGGAACATACGGAACAAAGCCGTTTTCACCTCCTTCTCGACACATGGCGCCATTAGGATTTCGCTCATCGCATGCGTAACTTTGGCGGGGACATTCTGGAGCACTTCGTCTACCCCTGTGTACCTTCTGACGTGTACAAATTCTTGTAGAACTCTAACGCTAGTTGTTGCATCTCCGTCATGTCCTCAGTCAGCTGCCCATCTGCTCGTTGTAGTGCCTTAATAAGATACTAATCAATAAAAGGAAAATTTTAATGGTTGTATGCATCTGTGTGATGGGCCTAAAGGTGAAGAACTGAGGATCTTTAATCGGTGAGCAATTTCCCAATAGATTGTTTCTTTGGTTAAACATTTCAAGATTCTTAATTTTTTGCGAAAAGAATCAGATCTGTTATAAAAGTTCACCAGAAGTACAAAGTATCTCAAACATAATAAGAATTACAACGAGATTCCGAGATCGCCGAATGACCACTATTGCCGCCAGAACGAGCCGTCGACGCTCGTTGTCTCCACTCCCCAACCGGAGCCTGCTTGACCTTGTCGACTACTGTCGGGAAATCTTCGTGCACGTGACCCTAAGGACCGGTGCCCTGGAGCCGCAGTCCTTGTTGTTGAACCCTTGCATAGATTTGAAGCACCTGACACCAATCTCGTGGTTCCTATCTATTATACATAATTTTCATAGTTTGTTTGTTTTTTATATGTCTATTATTTCGTTGGGTTTTCAATACCTGTAGGTAAAGCTGCTGGAATGTCAAAACTTGATGCCACATTTCCTCAAATCGTCGATGGTAAAATGGTAGACCTGCAATTGTCAGAAATGAAGGCTTTTATTGATTAGTATCAAGCCGATGTTTCTGACTTCTCCGGCAGAGATGCGTGAAGCCAAAAAAGTATACCCAAAATAAATACAAACAACAAACCCACCGGTAACAGAAAGCTCGCTATAACGGAAATAGAAAATAACTTCACATTAAGCAAAGCCTTAAGGATACCATGACATGAAGACCAGGCTGCCATGCATCTATATGTACAACGGGAAAATTGTTGTATTAATCTTACTGAACCTGAACCTGTTTGTTGTTTCTGAACTTCCTGAAAATAAAGCCAGAGGCACGCTGTATTCATGTTGCGGCTGAATAGGACTAGCTAGTGGTTATTTTTCCTTGTCAGTCATGTAATCGTTGGCCACGATCTCGTCCGTGGGATGGCACGGGTAAAATGGATCAAGGCCGTCTTGTTAGGATCGGATGGAATAAACGGAAAAAACAGAAAAGACACAAACTTTGCGCGTCGCAAAATCTCTCTGTTCACTGCGTTTGCGTAGGTCTTTTTTCTCCTTCAGTTCGTCTCGTGTGTGTGTCCTCCTCGCGTAAGTGTGTTGATCCAGGGCTTGGTCCGACAAAAATAAGTCCCTAGCGGCCATCTTCTGCTAAGTACATCCCACCAACACCAGCTCGCAGTCATCCAGTTGCTGAAATATAAACCAAGTATCGGTCTCGTGGAATATAACTCATACTCCATGTATCTATATGCATACTCCATCTAAACATAAGCAAGTTGTATATATCTAAAAAGAGGCATGTCCATCAACTAACTAGAAGCTGTTGAGGCGGGATCAAAAAAGATTCCCTTCCACCAATGTTTGTCCAATTAATCCTCTACAAAATGAGACATGTGGCGGCAAGTGAGTTATGTTTCTTGGTGCAACATATTACAGAAAAGTTTGGTGCTATCCTCTCAAAGGGGTATGGTCCAACTATATATTCTGCTCTGAGAGCCACACCTTGGAATCGTTGTCCATATATGCAGCACATAACCGAAGTATAGTCACATTTCAGTCGCATAAGGACCACACCCAGAAGTGCAAATCACCCGGTTTTCACTATCTATGAAAGTGTTTTGACACCAAAGTTTACTGCAAAGCGGTTCTTCCCATGTATGACCCCTCTTCAATTTGAAGTTCAAATGTCGTTCACAGATGAAGCTACTATTGAATTTTGATTTCAGGGCGTAAATTTACAACTATGCCATCTCGGTGATATATAGAAGCTAGCAGCACGATGTTGGCACAAGTGTTGTGTACCATAATAGACAGTTGTTGCACCCACTTGCCATAGTCTGTGATCTCAACGTGCAACGGCGATGGTGAGACCACTCAGAAGGGTGGCAAGGACATCGTCATTGCAGCATACACTGCCTTTGCCTCTCGTGGTATTTTTTTACGTAATGTATACTATTAAAACCTCCTTCTCCCCCAATGAACTTTCTTCTATAGCCGGGCCGGACCATTTTGCTTGGAGGTGGGATCCTGCTTCCGGTCACTCAGGTGGAATTCTGGTTGGAGCGAGTTTAGATGTTTTTGATGTGGTTGCTTTTTAACATGGTATTTTCTATGCCAGTCTGGTTTTATTTCACAAATCACTAAATAAACTCTGGCATATCATTGTAGTCTACGGCCCGGCAAACCTTTCTCTCTCCCCTCTTTTTCTCGACGAGTTGTCTAATAATGTGGAATATGGTTCTGTCCCTCTGATTATTGATGGCGACTTTAATTTGTTACGGTCCCCTGCTAACAAGAATAACGACAACTTTGACTGGCAGAGGGCGATTAGCTTTAACGATTTCATTAGTTCTTTTGCTCTGCGGGAGATACATCGTTCGGGGGCTCATTTCATGTGGAATAACAAACAACCCTTCGCGGTTGGATCCGTGTTGGACCGTGTCCTCACTTGTACTGCTTGGGACGCTCTGTTCCCGCGGGCCTCTCTAATTGCTTTAGCTCATATTGGGTTTGATAATACTCCCCTTGTTTTGGACTCTGGTGAACAAGTTGTTAGTATTTCCAAGCGCTTTCAGTTTGAATCCTCCTGGCTCCTGGTCGACGGGTTTACCACTATGTTCTCTGCCAAAATTTCTAACCTTCTAGCTTCGATTTCCCGCTCCTTTGGTCCTATTGATGATTGGAGTTACTGCCCGAAACTTCTCAAACAGTTCTTATGGGGTTGGGGTAGGAATAGGGCGGCCGACACCCATCGTTAAAAGGCTGAGCTGATGGATCAGATTGCGACCCTGGACGTGAGGGCTAACCATATGGGCCTTGACCAGGATGGGTGGGAGACTCGCTTTTCTTTGGATGCGGCCCTTATGGCTCTTCATCATCAGGAAGAGGCCTATTGGCAACAACGTGGCCGCATTAATTAGGTCCTAAAGGGGGATGCTCTGATGTCGTATTTCTTTGCCTTGGCTAACGGGCGTCGGTGTAGATGTACCATCTTCAATCTGTCTATTGATGGTTCTATGGTCTCGGACCAATCTTTGATTATGAAGCATACCCACAACTTCTACTTTGATTATTCTCAGCTCGACCCACCTCTGGCTTTCAGCTCTCCTAGTCCATCTGGGCCTCTTCACAGAGGGAGACCGTGCAGGAAAACGAGATGTTGTAGACCCCTAGTCCTCTCTGATGAAGAGATCGAGGAGGTTGTGGTCTCCTCTAAGTCTAACTCTGCGCCTAGTCCCAACGGGTTCTCTATCACGTTCTTTAAGAAATTTTGGTTGGTGCTCAAGCCCTTGGTACTTGCTATCATTCAAGGTTTCTGCCTAGGCACAATTGATATTTCTAAACTTAAATATGTGAAAGGTGTGGACTCTATTCGTAAGTTTAGACCCATTGCTCTTATCAACAACCTCGCCAAATTCCCTGCTAAGGTATTTGCTTCCAAGTTGGTGCATGTGGCCCATAGAGTCATCAGCCAAGCGCAATCTGCGTTCTTCAAAGGTTTGTTCATTTTAGATGACATCCTTAGCTTGCATGAGATCCTTCACGACATTAAATCTAAAGGCACTGAGGTTATGGTTCTCAAGCTTGACTTCGAGAAACCTTACGACTCCATCAACTGGGATTTTTTTACATTCAATTCTCCTAGCTAAAGTTTTTGATGGTACTTACATCCATAGAATCATGCATGTCGTTTGTGGTGGACACACGACAATCAGTGTTAATGGTGTGGTGGGTCCTTTCTTCCGCAATGGTCGTGGCCTGCGGCAAGGGGACCCCATCTCTCCCTCGTCTTTAACTTTGTGGCGGATGCCCTCTCTCGTCTCCTCAACAGAACTGCGGCTGTTGAACACATCTCCCCAATGGTTTCTGACCTTATTTCAGAAGGTGTGTCCCACCTCCAATATGCCGACGATACCATTATCCTGCTAGAGCATAATGATACGTGCCTTGCCAACCTTAAATTCATCCTTTTCTGTTTCGAGGCCGTGTCAGGGCTTAAAATCAACTTCCCTAAGGGTGATGTCATTCTTCTCAACGGGTCCGACGAAGAGACTGCCATGGTGGCCCGCAGTCTCAACTGATCGCTGGGCTTCTTTCCCCTCAAATATTTGGACCTCCCAGTTTCCCCTGGCCATCTTCTGTCTTCTGAGTTCGCGCCTACAGTATGCTCAAAGTAGGTAACAGGGTTGTGTCGTGGTGTGGCCGCTATGACTCGTGCGCTGGCATGGTCTGCCTTATTAACATGTGTCTCTCTTCTCTTCCCATGTTCCTTATGGGTTTCTATCGCTTGTCTATTGGCACTCATGCTGGTTTCGATAAACACCGCAACGCGTTCTACTGGAATTCAGCCGATAATAAATGCAAATATCGCCTGGTTAAATGGAAACTTATGTGCAAACCTAAAGGGCTGGGCGGGCTGGGAATCATCAATACCTCGGTTATGAACACCTGCCTTACTGTCAAATGGTGGTGGAGGATCTTCAATACTCCCGATGGCACGATGTGGTGTGACATTCTCAAAGATAAATATTTCCCATCCAGCAATCCTATGTATGCTTATGCAAATGGGGGTTCCCAGTTCTAGCGTGATCTAGTGAGGGTGAGGGACATTTTCCACACTCAGGTTAAATTTGTGGTTGGTAATGGCGAATCAATTCGATTCTGGACCGATTGGTGGACGGGTGATAATCCTTTATGTCTCTCTTTTCCTTCTACTTTCTCATATGTTTCTCGTCCGGATATTTCCATCTCGGATCTAGCCCGTTCTGGCTGGGACCTTCAACTACATCGTGCACTTTTTCCTGAAGAGTTGAATCAGTGGCAGCAACTTGCTGACCTGTTTCCCATGCTCTCGGATAATGCAGACCAAGTGTCCTGGCCCCGCTCGACCTCTGGTCACCTTTCGGTTAAGTCGCTTTACTCCAGGTTGATTGTAGGTTCTCCTTGATTGAGGTTCAAAGATATCTGGCGTGCCAAAAATTCCTCTTAAAATTAAAATATTTTTGTGGCAAGCCATGCACGGAAGGCTTCCCACGGCAGACCAGATCCGCAAATATAATGGTCCAGGGACTGACCTCTGCAAGCTCTGTGGAGCTAGAGAGGATACTAATCATGTGTAGTTGCATCAGAGCATGGCTGGGTATCAATTGGGCCCCCTCTTCTTTTTCTGATCTTCGATCTTGCTTGCCCTGGTTGGCCAGACTAGATGATTATTCTGGTTTGGTTTTGCGGCTATGGCCTGGGTCCTGTGAAACACTAGAAACAAATTTACTATTGATAACATTTTCCCGTCTAAACCTGCTGACTGTCTTTTCAAATTGATTGCTTTGCTTGCTTCAGCAGTGGAAATTATTGACTAAGGACCAGGATCATGGAGCTACTGAAGACTTGATTGCAGGTTCATTCTACGGCATCTTCTCTGCTCCAGATCGACCATGCCAATGGTGGCTCACGGTGATCTTTTGGGTTTGCTCAGCCCTCTAGGCGTAGGTAGTTGGCCTGCGTGCCTATCCTGGCCTTCATGCCTTGTAATCGTACTTTCTTAATTCTTTATCCTTGCTAGTTGTATGATGTAACCTTGTCTGGTGGCTTTATTTGTAAAGTCGGGCGTATGTCTTCCTCCAAAAAACCGCCTTGGACATTTGAAACGCAAGATAACCCGCAAAAAAAAAACCCACAAGATAGACAAAATTTTCGAAACAAATCCATGCTAAGTCAACGTTTTTATTTCTTCATTTTTCATTTCGCGTGACAACCCCGACCCCGACAGATTGCTAATCATATAATTGGATCCAGCTGCTGACAAGGGGTAGGTGCCGTTCTTCATCTCTGTTTTCTAGCACGCACATTGTCATGATCTTCTGTAATCCAAAGGAAGTACACCGCTAACACCATAAACAAAAATAGTGTGAACAGATGTAAATTTGAATATTCAGATCCTAGTCATGCGCGCAGTCACAGAGAGTATAGTATATGCGAGCGCGTACGTAGAACCTTAAAATTAGTTCAAGATGGTCACATGCATACGTAGTCCTTGGGTACGTCAGGAAAGATAATTATTGATCCATGAGGCCAACGGAAACTATGATAAAAAAAAAACGCAAGACACATGTGCCTGAGCGGCGCATTTTCTTTTAACATGTTACGAGCTTACGCTTCCAGATCCCATGATCTTCTGTATTTCCAGATGCTTGCCTCATATCATTTGTCCTGTACGTGTTAGACCATGTTTTTCTTCACAGTCGAGCGGTGCTCCGAGTGGCTGGTATAATCAAGCAGCGATAGTTTAACTTTTAATCAAACCGGATGACAGAGGACTAGCTTGGCAAAGTCTCTTCGGAAACACAAAAGTCGTCTGCATTTGAAAAATGGGAAACAATTAATATGTACTGTAGATGCAGTATGTATGCATGCCTTCCGGCTAGTCTACCTACCAGTTACCAAGGTCAGTGGAACCTTTACACATGTATTAAGAGAGGCGACTGGCAAGTCTAGCAGCAGCAGGGCAAAGTCTATTCGACAATGCAAAACTCGGCTATATTCGGGAAATGGGAAACATTAGGTATATGTATACTCCCTCCACCCAAATATATAGTGCTAATATGTTTTTCGAGTACATGTTTTTTAGTTGCTTAATTAATTACCATCGCTCTGTCGGTCTTTTTCTTAATGTTAATTAAACTATAAATCAGTTGGTTATGTGCACCTTTGGCTGCAGAGCCTAAAACTATCATTCTGTTCTATTATAAAAAAAAACTTCAAATTTGTCACTTTAAGCTAGGTTAGTCGGTAAAAATATATACTCCCTCTATTTCAAAATTCAGCACATACTTTGTTTTTTGAAAGTCAAAGATGTGTATGTTTGACCAACTTTAAAAAAAATCAACACCCACATTATGAAATTAGTATCATTAGATTCATCATGAAGTATATATCTTTAGATTTTATTTATCTGGTATTGAAATACCTAGAGTTTATTTTATGAACTTGCTCAAACTTTGACATATTTGACTTTTAAAAAACAAATTATGCACTGCATTTGGAACGGATGGAGTATATCTAAAACATTCCTAAAGACACACACACAATCGGCCATTTGGCGCGCTGTTTTTGTGAAGAGTGTGGAACTAAAAACTATTCATAATTACAACTCCCTTTTTTCCGCCCGACTATACTTGGGACGACTCGAAGCGGAAACTTGGAGTACTTTTTATTAGTAGACCAAAACAGTTGGAACTTCTAATTGTACCTCAGAAGATCATGACCACTAGATCATCATAATTTTATATAAATAAATTTCAACCTTTAGATTTCATAAGTGTACCTAAACGTATCTAACATGTAGAACTTTATAATTGTACCAAACATATCACAACCACAAAATTATCATAATTTTACTGCTAGTATTTGATAAATTGCTAATGTACCATTTCCTTTTGAAGTTTAATTGCATTTATTCTGTGATTTAAAGCATATTTTATGATTTTACTGACTATTCTACTGACAATTACCAGAAGATCTATTTCATGGAAAATCTGATTTAAGAAACTTTCTAGGGAAATTCTGGAAAGAAAACCTAATTTTTGGATGAAATTGCAAGAAACTCGTAGAAGGACACGGCCAGGTGCTCACGAGGGCCACCTTAAGGGTGTAGGTGTAGTTTACACTCATATTTTCCTAAGTTTAATCTTGATGTTTCTAAGTTTTTCTTAGAAATACAACTTCAAGTTGTCCACTAATAACTTGTTTTGGTATTTTCTTGCAGATCTGATGGACAAAATGAGAAAATGAGGACAAAGCCGTTACTCTCAAAATTAAGTATTTCCACATGTGGCATGTTGCTACCGGCCAACCCAGACCATAAGAGCACCATCGAGGATCTTTCATGAAGGGACCCCGAGCCGACCATAACTGCACGCTGCCCAAAACCCTTGTCGAGAGTATCAACCAAAGATAGGGGGGGGGGGGGGTTGTTCACCACCAAGGTTGTTCGTCCCATGCCGCCACCAACACCCAATCCGATCTTTAGCCGTCGCCACCAAGTTAGGTCTACATCACCTAGCCATTTCATCCATTAGACCGATCTTCAACTCCAACATTCAATCTCAATTGGTGAGATTATAATATGTACCTAATCATTCATCTAGGAGACCATTCTATAATGTCACTTGTGTTCATGGCAATAATTGTGATGTGTGAGTAGTACCTTGGGGCTAAGGGCAAAGGCATAGCCGCACACCATATGTGTCTTTTATGGGACCCATAGTATGATATATTTGTATCGTATATCCCTGTGTTGTGTTTTGGTATTTTGTCATATCTCGACCTAAGATTCGATGGTACCTGATGCTCTAATAATCAATTTGAAAGATGAGGCAAATGACAAGGAAACACAATAAAATACCCTCGAAGCTTGTGACATATAGTGAAGTGAGGTTCCTGATTGCATGTACTATCATAAAAGATAAAGTGGGTTCAACAGAAAACGCTCTAGGCCCCGTGTCGCTCCAACAGGGGCGACACGGGCGGCCAACCTAGCCCCTACCGGCGGCTTCCCTACCCATGCCTCTCCTCCTCCTCGCCACCAGAGGGGCCGCCGGTGTGCCGTGCGGCTGCCAAGGATGGTGCCGACGAGGATCTGGTATCCTCGCTCTCCCTCGAGGTGCCCTAGATCCATGGCAGCGACCATGGCTGGTGGGTCCGCGCCTGCTTCAGTGTGCAGCGTCTGTCGGTGCTGGTCGTCCTCCTCGGCCGCGAGGGCGGCAAGGGGGCGGTGGCGGTGGTGCGTGGCCCCTCGGCGGCGGCCATTTCTGATCTGATGGCATCTTCCTCGACCTCGGCGGTGCCCTCCTGCCAGATCTAGCCTATGGTGGTCTCCGGCTACCGGTGCTATTCGTGCTTGGAGATTGGAGGTGGGGAGGGACACTAGAGAAATCCGAGGACGGCTGGTCCGGACACGACGACCGCGGTGTCCTTAGACGCCGTTCCCTTTGTGTTGGCATCGTCTCCTTTCCCCTCCTCTTCACCCTACTCGTATACCGGGTGAAAACCCAAATCCTTTCCAGATTGGGTGGCAACGGCGCTGCTGCCATCGCCACCTTCTTGGGGGTGCTGTATTTGGTGAGCTTTGGGTGGAGGTGCTGTTCTGGATGTCTGGTGGTGGTTGGTGGAGTGGTTGGAGCTCGTCGGCCAGTGTCTCTATGTGGCCGGGTTACTCCTATCGACTCATTTGGTTGTTCCTTGTTCATTTGTGGATGTCGGGAGCTCGGTGCTCATCTCCGCGGACTAGGTGTACCTCGGAGCTCGGTCGTGGCATCCTCCTTCCTTGCTGCTTGGCCTTCAGCCGCCCTGACGCGCCATTGCTTCTCTGCGTGTGCAGATTCCTCAATAGGGGCATGAAGCCTCTCTTCAATTTGCTTGCCTTGGTATGGTGTGTTGGCACTCTTTTTTGGCTTCTGTGGGCAATGGCGCCGGTCCACACCTTAGTTCTTGGGGGAGCGTTTTCATCTCTTGATAGATTAGCGCCCTTCGTGCCGGGGCGAGGGGGCTAGTGCCCCCTCCGAAGATGGAGGAGGTTGTCACCGTGTCGGTCAAAATCCATGGAGCAGACAAGAGTGCCTCTACACCTAGTAAGTACTTCATGCGGACAAGGTCACTAGTAGAAAAGGGGCCTATTGACCCGGTTGGTGAGGGCCTTTAGTCCCGGTTCATGAACCGGGACTAAAGGGTCGATACTAATACCCTGGCCCTTTAGTCGGTTCAATCGAACCGGGACTGATGAACCTCCACGTCAACCTGTCCGCCGAGCCCAGGCGGAGGGCCTTTGGTCCCGGTTGGTGGCACCAACCGGGACCAATAAACATCCGCAGCGTCGACATTTCTATGGCTGTGGTTTTGTTTTTTTGAAGGGGGGGTTTGGGGGTTTGGGGGTTAATTTAGGTGTTTCATATATTGTGCTATAGCTAGCTAATTAATAGAGAAAAGTGTCCTCTCTTTTGTCCGTGCTTGGTCGACGCTACGTACTATACATACGTATAGAGAGGACTAGCTAGACACGCTAGCTAGCTAGTAATTAAGCAAGCAGAAGATCGTCATGAACATATATGCATACAGAGAGAAGTGATATCGACCACCTCTCCTTCTCCGAGAGATTGGTCGAACAACAAGTTCTCGTATATCTATCCGACACTACCGGCTACATATATACAATAATTATTTTTTACAATACGGACGTGTGGTCCACATAGTATTCTCCGTCTTCAGCGATCACGTGGTCAAGAAAGAATGCCGCCAATTCCTCTTGAATTGCTCGCAGGTGATCTGGTGCTAGTAGTTCATCCCGCATCCGAAACATCTAATTTTAAGAAGGGGGTCAATGCATATATATATGAATGAATGAAACTCAACACAAATGATGGTAATAAAATAAAATTGTGAATATTTTATTTACGCACTTCATATTGTTTGTCGGAGTAGCCCCTCTCACAGGTCGTGTGGCGGATGGACTATAAGCGTAGTATCCACAGAAATCATTCCCTTGTTCCTGCCACAACCACTTTACAAGAAACATAGGTCAATCAAACTGATAATTAGCAAGCATTCTAAATGGTATTGATATTGATGAAACTAGCGCTTGAATCACTAGGAGATGCGCGTGGAATATGCTACTATATAGTACTTACTTTCGGGTGTCTAAATTGCAGCTTCTTGGCAGTCCGGAGCTTTTTGGTGAATTTTCCCCAAGCCCTGCCATACAAAGAAAACAATTACTTGATATCAGAAATGAACAAAGTTCTTGATATGGTGGATAATGATCGATTTAACTTACTTCTCGAGCATTTCAGTCATGTCCGCATACTCCTTGGGATCTTTTCGTCTCGAGTCTAAGGCGATTACTACTCCTGCTCAAGCTTAATCTCTAGGAGAATATAGTGGTAGCTGCGCACGCATGCATCACTCATCAATATTACATTACTATAACCTGGACTAATAAGGGAAACCGAATATGACACAAGACAGTAACACTCACTTGTAGTTGTAAGGAAAGAGTATTATATTTTTGTGTTCATTTATTTCCAACGATCGTAGCAAGTTGGCCTCGGTTTCGTCGGCACGATATTTAACCTCATTTGCATCTATGAGATATGTGTTAATGAACCCAATATCACCCACTTGTCTTTTCTTTATTTCGGCGATCTTCAATCTGCATAATATAATGAGGATATTTATAAATACATGCAATGAAAGAGCTGAGTTATATAGAGATACTTAATGATGAAGTAGTACTACTTACTGAGCGATAGCGAGATGACCGTTGCTTTATCGAGGGCCAATTGATTGAAAAACTCATAGAACTCCTCAAATGGAATAGGCAACAGTTCAATTCCAAGGAGGTCATGCTCCTTTTTAACTCTCACATACAAAGTACTCCTCCCATCAGACTCTTTGCAGGTTTTCATGTACCAACCATGCAATCTTAGCATCATCGTTGATAGAGAGCTTTCATCTTTGACGAGAGGCTTCCCGTACTCGTATCTTTGTATCTGCACCTCCAAGAAATCATAATGTACATCGTCGGACAGGTAATCTGCAGGATTGCCATAACCGGGCACCATCCTCGGATCGACAATGTCGCTAGCGAGCACCTTGAGCGGGGGGCACGATTGCTTAGCTTGTTCGCCGAGCTGGGCAATTTTTTTTCCCAGCTCGTCGTTCTTTCATCCTTTGATCAGCGGTACTTCCCGACCTCTCCGCTTCGGCAAATGCCTTTCCAATAATGCGCTCATAGTTGCCTTTGGCGGAGACTTGGGTGGTTTTGTCGAGGCAGCAATGCGCTTCGCTTTGACCGGATCTACCTTCTCCTCCGGAGGTGGATGTCTCTTTGCTTTCAACCCTTGAAACCAGTCATCCACTTGGTCTGCGCGATCTTCGCGTTTTCCTCCTCGCTCCTCTCGTCACGGTAACTTCTGGAGTCTTGAGAAGGACCGAATCTGTATCTCCTCCCGCCTTTGGCTGTACCGCTAGACGCCCGGCAGAGCGAGCCAGGCGGATGTCTTCTTTCCTTGCTTACGGCGGAGGAGAAGGACTACGACGCGCGGAGCAGCCGGAGCGGCGGCGGGTCTCTTCCGCCCTTCCGACGAGGCGGAGAAGGAGGAGGCTGGCTGCTCGGCGCGCCGGTGCGAAGCGGAGAAGGAGGCGGAGTGCCGCCACGCAGCGGAGAAGGAGCCGGCCGAGTGCCTGATCGTCACTCGCCGGGAGGAGGAGGCGGTGGAGGAGGTGGAGTGCCTGACTCGCCGGGAGGAGGAGGAGGAGGCGGAGGCGTCGATTCGGAAGGTTGATAGATCCTTCCGCCATAGGCATGGAGTCTTTAGAGCGAGAACCCGGCCGATACTCCCTTCACCGGTAGGGTGGTCAAGCCGGAGGTCCTCAAATCCCTCCGTTATTTCATCGACCATCACCTTAGCATATCATACGGAATCGGCGGCGGTGAAAAGTTGAGTCGGGTTTAGTAGGATAAGCAGAGCCGACCGCCTTGACCTTCAAATTGCTCCATTGCGCCATAAGGTGGCAATTTTCAGCATCCGTGATAGCATCCACAGGATAGCTGGCAGGAGCCGTCAAGGCATCTTGCTTTCTGGCTGACAGCTTCGGTGGAAGCCACGCTGCTTCTCGGCCCGAGATAAGCGGGGTAACCGGGGGAAGCTTGGCGGAGTCGTTTGTTGTGATCTGCTGCTTCTCGTTCCTCTTCTCGTTCCTCTAGCCCCATTACCCTTTAAATGCGGCGCTTTGCATTAGGCTCTGCTCGGTTTCTTCCTCCTCTCATGGGTTTTGTAACCCCTGCGTCAGGAAATCCAGCCTTCCACGAAGCGAACTGGCGTGCCTCGTGTCCGTCCGGGGTGCTCAGGATTCCCGAGGGCCATTGTGAGCTCGTCCTTCTCCACATGCAGAACGAACTTCCCTTGCTGCGCTTGCTTCGATATAATCTTTGAAGCCTCTTGGTGGTATGTCCAATTGTTCGTCCGTCCAAATGCACTTCCTGTTATAGGGTCCAAGGATCCGCCGGCCCGAAGAACCAAGTCCGACAGCAGTCTGGCGATTCATTGTCTACGGTTCATTCCCTTTATGAAGCAGATCATTCTCAACCTTAGCCCACTTAGGCCGGGCTACGAGGTAACCACGACCCCGTGCGATGGTGAAGCTTCTTCTTCGCAGCATTTCTCTTGTTTGTCGCCGACATCTTTTACTCTTTTCCGATGTCTTGTAGGCCACAAATGCGGGCGATCATCTCGATCTTCTCATATTTGCCCTTGAATTCTGGTGTCTCATTTTTTTCGACATACGTATTGAGTTCTTTCTTCCAATTCCTGAATAGTTCTGCCATCTTCTTAAGAGCAAAAGACTTGATTAATGGCTCTATTACTGGCTTCTCGGATCATCCTCTAGCGGTAGGGTAAAATTTGACTTCAGCTCGGTCAAAGATCATTTTACGCATATCATTGACACAAGACACCTCGGGGTCTTCGTTCTTAGGCTTATACCATTGGTGGATGCTGATCGGGATCTTGTCCCTAACGAGAACCCGCCTTTGAGCAACAAATGCCTTCTTTGTCCGGTAGGGTTCAATCGGTTGGCCGTCAGCCTTGCGATTTGTATGATCTCAAACTTTTCATCCGAGCTCAACTTTTTCTTGGGCCTCGTCTCTTTACCGAAGTTGTGCTTTCGATCCGGAGGCTAGAAAAAAAAACAAAGGCGAGAGTTAATTAATATGTGTACATACCAAAACAAAAGGCGAGAGCTAGTCGTACAGGCTTAACTAATATATATACTGGCGGACTCGGTTTGGTGATCATCGGAGCCGTCCTCATGGTCTACTTCTTCACCCTCTCCTTCTTGCACCGGCATTGGGTCATCGGAGCCATGTAAATCATAGCCAGCTGCTTCTTCACCCTCTCCTTCCAGACCATCATTGTCGTTGAGACACATCAACGAGGAGACGGCATCACTTCCTTGTGCGATTATGTCCCTCAACAACGCTTCTTGTGCTTCGTCTCGGGGGGTGTCCATAGTTTGTACAAATATTTACAACATGGCAATTATTATTCAAACATGATAGATATGGATATATTAGTGGCAAACGTAGAACTAGCTAGCTAATCACAATAAGGAATTATATTAGTGGCCTCCACAGCTGTAAAAGTTCTTCAACTAATGGCCTTAGGTACACATCAATGTCGTTGCCGGGTTGCTTAGCGCCTTGGATGAGAACTGGCATCATAATGAACTTCCGCTTCATGCACATCCAAGGAGGACGGTTATACATACATAGAGTCACGGGCAGGTGCTGTGATTGCTGCTCTGCTCCCGAAAGGATTAATGCCATCCGCGCTTAAAGCAAACCATACGTTCCTTGGGTCCTTTGCAAACTCATCCCAGTACTTTCTCTCGATTTTTCTCCACTGCGACTCGTCGTGGTGCTCTCAACTTCCGTCTTTCTTACGGTCCTCACTTTACCATCGCATCAACTTGGCATGCTCTCCGTTTACGAGCAGACGTTTCAACCGTGGTATTATAGGAGCATACCACATCACCTTCGCAGGAACCCTCTTCCGGGAGGCTCGCCAAATCAACATCACCGGGGTCATCTCGTCGATCTTATACCGCAATGCACCGCATACCGGGCATGCGTTCAGATCCTTGTAGGCACCACGGTAGAGGATGCGATCATTAGGGCATGCATGTATCTTCTCCACCTCCAATCCTAGAGGGCATACGACCTTCTTTGATGCGTATGTCTTGTCGGGCAATTCGTTATCCTTTGGAAGCTTCTTCTTCATTATTTTCAGTAGCTTCTCAAATCCTTTATCGAGCCTGACATTCTACGCCTTCCACCGCAGCAATTCGAGTCTGCACCGAGCTTTGTGTTGCCATCTTCGCAATTGGGGTACAACCCTTTTTTGTGATCCTCTAACATGCGATCGAACTTCAGCTTCTCCTTTTGACTTTCGCATTGTGTCCTTGCATCGACAATGACCCGCGGAGATCATCATCATCGGGCACATCGTGCGGTTCCTCTTGATCTTCAGCAGCCGCCCGTTCCGGCACCATCGTGCACATCGTGCAGTGCATCTTGATGTTGATAGCATCACCGTATTCAGGGGGCACATAGTTTTCATCGTACACTTCTTCCTCGCCGTCTTCCATCATAACCCCTATTTATCCGTGCCTCTTCCAAACATTAAATTGTGGCATGAAACACTTGTAAAGCGGTGGTTGTGAAGGATTTTCCGTCGAGTAAGACTTCGTATTCCCACATATAGGGCATGGACAACACATAAAACCATTACGCTTGTTTGCCTCAGCCACTTGAGAAAATCATGCACGACCTTAATGTACTCGGAGGTGTATACGTCACCGTACATCCATTGCCGGTTCATCTGCGTGCATTATATATAATTAAGTGTGTCAAAAATCATTCTGAGAACATCATGAATAGATAATTAAGTGACCAAATTAATAGAAGTTCATCATCACATAAAACCGAAGTACATACATAGTTCTCATCTAACAACATAAAGCTCTGCAGAGCATCTAAATTAATTAAACCATACATTGAAACTATGTAAAACATTTCAATGCGAAAACAACACGATCATAATCGCAACCAAGGTAACAACTGATCCAACGGCATAATGATATCAAGCCTCGGTATGAATGGCATATTTTCTAATCTTTCTCATCTTCAAGCGCATTGCATCCATCTT
Source organism: Aegilops bicornis (assembly GCA_021605145.1). Lineage (NCBI taxonomy): Eukaryota > Viridiplantae > Streptophyta > Magnoliopsida > Poales > Poaceae > Aegilops > Aegilops bicornis. The sequence continues at coordinate 272,984,674 of CM038675.1, read as the reverse complement.
GATCTTGTGATCATCGGCGACATCCGCAACATGCAACTCCAATATCATCTTCTCCTCCTCAAGTTTTTTATTTTTTCCTTCAAGAAATTGTTTTCTTCTTCAAATAAATTTAACCTCTCGACAATAGGGTCGGTTGGAATTTCGGTTCAACAACCTCCTAGATAAATAAAATCTATGTCACGTTGGTCATAATTTTCATAAACAATAAATGAACCAATAGTTATGAAAAGATAATATATACCACATCCGAATCATAGACAGGACGAGGGCCGACGGGGGCGGATACCAAAACCATCGCACTATATAAGATGCAATAATAAAAGTAAGAAAATAATACAAGTATCTATCTAAACAAACAAGTAATAATATTTTTCCTTTCAGAAAGAAGATAAGAACAAGAGGCTCACCACGGTGGTACGGCGATGAGATCGGTAGCGGGTGATCGACGGCGATGAAAGGCGGGGGCCAGGCGTGACGGACCGCTAAACCTAGATAAATATTGAGGAAAATGGAGCTTGGCGGTCGAGCTTGGAGAGGAGAAACCTTAAGTAGTGTGGCTCGGGCATTCCATGAACACCTTGTGTGCATAGGAGGTGAGCTAGAGCACCACCAAGCCCTCTCCCCTCGGCGGAAAAAGCAGGCGGTGTGCTCTGCTCTCTTGTGAGGGGCTATATATAGGCAGCACCATTAGCCCGGTTGGTGGCTTGAAATAAAGGAAGCCTTTGGTCCCGGTTCAAGCCACGAGGCCGGACCAATAGTGGTGGGCAGAGGCCAAGAGCGGGACCATTGGTGGTCGGTTCGTCCACCAAGGGACCAAAAGGTCCGGACGAACCGGGACCAATGGCCCACGTGGCGACGGCCCCACAGGGCTCCTGAAGGGCAAATAGCTCCATTGGTCCCGGTTCTGGATTGAACCGGGACTAATGGGCTAAACTGGCCTGGACGAAAGCCCTGTTTTCTACTAGTGGGTCCTGCTGAAGCTTTTGTGTGGTGGTCTGCTCATGTTGGAGGACTTCTTCGTCTCAAGCGGCTTAGGGCCTTAGTTTTCATATCTTTGCGTGTTGTGCATATGGAGCCTATTAGATGTTGGCACAACACTATTTATCGATGTTCTTATCATTTTGCAGTGTCTGAAAGGTGTCGTTTGTAATCTCCTGGCCTGTTGATGGCTTTGTTAATTCAAATCTGAGTTAGGTTTGAGCTCTTCTTGGTCTCGGCCAAGCCTTTTCTCTAAAAAAGTGAGGTTCCTGATGGAACTTCTTTGCGAACAACGGATAGTCATGAAACATTAAGAACTTTTCTAATTTTTTCTTAGTAAACATGGCTACCGCGAAGTGTTAGGGTTGACTTTGGGCAATGTATCCTACGGTGCAATGACAATTGTCCTAGGTGTCCTATGAACATGTCGCCCACTTATTTTTTTATTGTATTTTTCTTGCATGCAAGAGGTTACATTTGAACTTTGTCCTAACCTATTTTCATCATATCAAGTAGCACAACTTCCATTTTGATCTCATTTGTGTACCTAACCTTTGCATCAGTCCAAATGGTCGCAAACAGAAAACATATGGTAAGCCTCATGCTCGTTGATGTCACCATTCCTAACACCAACACCTACCGTGCATTTGATAAGCTATGTCAACTAAGAAAGAAGGAAGCTAATTCATGATCCATGCGGGTCGAAGGAAGCACCTGCGCTATTGCTAGGATCAGCTTTGGGCCCATTCATATGTGGGTCTGGTGGTCATAACGTTCATCGTCTTGCATTTTGGAACTCTAGAACACGCCCAGTATTTTCGTGTCTTCTCCCTTTGACCTGAAATAGCCAATTGTGGAAACAAAAGACAAAGAAAACAACATAGAAAAATTAACCCAAAATAAACCACTACAAAAATATGAGCAATGACCACTTCACTTTTACTATCACCATCTTTGAGCCTCTTTGGATTGCAAAAAAGAAAAAAAAAAACATGGAACAATAAAACAGTGAACTAACTAAGATGTACTTTTTAAAGTGGCATAGGATATCACGTACTATGAATTTCTACATTGTTCCACACAATCTTTTGAATAATATATCCACCATGTTACTTCTGACCAAGCGTGCTTAAGAATTACATTAATTAGTATTCAATTGTGAAGTAATTATTATCCATTACTTCACAACCATGAGAAGCACGAGTAGTATAAACCACCTACTCTATTTGTCGTGAGTTGTATATATTATTTCCCTTCTCAGGAACACACATGATCGCGAGCGTACATGTTGCAAAAGGAGATACTGCCACAGACACACTTAAGCATCCCTGGTGTGAAACATACGTATTACTCTTAATTAACTATTGCAAGGTATGAGAGCTTGTCAAACAACCATCCCATTGGGTATCAGGCCAAAATCTGACACCATGTCTATTATCACCATCGGTGAACTTCAGGACTCAACCATACCTCCATCCAAATACTCGTACCATTATCCTCAATGACAAGTAGTGAGTTGTCAGCGCCCCCTCTGCTACAGAAGACACCGACAAGCGGGACCCAGAGACCAGCGGCTCGCGTGGCTCGCCAACTGCCAGAAGGCTACCACGGGCCCGACGGCCCAACCCTCATAACACTGGGCCGGAGTGGACCCAATGAGGCCCGGACGGCGACTGCTACTTAAGCCATCCCCATCGATTGGCTATCCATCCAGTGGATCAAAGGCATCGGCGGCGGCAACCCTAACCCTATTCCCCTTCTGTTCTTCGTCTTGTACTCCTACCTTGTAATCGAACCTGAGAATCGAGCTAGTGTGAGTGAATGGAGTGCTATTGCTTCCACCACCATCTCGCCTCTTACATCTGGTATCAGAGACCAGTCCACCCCACTTCCTCTCCGCCACTCTGGCCCAAATCGTCGAGACGCGGCGCGTTCGGCAAGCGACATCGCGGTGATGGCCATGGATCCATCGATTGAGGCCTTCCTCGATCGCCTCGACAACACCCTGAAGGCCCAGAACAAGGTCATCACCGAGATCCAGGCGTCCACAGCCAAGATCGACGAGCTTGTCAGTTGGCGGCCCGACCTGGAGAAGCGCGTCGCCAATTTGGGCGATGCGGTGACAGCTCTCCAGCTCTCGCAGCCAGCACCAACTAAGGAGGTCGAGGGCAACCGGGCGCCAGCACCATCGTACACTCCACCAGCGACGACCGGTTCCCACATCGGGGCCGGTACCGGCGCGGTTGACGCTCCTCAAGGGCCCACAGGCCACGGCGTCTTCAACCTACCTCGGGGGGCCCCGGTGGCGTCGTTCCAGACCCGCCCTCGCCCCCGGCATCTGGTCAGTTCAACACCCTGGCGGCTTCATCTTCCCCTTTATCTCCATTTGCACACGCGAGTCAATTGCTCTCGGGTTTGGGTCAGACCCACCCCTCGATCTCGTTTCCGCAGTTCACAGGAGATAATCCTAATCTGTGGAAGACACTTTGCGAGCAATATTTTCAGATGTTTGGTATTGTGCAGTCATTTTGGGTTCCCATGGCCGCTCTGAATTTTTCGGGGTCAGCATCTGTGTGGCTGCAGTCCATTCAGAAACGACTAGGAGATTACGATTGGGAATCATTCACTGCATTACTCTGTACTCATTTCGAGCGTGATCAGCATCAAACGCTGATCAGACAGTTCTACACTGTCCGCCAAACGTCTTCAGTAGCATAATATATAGAGCAGTTCGAACTAATTATCAATCACTTATCATCATATTCTGATTCGATTCACCCATTCTACTTTTTGACTCGGTTTGTCGAGGGCTTGCGGAAGGATATCCGAGCAGTGGTGCTCGTTCAGTGCCCAGCTGACTTGGATACAGCTTGTCTTGGCTCGCCAGAAGGAAGTGGCCCGACGGCGTGTTTGGCGACTTCTCAAGACCACTGAGCCCGCCCAGCTACTCCCTCTACCTCCACCAGCAACACGTCCTGTTCCGGCTGCACCAGCGACAGACCATCGCGGCACTGATGCGGCGCGAGCAGATACAACCAAGATAAAAGCGCTACGGGACTACCGACGTGCTCGCGGGCTATGCTTCAAGTGCGGCGAGCGGTGGGGGCAGGATCATGTCTGCCCCACAACTGTTCAGCTACACGTAGTCGAAGAGAGCTCGAGCTCTTCAGCGTCGAGACCAACTCCGACAACGAAGAGGACGTACAACAAGTGCACGCCATCTCGCGCCCCGCATTGGATGGTGGTGTGTCGCCAAAGGCATTTCAACTGCTGGCTACTATGCAAGACCAAGAGGTGCTCATCCTTGTGGACAGTGGGAGTTCTACGTCGTTCATCAATCAGAAACTGGCGGTGCGCTTGTCAGGGGTGCAAGAGCTGCGCCGGGCTTGCAGAGTGAAGGTAGCTGACGGGGGTGAGCTCACTTGCTCTTCCTCCATTCCGAGCTGTCGTTGGTCGTCTCAAGGGTTGGAATTTGTGATTGATATGAAGGTCTTACCGCTGGGAGTATATGATGCTATTCTGGGTATGGACTGGCTTGAGCAACACAACCCGATGACTGTCGATTGGCGAAACAAGCACCTGCGCGTTCCGACAGCACTGGGCACACCCAGTTTGTTTGGGCATGAAGCACAGTCAACACAATGCCATGTGATCAACAGCGCACAGTTGCAACAACTGCATCGCCAAGGAGCCTTACTGCATCTGTGTTTACTCTACCCAATCATCGAGAAGCAAGAGACCCCGGTGCAGGATCCCCCAGAGCTGCAAGCACTGCTGTCAGAGTTTGAGGATGTTTTTGGCGAACCCAAAGGCCTACCCCCGCGGCGAGCCTGCGATCACACAATTCCACTCATGCCGGGGGCGCAGCCTGTCAACATCAGACCTTACCGTCACAAGCCGGAGCACAAGTCTGAGATCGAACGACAAGTGCAAGAATTATTACAATCTGGGGTGATTCAACGCAGCCACAGTACATTCTCGTCACTGGTCATTTTGGTCAAGAAAAAAGACGGGACCTGGCGGTTGTGCGTGGATTACAGGCATCTTAATGCCATGACACGCGTCAGTAAATTTCCGGTGCCAGTCATTGAAGAGCTGCTTGATGAATTGCACGATGCAGTCTGGTTCTCGAAATTGGACTTACGAGCAGGCTATCATCAGATCCATTTAGCCGAGGGGGAGGAATTCAAAACTGCATTCCAGACGCACTCCGGACAGTACGAGTTCAAGGTACTCTCGTTTGGACTGGCAGGGGGCCCAGGCACCTTCAACGGAGCTATCACAAAGACAATGCACCCTCTCCTGCGACACTGTGTGCTGCTCTTCTTCGACGATATTCTGGTATTTAGCAAGACCTGGAAAGACCATTTGGCACATTTGAGGCAAGTCCTTGAACTACTGCGTCGTGATCAATGGATGGTGAAGAGGTCCAAGTCCGAGTTTGGCCAGCAGCAGCTATCATACCTGGGGCATGTCATCAGCAGCCAAGGAGTGGCCACGGACCCAACCAAAATCAGAGGAGTGGAGGCGTGGCCAACACCAGTCGACGCCAAGGAAGTGCACCGATTCTTGGGACTCGCCGGATACTACCGCAGATTTGTTCGGGGGTTTGGGATTATTGCACGGCCCCTGTTCAACCTCTTGAAGAAAGGCGTTCCTTTCGTTTGGACAGATAACACCAACCAAGCTTTTTAGCTTCTCAAACAACAACTTCTGACAGCCCCAGTCTTGGCGATGCCAGATTTCAGCAAAACCTTCACAATCGAGTCAGATGCATGTGACAAGGGAATAGGAGCAGTATTGCAACAGGAGGGGCATCCGATCGCGTTCATGAGAAAAAGTTTGAGCCCGCGCTACCAAGGCCTCTCAACCTATGAGAAGGAGTACCTGGCTATTGTGGTGGCAATCGATCAATGGCGACCGTACTTGCAGCACAACGAGTTTGTCATCTTCACTGACCAGAGAAGTCTCATACATCTCGAAGAACAACGATTGACAACGCCGTGGCAGCAGAGAGCATTCACCAAGCTTTTGGGCCTCCGGTACATCATTAAGTATAAAAAAGGGTCCATGGACACAGCAGCGGATGCTCTTTCAAGATCACATGCCACTGAACTCTTGTTTGAAGTTTCCACTTGCCAACCCAGCTGGCTAACTGATGTATTGGCAAGCTACAATTGCAACCCACAAGCTCAAAAGCTGCTGCAACAATTGGCTCTCCGGGAGGACCCAAAAAGAGGTTCACACTCCAAAAAGGAATCTTACACTTCCGGGGCAGAATATGGCTAGGGGGCTCTACGGCATTGCAACAACAGATCATATCAGCTTTCCATGATAGCCCGATGGGGGGACACAACGGCTTCCCGGCAACATTTCGTCGCGTGCGTCGCTTGTTCGCCTGGCCTAAGATGAAAGTGCACGTTCTGCAGTACGTGCGGTGTTGCCCAGTCTGCCAACAGGCCAAACCAAACCGCGCAGCGTCACCAGGACTGCTAGAGCCCCTGCCAATACCTCAACAGCCGTGGGAAATGATCACGATGGATTTCGTGGACGGTCTACCACAATCTGGGAAATTCAATTGTCTGTGGGTGATAGTGGACATGAGGACCAAGTTTGCGCACTTCTTACCGCTGGCGCACCCGTACACGGCTGCTAAGGTAGCGCTCCTCTACATGTCTACCGTTTATCGCATCCACGGATTCCCCGGCTCCATCGTCTCGGATCGAGACCCAGTCTTCACCAGCAATTTCTGGCGTGAACTCTTCAAGTACGCCGGCACAGACTTGAGAATGAGCTCAGCTAATCACCCGCAGACGGACGGGCAAACAGAGCGGGTGAACCAATTGTCGAGACCTACCTGCGCTGCTTCGTCCACGCCTGTCCAAGCCGCTGGAGCCATTGGATACCTTTGGCTCAGTTATGGTACAACTCATCTCACCACTCCAGCATAGGTATGTCTCCATTCAAAGCAATGTTTGGATACGAACCAAGGCAGTGGGGTTTGGCCTCTCCGAATGATTGTACAGTTCCTTCACTTCACTCGTGGCTGGAATAAAGGGCAGTGATTCAGGATCTGCTACAGCAACATCTACACCGTGCGCAACAGCACATGAAGACTCAAGCGGATAAGCGGAGGTCGCCGCGTGTCTTTCAAGTTGGGGATCCGGTATACCTCAAACTGCAACCATATGTTCAGACATCAGTGGCCAGACGAGCCAACCACAAACTTTCATTCAAGTATTATGGGCCGTTCACTGTGATCGCCAAGATTAGCGATGCAGCTTACAAACTGGAGTTACCGGCGCACTCTCAAGTGCATCTGGTGTTCCACGTCTCGCAACTACGTCAATGCCTCCGGCCGGGTACGCAAGTCTCCTCTGAGCTTCCCCAAACCACTAACATTCCTGTCGTGCTAGTGGCAGTACTGCAACGCCGATGGCGTCGGAAGAATGGGGCCTTGGTGGAGCAAGTTCTGATTCGTTGGTCGAACCAAGCGGCCATCACGGACACTTGGGAGGACAAAGTGGCGCTGCAATCTCGTTTCCCCGGAGCAGAGGCTTGGGGGCAAGCCTCATCCCAAGAAGGAGGGGATGTCAGCGCCCCCTGCGGGACCCAGAGACCAGCGGCTCGCGTGGCTCGCCAACTGCCAAAAGGCTACCACGGGCCCGAAGGCCCAACCCGCGTAACACTGGGCCGGAGTGGACCCAATGAGGCTTGGACGGCGACTGCTACTTAAGCCATCCCCATCGACTGGCTATCCATCCAGTGGATCAAAGGCATCGGCGGCGGCAACCCTAACCCTATTCCCCTTCTGTTCTTCGTTTTGTACTCCTACCTTGTAATCGAACCTGAGAATCGAGCTAGTGTGAGTGAATCGAGTGCTATTGCTTCCACCACCATCTCGCCTCTTACATGAGTCTTCATCTTCGCAATTGAATCGAACATCCGTTACAGTTCTGATTGTTATGTCAAACATGTTGATCTGAATAGAGTGTTTGCCTTCAACCCAACATGGTAAGTCAGGCTCCATCTTTCTTTCGTTTGTTAAGCCATGTTTTCTAACAAGGATTTTCATAATTATGTACTTGCAATGGATTTTTCATATTGAAAATTTATGTTATAACATTTTATCACAAAATTCACTGATAGCAGCATAGATTATTTTTTCAGTGTGCTAGCGAATTTCCGTCAAGGACAAGAAACCTATGTTAATTTCATCAATTGTCAATACCACGACTCCAGTCCACGTGTGTGCGTGTATGTGCTTAACTCTACGGTGTACTTGGTGTTTATCCAAAACATTAGAATAATTCAAGTTTATCCAAAACATTAGCAAATCTGTTGTAACTTCAATGTAAATTTTTACATATTCAAAAGTAGGTAACTAGACAAACAAGCTAGTACCATATTACCCGGAAGAGGATCCTCTACCGTTCGACAGCCTGCCGTTCGACCATTGACATGTGGGCTTGTTGGAAACCTGGCCCACATGTCAGTGGTCCAACGTCACCTAGCGCACGACAGAGGAGCCGTGTCCATATTACCCCGGCAATCTAAATATAGAGAGTAATTTCTGTAGGGAACATAATTATAAAATGATATGATGGTATGATACAACTACCAAGATAATTAATCTAGTACTTCTACTTTTGAGTTCTTAATAATTTTTCCAAACAACTAAGGGCCAGTTCTTTTGGTGACTTTTCTAGGCTTTTAGAATAAACTCCCCCTACCCTTCTTATTCTAGAAGCTCAACAAAAAAATAGAAGCCTAAGAGTCATATCTTAATTAGTAATCTTCTAAAAAAAATTGGTTGGGCTTTTAGAATAAGCTAGGTAGGAGGCAACTTATTCCAGCTTATTCTAAAAGCTAGCAAAAGAACTAGCCTTAAACCATGTATCAAGGAGGATCAGCGGACATCCTTAAAAATTTACCGGTGAAAAACACATTAGGGTAAATGGCCGTCCTAGCTTCCTAGCTACCTAAGCTTAGATACACTATATTTCATTATCAGTATTACCCACCAAGCTGCTTATTTTTATTTCTATCGTTTCCTTCTAGTCTATGTTGCCTTGTAAGTTGTTCTTAAGAACCTTTTGTATCCAACATTTGAGGGGTTTTATTAACTTAAATCCAAGTGTTCCCAATTTTTTTCTAAAATATAACCAACCATTCCAAAAGACCAGCGAGCACTAAATATGAGAGAAATTTAGTGAGCAATATGCATAAATAATTAAAATTAACATGATATATATAAATAATCATTTAATATATGAAGTGTTATACCTACCAAACATTCTGATTATAGTTATAGATCCGAACGACCCTCCATGCGCACGATTTCCTTCATAGCAGTTGCATGCATGTGTTAGTTTTTTGAAAAAAGCTGCATGCAAGAGACACATGTTGGGGAACGTAGTAATTTTAAAAAATTTCTTACGCACACGCAAGATCATGGTGATGCATAGCAACGAGAGGGGAGAGTATAGTCTCACGTACCCTCGTAGACCAAAGCGAGCGATCTGGCGTAGAGAAAGTAGTCGTACTTTCTCCTCGCGATCCAGCCGATCCCAGCTGTTACTCCGGCTCCTCCGAGTCGATCCTGGCGTAGAGGAAGTAGTCGTCGTTCTCCTCGCGATCCAGCCGATCCTAGCGCCGTTACTCCGGCGCCTCCGAGTTCTTGGCACACGTTCAGCTCGATGGCGCTCCTCGGGCTCCGATCCGGCCAAAGCTCGGGAGAGGGAGTTCCGTCGGACGACAGCGTGGTGGCGATCTTGATGTTCTACCGTCGCAGGGGCTTCGCCTAAGCACCGCTATGATATGACCGAGGTGGAATATGGTGGAGGGGCACCGCACACGGCTAAGGAACGATCTCAAGGATCAACTGGTGTGTTCTAGGGTGCCCCCCTGCCCCCGTATATAAAGGAGCTTGGGGGGTGGCCGGCCGGCCCTAGGGGGTGCGCCAAGGAGGGGGGAGTCCTCCTCCTAGTGGGAGTAGGACTCCCCTTTCCTAGTACAGCTAGGAAGGAGGAAGGGGGAAGGAAAGAGAGGGAGAAGGAGAGGGAAAGGGGGCCGCCCCCCCCTCCTTGTCCAATTCGGACTCCCCATGGGGGGGGGCGCCACCTCCTGGCGCAGCCCTCTCTCTCCCCTCTTGGCCCAATAAGGCCCATTACTTCCCGGGGGGTTCGGTAACCCCTCGGCACTCCGTCTTTCTCCGGAAACTTCGGAACCTTTCCGGTGTCCGAATATAGCCGTCCAATATATCAATCTTTATGTCTCGATCATTTCGAGACTCCTCGTCATGTCCGTGATCACATCCGGGACTCGAACTTCTTCGGTACATCAAAATACACAAACTCATAATATAACCGTCATCGAAACCTTAAGCGTGCGGACCCTACGGTTCGAGAACAATGTAGACATGACCGAGACACATCTCCGGTCAATAACCAATAGCGGGACCTGGATGCCCATATTGGTTCCTACATTTTCTACGAAGATCTTTATCGGTCAGACCGCATAACAACATACGTTGTTCCCTTTGTCATCGGTATGTTACTTACCCGAGATTCGATCGTCGATATCCAATACCTAGTTCAATCTAGATTCTTTGGTAAGTCTCTTTACTCGTTCCGTAATACATCATCTCACAACTAACTCATTAGTTGTAATGCTTGCAAGGCTTATGTGATGTGTATTACCGAGAAGGCCTAGAGATACCTCTCCGAGCAATCGGAGTGACAAAACCTAATCTCGAAATACGCCAACCCAACAAGTACCTTTGGAGACACTGTAGTACTCCTTTATAATCACCCGATTACGTTGTGACGTTTGGTAGTACCCAAAGTGTTCCTCCGGTAAGCAGGAGTTGCATAATCTCATAGTTACGAGGAACATGTATAAGTCATGAAGAAAGCAATAGCAATATACTAAGCGATCAAGTGCTAAGCTAACGGAATGGGTCATGTCAATCACATCATTCTTCTAATGAGGTGATCCCATTAATCAAATGACAACACATGTCTATGGTTAGGAAACATAACCATCTTTGATTAATGAGCTAGTCTAGTAGAGGCTTACTAGTGACTATCTGTTTGTCTATGTATTCACACATGTATTATGTTTCGGTTAATACAATTCTAGCATGAATAATAAACATTTATCATGATATAAGGAAATAAATAATAACTTTATTATTGCCTCTAGGGCATATTTCCTTCAGTCTCCCACTTGCACTAGAGTCAATAATCTAGATTACACAAGTAATGATTCTAACACCCATGGAGTCTTGGTGCTGATCATGTTTTGCTCGTGGAAGAGGCTTAGTCAATGGGTCTGCAACATTCAGATCCGTATGTATTTTGCAAATCTCTATGTCTCCCACTTGGACTTGGTCCCGAATGGAGTTGAAGCGTTTTTGATATGCTTGGTCCTCTTGTGAAATCTGGATTCCTTTGCCAAGGCAATTGCACGATATTGTCACAGAAGATCTTCATTGGTCCCGATGCACTAGGTATGACACCTAGATCGGAAATGAACTCTTTCATCCAGACTCCTTCATTTGCTGCTTCCGAAGCAGCTATGTACTCCGCTTCACATGTAGATCCCGCCACGGCGCTTTATTTAGAACTGCACCAACCGACAGCTCCACCGTTTAACAAAAACACGTATCCGGTTTGCGATTTAGAATCGTCCGGATCGGTGTCAAAGCTTGCATCGACGTAACCATTTACGACTAGCTCTTTGTCACCTCCATATACGAGAAACATATCCTTAGTCCTTTTCGGTATTTCAGGATGTTCTTGACCGCTGTCTAGTGATCCACTCTGGATTACTTTGGTACCTTCCTGCCAAGCTTATAGCTAAGCATCGTCGGTCTGGTACACAGCATTGCATACATGATAGAGCCTATGGCTGAAGCATAGGGAACATCTTTCATTTTCTCTCTATCTTCTGCTTTGTGGTCGGGCATTGAGTCCGACTCAATCTTACACCTTATGTCTGGTAAAAAACCTTTCTTTGCACGATCCATTTTGAATTTCTTCAAAACTTTATCAAGGTATGTGCTTTGTGAAAGTCCAATTAAGCGTCTTGATCTATCTCTATAGATCTTGATGCCCAATATGTAAGCAGCTTCACCGAGGTCTTTCATTGAAAAAACTTTTATTCAAGTATCCTTTTATGCTATCCAGAAATTCTATATCATTTCCAATCAATAATATGTCGTCCACATATAATATCGTAAATGCTTCTGAGCTCCCACTCACTTTCTTGTAAATCTGAGCTTCTCCAAAAGTGCAGATAAAACCATATGCTTTGATCACACTATCAAAGCGTTTATTCCAACTCCGAGAGGCTTGCACGGACCATAAATTGATCGCTGGAGCTTGCACACTTTGTTAGCACCTTTTGGATCAGCAAAACCTTCTGGTTGCATCATATATAACTCTTCTTCTAGAAATCCATTCAAGAATGCAGTTTTTACATCCATTTGCCAAACTTCATAATCATAAAATGCGGCAATTGCTAACATGATTCGGACAGACTTAAGCATCGCTACGGGTGAGAAAGTCTCATCATAGTCAACCCCTTGAACTTGTCGAAAACCTTTTGCAACAAGTCGAGCTTTGTAGACAGTTATATTACCATCGTCGGTCTTCTTCTTAAAGATCCATTTATTCTCAATGGCTTGCCGATCATTGGGCAAGTCAACCAAAGTCCATACTTTGTTCTCATACATGGATCCCATCTCAGATTTCATGGCTTCCGGCCATTTCGCGGAATCTGGGCTCACCATCGCTTCTTCATAGTTTGTAGGTTCGCCATGGTCAAGTAACATGACTTCCGAATAGGATTACCGTACCACCGGGTGCGTATTTTATTCTGCTTGACCCTCTGAAGTTCAAGAGCAACTTGATCTGAAGTTTCATGATCAACATCATTAGTTTCCTCACCAATTGGTGTAGTTGTCACAGAACCGTTTCTTGTGATGAACTACTTTCCAATAAGGGAGCAGAATCTGATTATCTCATCAAGTTCTACTTTCCTCCCACTCACTTCTTTCGAGAGAAACTCCTTCTCTAAAAGGATCCGAATTTAGCAACGAAAATCTTGCCTTCAGATCTGTGATAGAAGGTGTACCCATGATCTCCTTTGGGTATCCTATGAAGACACATTTCTCCGATTTGGGTTCGAGCTTATCTGGTTGAAGTTTCTTTACATAAGCATCGCAGCCCCAAACTTTAAGAAACGACAACTTTGGTTTCTTGCCAAACCACAGTTCATACGGTGTCGTCTCAACGGATTTAGATGGTGCCCTATTTAACGTGAATGCGGCCGTCTCTAAAGCATATCCCCAAAACGATAGCGGTAAATCAGTAAGAGACATCATAGATCGCACCATATCAAGTAAAGAAATCACGATTACGGCGTTCGGACACACCATTTCTCTGTGGTGTTCGGGTGGCGTGAGTTGCTTGAAAACTATTCCACATTGTTTCAAATGTAAACCAAACTCGTAACTCAAATATTCTCCTCCACGATCAGATTGTAGAAACTTTATTTTCTTGTTACGATGATTTTCCACTTCACTCTGAAATTCTTTGAACTTTTCAAATGTTTCAGATTTGTGTTTCATTAAGTAGATATACCCATATCTGCTCAAATCATCTGTGAAGGTGAGAAAATAACGATACCCAAGGCGTGCCTCAACATTCATTGGACCACAAACATCGGTATGTATGATTTCCAACAAATCAGTTGCTCGCTCCGTAGTTAGGAGAACGGCGTTTTAGTCATCTTGCCCATGAGGCATGGTTTAAGTACCAAATGATTCATAATCAAGTGATTCCGAAGCCCATCGGTATGGAGTTTCTTCATGCGTTTTACACCGATATGACCCAAGCGGCGATTACCACAAATAAGTTGCATTATCATTATCAACTCTGTATCTTTTGGTTTCAACACTATGAATATGTGTATTACTACTATCGAGATTCAATAAAAATAGACCACTCTTCAAGGGTGCATGACCATAAAAGATATTATTCATATAAATAGAACAACCATTATTCTCTGTCTTAAATGAATAACCGTCTCGCATCAAACAAGATCCAGATATAATGTTCATGCTCAACGCCGCACCAAATAACAATTATTTAGGTCTAAAACTAATCCCGATGGTAGATGTAGAGGTAGCGTGCCGACCGCGATCACATCGACTTTGGAACCATTTCCCACGCGCGTCGTCACCTCGTCCTTAGCCAATCTTCGCTTAATCCGTAGTTCCTGTTTCGAGTTGCAAATATTAGCAATGTAACCAGTATCAAATACCAGTGTACTACTGCGGTATTAGTAAGGTACACATCAATAACATGTATATCACATATACCTTTGATCACCTTGCCATCCTTCTTATCCGCCAAATACTTGGGGCAGTTCCGCTTCAGGTGTCCGGTTTGCTTGCGGTAAAAACACTCGATTTCAGGCTTAGGCGGACTTGGGTTTCTTCTCTTGAGCAGCAACTTTCTTGCTGTTCCTTTTGAAGTTCCTTCTTCTTTCCTTTGCCCTTTTCTTGAAACTAGTGGTCTTGTTGACCATCAACACTTGATGCTCTTTCTTGATTTCTACCTCCATGACTTTTAGCATTGCGAAGAGCTCGGGAATTGTTTTGGTCATCCCTTGCATATTATAGTTCATCACGAAGCTCTTGTAGCTTGGTGGCGATGATTGGAGAATTCTGCCAATGACACTATCATCCGGAAGAGTAACTCCAGTTGAATCAAGTGGTTATTATATCCGGACATTTTGAGTATATGTTCAGCATGCGAACTATTCTCCTCCATTTTGCAGCTATAGAACTTATTGGAGACTTCATATCTCTCAATCCGGGCATTTGCTTGAAATATTAACTTCAACTCTGGAACATCTCATATGCTCCATGACGTTCAAAACGTCGTTGAAGACCCGGTTCTAAGCCGTAAAGCATGGTACCTTGAACTATCGAGTAGTCATCGACTTTGCTCTACCAGACGTTCACAACTTCGGCGTTGCTCCTGCAAGGCCTGGCACCCAGCCGGTGCTTCCGGGGCGTAATTCTTACATGCAGCAATGAGGATAATCCTCAAATTACGGACCCGATCCGTGTAATTGCTACCATCATCTTTCAACTTTGCTTTCTCAAGGAACGCATTAAAATTCAACGGAACAACAAAGACGAGCCATCTATCTACAGTAAACATAGACAAGCAAAATACTATCGGTACTAAGTTCATGATAAATTTAAGTTTTAATTAATCATATTAAAAACTCCCACTTAGACGAGACATCTCTCTAGTCATCTAAGTGATTACGTGATCCAAATTAACTAAACCATGTCCGATCATCACGTGAGATGGAGTAGTTTCAATGGTGAACATCACTATGTTGATCATATCTACTATATGATTCACGCTCGACCTTCGGTCTCCGTGTTCGAGGCCATATCTGTTATATGCTAGGCTCGTCAAGTTTAACCTGAGTATTCTGCGTGCGCAACTGTTTTTGCGCCCATTGTATTTGAATGTAGAGCCTATCACACCCGATCATCACGTGGTGTCTCAAAGACGAAGAACTTTATAACGGTGCATACTCGGGAGAACACTTCTTGATAATTTTAGTGAGAGATCATCTTATAATGCTACCGTCAATCAAAGCAAAATAAGATGCATAAAGGATAAACATCACATGCAATCAATATAAGTGATATGATATGGCCATCATCAACTCGTGCTTGTGATCTCCATCTCCGAAGCACCGTCGTGATCACCATCGTCACCGGCGCGACACCTTGATCTCCATCGTAGCATCGTTGTCGTTTACGCCATCTATTGCTTCTACGACTATCGCTACCGCTTAGAGATAAAGTAAAGCAATTACAAGGCGTTTGCATTTCATACTATCAAGCGACAACCATATGGCTCCAGCCAGTTGCCGATAACTTCGGTTACAAAACATGATCATCTCATACAATAAAATATAGCATCACGTCTTGACCATATCACATCACAACATGCCCTGCAAAAACAAGTTAGACCACAACGATACTTCGTCAAATAGACTCCGTTTTACGTGGCTGCTACGGGCTTAAGCAAGAACCAATCTCACCTACGCATTAAGACCACAACGATACTTCGTCAAATAGACTCCGTTTTAACCTTCTCAAGGACCGGGCGTATGCCTTTCAGTTCAACTAAAGTGAGAGAGACAGACACCCACCAGCCACCTTTAAGCACGAGTGCTCGTAACGGTGAAACCAGTCTCGCGTAAGCATACGGGTAATGTCGGTCCGGGCCGCTTCACCTCACAATACCGCTGGACCAAAGTATGACATGCTGGTAGGCAGTATGACTTGTATCGCCCACAACTCACTTGTGTTCTACTCGTGCATATGACATCAACGCATAAAACCAGGCTCGGATGCCACTGTTGGGGAACGTAGTAATTTCAAAAAATTTCCTACGCACACGCAAGATCATGGTGATGCATAGCAACGAGAGGGGAGAGTATAGTCTACGTACCCTCGTAGACCAAAGCGGAAGCGATCACAACATAGAGGAAGTAGTCGTACTTTCTCCTCGCGATCCAGCCGATCCCAGCGCTGTTACTCCGGCTCCTCCGAGTCGATCACAACGTAGAGGAAGTAGTCGTACGTTCTCCTCGCGATCCAGCCGATCCTAGCGCCGTTACTCCGGCGCCTCCGAGTTCTTGGCACACGTTCAGCTCGATGACGCTCCTCGGGCTCCGATCCGGCAAAGCTCGGGGAGAGGGAGTTCCGTCAGCACGACGGCGTGGTGACGATCTTGATGTTCTACCGTCGCAGGGCTTCGCCTAAGCACCGCTATGATATGACCGAGGTGGAATATGGTGAAGGGGGGCACCGCACACGGCAAAGGAACGATCTCAAGGATCAACTTGTGTGTTCTAGGGTGCCCCCCTGCCCCCGTATATAAAGGAGCAAGGGGGAGGGCCGGCCGACCCTAGGAGGTGCGCCAAGGGAGGGAGTCCTCCTCCTAGTGGGAGTAGGACTCCCTTTCCTAGTCCAACTAGGAAGGAGGAAGGGGAAGGAAGAGAGGGAGAGGGAGAGGGGGGGGGGCCCCCCCTCCTTGTCCAGTCGGACTCCCCATGGGGCGCGCCACCTCCTGGCGCAGCCTCTCTCTCCCCTCTTGGCCCAATAAGGCCCATTACTTCCGGGGGTTCCGGTAACCCCTCGGCACTCCGTCTTTCTCCGGAAACTTCCGGAACCTTTCCGATGTCCGAATATAGCCGTCCAATATATCAATCTTTATGTCTCGATCATTTCGAGACTCCTCGTCATGTCCGTGATCACATCCGGGACTCCGAACTTCTTCGGTACATCAAAATACACAAACTCATAATATAACCGTCATCGAAACCTTAAGCGTGCGGACCCTACGGTTCGAGAACAATGTAGACATGACCGAGACACATCTCCGGTCAATAACCAATAAGCGGGACCTGGATGCCCATATTGGTTCCTACATTTTCTTTAAGATCTTTATCGGTCGAGACCGCATAACAACATACGTTGTTCCCTTTGTCATCGGTATGTTACTTACCCGAGATTCGATCGTCGGTATCCAATACCTAGTTCAATCTCGTTCTTGGTAAGTCTCTTTACTCGTTCCGTAATACATCATCTCACAACTAACTCATTAGTTGTAATGCTTGCAAGGCTTATGTGATGTGTATTACCGAGAAGGCCTAGAGATACCTCTCCGACAATCGGAGTGACAAAACCTAATCTCGAAATATGCCAACCCAACAAGTACCTTTGGAGACACAGTAGTACTCCTTTATAATCACCCGATTACGTTGTGACGTTTGGTAGTACCCAAAGTGTTCCTCCGTTAACGGGAGTTGCATAATCTCATAGTTACAGGAACATGTATAAGTCATGAAGAAAGCAATAGCAATATACTAAGCGATCAAGTGCTAAGCTAACGGAATGGGTCATGTCAATCACATCATTCTTCTAATGAGGTGATCCCATTAATCAAATGACAACACATGTCTATAGTTAGGAAACATAACCATCTTTGATTAATGAGCTAGTCTAGTAGAGGCTTACTAGTGACTATCTGTTTGTCTATGTATTCACACATGTATTATGTTTCCGGTTAATACAATTCTAGCATGAATAATAAACATTTATCATGATATAAGGAAATAAATAATAACTTTATTATTGCCTCTAGGGCATATTTCCTTCAACACATTCAACACATTCCTTCTCCTAATTGTTCCATGCATGCATATAGGACATGCTGATGTCATCTGAGATTCCACCAAATTCAAAGATTCAAAATGTTTTATAGCTCTAACCATCGCTCTGATTGAAAAATTGTTTTCACATAAAAGATTCGTCGCGACGAGATCTTTAAAATTAGATCCTATGTTGGTATATTCCGATGACATTTTTGGGGTAAAAAGTTACCATGTCTAGGCTAAGTAAGTTATCACGTTTGCAGTGTGTATCATGTTGTTAGCATAGAAGTTACCGGGGCATAAAAATGGTTCCTCCAACCTTATTTCCACATGCATATGCATGCAGTAGTAGGCAAAATTCTGATGTCTTCTAGGTTTTTCCAATTTGAAAATTCAAAATATTTGGTAGCTCAAACCGTCGATTCGATTCAAATTTGTTTTTCACTACTAAATATATCGCGACAAAATCTTCAAAATTAAATGTCATGTTGATATGTTTCGATAATTCTTTTTGTTAAAAGTTACCACACTTAGGCTACATAAATTACCATGTCATTGTGTTTACATTGAAGTTGTCTGGGTAAGTTTCAACAACTTTTTGATGGGTCAAAATTACTACGGTTACGTATGTTATCGAGTATGCATTCGTATATTACCACTTTATTTACACATAAGGTACCGGGGGTATTTCAATAACTTTTTTCCACTCGTTGAAATTATCATGGTGTTTTGTACATAAATTATCAGATCTATGATGCGTATATTATCATGCTATTTACATATAAGTTATCGATGTATGTTTCAACAATATTTTCCTCTCGGGTCAAAATTATCATGGTGTTTGTATGCAAGTTATCATGTCTGTGGTGCGGAAAATACCATGCTATTTTACACATAAATTATGAGGGGGGGGGGGGGTATGTTTCAACAACTTTTTTCCCTCGGGTCAAAGTTAGCACAGTGTTTGTGCGCAAGTTATCATGTCTACGGTGCATAAAATACCATGCTATTTACACATAAGTTATCAAAGGTAAGTTTCAACAAAAAAAATCCCTGAATGAAAGTTAGCACGATGTTTTCATGTATGTTATCACGATGTTTTTACGTAAATTATCAGGTTGGTGGTGCGTAAATTACCATGTCGTTTACAAAAAAGCTACCGGGGTATGTTTGAACAATTCTTTTTTTTGGGTCAAAGTTATCACGATATTTTTACATAAGTTATAAGGTTGTGGTGCATAAATTACCATGCCGTTTACACAAAAGTTACCGGAGTATGTTTCAGTAACTTTTTTGCCGGGTCAAAGTCCGTGTTACAAAGCTCGATTATAATAGCAAACAAAAGCATTGATTTTCTAGTTTTGATTGTTTGGTTCAAAAATGATGCACTAGGAAAAATCCAAGAAATTATTTTTGCCTTATTTTGAGGATATATGAAAGTATAGAATGTTTAACTATCTAATTTCTATGTTTCGAACAACAATTATAATTGGTTGTGTTGGTCAGTGAGTTTGGGCATATAGAACATATACCTTGGAGTACACGGTTCCGGTCCTCCTTCTTCTTGTTTATTTTTCTCGGTGGAGTTCCACTTAGTGCATGCATGTGATCGGTCCATTAATATATATTTTTGAAACCTGATCGGTCCATTAATTAGGGCCGACATAATCAAGACCACCCATTCATCACACCATTTAATACGGGACCACCGGAGAAAATTAGCGCTGGCATAATTAAGGTGATTCATTAATAGCCCATTAAATATTAGCACTGGCATAATTAAGGCGATCCATTAATCGCCCATTAAATGCGAGATCACCGGAGGAAATTAACGCCAAGCGGATCATTCTCGGGTCTGGAACGGAGGGCATCGCAAGCGTACGGATCTTTTCTTAAAAACAAAACGTTTGGAAAATATAAATTTCGTTGATAAATAAAGTAGAGGCAGAGAATAGAAATACTATAATACTATAATAATGATACTCATGATTTCAACAGTTGGAAGTATTTTATCGTTGTCCGTCATTTTTCTTCCTTTTCAGTTTGGTCCTTGTTCTAAGATTTTTCTTCTGGTTTTGCTTACCCTCTTTCATATGTATTTCTCCTGGCTTCCCCATTGATTTTTTTCTCTCATATTCTTTTTTAGTTAATTTTACTCATATTCTGATATTGTGTTTTATCCTGTTTTTCTTATGGTAATTTCATAATTTTCCACGTTCTCTATGTTTTTCACCTGTCTACCCAACAACAATGTTTGCCAGCAATATGGATATATGGATGGAAAACTCTGCGCAGGGCAAACTGTAGTAGACTGACCAAACAATAGATTACGCAATTATGCATTAGATAACTATAAAAATATAGAAGACACAGTAAGCTAGGCAAGTCTGCAGAAGACAATTATTGTGCAGTAGAGTACAACTAAGGAATGTAATGGACAACAAAAATGCATTACCTGCTTAATTAATAACATTGCTAAACATGCATAAAAATGTAGAAGTAAAAACATTTAGCAGAGATACCTCTATGCAGACAACAGTGTATAGTATATGCAGTAAATAAGAAAAATATACGAAGCAAAGCTTTCAGCCCGCTTTATATATAAAGCAAACTGCCACAAGCAAAACCAAGCTCTAGGAAGTTACCAACACACACACATAACACCAAAGTACACAAATAAGAGGTACCACACAAGAGTATTCCACTGAGGGCACAACTCAACAAGTCCAAAAGAAATAATAGAGTCCACACATAAGAAAAATATATCAAAACATATTCCAGTGAAAGCTTGTTTTGAAGCTTACATCAGAATGTATATAACAGAACGGGTCATAATTTCACCCTGGTTTGTGGTTTTCTTAAGTTCCCAAATTGGTTGTAAAATGTTGATAACTCATCTTCTTTGGAAGTTAGCTGTTCAAATGAAGAAATACATATGGGAGTTTTGATCATAAATAATGTAATGAGCGTCATGAGAATGCAACGGTTTTGACTATCCGTAAAACTAGTTCTGAAGCTGTTCAAATGAACTCATGCATGCTTTTAGTTTATCTGAAAATTATTGCTCTTGTGTCCTTTGCGGCGAGAGATAACATCGTATGCTAGCTGATGCAGGCATTGTACAGCATGATTGCTCTTGACAAACCACAAAAAATCACTATGTTCTCTTTCCAAACACTTAATGGGCGGCTATTGACGTCATTGTTTTGTGGACTCTCCCAAGTTCAGAGCATTCTTAGTCAAAGTGACCAGTCAAGTTAAATACTCCGTGTGTAGGAAGCCAGTAGAGTGAGAGAGAAAAACAGGTCATCATTGGCTCTCTATAAATGATAGAGTCGTTGTGGTATCACTCAACACATCCAGCCCCAACTTGTGAAGCTAATAATCATCACTTGTGAGACTAGCTATGAAGACAGGGAGAGGCGTTCGCATGGCTACTGGCAACGGGGAGAACAGCTACGCCGCAAACTCCAGGCTCCAAGTCCGAAGCTTGCACTGCTGCAATTTACTGTCGTTTCATGTACAAATATATAAGCACTGCAAGCTAGTAGCAGCTCTTAATTTGCTGTGTTTCATGCATGTATGCAGGAGAAGGCCATTTTGGAGACAAGGTCGGTGCTTTGCAAGGCCATAGAAGAGGTGTACAGGTTGCTC
Organism: Aegilops bicornis; assembly: GCA_021605145.1. NCBI lineage: Eukaryota > Viridiplantae > Streptophyta > Magnoliopsida > Poales > Poaceae > Aegilops > Aegilops bicornis. The sequence goes on along the minus strand of CM038675.1, from coordinate 272,962,777 downwards.
TCCGACCTACGGAGCACGATGGTCGTCGCCGACCTCGGCTGCTCGTCGGGCCCGAACACTCTGCGTGTCGTCTCCGAGGTGATCGGCGCGGTCCAGTTCTACACTCGGAAATCGGAAGAACAACGGCGTGCCGTGGAGGTGCAGTTTTTCCTAAATGACCTGCCGGGGAATGATTTCAACCTCGTCTTCCGGTCACTGGAGCAACTTGAAGATCTCGAAGGCAAAGAGACGCAGCCCTACTATGTGGCAGGCCTGCCGGGATCCTACTACAGGAAGCTTTTCCCTTCCCGGAGCGTCCATTTCTTCCACTCGTCCTACTCCCTCATGTGGCGCTCTAAGGTATGCATGCATCATGTTGTCTGCAACGTGATAATTATGTCCTAGCTAGCATTGTTCAAGTTTTAGTTAATTAACGATGTGAAACATCGTTGTTCGCTAACCCAAGCTTTATTTATGTGGGCGTTGTCAGATATGAATGAACAAAACACATGTTAGGTATTGGATCAACTCCAAGATATATTGTTCAGTCCATATTAATTTTAGGTGTGGTGGATCATAGATCTGAAGGGCACAATGTGAATGCAACTATGCAGGGCATACTATTAAATTATAGAGAATGGCCCCTGATTGGAAAATTTTGTCGCCATAGTTGCAAAACTATGGAATATGCACGTGGAAAATTCACGTGGCAACATGACAAAATTTTAAAAACAAAAGCATAAGTGTTAGAAAAATACAATAATATAAATATAATTTCAATGAGTATAAACCAATTGGATTAAATTTTACTATGTACTTCCTATATATTTAGTCCAGGGTAGCACTTTCTGTAATTGTTTGTATGCTATAATATCCGTTTATTTACAATATCGCACTAAAATGGGCTATGGTAGTTCCCCCTTTCTTTCATTTTACTTTCCATATCAAAGAAGTTACGCATGGCAGGGAGGAGCTATGATATGGGTTGTTTAGGCTAGAGGTGGTGCTAATGCATTGGTTCATGCTAGGGCTGCAGGATGGCCTCCGGCAAAGACCCGCAAAACAACCAGCTGCTAAGGCTTAGTGGAGAGTAACATAGTATGTTACTAGTCTATGTTACTACCTTCATAATGGGTAGTAACATATAGATGATAACATGCAAGACTTCATTAATTGAGCTATAGGCTCATTTTACCTCGAGGGTTGTTATGTTACAGTAACATAATATGTTACTACAAGCATCTCTCTCTTTATTAACTTCATGCTACGTAAGCAAAATTGTCTTGGAATGTGTTATGGGTTGTTTAGGCTAGATATGAGTACTACCTAAGTTACTCCCACTATAACTAGCCTAATACAAATTAATGAAAGGCACTCTAATCCTGCGCTGCTTTGCATGCATCCCTAGTTCATGCACCCGCAAGTCATAAATGCTCATGCATACGGTGGCTTGCTAGTACTCCTTAGTCATCGGCCTAATACGCGATGTAATATTAAAAAACAGAAGAAAAAAAAACTAAAATGCAACGTAAATTGAAATGCAGAGAATAAGTCGATGTCCGTGCATAGTACTAACAATGATCAAAGATAAAAGTCACTAGTCAGCGCTCTGAAGCACTTTAATTTTCTACTAGGGATCAGTGATTAATCGTTCGACTACTTTGTTAATAATGCTACGATTCTTAATTACCTAGGTCCCCGAGGAACTCTCAAGCTGCACTCACGTGAACGAAGGCAACATCTACATTGGAAAGACTACCCCACCTATTGTGATTAAGCTGTTCCAAGAACAGTTCAAAACGGACTTTGAGTTGTTCCTTACACTGCGCTCCAGAGAGCTTGTCAATGGAGGCCGAATGTTGCTAACATTTCTTGGGAGAAATAGTGAAGAGATGATGATGCATGGGGACGTTAGCACCTTATTTGAATTGGTTGCCAAATCTCTCCAGTCTCTGGTCCTAAAGGTACTTAAGTACATGTTGGGATTTGCTTTGTTTGCTAGTAACGATTACGCCATGTTAGTCTTTACTAACAAACTTATAATTGCTTATCTAGCTTGATATATGCTCCTAAGTTAATTCATTCTCCCCGCAAAAAGAAATTAAGTTAATTCATTCTAGCATGGAAACTTTCCATGAACAAAATTTCATGTGTGTAAGACAGTGACATATATTATTGCATGAGGAGCATACAAAGTGGAAGTACACATTCTCGTAAAAGGAAAAGAAAATTGGCAAGTGATATTTAAAAGTGAGGGCAAAAGAATTCATGTGCAAATTAATACAATAATTACATTGGATTTCATTGATAAAAAACCCTAAAGAAAAACGTCTGTACAAAATAAGAGTTCTTATTCTGTACACTCTTATCTAAAATATCATTGGGTTGGACAACAGGGCCGTGTGGAGAAGGAGAAGCTAGACTCATTCAACCTGCCATACTATGTTCCATCGGTGAAAGAAGTGAAGGCATTGATCAATGAGAGTAAGCTCTTTGATATCGAGCATGTCAGACTCTTTCAATCCAACTGGGATCCTCAGGACGACTCAGACAGTGATGTGGTACTAGACTGTGCTAGCAGCAGGGCAAATGTAGCCAAGTGCATAAGGGCCGTGTTGGAGCCACTGATAGTAGACCACTTTGGAGATGACATTATTGAGGAGTTATTCGTGGTGTATGCTTTTGTCGTTGCAAAGCATCTCGAGAAAGCAAAGGCTAAGTACCCCATCATCGTGGCATCCTTGAAGAAGGCCATACATTGAACTGACACAAAGTTCACCGCAAAAGGAAAAGGCCACACAGCTTAACTGGTGGAATATGCTGAACATTATAAGGTTGACACATACTATGATTAAATATTACATATGTGCTGCTCACCTGTTTTGTCTCTCTTTTGTGCTCTATAATGAAAATTATTGTAAAGTCATAAATAAATTTAAGTAACAATGGTCGATAATCAGCCCAGAACATCTCGTGTATTTAATCAGGGGAGCAAAGACAAATGTTCCATTGTGAAAATGCTCATAATACCATATGTTTCTCTCTCAAAGATGCAGAGGCCGGGGGTATATCCTTCTTCTCTTAAAAAAACATATGTTTCTCTCTCAGTCACACACACACACATAGGGAAAAGCAAACCTATGAAGCTTCGCAGTGCCGGCTGCAATCACGAGCGCTCAGTCGTGTTGGGATATGTCTACTCCCCTTACCTCTTTTGTATTTTTGTTTTATAAGTAGTTTGATACTCCCTCTGTCTAGGTGTGTAAGTCACCTTACGAAAACCAAATAGTCCCAAAACACTTAGGTACTGTACATTAACTTCCTCCTCGTTTCTTGTTTTGTGACATATCAACCAGTAAGAGATGTGGGCCTCGCATGCTTTCAATGACTTGAGACTAACAAACATGACATGCAGTGGTTAGTGTTGGAAATATGCCCTAGAGGCAATAATAAAATGGTTATTATTGTATTTCCTTGTTCATGATAATTGTCTATTGTTCATGCTATAATCGTATTAACTGAAACCGTAATACATGTGTGAATACATAGACCACAACATGTCCCTAGTAAGCCTCTAGTTGACTAGCTCGTTGATCAATAGATGGTTATGGTTTCCTGACCATGGACATTGGATGTCATTGATAACGGGATCACATCATTAGGAGAATGATGTGATGGACAAGACCCAATCCTAAGCATAGCACAAGATCATGTAGTTCGTTTGCTAGAGATTTTCTAATGTCAAGTATCGTTTCCTTAGACCATGAGATTGTGCAACTCCCGGATACTATAGGAATGCTTTGGGTGTATCAAACGTCACAACATAACTGTGTGACTATAAAGGTGCACTACAGGTATCTCCGAAAGTGACTGTTGGGTTGGCACGAATCGAGACTGGGATTTGTCACTCCGTATGACGGAGAGGTATCTCTGGGCCCACTCAGTAATGCATCATCATAATGAGCTCAATGTGACTAAGGAGTTAGCCACGGGATCATGCGTTACGAAACGAGTAAAGAGACTTGCCGGTAACGAGATTGAACGAGGTATGGGGATACCGACGATCGAATCTCAGGCAAGTAACATACCGATGGACAAAGGGAATTGTATACGGGATTGATTGAATCCCCGACATCGTGGTTCATCCGATGAGATCATCGTGGAACATGTGGGAGCCAATATGGGTATCCAAATCCCTCTATTGGTTATTGGCCGGAGGTTGTCTCGGTCATGTCTACATGGTTCCCGAACCAGTAGGGTCTACACACTTAAGGTTAGGTGACGCTAGAGTTGTTATGGGAAATAGTATGTGGTTACTGAAGGTTGTTCGGAGTCCCGGATGAGATCCTGGACATGACGAGGAACTTCGGAATGGTCCGGAGGTGAAGATCGATATATTGGACGAAGGGTAGTGGACTCTGGAATTGTTCTGGGAGTACCGGGTGACGACCAGCGTGACCGAAAGGTGTTTCAGAGGCCCCGACAAGTGTTGGGGGGCCTTATGGGCCAAGGGGAGGGGGCACACCAGCCCACTAAGGGGCTGTCGCCCTCCCAACCCCTCTCACGTAACACGAGAGGTGGGGCGCCTCGCCTAGGGCAGCCTCCCTCCCGGCTTGGGGGGCAAGTTTCCTAGGGGTGGGGGCGCCCAAACCCATCTAGGGTTTCCACAGTGGCCGCCGCCCCTCCCCTAGGGAACCCTAGGGTGCCTCCTCCACCCCTTCCCCCTATATATAGTGAGGCAGAGAGAGGGCAGCCACACTCCTTGCCTGGCGCAGCCCTCTCATCCTCCAACTCCTCCTCCTGCTACTCCTCCATAGTGCTTAGCGAAGCTCTGCCGGAGAACCACGAGCTCTGTCGCCACCACGCCGTCGTGCTGCTGGAGTTCTCCCTCAACTTCTCCTCTCCCCTTGCTGGATCAAGAAGGAGGAGACGTCCTCGGGCTGTACGTATGTTGAACGCGGAGGCGTCGTCCGTTCGGCGCTTGGATCAGATCTTCCGTGATTTGAATCGCCGCGAGTACGACTCCATCAACCGCGTTCTTGTAATGCTTCCGCTTAGCGATCTTCAAGGGTATGAAGATGCACTCCCTCTCTCTCGTTGCTAGTATCTCCTAGATTGATCTTGGTGAGATGTAGGAAAATTTTGAATTATTGCTACGTTCCCCAACAGTGGCATCATGAGCTAGGTCTATGCGTAGATTCTATGCACGAGTAGAACACAAAGTAGTTGTGGGCGATGATTTGTTCAATTTGCTTACCGTTACTAGTCTTATCTTGATTCGGCGGCATTGTGGGATGAAGCGGCCCGGACCGACCTTACACGTACTCTTACGTGAGACAGGTTCCACCGACTGACATGCACTTGATGCATAAGGTGGCTAGCGGGCGTCTGTCTCTCCCACATTAGTCGGATCGGATTCGATGAAGAGGGTCCTTATGAAGGGTAAATAGCAATTGGAATATCACCGTTGTGGTTTTGCATAGGTAAGAAACGTTCTTGCTAGAAACCCATAGCAGCCACGTAAAACATGCAACAACAATTAGAGCGTCTAACTTTTTTTTGCAGGGTATGCTATGTGATGTGATATGGCCAAAAGGATGTGATGAATTATATATATGTGATGTATGAGATTGATTATGTTCTTGTAATAGGAATCACGACTTGCATGTCGATGAGTATGACAACCAGCAGGAGCCATAGGAGTTGTCTTAATTTATTGTATGACCTGCGTGTCAATGAAAAATGCCATGTAATTACTTTACTTTATTGCTAACCGTTAGCCATAGTAGTAGAAGTAATAGTTGGCGAGACAACTTCATAAAGACATGATGATGGAGATCATGATGATGTAGATCGTGGTGTCATGCCGGTGACGAAGGTGATCATGCCGCGCCTCGAAGATGGAGATCAAAAGGCGCAAGATGATATTGGCCATATCATGTCACTTTATGATTTGCATGTGATGTTTTTCATGTTTACATCTTATTTGCTTAGAACGACGGTAGCATAAATAAGATGACCCCTCACTAAAATTTCAAGAGATGTGTTCCCCCTGACTGTGCACCTTTGCGAAGGTTCATTGTTTCGAAGCACCACGTGATGATCGGGTGTGATAGATTCTAACGTTCGCATACAACAGGTGTAAGCCAGATTTATACATGTGAAACACTTAGGTTGACTTGACGAGCCTAGCATGTACAGACATGGCCTCGGAACACAAGAGACCGAAAGATCGAACATGAGTCGTATAGTAGATACGATCAACATGAAGATGTTCACCGATGATGACTAGTCCGTCTCACGTGATGATCGGACACGGCCTAGTTGACTCGGATCATGTATCACTTAGATGACTAGAGTGATGTCTATCTAAGTGGGAGTTCATTAAATAATCAGATGAACTTAATTATCATGAACATAATCAAAAGGTCTTTGCAAATTATGTCATAGCTTACGCTTTAGTTCTACTGTTTAAGATATGTTCCTAGAGAAAATTTAGTTGAAAGTTGATAGTAGAAAATATGCGGACTGGGTCCGTCAACTGAGGATTATCCTCATTCTTTGCTTGAGAAGGCTTATGTCCTTAATGCACCGCCGGTGTCTTTGAACCTCAAGCGTCGTCTGTAGATGTTGCGAAACATCTGACATACACATTTTGATGACTACGTGATAGTTCAGTGCGTAATGCTAACAGTTTAGAATTGTGGCACCAAAGACGGTTTTGAAACGTCGCAGAACTTATGAGATGTTCCAAAGACTGAAATCGGGATTTCAGACTAGTGCCCACGTCAAGAGGTATGAGACCTCTGACAAGTTTCCTAAGCCTGCAAACTAAGGGAGAAAAGCTCAATCATTGAGCATGTGCTCAGATTGTCTGAGTACTACAATCGCTTGAATCGAGTGGGAGTTAATCTCCCAGATGAAATAGTGATGGTTCTCCATAGTCACTGCCACCAAGCTATTAGAGCTTCATGATGAACTATAACATATCAGGGATAGACATGATGATCCTTGAGCAACTCATGATGTTTGACACCGCGAAAGTAGAAATCAAGTAGGAGCATCAATTGTCCATGGTTAGTAAAACCACTAGTTTCAAGAAGGGCAAGAGAAAGAAGGGATACTTCATGAAACGACAAATCAGTTGCTGCTCTAGTGAAAAAACCCAAGGTTGAACCCAAACCCGAGACTAAGTGCTTCTGTAATAAGGGGAATGGTCATGAAGAACTACCCTGGTGTTGGGGAACGTAGTAATAATTCAAAATTTTCCTACGTGTCACCAAGATCAATCTAGGAGATACTAGCAAAGAGAGAGAGGGAGTGCATCTTCATACCCTTGAAGATCGCTAAGCGGAAGCGTTACAAGAACGCGATTGATGGAGTCGTACTCGCGGCGATTCAAATCACGGAAGATCCGATCTAGCGCCGAACGGACGGCACCTCCGCGTTCAACACACGTACAGCCCGGGGACGTATCCTCCTTCTTGATCCAGCAAGGGGAGAGGATAAGTTGAGGGAGAACTCCAGCAGCACGACGACATGGTGGCGATGGAGCTCGTGGTTCTCCAGCAGGGCTTCGCCAAGCACTATGGAGGAGGAGAAGGTGTAGGAGGAGGGAGGGCTGCGCCAGGAAAGAGGTGCGGCTGCCCTCCCACCCCTCCACTATATATAGGGGCAAGGGAAGAGGGGGAGGCGCCCTAGGGTTTCCCCTAGGGGGCGGCGTCCAAGCAGATTGGATCTCCCTAGGGAAAATCCTAGCACTACAAAAAAAAGACACATCTGTGACATTTTGGGCCGAACATTTTTTTTCTATCATACATATGACACTTCTATGAAGATAATTTTGACAAAACCCGGTATCATCATAGATGTGGTGGGCTCCTACTTCTATGACCAAAAATCATGACAGAAAATGGGTTTTTCATCCTGGGCGGGCCGGAGACGCAGGTGCATGACATTCTTTGGGCCGTCCATGACGGAAAAAACCATGGTAGAAGCGAGGGGAGGAAAATTTCGGGAGTTCCGGTTACGGTGGGAGGTCGGGGCGAAGCGATGCGTGTTTCTCTGACACGACGCTGCTGTGCGTAGGCGTTGGCTCTAATCTGAATCCGAGTGAGCCGTTGGGCTCTTCTTGAACCCGGCGATTACCGCAGGCTACGCGTTATCGAACCCGAGCGATCGATCGATGGCTGTTAATCGAACCCGATCGAGCGATTCTTCGCCATCGCCGCTAATCAAGTCGATCGATGCCGCCTGGGATGAGCAGGAGCGTTGGGGGGGGGTTGGATGAGCGATGGCGGTGGCGTTGCCTGCGGATGAACAGGACCCGTGGTGTGATGGAGGGCTGGATGAACGATGAGACGGTGGAGGGGTGCCCGTGGAGGGGTGGTTGAGCAAGATGGCCGATGGAGTAGCGGCGGTGGAGGCCGGATGAACAGGAGCCCGTGGAGGCTGGAGGAGGTCAGCGGTAGCCCGTGGAGGCCGGAGGAGGTCGACGGTGGAGATGAACAGTATCCGTGGAGTCCCGTTTTGCGGTACGCCACACCTCCCGGCGAACAGGACCCCGTTTGACCGTAGCGCGCTCCAACACAAGTCTGCTTTCGTCCGTTTTGCGGTATGCCACACCCTCCCGATCAATGTAACCTCGTTTTCGACCGTAGGAGGTCCGTTTAAATCCGCTTTTGTGGTACGCCACTCCTCCCGATCAACAGGACCCTGCTCAAGCGTAGGAGGTCCGTTTCCTCCGCAGCGGCACGCCAGCCTCGCTTCCATCGCCTGTTCCGTCCAAGCCCTCCCGATGAACACGACCACGCATTCCGTTCCGACCTAGCCGGTTGGCTCCCACGCGTTCCGTTGCCTCCTGATGAACACGACGCATTTTGTTGCCTCCCCATGAACACGACGCATTCCGTTCCCTCCCCATGAACACGACGACGACGCTGTTTCTCCGTTTCGACCCAGCCATGTACACGAGCCCTGGCAGTACGTATGCGCGAGTAGGCGTTCGAGACCCCACCCGTATGTACACATACGTGGCCATATTTTCTTTCTTGCACCCTGGCCGCTGTACGTACGTGTACATGCTACGTGCGCGCCTCTACTACGACACGTACGCACCTCTACTATGCCACGTGCACGCCTCTACATCCACCAGTATATATGTGCGTACACGCTCGTGACCAGAATGACAACGCTACGTACGCTTCGACCAGGTGGATCCCGACTGTCAAGCACTTCCTTGCCTGTGAAGATGTAGCTGGTGGGTCCCAGCAGTCAGGGGGTAAATCGTTTTTTTTTTTGCCCGGACGTACTTCCTTGCATGCGAAAATGTAGCTGGTGGGTCCCAGCAGTCAGGTGGAAATGTTTTTTTTCACGAAATACAGTGGCTCATCCGGTGGGTCCTAGCTGTCAGGTGGAGGAATCATTATTTGCACGTAATAAGGAGGCACTTCCTTGCGTGCGAAGATATAGCTGGTGGGTCCGAGCTGTCAGCGGCGGTAACTTTTTTCGCGAAATACAGAGGCCCTTTCGGTGGGTCCCTGATGTCAGGTGGAGGAATCATTATTTTGCGCGTAATAAGGAGGCATTTCCTTGCGTGCGGCCATGGACCCAGCTGTCGGCCTCTGCACGTACATTCCACTTCAGATGCATGTCGGTCGCTGACCACGTTGACCAGGCCGCGCCGAGAGCACCTGGGCGGTGGACGACGGCGAGGCCTAGGAAGGGAACGACACGGAGGAAGGGAAGACTCGACAGTTGTTTCCCATGCGGAGGGGATTCTGTGCACGAGGGTTTCTTGGTTCTGCCCGCTGTCACGGAGAATAACAGCAGTGTGGGTGAGTAGAGGGATGGCTAGGCCAGCGATGGGAGTACGGTGGCGGTTAGGCTCAAGGCTGGCAGACAGCCGCATGGGAGGAGGGAGCGAGCAGTCCGTCGGGCGGTTGTTTGAGCGGCTGGAGCAGGAAGAACAGAGATTGAAGAAGCACGACGGCCGTTCGATGGACGTCCAACAGTCACTGCTTGTGCGTCAACCTTTTTGAGGAAAGCCTCAAATCTGTAGAAAACAGCATCCAGCCCATCTGCCATTATTTCTAATAATTTACAGCCCATTTGCTAATTTTTAAGGTTTTTTTGGAGCCCATATTCTTTTTGTTAGTATTACAACCCATATTGTGGCCACGGTTAAAAAATTATATGAAATTTTGCATATTTCAGTGCGATCCGAACTATTTTTAATCCCGAAATTTTGACCCACATTCAAATTGATTTTAAAAATAAATGTATATCAATGTAAAATCCAACAAATTCTCCACGCATAAAAATTAATGTAATTTAAAATCTCGAAATGAAAAATAGATATTTGAAACTAATTGCCGGTTTGATGTGTTTTAAAAATGTACAGCCCATTTCTCATTACTGATAGGTCATTTTCTCGGCCAGCCGAATGAAGCTCTCCTCGTCTTGAAAGATTTGCAGCCCAACAGGCCTGACAAAGCGACTTACTTGGCAAATCACAAAAACTGCTGTGGCCGTGGACCCGGTATCGGCCTCTCCACGTCTGATACTCTTCCGATGGAAGTCAGTTGTTGACCACATTGACCACGCCGCACCAAGAGCACCAAGGCGGTGGACAACGGCGAGGCCTAGGAAGGGGACGGCGCGACAGTGGGTGCCCATGCGGAGAGGAGTACGAGGGTTCACTGGTTCGGCTGCGGTGTGAGGCTGTCGTCGCCGCAGAATAACAGGGGGTGTGGGTGAGTAGAGGGATACCCTGGGCCAGCGGTGAGAGTAGTAGGGGGCGGTGAGGCCTCCGCGGCATCACAGCCAGCCACGAGATGCAGGAGCACGCGGCACGACCGGCGCTGCTTTGGGCGGCTGGAGCAAGAAGACCAGAGGTTGAAGAAGCACTATGGCCGTTGGATGGACATCGTGACGGTCCTTTGGGGCTAGAATCGTTCATATTGACTAAGTTGACAAAGCCCTCCATCCTCGTCAACTTAGTAGGCCTAAGTCAGCCACCCACTATGGTGGGTCCCAGCTAGCGTGGGGTATTCATTTTTGCGCGTAATAAGGAGGCACTTCCTTGCGTGCGAAGATATAGTTGGTGGGTCCGACCTGTCAACGGGGAAACGTTTTTTCCAAATCTGAAGCCCTTCCCACGACAAAGGCACGACAATGCGTAATAAGGAGGAACTTTCCTTGCGTGCGACCATGGACCTCGTGGGTCCCAGCCGTCAGTTTCTCCACGTCTGATCCTCTTCCGATGACTCAGTATGTTGACCACGCCGGCCGAAGCGCACCGAGGCGGTGGATTTACGAGGCCCCGCATCGAACGACCTGCAGATGGGGAAGACGCGGCAGTGGAGTCACAGACGGAGAGGAATGGGAAACTTGACTGGTTCGGGTGCGGGGTGGGCCTACACTCGGCAGAGAATAATAGGAGGTGCGGAGTGGAGGGATGCCCTGGCCGTCGGCAGGGTAGAGTTTCGCTGAGGAGCACAAAACAATGCTGCTGGACGCCGAAGGCTGGAGCAGGCGGTTCCGGCAGCGCTAGGGGAAGAAGACGAGAGATTGAAGAAGAATGTCGGCCGTTGGATGTAAATCCAACGCCTTCTTAGGCTTCGACCTACTGGCCCACATGTCAGTCAGTCCATTTGTTTTTTAGTCCATTTGGTGGGCTGAGTGAAACAATGATGTAGCATCTATGCAGCCCGTTTAAATCCCATTTTCATTTTTTCCGAAATCCGCGGACTTGCTGGGTTGGGTGAAAATATCATGTTGGGCTAGACGGAGAAATGTTATAAAAACATAAACACATGATTGCACGTCAGTAAAATCTTTGCAAGCTTATGTACGCAATCACTAGGAGTTAACTTGCCAAGTTATATATAAACAATTATTATTATTATTTTGTAAGAACTTTCAACTTACGAAATAAAATATCATTTTAATATGATGAGTTAATGGTACGTGGGGTATTATTATTTTTTAGGCTAGACGTGGGACAGTTGAGTTGGTTCTAGGGGAAAGTACTGGGAGAAAACTCAGTTTACATCAAAAAAAAGTGGGAGAAAATTCAGAGACCTGCTAGGTCCACCTGAGGAGGGGAATATGTTGGGAGGAAGGAGATTCAAAGCACGGCAGCCGAGTGAACTAGTTTTTTTTATGGATAAGTGAACTAGTTTACATACATAAGCAAATAGCAACTAAGAAAAGCAATCAGGTTAATGGGTTCTTAAAAGAAATATTTTGGACAAAACAGATAATTACGACAAATAGGCTAGTGCATGAAACACTCACATGATAAAGGTGCTTATAAACAGATAAAGTACAACATCTAGACCTTCTGGCATGCTTGATCATGACGCTACGGCTGTCCGTGTACTCGTCGGTTACAGGAAACAAACACGCCCTCATGTCCAAGATCTGCCTGTACATGTCGTAGCATGTCCTTGGCCGTAGAGGTTATGTAGGCTAGATTCGCAGGTACCTCCCACGTGTTCAGTCGTCTTCTTTCATGTTGACGATCGTGGGTCGATGATGGTCTCAGCGAGGTCAAGCACGGAGTCCTTCTCCTGCCCGTTGCTGATGATCTTGTATTGCTTCTGGATGTCGACAAGCTTGTTGCACCAGATGGCTGAATCGTCGCGTTTTTCCTTCTCTCCACCGTAGCGAAGGTGCAGTCGGCGTTGCCGATGAAACAGGCGAATGCTCCAGAATCTGGTGCAGCCATAGGACTGAGGCGAGGTAGAGCTTCACCGAGTCCGTATCGTTGGTGTACATCACATTCAACTTGGTGCAGCCATAGGACTGAACGGCAAACTCAAAGGGGAACTCCTTGCTGAAGTCCATATCCAGCAGGCTCACCCCTCGGATCGCCATTGGAGTCTCTTCGAGTGAACGAGTGTGTAGGCGGTGGCAGCAGTTCGTTTTTTTCAGCTCTTGGGAAACTAGATTCAACAGTAAGCTGAGTGTGTACATGCGATAACAGTTACTACCCCTCCCTCGTCCGCTGCACGCCCGACAGAAGATGCACCCTCAGCCACACGTCGGTTCACGAGTGGGTCTGTATTGGTACTGTAATAACAGGAGTTAGTGGTCACTTTACTTAAATTTAATTAGCTTTAATAGAAATTTATACTTAAAACAAGCAATGCATTCGCTCGTTCTATCGTGCCACAGGATCAACATGTACAACAATTAGAATTATTATTCTCGGGACGCACACGATAAGCACATTTGTCGCACTTTCACAAAGATAATAGTACCAAGTATGAACTGTTTGTTATGGTTGTTGTCCTATGCATCATCATGCCGTGTTTCCCAGCTTGCAAGATTCAGAACCAACAAATAAGATCCAAATAATAAGTACAACAAAGATGCCTATGATGTCTACTACGCAACCTTCTTCTTGTAGACATTGTTGGGCCTCCAAGTGCAGAGGTTTGTAGGACAATAGCAAATTTCCCTCAAGTGGATGACCTAAGGTTTATCAATCCATGGGAGGCGTAGGATGAAGATGGTCTCTCTCAAGCAACCCTGCAACCAAATAACAAAGAGTCTCTTGTGTCCCCAACACACCCAATACAATGGTAAATTGTATAGGTGCACTAGTTCGGCGAAGAGATGGTGATACAAGTGGAATATGGATGGTAGATATAGGTTTTTGTAATCTGAAAATATAAAAACAGCAAGGTAACTAATGATAAAAGTGAGCGTAAACGGTATTGCAATGATAGGAAACAAGGCCTAGGGTTCATACTTTCACTAGTGCAAGTTCTCTCAACAATAATAACATAGTTGGATCACATAACTATCCCTCAACATGCAACACATAGTCAATCCAAAGTCACTAATAGCGGAGAACAAACGAAGAGATTATGGTAGGGTACAAAACCACCTCAAAGTTATTATTTCCAATCAATCCATTGGGCTATTCCTATAAGTGCCACAAACAGCCCTAGAGTTCGTACTAGAATAACACCTTAAGACACAAATCAACGAAAACCCTAATGTCATTTAGATACTCCAATGTCACCTCAAGTATCCGTGGGTATGATTATACGATATGCATCACACAATCTCAGATTCATCTATTCAACCAACACATAGAACCTCAAAGAGTGCCCCAAAGTTTCTACCAGAGAATCACGATGAAAACGTGTGCCAACCCCTATGCATAGGTTCATGGGCGGAACCCGCAAGTTGATCACCAAAACATACATCAAGTGGCACGCAATATCCCATTGTCACCACAGATACGCACGGCAAGACATACATCAAGTGTTCTCAAATCTTTAAAGACTCAATCCGATAAGATTACTTCAAAGGGGAAACTCAATCCATTACAAGAGAGAAGAGGGGGAGAAGAAACATAAGATCCAATTATAATAGCAAAGCTCGCGATAAATCAAGATCGTGCCAAATCAAGAACACGATAGAGAGAGAGAGAGATCAAACACATAGCTACTGGTACATACCCTCAGCCCCGAGGGTGAACTACTCCCTCCTTGTCATGGAGAGCACCGGGATGATGAAGATGGCCACCAGTGAGGGTTCCCCTCTCCGGCAGGGTGCCGGAATAGGGTCCCGATTGGTTTTGGCGGAACTCCCGATCTATTCTCTGTTCTGGAAGTTTTAGGATACGTAGGTATATATGGGTGCAGGAAGTACGTCGGTGGAGCTTCGGGGGCCCCACGAGGCAGGGGCGCGCCCTACGGGGGTGGGCGCGCCCCCACCCTCGTGGGCACCTCCCTTCTCTCCTGACGTGGGGTCTAAGTCCATCCGGTAGCTTTCCTTCCAAAAATAACTTCTCGATTGATTTCGTTCCTGCTTCGACTTCGTTTGATATTCCTTTTCTTGAAACATCGAAATAGGCAAAAAACAAGAATTCGGGCTGGGCCTCCGGTTAATAGGTTAGTCCCAAAAATAATATAAAAGTGGAAAATGAAGCCCAATATTGCCCAAAACAGTAAATAATATAGCATGGAGCAATAAAAAATTATAGATATGTTGGAGACGTATCAAGCACCTCCAAGCTTAATTCCTTCTCGTCCTCGAGTAGGTAAATGATAAAAAAGATAATTTTTTATATGGAATGCTACTTGGCATAATTTCAATGTAATTCTTCTTAATTGTGATATGAATATTCAGATCCGAAAGATTCAAGACAAAAGTTCATATTGACATAAAAATAATAATACTTCAAGCATACTAACAAAGCAATCATGTCTTCTCAAAATAACATGGCCAAAGAAAGTTATCCCTACAAAATCATATAGTCTGGCTATGCTCCATCTTCCCCACACAAGATATTTAAATCATGCACAACCCCGATGACAAGCCAAGCAATTGTTTCATACTTTTGACATTCTCAAAACTTTTTCAATCTTTACGCAATACATGAGCGTGAGCCATGGATATAGCACTATATGTGGAATAGAATGGTGGTTGTGGAGAAGACAAAAAGGAGAAGATAGTCTCACATCAACTAGGCGTATCAACGGGCTATGGAAATGCCCATCAATAGATATCAGTGTGAGTGAGTAGGGATTGCCGTGCAACGGATTCACTAGAGCTATAAGTATATGAAAGCTCAATAAAAGAAACTAAGTGGGTGTGCATCCAACTCGCTTGCTCACGAAGACCTAGGGCATTTTGAGGAAGCCCATCATTGGAATATACAAGCCAAGTTCTATAATGTAAAATTCCCACTAGTATATGAAAGTGACAACATAGGAGACTCTCTATCATGAAGATCATGGTGCTACTTTGAAGCACACGTGTGGTAAAAGGATAGTAGCATTGCCCCTTCTCTCTTTTTCTCTCATTTTTATATTTTTTTATTTTTTTATTTGGGCCTTTTCTCTTTTTTTATGGCCTCTTTTTTTTTCTTTTTTTTCGTTCGGAGTCTCATCCCGACTTGTGGGGGAATCATAGTCTCCATCATCCTTTCCTCACTGGGACAATGCTCTAATAATGATTATCATCACACTTTTATTTTCTTACAACTCAACAATTACAACTCAATACTTAGAACAAATATGACTCTATATGAATGCCTCGGCGGTGTACCGGGATATGCAATGAATCAAGAGTGACATGTATGAAAGAATTATGAACGGTGGCTTTGCCACAAATACGATGCCAACTATATGATCATGCTAGCAATATGACAATGATGGAGCGTGTCATAATAAACAGAACGGTGGAAAGTTGCATGGCAATATATCTCGGAATGGCTATGGAAATGCCATGATAGGTAGGTATGGTGGCTGTTTTGAGGAAGGTATATGGTGGGTGTATGATACCAGCGAAAAGTGCGCGGTATTAGAGAGGCTAGCAATGGTGGAAGGATGGGAAAAGTGTGTATAATCCATTGACGGTATCAATATTAGTCATAAAGAACTCATATACTTATTGCAAAAATCTACAAGTTATCAAAGCAAAGTATTACGCGCATGCTCCTAGGGGGATAGATTGGTAGGAAAAGACCATCGCCGTCACGACCACCACTCATAAGGAAGACAATCAATAAATAAAGCATGCTCCGACTTACGTCACATAACGGTTCACCATAATGCATGCTACAGGAATCACAAATTTTAACACAAGTATTTCTCAAATTCACAACTACTCAACTAGCATGACTCTAATATCACCATCTTCATATCTGAAAACAATTATCAAGCATCAAACTTTTCTTAGTATTCAACACACTCATAAGAATTCTTACAAATCTTGTATGCCTAGAATATTAGGATTATTAAAGAAAATTGCCATGCTATTTAAGACTCTCAAAATAATCTAAGTGAAGCATGAGAGATCAATAGTTTCTATAAAACAAATCCACCACCGTGCTCTAAAAGATATAAGTGAAGCACTAGAGCAAACAACAAACTACTCCAAAAGATATAAGTGAAGATCAATGAGTAGTTGTATAATTATGCAACTATGTGAAGACTCTCTCATTTAAGAATTTCAGATCTTGGTATTTTATTCAAACAGCAAGCAAAGCTAAAGAAAATAAAATGACATTTCAAGGATAGCACACATCATGTGAAGAAGCAAAAACTTAGGTTCAACCGATACTAACCGATAATTGTTGAAGAAGAAAGGTGGGATGCCTACCGGGGCATCCCAAAGCTTAGATGCTTGAGACTTCTTGAAATACTATCTTGGGGTGCCTTGGGCATCCCCAAGATTGAGCTTTTGTGTCTCCTTAATTCCTCTCATATAACGGTTTCCTAAATCTCAAAAAGCTTCATCCACACAAAACTCAACAAAGACTCGTGAGATAAGTTAGTATAAACCAATGCAAAAACCTTATCATACTATACTGTAGTAAATCATTAATATTATTATTCAACATTTCATACTAAATGCCTCTGCATATTTAATATCCCTATCATCAAATAGAATCATTAAACAAGCAAACATATGCAAACATAACAGCAATCTGCCAAAACAGTACAGTCTATAAAGAATGCAAGATTCATCATACTTCCCTAACTCAAAAAATTATGAAATAAAATTCCCACTGTAGTAAATTTATCAGAGCTTAATATGCAAAAGGTTTCAACATTTTATCACATTCTGAATTTTCTAAGGAATTTTTGCAACAGCGGTAAACTTTCTGTTTTCAAACAGCAACATGTATACTTGCAAAATATGCATAGTAAAGGCTATCCTTGACCTTTTTTATTGAAAATAAAGATGCGAGACATTATTCTAAATGACAGCAAGCAAATACTAGCAAAATAAATTGACGTTCCAAGCAAAACACATATCATGTGGTGAATAAAAATATAGCTCCAAGTAAAGTTACCGATGAACGAAGACGAAAGAGGGGATGCCTTCCGGGGCATCCCCAAGCTTAGGCTCTTGGTTATCCTTGAATATTACATTGGGGTGCCTTGGTCATCCCCAAGCTTTGGCTCTTGCCACTCCTCATTCCGTAGTCCATCGAATCTTTACCCAAAACTTGAAAACTTCACAACACAAAACTCAATAGAAAACTCGTAAGCTCCGTTAGTGAAAGAAAACAAAACACCACTTCAAGGTACTGTAATGAACTCATTCTTTATTTATATTGGTGTTAAACCTACTGTATTACAACTTCTCTATGGTTTGTAAACTATTTTACTAGCCATAGATTCATCAAAATAAGCAAACAACACACGAAAAACAGAATCTGTCAAAAACAGAACAGTCTGTAGTAATCTGTAACTAACGAAAACTTCTGGAACTCAAACAATTCTACAAAAATAGTACGACCTAGATAATTTGATTATTTATCTGCTTCAATTTGAATAAGTATTTTATCACGTTCTGGTGATTTTAAACAATTGTTTTCGTGAACAGGAAGTTTCTGGAATTTTCAGCAAGATCAAATAACTATCATCCAAAAAGATCCTATAGGTCTTACTTGGCAAAAACACTAATTAAAACATAAAACCACATCTAAACAGAGGCTAGATGGATTATTTATTCCTAAAAAGAACCAAAAAGCAAGAAACTAAAATAAAATTGGGTTGCCTCCCAACAAGCGCTATCGTTTAACGCCCCTAGCTAGGCATGATGAGTTCAATGATGCTCACATAAAAGATAGGAAGCATCATGAAGAATATGACTAGCACATTTAAGTCTAACCCACTTCCTATGTATAGGGATTTTGTGAGCAAATAACTTATGGGAACAACAATCAACTAGCATAGGAAGGCAAGACAAGCATAACTTCAAAACTTTAAGCACATAGAGGGGAAACTTGATATTATTGCAATTCCTACAAGCATAAACTCCTCCCTCATAATAATTTTCAGTAGCATCATGAATGAATTCAACAATACAACCAGCACCTAAAGCATTATTTTCAGGATCTACAAGCATAGAAAATTTACTACTCTCCACATAAGCAAAATTCTTCTCATTCGGAATAGTAGTGGGAGAAAGCTCAACAAAAAAACTATCATGTGATTGAAAATTAAGATCAAGATGACAAGTTTCATGGTTATCATTATTCTTTAAAGCATACGTGTCATCACAATAATCATCATAGATAGGAGGCATGCTTTCATCATAGTAAATTTAATCATCAAAGCTTGGGGACAAAAATATCATCTTTATCAAACATAGCTTCCCCAAGCTTGTGGCTTTGCATATCATTAGCATCATGGATATTCAAGGAATTCATACTAACAACATTGCAATCATGCTCATCATACAAAGATCTAGTGCCAAACATTTTAATGCATTCTTCTTCTAACACTTTGGCACAATTTTCCTTCCCATCATACTCACGAAAGATATTAAAAAGATGAAGCGTATGAGACAAACTTAATTCCATATATATATATATATATATATATATATATATATATTGTAGTTTTATTTTATAAACTAGACTAGTGCTAAAACAATAAACAAAAATATTCGATTGCAAGATCTAAAGATATACCTTCAAGCACTCACCTCCCCGGCAACGGCGCCAGAAAAGAGCTTGATGTCTATTGCGCAACCTTCTTCTTGTAGACGTTGTTGGGCCTCCAAGTGCAGAGGTTTGTAGGACAGTAGAAAATTTCCCTCAAGTGGATGACCTAAGGTTTATCAATCCGTGGGAGGCGTGGGATGAAGATGGTCTCTCTCAAGCAACCCCGCAACCAAATAACAAAGAGTCTCGTGTGTCCCCAACACACCCAATACAATGGTAAATTGTATAGGTGCACTAGTTAATGAAGAGATGGTGATACAAGTGGAATATGGATGGTAGATATAGGTTTTTGTAATCTGAAAATATAAAAACAGCAAGGTAACTAATGATAAAAGTGAGCGTAACGGTATTGCAATGATAGGAAACAAGGCCTAGGGTTCATACTTTCACTAGTGCAAGTTCTCTCAACAATAATAACATAGTTGGGTCACATAACTATCCCTCAACATGCAACACAGAGTCACCAAAGTCACTAATAGCGGAGAACAAACGAAGAGATTATGGTAGGGTACGAAACCACCTCAAAGTTATTCTTTCCAATCAATCCATTGGGCTATTCCTATAAGTGCCACAAACAGCTCTAGGGTCCCGAACTGTGCGTCTAGGCGGATGGTAACAGGAGACAAGGGACATGATGTTTTTACCCAGGTTCGGGCCCTCTCGATGGAGGTAATACCCTACTCCTGCTTGATTAATATTGATGATATGGGTAGTACAAGAGTAGATCTACCACGAGATCGAGAGGCTAAACCCTAGAAGCTAGCCTATGGTATGATTGTTGTTCGTCACGGACTAAAACCCTTCGGTTTATATAGACACCGAATAGGGTTAGGGTTAAACAGTAGTCGGTTACAATGGTAGGAGATCTACATATCCGTATCGCCAAGCTTGCCTTCCACGCCAAGGAAAGTCCCATCCGGACACGGGACGAAGTCTTCAATCTTGTATCTTCATAGTCCGTGAGTCCGGCCAAAGATGATAGTTCGCTATCCGGACACCCCCTAGTCCAGGACTCCCTCAAGAGCCCCTAACCAGGCTTCAATGATGATAAGTCCGGCGTGTTGATTGTCTTCGGCATTGCAAGGCGGGTTCTTCTCCAAATTCCATATACTTGTCGAATAGTTTCCGGCTTCTAATAAATGCTGCGCTCCTTGGCTTCTACGCCCAATAATGGCCATCTTCCACGTGTTTGAATGAATGCGAAAAGCCAGGGTATTTTTACACTTATCCCCCTAGCTGCGCAAATGAGCCGCCTATAAAAGGGACGAGGATCTAGATCTGAGTCACACCAACCCCCCTCCGCGAGCTTTCATCGGAGCGCCTTCGACAAAAATCCATTCCATCATGGACAGTCGACGCGGCTCCTCTTCTCGCGCTCCCAGCCCTCAGCCTGGAAATTGGGAGAGATGCTCAGTCCCGTATAGTGAGCTAGTGACACTCCAAACCAAGGGATTTCTTCCCCCGGCCTTCATGGTTCCGGTTCGAGCCGGACTTGCCACCTACAAGGGCGGAAAGCAAGCGGAGAGTGTCCCCGATTCCTCTAAAGGAGAGCGGGTATGCTTTTTCTCTTATTTAGTAAGAGGACTCGGATTTCCAATTCATCCGTTTCTCCGAGGGCTCTTGGAGTTCTACGGCCTCCAGTTGCACCACCTTACGCCTGCCTCCATTTTGCACATCGCGGGCTTCATGGCCCTTTGCGAACTGTTCTTGGGCGTCGAGGCTCGTTTTGCGCTGTGGAAGAGATTATTCGCCTTGTACCCGTTCTCATGAGGGGTCAATATATCAAGTGGGCGGAGCCGAACTATGGCGCATCGCCGACCGGATATCTATCCGGAACCCCGAAGAAGGCGTCCAAGACTGGCCTTGAATGGTTTTACATGGAGGACATCCGCTGCCGGATCCTGTTCGGATCGGCCTTCCGGAGTTTAGCAACGCTCCTCCGAAGAAGTGCCTAAGCTGGCGCTCATGAGCCCCGGAGGGAAAATGATCGGGACGTCCTTTACTTGATGAGCCGAATAAGATTACTGGCTCATGCCGGATTGACCATGATTGGAGTCATGGCAATCTTCATTATGAGGGGAGTGCAGACGCTCCAATATAGGGGCCACCCCATGTGGGACTTCAACGGGGAGGACGATGCCACCCGCCATGGCCGCAAAGGGCCGGGATCGGTCACCAAACTGGTGAAGACCTTGTCCGCCATGTACAAAGGGGAGGAGGAGGATTTTCTCCACGTCAGTCCACTGAGCGGGTTTTCTTCGAATAATCCTCGAAGTTGGGTAAGCGAACATCTTTGTGGCCTGTCCGATCCATGTTTCCGTGGTTAAATATCTCATTTCATGGTTTCTTCGCAGGAACTGCGCCGGGCCGTGGAGAAGATACACAGCCCGCCCCCACAACCCGAGGATCCGGAACGGTCCCTCGATCCGGCCTCCGAAGAGGACCCGGATATAAAGGTGGAGCTGATCGACGGGATGTTCCACCAACTTAGCATCGACAATGCTTTGGTTGCCATTACGGCCGACTATCCCGGATTATTTTCGGCCTCCCAGGTAACCGTGACCGAAGTCCGGATACCATGACCCACCCGTGCTTTACTTCTAATCACCACGTATTTGATGGTGTTTCGCAGGGGGTGCCTTGAACGGAACCCGAGCCCGCCGCGACTGGCCCAACAAGGGGCAGCTCGGCCCAGCAGGCGGAAAAGAAGTGCGGTACAACTCGAGACGTCGCCGCAACGGTATGATATGCCATCGTGTTTTAAGGAGAGGTTCCTGGGAGGTACACTGACGCTCATGGTTTTTTCAGGAAAAAGCGCCGCCGGATCGAGTCCGGAGAAGTTGCTAATCGGACCTCCGCCAACCAGGCTCAAAAGCCGAGTCCGGAGGGGTACAAACACGAGGCGTAAGGCCGAATGCTCCTCCAATGGAGGATGCCGACAGACTGTCCGCCACCAAGTCGGAGGTGGAGAGCGCCATGAATCATAGGCGCCACGGACTATTCTACGTGGACGCATGTTTCTCCCAAGAGGCGTTGGACGCGTTTAGTTCGGGAGAAGCGCACCTCCGTGCCGCTCAAGATGGCCTAGCCAGAGCCATGGAGCAGTATGTGAAAGACATACGGGTAAGGAATTTTGACAGTTATATATGCCAGTAGCCCCCGAGACTTAAAATAGTTAGGATAACTGATTTAAGGATCATTTGGAATGCAGGTTCTTACCGAAAAGAATACCCGTTTGTCCCATGAGCTTGAAGAGTGCAAGGCCCAACTTGAGGTCAAGATGGCCGCATGACCGGGAAGCCATGAAGACTCCCTCCGGTAATATATGCCCTTCAAAGTAGAAGTAGTTTCAAGAAGTGCAGCGTGTGCATAAATCTGATATTAACATTGCGTATAGCACCGGATGGATCCGGACAAGCAACAGCTCCTGCGCCAGCTAAAGGCTGGCGAGAGCGTGTTTACGAGGGTGCAGCAGGAGAAAAATAACCTCAAGATGCCAACACCCAACTGGGTGAGGAACTAAAGGATGTTCGTGCCCGGTTGTGCGACCAGTAAAGGAGAATCGACGGCTTCGTCGCGGCATTTTCAAGAAGTGCTTGAACGAACTTTGAAAGAGTTCGGCGAGGAAGGCGACTAACATAAACATGTATGTAGGTTTGCTCACAGTCGCCCCGAGGAGGAGATGCCCAGTTCTTGGGTGATCTTCTTCCCGAATCGCTACCTGCATGAACGAAGTTCGGCAGGTGATGAAAGGCATCGCCTGTGCCTTGTGGCCATCTATCTCCCCGCCTCAAGGCATTGGGGAGCCGGGCAGAGCGGCTTCAAGGAGCACGGGCGGCGCTCCGACTATGGAAGATATCGGCCTGCCGTCAAAGGCGCCGAGGAGGCTCGGGCCATGGTAAAGACGTGGTACACGAAGGTCGACCCAAACCACATGGCCGAGGTCGGACTGTGGGGCCTGATGGGAAGGAGATCCTGTAAGTTAGTGTACGGCCAAGTAGAATTGGCCGCCAAGTATTCCCAAAGCAAGATTGTAAATTAGATAGCCTATTAGATGTCATTGAGGAGGAATACAATTAGTCGAGTTGACTATGTAATTGAATATGACATGAAAAATGTCTTCTAGCCGGATTGTAGATCGTTTGTCATAGCGGACCTTTCGCTTCGACCTCGGGACCCAATAGTCCGGAGTGTGTCCGAATACCCTCGCGGTTATGTAAGAACCGGGGCATGCATGGAGACAAGGCGTAGGGGTCATTATTGTTGTATCGCATAAGTGCCCAACTAGTTATGTTATATTACATGGATAGTAAGAAACATCTTCCGGGAGAATAGTTCCGTTAAGGGTTCCTTTTTCTCGGGAGGCATGCCCTAAAGTGCATGTCCAAACTGCTAAGAAAGCGTAAAAATCATCTGGGGCAGATGGATAAATAGTTAAAATCATCTTTCAGTTCACCGACCGAATATTCCCTTAAGAATGCTAGCTTCGGCTTCACCCAGACTAGGTACACATCCGGTGACCCGGCAAGAATAATCGCATAGGTGCTCCCTTTACCACCTAGCCGAACAATCGGGACGAGGGGTAAGCACAGAGCCAGCAACCCAGCTTGGCCAAAACTTAAGTCATATCGATGCATATAATGGTGAGTAAAAGGTACATGCAGAAGTTTGACACATGTGTTGGGCATGAAGCCCGTTTAAATAAGCTTCTGTTAAAGAAGCCCCCAGGTATAATGAGCGCGGACAGCGCGTCAAGTATGTGCGAACAAAGCGCAAACGAGCCTCTAAAGGCTTTAAGAAGAAGGAGGAGGAAGGAGAGAAATAAAAGACAGCAAAACTAGAAAATGTGGACGGAGGAAGGAGACGAACTCGGAGTCCGGCGCTTAGGCGTAGAATCTTCGTAGACGGGCTGCGTTCCATGGGTTCGGCTCGAGTCGGTTATCCGATGCGTTTTCAGACGGTATGCTCCGTCGGTCAGACCTGATCGATGATGAAGGGACCTTCCCATTTGGGCTTGAGTTTGTCCTTTTTCTTGTCCGGCGCGAGAACTAGTTCGCCAACGTTGTAAGCTTTGGCCCGTGCATTTCCTGCTTTGATATCTTCGAGCCTGCTGTTGATAAAATGCGGAACGAGCTTTTGCCACGTCGCGCTCCTCCTCCAATGCGTCCAAATTGTCCTGCCGATCGAGCTCGGCTTCTCTTTCTTCATACATGCGCACGCAAGGTGAGTCATGCATTATGTCGCAGGGCAAGATTGCCTCTGCGCCGTACACCATAAAAAATGGTGTGAATCTGGTAGTACGATCCGGCGTGGTCCGCAGCCCCCAGAGTACGGAGTCGAGCTCCTCAACCTAGTGCGTGTTAGATTCCTTGAGGGACCGCACTAGTCTGGGTTTAATGCCGCTCATGATTAGACCGTTTGCTCGCTCGACTTGACCGTTGGTTTGAGGGTGATAGACTGAGGCGTAATCGAGCTTGATGCCCATGTTTTTGCACCATAATTTGATCTCATCGTCCGTGAAGTTGGTGCCATTATCAGTGATGATACTGTGGGGGACGCCATAACGGTACACTACCCCTGATATGAAGTCTATCACCGGCCCGGATTCGGTCGTTTTAACAGGCTTGGCCTCTATCCATTTGGTGAATTTATCCACCATGACCAATAGGTATTTTTGCTTGTGGGTTCCTCCCTTAAGGGATCCAACCGTGTCATGCCCCCAGACCACGAACGGCCAGGTGATGGGTATAGTTTTGAGGGCGGTGGGTGGCATGTGGCTTTGGTTAGCAAAAAGCTGGCAACCGACGCATCGTTGGACTAAATCATGCGCATTTGCCCGGGCTGTCGGCCAATAAAATCCTGTACAGAAGGCATTGCCTACAAGGGCCCGGGCTGCGGCATGGTGCCCACCCAGTCCGTCATGAATTTCAGCCAGGAGGTTTCGCCCTTCCTCTTCGGAGATAGTCCTTTGAAGGACTCCTGTTGTGCTTTTCTTATAGAGCTCTCCCTCATGGACTTTATAGGCTTTGGATCGCCGTACTATGCAGCGAGACTCATTTTGGTCTTTGGGGAGTTCCTGCCTAGTTAGGTAGGCTAGGAATGGTTCCGTCCACGGGGCGATAACCGCCATTATTTCGTGGGCGGAGGGTGTTATCTCGGTGGCAGAGCCTCCGATTGTGTCAGAGTGTTTGGTGTCAGGCAGTGCGGTTGGGTCCGGATTGTTATTTCCGGACTCCCCTTCCCATAGTACGGATGGCTTGAACAGCCGTTCTGTGAAGATGTTGGGCGGGGCGACATCACGCTTTGCGCTGATGCGTGCTAATACATCCGCCGCCTGGTTGTTATCCCGGCTATATGATGAAATTCGTGCCCTTCGAACCGTCCGACATTTTTAGGACCGCATTGCGGTACGCTGCCATTTTCGGATCTTTGGCATCAAAGTCTCCGTTTATTTGAGATATCGTGAGGTTCGAATCCCCGCGCACCTCTAGGCGTTTAATGCCCATGGAGACTGCCATCCGGAGGCCGTGCAGAAGGGCCTCGTATTCGGCTGCGTTGTTGAAGTCCGTATACATTATCCGAAGGACGTATTGGACTGTGTCCCTGGTTGGGGACGTCAGGACGACGCCTTGACCCAGCCGCCAACATTTTGGAGCCGTCAAAGTGCATGATCCAATTGAGTATGCGCGCCGTACTCTTTAGGGAGTTCGCCGTCCATTCGCCACGAAGTCGGCCAAAACCTGCGACTTAATAGCTCGTCGTGGCTTATAGGTTATGTCGAATGGAAGGAGCTCTATGGCACATTTAGCAATCCGGACGTCGCGTCGCGGTTGTTTATAATGTCGTTAAGAGGTACTTCGGAGGCTACCGTTATCGAACACTCTTGAAAGTAGTGTCGCAGCTTCCGGATGCCATGAACACCGCGTATGCTATCTTTTGATTATGTGGGTACCGTGACTTGCATGGAGTTAGGACAGTGGACACATAGTAAACCGGTTTTTGAAGAGGGAACCGGTGTCCGTCCGTTTCTCGTTCGACGACGAGCACCGTGCTGACAACTTGATGTGTTGCGGCGATATATAATAGCATTGGTTCGCCCATGTTGGGCGCGGCCAGGACCGGATTTGTTGCCAATATGGCTTTTATTTCTTCGAGTCCTGCCGTGGCGGCATCCGTCCACTCGAAGTGTTCGGTGCACCGGAGGAGGCGGTAAAGGGGTAATGCCTTTTCTCCCAAACGGGAAATAAAGCGGCTTAGAGCCGCTACGCATCCAAATAATTTTTGTATTTGTTTGAGGTCTTTTGGGATATCCAATTGTGACAGAGCTCGGATCTTGGTTGGGTTTGCTTCAATTCCTCTACGGACACAATGAAGCCCAAGAGCTTTCCTACCGAACGTCAAGACGCATTTTTCCGGATTGAGCTTAATGTCATATTTTCGGAGATTGTCGAATGTGAGCCTCAAATCGTCTACTAGAGTTTCGACATGCTTGGATTTGACGACCACGTCATCTACATATGCTTCCACTGTTTTGCCGATCTGGTTTGCCAGACATGTCTGAATCATGCGCTGATATGTTGCGCTGGCATTTTGAGCCCGAAGGGCATTGTGGTGAAGCAGTGGGCCGTATGGAGTGATGAATGCTGTTGCGGCTTGGTCTGCTCCGCCATCTTGATTTGGTGGTAGCCGGAGTACGTCGAGGAAGCAAAATGAGTCGTGGTCCTGATGTAGCGTCGATAATTTGATCAATGCGAGGGAGGAAGGGATCCTTTGGGCAAGCCTTATTAAGGTCTTTGAAATCAACACATAGGCGCCAGGATTTATCCTTCTTTGGTACCATCACCAGATTTGCTAGCCGGTCCGGATGTTTTATATCTCCGATGAATCCGGCTTCGGAAGTTTGGCTAGCTCCTCTCCCATGGCATGTCTCTTGGGTTCGGAAAAGCGCCAAGAGCCTGTTTAATCGGCTTGAATCCTTTTCTGTGGTATTTAGGCTGTGCTCGCCAACCGACGTGGGATTCTGGCATGTCCGAAGGGTGCCAGCAAAAATGTCCCGCTTTTCTCGTAGAAATTCTCGTAGTGCGGCGTCTACATCAGGGTTTAATTGTGCCCCAATGGAGGCCGTCTTTGCAGGGTCCGTTGGGTGGACTTGGAATTTGACTATTTCATCCGCTGGTTTAAAAGAGGTGGATTTGGATCTTTTATCAAGTATCACATCGTCCCTGTTCACCATGGAGCGCATCGCAGTGAGTTCCTCAGCCGCTAAGGCTTCAGATAGTGCCTCGAGGGCTAGTGCGGCTGTCTTGTTTTCGGCGCGGAGTGCTATGTTCGGATCACTAGCGAGAGTGATGATTCCGTTAGGTCCGAGCATTTTAAGCTTCATGTACCCATAATGGGGTATAGCTTGAAAAATTGTGAATGCCTCTCGCCCTAATAAAGCGTGATATCCGCTGCTGAACGGGGCCACTTGAAATGTGACCTCCTCGGACATGTAATTGTCCGGCGAGCCGAACACTACGTCCAGTGTGATTTTTCCTGTGCAGCATGCTTCCCGGCTAGGGATTATTCCTCTAAAGGTTGTGCTGCTTCGCTCAATGCGGTTCGATCTATTTCCATTTTTCAGAGGGTTTCCTCGTAGATGAGGTTTAGTCCGCTGCCGCCATCCATGAGTACCTTAGTAAGGCGTAAAGCCGGCCCACTATTGACCGAGAACCAATGCGGCTGGTGCTCGGGCTGTTCAAATTTGGGTTAAATCCTTGGCATTAAAGGTAATAGTCGTGTCACTCCATGGATTTATTGTTGCTACTTGGTAGACTTCGGCAAGGTTGCAGAGTGTTCGTTTCCGCATGTTATTTGATGCGAAAGTCTCGAAGACTGTTAATACCGTACTGGTGTTGCTGGGCTGGGATTCTGAGGCTAGAAGCTCTTTGCCACTTTTGGCCACATGCCGTAGTATCCAACATGCTCGAAGGCTATGTGTTGGAGTGGCGCCCTCTGCGCTATGAATTTTGCAGGGTCCGTTTAGCCAACCCTCCAGTACGGTTCCGTTCCCTTTAGGGGGTTTTTGTTTTTTGATGTTTAACCCAGGTGCTTGGTGATGATGCACCCTTTTATTTCGGACTAGGGCTGTATTCGGGCGGATTATCCCAAAATTTACTTTCGGTTTTCCAAGCACTCTCCATCGCACGAGACTTTTGTACTATGGTCACCAAGTCAACAAAGCGTGTAATTTCATGACGACTTATGGCGTTTAGGATTCCCTTGTCCGTGCAATTATTGCAGAAAAGTGAGATTGCGTCCTCCTCTCGGCAGTCCTTTATCCTGTCCATAACCAGGAGGAATCGCCCAAGAATGATGTCTTGTTTCAGCGGGCTCTTGCCGAATTCGGGATAGATCGCTAATGTTTGGGTGGCGGGTGGAAATAGATCCGGAACCCGCCCAATTTAAGACTCGAGGGCGAGAAGTTTCCGAACTTGGAAGTTTGGATTTTTGAATGCTATCCAATGAATCCAACCCGTCGCCTGACTTTAAGTTCAGGGCTTGATCGACATCCGTCCCTCTGCGGGAATCCGGCATGGAGGGATCGGGAATCCAGACGTAGCTAGTCCTTAAGATATAAGAAGGATCGCCGTATTGCTCCTCTGCCACAGCAACATGATGGGTAGCCTGGGAGAGTTGATCTCTCTCAGGTCGGTTTTAGGCCCGATTTGGTCGTAGTTTGTGGCGACTCCCAGGGCGGCGATGCGATCCAAGAGCTCGTTTACGGAGGAAAGCTCGATCGGATCTAACTGCTCGGCAAGTTCCGACTTAACATGAAGATTGGTTTCAATGAACCGAGAAGTCATCGTCGGCGTGGTGGCCGAACTGGCGGTCATAAGAAAACCACCTAACCGAAGAGTCTGACCAGTGGCCAAGGCTCGTTTGGTGATAATATCGTCTTTAAAGACGGGATGAGGCATCCTTCCTGACGACGATGGCACAGAGGAACTCTCAATGAAAGCACCAATGTCGGTGTCAAAACCGGCGGATCCCGGGTAGGGGGTCCCGAACTGTGCGTCTAGGCGGATGGTAACAGGAGACAAGGGACATGATGTTTTTACCCGGTTCGGGCCCTCTCGATGGAGGTAATACCCTACTCCTGCTTGATTAATATTGATGATATGGGTAGTACAAGAGTAGATCTACCACGAGATCAGAGAGGCTAAACCCTAGAAGCTAGCCTATGGTATGATTGTTGTTCGTCCTACGGACTAAAACCCTTTGGTTTACATAGACACCGAATAGGGTTAGGGTTAAACAGAGTCGGTTACAATGGTAGGAGATCTACATATCCGTATCGCCAAGCTTGCCTTCCACGCCAAGGAAAGTCCCTCCGGACATGGGACGAAGTCTTCAATCTTGTATCTTCATAGTCCAGGAGTCCGGCCAAAGATGATAGTTCGGCTATCCGGACACCCCCTAGTCCAGGACTCCCTCAATCACCAAAACATGCATCACGTGGCACGTGATATCCCATTGTCACCACAGATACGCACGGCAAGACATACATAAAGTGTTCTCAAATCTTTAAAGACTCAATCCGATAAGATTACTTCAAAGGGAAAACCCAATCCATTACAAGAGAGTAGAGGGGAGAAGAAACATAAGATCCAACTATAATAGCAAAGCTTCGCGATACATCAAGATCGTGCCAAATCAAGAACACGAGAGAGATCAAACACATAGCTACTGGTACATACCCTCAGCCCCGAGGGTGAACTACTCCCTCCTCGTCATGGAGAGCGCCGGGATGATGAAGATGACCACCGGTGAGGGTTCCCCCCCTCCGGCAGGGTGCCGGAACAGGGTCCCGATTGGTTTTCGTGGCTCTGGAGGCTTGCGGCGGCGGAACTCCCGATCTAATCTCCGTTCTGGAAGTTTTAGGGTACGGGGTGCAGGAAGTACGTCAGTGGAGCTTCAGGGGCCCGACGAGGCAGGGGGCGCGCCCTAGGGGGGTGGGAGCACCCCCACCCTCGTGGGCACCTCCCTTCTCTCCTGAAGTGGGGTCCAAGTCCATCCGGTAGCTTTCCTTCCAAAAATAACTTCTCCAGTTGATTTCGTTCCGTTTCGACTCCGTCTGATATTCCTTTTCTTCAAAACACTGAAATAGGCAAAAAAACAGCAAATCTGGGCTGGGCCTCCGGTTAATAGGTTAGTCCCAAAAGTAATATAAAAGTGGATAATAAAGCCCAATATTGCCCAAAACAGTAGATAATATAGCATGGATCAATCAAAAAATTATAGATACGTTGGAGACGTATCAAGGGAGAAGGCGTGTAGTAAAATCAAGCTTCTCCTCGTTGTACGAGTTGACGCGACACATCGTAGCACTGGCCCCACATGATTGCCTCTAAAGTTGGCTGAAAGACCTGCAATAGACAATATATTTGCTGCAACCTCTAACATTTACCCACCACAAATTAAAATATATGTGGCCGTATGCATCGTTCTGATGCAGAGGCCGGGGAGTCCCCCCTTTTCGAAAAAAACAAATTAAAAAATATATTCTTGTCTTGACCAGATGAGCGTGCAAACTACAATCACCGTGGTGTCGTAAGGCCGTAAGACTATTTTATTTTTTAAAAACTTCGAGACGGCCACATAGCATGGAGCCGACCCCAACGATTTTAAGCTATCCTAGACTACTCTACACATGAAACTGGCACACGAGCGTCCGGGCTGCGCTTGGCTCTTCGCCTCTTCGGGAAGTCGAACAATGATGGAGTACTACTGCACTAGAGGAGTACTACAGTACGCTTTCGGCCATCTGACACCGATTGAACTGCTGCATGTTTACCGCGTGCGGGAGGGAGAGCGTGTAGAGAAAGCTTCTCCTAGTCATGCCAGCCACCACGCTCATGGGCGAGGGAGGGACGCTCCTGCCTTTGCGTGTATGACAGGTGGGCCCGACAGATGTGTGGCCAACCTGTCATACAGCCAAAGGCAGGTGCAGTTAAGTCCAAGAGGGAGAGGATAATCAAACTTCTCGTTGATGTACGAGTTGAGGCGACACATCAAAGCATTGCACTCGATATATTTCAATAATTTGCGTTTAACGATGCATTAATTACAACGCATGCATGCATGCCGTGACTCTCCTTTTGATACTTGCATGTGTTGATTTAATGCACCTTGAAGTAGTATAAAATATGTGACGGTAAAGCTTTGTAATACCCCGGCCCAAGTCGAGAGATAGTTGTGCACGAGGAGGGCGAGATCATGCAGACCGAACAGGACCCTACGATGGAGCTCTCTAAGGTCTCGATGGACCTCACCATGCTCCACTGCCCCTTGTGCCTCCGCCCCTTGACGCCTCAAGTGTATGAGGTTCGAATACACCTCGTCCGTTCGGCTGATTGAGCAAGGTGCAGGTTTCTTGATTGATGTGTTGTTCGATTGATTTCTGCAGTGCAAGGGAGGGCACGCGGACTGCCGCGTCGAGCGCCCTAGGAACCAGCGGCAGTGCCAGAAGTGCGAGCGTGGCGGTACGGCGGTGGACTCTGTCCTTTCGTCGGTGAGGGTGGAGTGCCCGCACGAAGGCTGTGGGCTCTACGTCACTTACCACAAGCTCGCCGATCACCAGAGTGTGTGTCCGCTCGCGCCTTGCAAATGCCCCGTGCCCGTCTGCTGCTACGAAGGCCCGCCGTCGGCGCTCTACCACCACATCACCACCGCGCATCCCATGCCCGTGCACAGGATCCAGTACGTCAAGGTGCTCTAGCTACAAGTGCCACTGTCGGAGCCACGGCTCTTGCTGTTCGCGGAGGTGGACCGCCATGCGTTTTTCTTGGTCGGCGGCGTGCTCGACATCGGCGCGCCTATCGCCGTGTCGCTCGCATCGTAGCGGGCGTCCCCACCGCCGCACTACGTGGGCCAAGTCAGGGCGAACGGTTCACGGGCAGCCCAAAGGCACGACCGACGCCGTCGAGGTGGAAATGGAGGTGACAAGCAACAAGGATCCCGACGACGCCGACGCAGGAGCCGACCTTCTTGACAGTTCCGCCCAAGCTCTTGGCGGGGCTAAGCTTGTGTCCCTCCACATTCAGATTGACAAGCTCACATCCTAAATGTTTCTACAGTGCCTTCTGTTTATCTTAGTAATATGCTAATATAGGGATTACCTTGGTCTACTTTAGCTTAAGAAATGGTGGGTTTTGGTGGCGATGCAGCAATTACTTCGACATCAGATCAGTAATTTCCAACAGTCGAACGGATATTTTGTGTCTGTTGGATATAAAGTTCCTTTGGGTAAGAAGTACTACTTTTCATCAAAATGTATAAAAGGAGATGTATGTAGACGTATTTTAGTTGTAGATACGTCCCTTTTTATCCATTTTGATGACAAGCACTCCCTCCGTTCCACAATACATGCCTTCCATTTGTCAAAATATAGATGTATCTAGACATGTTTTAGTATATAGATACATCCATAATAGAGCCAATCGGATGGTTGAGAACACTACAATTCGTAGCTACAGATGCGTGTGTGACTCCCAGATGCAGAGGCCGGGGGTCATCATCCTCCTTTTCGAGAAAAAACAGACGCGTGTGAGAGGACGAGTGCGTGCGTGCACCTCTTCTCTTCCTGTATAACGTACTACTAAACTCAGAGTACAAGTTTTTGTGGGTGGCACGTTGGTGCGTGCGAGAAGTCCCGAGAGATAGCTTTAATGAGTCTGAAAAAAAGACTAGCCTAGAGCTCGCCACGCGGCTATTCCTGTCGAACGCCCCGTTAACCGTAAGATATGTATACGACGGTGCCAGTTATTGCACGTACACAGCAGTACTCCCTCCTTTCCGGTTTATACTCCCTCCTTTCTGGTTTATAGGGCTTATCTCAACTTTTTTGTTTTTTCAATTTAAAGGGCTCATCTCCATCTCATTTTTAGTTTTCGAGGCGCATTAAATCTTTGCATGCAAGAATTAAAAAGGGACACACCAATGCATGTAATGTTCCTACTATCTAGTGGCCAAGTATGCATGCGCTGCAATTAATCCAAATTAATGCATGAGTTTAATTGGGGTAGTTTTGTAAAGTACGAGATACATTCCTCCACTCACAAAATGCCTTGGTTGATGAGATTTCATATTTGAGCCCTATAAACCGGAAAGGAGGGAGTAGGGCTTAATTCAAAAATTACTCCATGCTATATTGAATTGCAAACCTTTTCACACCGATCACAACCTAAGCGGTTTTCCACTTAGGAGCGTATTAGTACTCGGTTATAAATACTAGTATGCCAAGATGACTGCACATTCCTCCTCAACTCCTCATCCACAAAAACAAACAAGTCATTCAGCATCCTTCCCTTGCATCTGGCATACAGCCACCATGAGTTACAGGTCGAGAGATTGCCACTGTGGAGAGGCGAGCATGGAAGCGAAGCACGAGAGATGTCCCGCCTCGCTGCGAGAGCAGCCGACATGTCCGCCATGAAGTAGCAACATGGAGGTCCCGTCGCGCTGCTTGGCAAAGACGGAGGTCCCGCCAAGACCGTCGATGCAGCAGACTGGTCGGCCGGCCGCTTCGCAGCAGAGATGTCCCGCCGCGCCACGAATGCAACAGAAGATGTCCGCTGCGCGGCTCGGGAAAATTTCTCGCGGGCAGGCGGCTATTCTGGCGCATGCATGCGATCGTCCATAGCCAAATGGATCAGATCTCCGGCTGGGCGAGGTTGCAGGACGACATGAAAGCCTCGTTTGAACAGGCTACCAGCGTCATCCGACAACTAAGGGAGGGCAATGAGAGGCTCCGGGCCAAGCGCGACCTGCTGAGCGAGAAGATCGTCCAAAGTGCAGACCAGCAAGAGGAGACCAGTGCCTTGTTGAAGAGGACCGTCGTCATCCTCAAGAAACTTATGGACGAGAATGACATGCTCCGCAACAAGCGCCAAAGGCTGGTGGAGGAATCCGTGGATGTTCTCAAGCAGCGTCTTGAGGACACGAAGAGGTCATCGCCCGCCATGCGGAGACTAGTTCCCGCTGCCTGCAAAGAACACATCAAGAAAGTAGAGATCAGCGAGCGGATCCTTGTCTTCCTTCTTCTTTTGCCCTTGTGTATTTCGGGCGTAGCCGCATGTGGCTTTTTTAATTATCTTTCTAACTATGTAAGACAATTAATTGTCCTTATCTTTCTGTGGAAGATCAATGTTGCGAGGCTGGAATGAAGAAAACTCTTGCTGTGGCGACCCTGGCGTTGCTGTTCTTCTAGTGGCTGTTGGGCTTCCTTTAGTTTCCTGGTTTCTTTTGATGTATTAATCGGTTTAGGATGTGGATTGTGTCGTCGATTGTGAAATGTTGGGTTCTAGCGCGGATGTTTGGCCTTTGTTGGCCTATTGGGATGTTGCGATTTCAATCTGGTAGCTTTTAGTCCTTCGTGTTAGGCTGGAGTTGTGCTGAACTTCTTGTGAATTGTGGTGGTTTTCAAGAATGAAAATCGGAAGGGCAAGCCCTTCTTTGATAAAAAAATTAATCGTCCTTATATATTCATCAGTCTTGCTATAAGTCGCAGTAGATGCTATATAGGTCCATCGGATCTTACATCAAGATCCGTGCTTTCAGATTTTCTTTTTTCTCTCTTAAATCTCAGTCGAGTGAGACATAGCCACGCCATTAAACAGAGGCTCGTGCGCCATTAATGGAGACCTTGGGAGAGAGGTGGACGACAGATGGAGGTCAAAGGGCTCTCCTCCCGAGAAGCACGCGCAGGGGTCTGATCGCACGCCTCTCGTACTCAAATAGCTACCCTGCATGGCGCCTCCTAGCTAATAAAAAATGGGGACGCATGGCGGAACGTAAATGGTACTTGTAAGTAGAATGCCCACGGTTTCAATAATACTTGTGTTTCCGATTGTAACGTGACAGCACTTGTTCCAAAATGACTTTGTTGATTGTTAATGTGTGCCGCCATAAATCGGACTGCAAATTTACCACAGCATGTTGGTTCCATGTCATGGCACCAAGCCAAGTTTCATTATTTTCATGCGTGTTTTGGATTTACAGGAATTAAAAAACTAAGTTTCTCAATGTTTCCAACCAAGCCACGACGCCCAGAATTTCGAATTTCATTCCCATTTCTTGCATGGAACCTAGAAATTAACCCGAGGACACACATGTGATTTTTCAACCAACTTTGGTGCACTGGAACATGTGCTTCTATTTCAAATTTGAATTATGCACACAAAGGTGACACTTTCCCTCCCAAAACCACGAGCCTTCTTGAGAGAAGCTCTGATTTGCAAGAAGCTTATACCAAAATTTGTTCCTATTCGCCAATTTTTTACCACAGCATGGTACTACCATGACATGACACCATGCCAAGTTTCATGATTTTAAAACCAAGTTTCTCAATGTTCTCAATCGAGCCACGATGCCCAGATGTTTGAATTTTATTCTCATTTTTGCATGGGACCTACTCCCTCCTTCCATCTATATAGGGCCTAATGTGTTTTTCAAGACAACCTTTGACTATTGACAAGATTAATAGCACATGAGATGTATACTATGAAAATTATATTATTGGAAGCTCCTTTGACATACAAATTTGAAGGTATGCTTTGTGTAAGTTGCATGTCATATATTATTGCTCTAACGTTTGGTCAAAGTTAGCCTCAAAAAACGCATTAGGACCTATATAGATGGAAGGAGGGAGTAGAAATTCACCCCAGGACACAAATGTGATTTTTCAACCAACTTTGGTGCACGAGAGCATGTGCTTGTAGTTCAAATTTGAATTATGCACATTAAATGACCAAAAACTCAATTAATGTGTAAATAAGGCCAAACGAAGCCGGAATAATTCCAAAATTTAACAGGGCACTCATGTAGTTCTATGTTGCCTTTGTAAATAAACTCAAGGGGGGGGGCAACGTATATCGTTTCACACTCAAAGGTGGCATGTTCCCGCTTAGAACCACGAGCTTCCAAATCGGCCCAATTTTTTTACCACAGCATGTTAGTGCCATGACATGACACCATGCCAAGTTTCATGATTTCCAGGTGAGTTTTGGATTTACATGAATTTAAAATCAAAGTTTCTCGATGTTCTCGGCTGAGTCATGATGCCCAGATGTTTGAATTTCATTCTCATTTCTTCCATGGGACCTAGAAATTCAACCAAGGACACACATGTGATTTTTCAACCCACTTTGATGCACCGGAGCATGTGCATGCAATTCATATTTAGATTATGCACATTAAAAGTTCAGAAACTCAATTAATGTATAAAAGGCCAAATAAACCCGAAATAATTCCAAAAATTTAACAGGGCACTCATATAGTTCTATGTTGCCTCTGTAAATAAAATCGAGGGAGGCAGCGTATATCGTTTAGCACACAAAGGTGACACGTTCCCTCTCGGAACCACGGGCTTGTTGAGAGAATCTCCGGTTTTGCAAGAGGCTTATACCAAAACTTGTCCCAACACAGCCAAAAATTATAATATGAAAACAGGGTTTAGATTATCCCAAACATCTCGCTTCGTAGACCAATAATGTACTATGATTTGAATTCAACATAAAATGGATACAAATATTTGAATTGGAGAGCGTATGGTACATGTCGTTCATAGTGAAATATGATTACTGCTATCTGTATGTTTTTGTTATCAAGATAATATTTAAATTATTGTATAACTTGACAACAATCGTATTCAAATAAGGAAAATTGATTCAAATTTAGTCCATATGGTAGACGACAATATATATGTTCACATGGTGGAGTAAAATGTTGATATATGATGGAAGATAAAAAATGTACGACTACATCAATTATAAACTGCAAGGTTACCTAACGATATATTCGAATTCAACATAACGTGGATTCAAAAATTGAAATTCGAGATCATGGCATCTGTAATCATATAAAAAGGGACATTGCTCTTTCTTTGGTGGGAATTGATTTGTTTTTTGTTGTTGTTGAGGGAAGTGCGAATCGATTTGGTACTGTGCAAGGTAATCTTGTTCTCCGATTTTTTTACATTTTTCTTGTAAATTTTTCAATGGCATCTATA
The DNA here is from genome assembly GCA_021605145.1 of Aegilops bicornis. Lineage (NCBI taxonomy): Eukaryota > Viridiplantae > Streptophyta > Magnoliopsida > Poales > Poaceae > Aegilops > Aegilops bicornis. The sequence continues at coordinate 272,925,260 of CM038675.1, read as the reverse complement.
GCAATATAGTAAAAGGGGACATGACTCTCTTGTGTCTTGTATGAATTGTTTTTTTACACGTTAAGTTTGTTCTGCCGAACAAGGAATCCGCACCTTGTTATCCCGAAATTTTCAAGCTCGAGTATCTTTTGTCTCACCTGCTTTGAAACTCCCGCTTCTTCAACCCGCGCCGCGCCTTGTTATCCCGAAATTTGGACGCGCGCGAGAACTCCCTCCTCATCCGAAATCGCTCCCGCAGCCCAGACACGCGAAATCCCCCTTCTACCCCTCAGCCGGAAATGAAGCTCGACGTCGCGGTGTCAAAACCGATGGGGGTACGCTGGTAACTTACCCTACATTTCGGACACGCGCTTCCCTAAGCTTGGCTCCCCTCCCTCTCCCCCCATTCATACACCGAGGCCGCCAAAACCCGCGAAACCCCACGCTCCTCCGTCGGACTCCCGACCGTCGCTCAGCCGGAGACTTTTCCCCGACTACATCGTCCACCGCAACAGCTCGCCGTCCCTCATCCACCGCACCGGATGAGGATCCGTTGTCGATCTCGTCGTCCCGCCGGATCAGCCGCCCCGTCCTCCACCTCCAAGGAGCTGCCCCGATGTTCGCCTCGTCTATCGCGCCACCTCAATCCCCACAGCGCCGTCTTGAGCTGCCCCACCGGAACCGCATCACCCTCAACAATTCCTCCGATGAAGCCGAGGCCAACTCGGCGCCACCAAGGAGGTTCTGCACTCACCACTGCATTTTATCTTTTATTCGATCTCACGGGGCTGCCGGTGCTCGATACCGAGCAGACATGGCGTGTCTCCATCGACGGTGCCGTCGCCGACCACATCATCCACGGCGCCGTCGCCGGCCACATCATCCACGGCGTCTCTCCCCCATGTCGTTCCTTCCTCGGCGGTGACTTCCACAACGGCACTAGCTGCAGCTGCTCCGGCTCTCGCTCGCGTTGCGGCTCTGTTCTTCTTCTTTGTCGGTCGCTGCTGCTATCACCTGCTTTCATTCGCGCTCTTTGCTTTGCTCTTGCTCTCGCTATGCGCTTCTTTGCTGCTGCCACGACCTCCGGCGACTACAGGAGTTGTTGCTTTAGCACTCGCTCGCGGTGCTACTGCACGACTTGCTCTCTGTTAGTGCGTTCCCTGCTTGAGTGTCTGCTGATTTAGATCACTGCTTCTCTGCTACTAGTTCTCGAACGCCCTAAACATCTATTGCAATGCTCTGTTACTAGTTCAATCAGTTTCGACAGTAAAATTCAGTTTCGACTGTGAAGTTCATTTTCTTCAGTTAAGTTCAGAGTGAACAGTACTTACAACATCTGTCGGAGCGGCCGTGGCGCGGCTGATGCGTTTTACATCTAGCACTTTTTGGTGATGTATTTTACATCATCTATTGCAGATGATATTAGGGTCCCACTTCAGATTAACGTTGTCTGTCTTGTCATGCTTCAGCCTCGTCGCCGTACACCTTAGCGGAGCTGCTCCAATGATGGAACCGTCCGGCCCAAAGACAAATGAGCAGTACCCTCGGCGCCGTTTCCAGAGGCCTCGAGATCTTCTTCCTTGCCTCCGACAAATACACCCAAAGCATCATCACCATCCTCCACGTCCAACCCAATGATGCTTTGAGGTCCACAAGGCTATGCCAAAGAGGTTGTACACTCGTCGCATCACTTTGTTTCTCCATTCCTCTCTTCTTCCAATTCATGTGAGCCAAACACCCAGGTTGACTGAAATCCTATGTTTCCAAATGCTCTGTTTTGCACGTGCATTCCTATTCTATTCTTGTGTTTTTCCTGTCACTGCATTTATAGAATTCTCCAATTCTAAGGAGCCCTTACAGATTTACTTCATTTTCAGATAGGCGTCAAAGAAAACTTTGTGTGTTATGTCCTGCTCCTGCCGTGCCGTCATCCACCCCACCTGAGGTGCACCATCGACAGAAGTTGCTCACCGCAGCAGAGATCCCCCCTGCAGACTTCCTTTCGCCGCCTCAGATCATGTTCCCTATTGCTGGCAGCCACGCCAACTGCATTACCATCATCGACTGAGCAGATGAACCTGAGGACTACACAGTTCCGGAAGAGAGGTCGCATTCTTTCGTGTTTGCTTATGTTATACATCGGTTATTATTACCTGCTACTTTATCGTTCAATCTTGAGTTTCGAATTGCCCATGGGTCTCATATCAAGCCAGCAACGAATAGTATCTGTCTACTATCTGGTTCATCTGGGGTCTTCTATGTGGTTCATGTTGGTTGGGCAACAAAAAATTGATGATCCATTGTCTATCTTTTTAAACTGAAGCTATAATCTACCTGCTATCATTAGTTTTGGATCCATCCACTCGTTTGCTACCATCAGTCTTGATTTTTGCATGCACCCCTTAGGCCTTACAAAATCTAACTATTTTTTTATTATTCATGTCAGATATTGTACACAATCGTATTGAACATGTAGAGAAAAGAGAAGACTGCTATGCGTGCGAATATAATGTCATCTGACGCCGCTCCATGGTGGGCGAAGTGCCCCCCTCCTGCATTTCAGATTGTATTCGGAGGAAGATAACTGTTTAGATGGAGATTAGGAAGGAGTCGACCACACTGTTTACCACCGAGGTGTTTGCTCTAACTTGGCATCTTGATGTTGGTCATATCATGCATATGGCGCCTTGCATTGCTTACATTATACATCTTATATGTCATCAGCTTAGTTTAGATTTGCTTTGTGTGAATTCCACCTGTTTGGTTTCTATATCATACTCCCACCATTCCTAAATATTTGTTTTTTAGAGATTTCAACAAGTGACTACATACGGAACAAAATGAGTGAATCTACACTCTAAAATATGTCTATATACATCCGTATGTGTTAGTCCATTTGAAATCTCTAAAAAGACAAATATTTAGGAACGGAGGGAGTATATGGGAATTATGCAATGCCATCTTCTTTAGCCAAGCATCATATACGTGAATCATGCAATGCCATCCTATTTAGCCAGTCATCGTATATGTGAATTGTATCGTGCCATATTTTTTCCATAATGCATTCCATTTGTCAACAATGTTTATATATTCATCTACTCTTCCTGTGCATCATCCATTTGAGTCGGTCATGGGAAAATCTGGAGTGAAAACAAGGTCTTCCGAGCAGTCAGCGCTACCTGTCGATGCAGATTTCTTGTTGGTTACAGATAGCTCCTCAGAGGAGGGTTCAGAGAGATGACGGTCGTATTCCCCGAGGTGCATGCTCTAACTTGGCTGGGTTATATTGCTCATATCATGCATATGGTGTCTTGCATTGCCATGCCATCTGCTTAAGTTAGACATGATTTGTGTGAATGCCTCCTATTTGCTTTCTATATCAGATATGTGAATTATGCAATGCCATGTTTTTCAGCCAATTATCATATATGTGAATTATCACTACTAGGGAAAAGGCTAGCAGCAGCGCGGGTTTTAGGTATATCAGTAGCGCGGGGTGGGGCGCTACTAATAAGGCGCTACAGCTAACATATAGCAGTAGCGCGTGGTCACCGGCGCTCCTGCTACACAAGTGTAGCAGCAGCGCGGTTCTTTGGGAGCTGCCTTCGCTAGTAGCTCTAGCGCTTTGCAACAACGCACTATCGCTATAGCGGCGCTGCCGCTAACTTCTATACACTCGCCATCGCTAATTTAACAGGTCTTTTGTTTTTTTTGGGCATATTTGTTTTGTATTTGAACAGGCTTTATAGAAGAATCTTTAGCACATAGAAATGTCATCATGATACACATACAAATGCCTGTGAGACCACGAATATAATCATAGCATATACGTACAAATAGTCTCATCATAATCATCATCCAACACAAAGTGGTCTCTCGTCATCATCTAGAAAATAGCAATACAAGTCCTTGATTACTTGCAAATACATCGTCATCCATCTAAACAATGGTATACGCGAAGAGCTATCACTTTGAGTACATGAGTTCGTATCCCTCTCTCGCATTAGCGTGAACCTAAACTAACTACTACCGTAAACAAAACCGGAAACCGCAACACTGGGCACGACACTCCGGCCACTCATCGTATATATACTCTGGCGTAGCACTTCTTCGCCATCGATGATCTATGCACCTGCATCGTCACATGAGTCGATGATATGCAACATATATAGTTGAGCAACGAGAAAGAGACAGACTTGACAAAAATAGAAAAAAAATATCATAAGCATAAAAAACAAAGATCATCTTACCAAAAATGCCCTAACTAGAGTGAACTTTTCGATTCGAGGAGTAGGACGGTTTAATTACATAACAAATAAAGTTTCATCACAAGCATAACTCAAAGTTTTGTCATACGGAGAGTATGGACTAAACAGACACATTGTCATATATCGACAATCACTCCAACATGCCGTGCCATCCATCGAGGTTAGGGAGATAGTCCCCGAGCTTAGTGAAAGGCTTCATGTCGAGACGCTGAGAGGCTATCCATGTTCGGACGTCTTCCCGCGGCATTTGTCCTTCTCCGTAGAACATCCCTGTTTTTCCGACGACCTCTTTCATGATGATTTGGGCAAGTTCGCGCTGGATGTTATAGAACTCAGCTCGAAGTCGATGATCCTCGGTATCTCCTATGTCCTTTGCCCATTGCAGAATATGGGCATCGCCAGATGTAGGTGACATGAAGGTTCTGGTGATCCCGTCTGTACTCCAGCATGTGGTGTAGGACATAGAATCCATCATTAAGAGAATCGTTCGGTTCTTTGGATGCAGCAGAAGTTGGTCTTATGGCGAAGGCTGCCCTGCCGCCCTTCTCTTCTTGTCCCTAACCTCTCCACCCCTTGCTTGGTAGTAAAACATAGCAGCCGAGAACATCTTTGATGTGGGTGTAATCCTTTTGTGAATGTTCTTGACGAGTCCAAGTAAAGAGCGTGGGAGAATCGGGGTAGAGGATGATGAGGACGGCGCGCCCTTGCATAAAATAAGTACACCTCAAATTAATTAGCCTCCACCGTGCAAATGAATTATTGAAATCGAAGGAAGGATAGCAGCGCGGATGACTTATACGGGATGATAAGGCACGAGAATCGCCTCCTTGTCCTTATTGGCGAGCATGAACCGGCGATGTAATCCCTCGCGTATTCACGCTGCTTTCTGCCTGAGACTCCCAAGAAGCTCTTGTGCATGTAGTACGGGTCAGCGACACAGATATGACGTATCTGCTCAACCCCAATGATGTAGTTCATGTGCAAGGCATAAAAGAGGACAAAAGTAAAATCCAGCTTCTTCACGTGAAACATGTCAAATATGTAATCGAATCGGAGGAAGAACTTATCCGCAGGGAAGCTGTCGACGTACGACATTTGCCGCGGAATGTTAACCACGTCACGGTCGTATCCCGGATCTTTTGAGGCGATGAGGCATTTCTCTACCCGCGGCACATCGTCATGAAGTCTCCTTAGATCGCGAATCTGGCCCATAAGCGCTGTTGCAGGTAGGATTGGTTGACCGGGGATATGCCATTTATCCGCATCGGGGATATCTATCTGATCCTGGCCGAGGCTGGCCGAGGCGGCTGGATCATAGAATCAGCTTTTTGCCTTTCCTCGCTCTCTTCCTAGACTTCTTTACTACCGGAAGGTCGTCAATAATACGTTGAGACGGTAATTCAGCACCGACTCATGACGCTCAAACTCGAGGAGGCGCCGGTATAGACATCTTGTTCGGCCGCCATCGTCATCCTCATCCTCATCCATGGCGGCGTCATCGGCGACTAATGGAGCCTCCTCCTTACCCGTCGCTATCACCCAACCCGACACCCGGCGCTAATTGGGTAGGTGGGGTATTGATGTTCATACCTTGCCGAGGCTGCGTGCTCGTGGGTGTGCTCGGCCGCCTCGACGAAGCAGACTCTTTGGCCACAACAGGACCCACCCATTGCAACAATCACCAAGCCGCGCGGTGTCTCCTCGTCATCCACGGTAGTGTTGGAGGAGGGAAATTCTCGTGGCACGGTTCGACACTGGCCATGGAAACCTTGAAGGCGTTAGGGATCGGCGGCTGTGGAATAATGGTTCCTTCGGCTTCATTATCGTCGCCTTCCCCACGGCCACCTTACAGTCGCCGATGGTGTACAATATGGTGCACGGGGTTTCGTCGGCCTGCAAAGAAAAGTCTGCGATGTGAGACATCCGAAAGGCAACGAAAACGGGAGATTATACATTTATATTGAAGGGGGCCGGTGTGACAGATACCGTGAGGGCGTCGAGCTCAGCCAAAGACGAAGCACCGCCGAGCACGTCCGATGAGGGAGCCGATGCGGGAGCCGGTGCGGGAGCAGGTACGGTAGCCGGTGCGGGAGCAGGTGCGGGAGCCGGGGTGGGAGCATGTGCTCCCAAGAAGTCGGCAAGGGGAAAGTCCTCTGCATTTTTTCCTGGATTTTTCCTTGTCCAAGTGATAACGCCCGTCACCAAGGAAGTAGACAAATCTGCAACCACCTGTTTTGCGGCAGCTATCATTGCTATGACCATCGAGATGATTTCTTCTCAACCGCAATCTCAACCTTCTTGTCGATGTTTTCTTGATTAACCTCCGTCTTTCCTTTCTCTCCTCCGTGGTCTCACGGTAGTACTTCTTCCACGTGGGCGCCGTCTCCGACACCGTGCAGCGTCCACTCTGACGGTCGAGTATCCACCGGTTGTCGTTTCAATATGTTCAACGCCCGGTTGAATGGATTGTCCCACTTGGGCCTCGCCAATGCCTCAGACGGCGAGTCGCTTTCGGCTGCAATCCGGTGCTGCTCTCTCTGCAAAAGGCACAAGGATGTTTACAAATATGACTAACGTGTGCAGTCGAATTGATCAGAAACTAAAATTACCAGCAGTCTCATGAACTCCTTAATGACCGGTGTTGTCTCGTAAACCATCTTCACTGGGTCCCCAGCGGTGTCGGGCCCTCGGGGCGTCATGCTCCTGCGGGGCGGTGAAATCCGCCAAAGTGCAGGATGCCCGGACTTCGCGGCTTCGCGTCCTCCTTGGCCCATTTGGACCTCTTTCCGCCCGTAACCACGGCTTAGAGGTGGTGGCTCCCAATGTTCCTCTTTTGAAGCCCCTTCATGTACTTAGACTTTTTTTTGGCAGCTTCGGCCTCGCAAGCCTCCTTGAATATTTGAAACTGCTCTTCTGTGATTGTCGGATTATCCTTTACAATCTTGGAGTAGGGTTCCCCGTTGTTGATCTTTGCTTTCACTCGATTTTTCCAGGCGGCCAACGCGTCGCTAAACTTGGTCATGGCGTGTTTGTTTATCTTCTTCATTGCCGGGTCCTCGTCTGGATCTTCATAATCCTTCTCATTTCGGGCCGGGAACAAGAATATCTGGTGAAACTTCTTTAGGAGGGAGCTCCTCATATTTTCTATCTTCTGTAGTTTCTCATCATTGATGGTGGCGGTTGTCCGTACGATGCAGCCAATTTGATTGCCGTAGCACGCGCGCGCTTCCTCGGGCGCCTTTGGCTCAAAATTGTCGCCGTCCACCTCCGTGACCACCAGTCTTGTAGTCCTGAGTATGTTAGGAACCCGTTGCCTTTTTGCTTTCGGTTCTACACCGGCTCCGCTCCCCGAGGCAGCACCGGTCTCAGCCGGTCTCGGTGCCGGTCTGAATCTCGGCTGGTCTCGGTCTCAAGACCGGTCTGCGTGTCGGTCTCGTCCACGATGCCACCGGTGGGCCCAGCAACAACATCGGTTGATCGTGGATGCGGCTAAAATATTCGCCGCCCGGTGAGCGTCGTCATAATCACCGTAACCACTGTCCTTCATCGTTGCTAGCCATGTTTCCTATGATTAAATCTAGTCAATTAATTCTAGACCTAATAAAATGAATAATGACATAAAAAGGACTATTGTTTTGCAGGAATGTTGACTCCTTCCTGGTGCGGCAAATCCCGGGCACTCGATATGTCCTAGTTTGTAGCACAAGTCATGCCGAAATTCACGGAAAATTTCGGCATGACCTGAAATCGAGAACCTGAAATTTGCCGGAACAGAAATGAATCAACATTCCGGCAAAACATAGGCCACTCAGCATCATTCCCTGGAAACAACAAAGCCACTTGGGCACAATCGAACAACTTCAATGAAAAGATATAACATGAGCAAACACTATTGAGGAATTTGCATATAACATGGCCACTTCAATGAAAAGATATAATCAACAATAATGGAATATGCAAATGAACAACAATGACATATAGCAAATTTACTGTTTGACAAAGTTTTTGAAAAGAAAAACAATTCTGTTTTTGTTTATAGCTAAATGCCATAGCTACTGTTTTTTATTTATAGCTAAATACTTTTGTTTTTTGTCTAAAGCTAAAAGTCTAGGAACTACATTTTCTCTAACCCTTTTGACCTCACGAATTTCCACAACAAGACCTTAGTACCTACACCCAATTTCTTCAAAAATATTCAGGTCCATAGTCCAAATAATTCAAATTTCATTTGAATGAAATTTGGAACAAATTCAGGTCCGTAGTCAAAATATTTTTTTATAGCTAAGTGTTTTTTGTTTATACCCTCTGTTAATTTAAATCTAAATGCTACTATTATTTATATACCCTCTGTTAGTTTAAAGCTAAATGGAATTACTGTTTAGGAATTTTCATAAAAATTGCCCTAGCTAATTTCCTAAAAAAATTGCAAATCATTTTTCCTAAATGCTATAAAATGCCTACTGCCCTAAAAAAAATCTAGGGTTCATATGAACATCAACACAGTATCAACACATATATATAATTGCCCTAGCAGAGAGAAATAGGAGGGTAGGGACAGGAGAGGCATAGCCTTACGGTCGGCGGCGAGGGCAGGCTCTCGCTCGGGCAGCGGCGGTGAGGTCGAGGGCGGCGGCGGTGAGCTCGAGGGAGGCGATAGTGAGGTCGACGACGGCCTTGGGCGTTTGCTGTGAGGTCGAGGGGGCGGCCTCGGGCGCTGCGGTGTGGTCGAAGGCGGCCTCGGGCGGCGGGCGGCGGCGGTGTGGTCGAAGGCGCGCGGCAGGGCAACGGCAGCGATGGAGCAGTTGGGGGACAGGGGGGAGTAGAGAGGGGGGAAAGGACTGCCGGGATTTTAGTCAAACTAAGCGGTAGCGTTTCTTTGAAAGCAGCGCTATAGCTAAGATAGCTATAGCGTGTTCGGAGAAACTCTGCAACTAACCCTTTACATTTTCTTTTCTTTTTCTTTTGTTTTCTTTACATTTTCTTTTTTCATTTCTCCTTTTTCTATTTCTTTCATTTTCATTTACTTTCTACTTATTTTTCTATTTATTTTCTTTTACATAGCGATGGCCATTTGTAAAGAAGAAATCTTATTTGCTACAATGTTTTTAGCGATGGCGTGCTTCGGGAGAAGCTGCTACTATTCCTAGTTTACCGGCACTAGTGAGAGAATTTTAGTAGTAGCGCTTTTACGTGAAGACGCTATTTGCTGCTAAAATAATGATTGCAGCATGGTTTTGCAACAAGCGCTACTACTAAGTAGCGCTAGCGCCGAGTTTTGACCAACGCTACTGCTATACCTCTGTGTATAGCGTTTCCCCTAGTAGTGTATGCACCGCCATGGAGCCAGGCATCATATATGTGAATTATCTCATGCCATCTTTTTTTCCATTACGTATTCCATTTGTCGACAATCTGTGTATATTGAACTACTCTTCATGTGTATCAGCCATTTGAGCCGGTTATGGAAAAATCTGGAGTGAAAACAAGGTCTTCAGAGTAGGCAATGGTACCTGTTGAAGCATATATCTCGATGGTTCTGAGGAGCTCCTCAGAGGAGGATTAGAGACAGATGACCAGTCCTATATCCCACCCGAGGTGTATGCTCTAAGTTGCAATGTTTATATTTCTCATATGATGCATATGGTGTCTTGCATTGCTTAGTTTGGACATCATATGCACACTATTGAATTCTATCTCGCTTAGTTTAGAGATCATACATGCGGTGCCACCGCTTAGTATATGAATCAATTATGTCAATTATACCATGCCATCCTGTATACTTAGACAACATGAATGTGAATTATTTCATCCCAACCTATTTTAGAAAGACATCATATAGTTTTGTCATGTCATCCTGTTTAGGTACTCATCATATGTTGAATTATTCCATTATATCCTGTTAAGTTATCCATCATATATCTGAAACTGTGTCATGCTATCCTGTTTAGTTAGACATCATATATGTGAAATTGTGTCATCTTGTCTGTTTGGTTAGACAACATATATGTGAATTACCACATCATCTATCATACAATGTCTCAGACGTTCAATTACTTTTCTTGTTTATGACCATTTGAATTGGAGGGTGATGGCGGTATCTAAGGAGCAAAAACCCGTTCTTCACAAAAGACAGTGCTACCCGTCGATGCAGATAAAACCATGGTTGTCTTGGCCCACAAACTAGCCCCACCACACATAATCGAGACTCTTCCAGATTGCACACTTACACCGTTGGGCAGAGAACCAGCTACAACCCATCTAACCGCAACCCCAGCGGATAGTAACCCACTTATAGTTGAAAAAGCACCATGTCCACCACAAAGTACCCCCACACGAGCAGTTTGTAAAGCTACTACAGTGCCCAAAGCACGAAGACCACCATAGCTAACCCAAACTCCACGTTTAAAGCAGAAGAGCAACTGTTCTCAGGTTAGATTACGTAGCTATGGTCCATACTCCTTTGTTGTTGCATCACTGTATTTACTCATACCAACTACTTTCAAATTTGAAGGATCCAATTGAAACTCCAATTGCGCAACAGGTATGTTTTAAACCTATTTCTTTAACTGGATTGCTGTTCTAACTTCTTGCTCTATGTTGATTTGATTTTAAGTTGTATAAGCAGTTATGTTCTCATGTGATGCACATTACAAGTGCTTGCCAATGTTGTGTAGTTTCTCACACTTATATTCTATCTATCTTCTTTGTGTCTTAAAAATATATGAGTTGAACTGTGTCTCTATCTTGATTAGGGAACATAAACTAGAATGATATGGACAATACAGTGACCATATCTTGTCCACCTTACTACTGAACCGGTTTACCAAAATGAGTTTCGTATACTACAAGCTAAACCTGTGATGTGTCTGCTTGTTTCTCTTGTAGTATGCAAACATAATATTGGAGAAGAGCACCCCACTATGCAATGGTAGAGAAAGTAATGCAGATAAGGTTCAAGATAGTGAGACAACCCTGTTGGTCTCCAAGAAAGGTGATAAAATGATCTTGTAAATAAAGTGAGAAAACCCCACGATCCTGCGTTGATGTAGTGTTTGAGTTCTTGGCCAAGCATCACTGGCACAAGCTCTTTGAACTTCGCTGCCTTAATCACTTGCTTCTTGGTCCTCAGCTACAAAATTTGAAAGGCATCGATCGGTGTCTTTGCGGCAAGAAGTCAAGGACTGAGGAAGTCCTGCAGAATTCAGATCGTACTTTCTTGTGCATCGCCAAGCGTTGGAGGATTTAAGCACCAAACAAGAGAAAGTTAATAAGCTTGCTAAGCATCTTGCCCATTATGGGTACCGAGGATATTGTTTCTTGAACTCTTAGAAGTGGTTTCGATTACGGACTTGTTTTGCTGCGGCATTTATATGCTGCTTTGTTCCCTATATTTGCACTGGTGGCGAACTTTGATGCCCAGTGGATGTAATATGTGTAATAGCCTAGCATAAGTTGCTTGCTTATTTATTTCCTTGTTCTCTTGTTTATTTGTTTGCTTGTAGTCAGTGCAGTTCTTTTTCCGCGGTTTGCTAGTGGCTGCAATAACCTATTTTTTAAAACCAGGCCACAATAACCATGGGCTAATATTTACTGTAGTGACACTGGGCCTCCTACGGGCCGTAGAAACAGGGGGCCTTCTACGGGCCGTAGAAACAGTAGGCCTTCTACGGTCTGTAGAAACAATGGGCCTTCTATGGGCCGTATCATCAATGGGCCTTATACGGGCCGTATGATCGATTGGCCAAACATGGGCCAATAACATGCCACATTATGGCCGTAAATGGGCTAGAGTTGGAATCGTCCGTTCATGGGCCGACCATAACGGACCATCGTTAATAGGCTGTATTTGACGACGCTATGAAAACGGCCCAACGTATTAACGGGCCACAAACGGGCCGACTGTAACCACAGGCTGAATTTGGCCCATAAGCAGAAAATGACAGTAACGGGCCGTAAGTAAACGAATGCTGGAAATGAGCCCAAGAATAAATGGGCTCTGAGAAGGCCGAAAGATAACATGGGCTGAAACGACCCAGCGGAATAATGGGCCGTTAATGGGTATAAAGTGATACCTTTGTTCATTACGGGCCGCTTTCACCACGGGCCGTTAATGGGTGTAAAGTGATACACTGTTCATTACGGGCCAGTTTCACCACGGGCCATTAATAGGCCAAGAGTTATATAGGGCCTCATATGGGCCGAAAGACGTCATGGGCCATAATTGGGCCAAAAGTGAAATCGGGTTGGAATCATATTGGATGGCCCAGATGACGCTACTGGGCCTAATTCGGATAGGGCGTAACGGGCCTTAGTTTAGCGGGCTGTAAATGGGCTATATGCGAATAGGCCGTTAACAGGCTTTCCATGGGCCGGCCCGCCACCTTTTGACCAAGTCAAACGTGCCGGCCTTTTCACAGGAATGGACCTCTGTTGGGTCGTGCCACGTGTCGACATATCATAGGCGCCTTCTGTCCAATGAGTGGATGACATCTGTCCCAACGATGAGCCGACACGTGTTTCCTCCAGCCAATGATGATTTTACACGTGGAAAATCCCCATTGGTCGGGGCTGTTAACGGGTTATCGGATCCAAAACCCGACCCGATAGCTTAACAGCGTTCCATTACGGTGGATGCCACGTGTCGGTCACCCTTGACGAAATCACTTCTTTGACGCGCGATTTATCGTCATGGAAGTGGACACTTCCGTGATGATAATTTTGGTAATGTCATGGAACACTTCTCTGACGGACAGTATGACTATCTTGATTCTGTCATAGATTTGTCATGGATGTACATGCATGACAGAAAACGTGACCTACTGTGACAAACACGTATCATCACGGAAGTGTATTTTTTTTGTAGTGTAGGGAGACTTGCACCCCAAGCCAAGCAGGTGGAGGCTTGCCTCCCAAGCCAGGTGGAGGCGCCCCACCTCCCCAAGTAACGTGGGAAAGGGTGTGGGTTCGCACCACCCCTTAGTGGGCTGGTTTTCCCCTTCCCCTTTGGCCCATGAGGCCCTCCAACACTTGCCGGGGTTCCCGAAACACCTTTCGGTCATGCTGGCCATAGCCTGGTACCCCCAGAACACTTCTGGACACCAATACCCTTCGTCCAATATATCAATCTTAACCGCCGGACCATTCCGGAACTTCTCGTGAGTCCGGGATCTCATCCGGGACTCCGAACTACCTTCGGTAAACACATACTATTTCCCATAACAACTCTAGGGTCACCGAACCTTAAGAGTGTAGACCCTACGGGTTCGGGAACCATGCAGACATGACCGAGACACCTCTCCGGCCAATAACCAATAGCGGGATCTGGATACCCGTATTGGCTCCCACATGTTCCATGATGATCTCATCGGATGAACCACGATGTCGGGGATTCGATCAATCCCGTATTCAATTCCCTTTGTCAATCGCTATGCTGCTTGCACTAGATCCGATCGTCGGTATCCCAATACCTCGTTCAATCTCGTTACCGGCAAGTCACTTTACTCGTTCCGTAATGCATGATCCCGTGACTAAATGCTTAGTCACATTGAGCTCATTGTGATGATGCATTACCGAGTGGGCCCAGAGATACCTCTCCGTCATACGGAGTGACAAATCCCAGTCTCGATTCGTACCAACCCAATAGACACTTTCGGAGATACCTGTAGTGCACCTCTATAGCCACCCAGTTACGTTGTGACGTTTGGTACACTGATATGTCTCCAACGTATCTATAATTTTTTATTGCTCCATGCTACTTTATCTATTGTTTTGGACTATAATGGGCTTTATTTTCCACTTTTATATTACTTTTGGGACTAACCTATTAACCGGAGGCCCAAATTGCTGTTTTTTTTTTGCCTATTTCATTGTTTCAAGAAAGCGGAATATCAAACGGAGTCCAAGCGGAATGAAACCTTGAGAACGTGATTTTCAGACCGAACGTGATCCAGGAGACTTGGACCCTACTCCAAGGAGTGCCAGAGGCGGTCACGAGGGTGGGGCGCGCCCTCCCACAGGCGCCCCCCCTGCCTCGTGGGCCCCGACGCTCCACCGACGCATTCTTCCTCCTATATATACCTACGCACCCCCAACAGATCGGGACGGAGCCAAAACCTAATTCCACCGCCGTACCTTCCTGTATCCACGAGATCCCATCTTGGGGCCTACTCGGAGCTTCACGAGGGGGCATCTACCACGGAGGGCTTCTACATCAACACCATAGCCCCTCCGATGAAGTGTGAGTAGTTTACTTCAGACCTTCGGGTCCATAGTTAGTATCTAGATGGCTTCTTCTCTCTTTTTGGGTCTCAATACAATGGTCTCCCCCTCTCTCATGGAGATATACTCGATGTAATCTTCTTTTTGCGGTGTGTTTGTTGAGACCGATGAATTGTGGGTTTATGATCCAGCTTATCTATGGAAAATATTTGGTTCTTCTCTGAATTCTTTTATGTATGATTAAGTTATCTTTGCAAGTCTCTTCGAATTATCCGTTTGGTTTGGCCAACTAGATTGGTAGTTCTTGCAATGGGAGAATTGCTTAGCTTTGGGTTCAATCTTGCGGTGTCCTTACCTAGTGACAGAAGGGGTTGCAAGGCACGTCTTGTATTGTTGCCATCGAGGATAACAAGATGGGGTATTTATCATATTGCATGAATTTATTTCTCTACATCATGTCATCTTGCTTAAGGCGTTACTCTGTTTTTAACTTAATACTCTAGATGCATCTTTGGATAGCGGTCGATGAGTGGAGTAATAGTAGTAGATCTTGAGAATCGTTTCGGTCTACTTGTCACGCAGACGTGATGCCTATATACATGATCATTTCCTGGATAACCTTATAACTATGCTCAATTTTGTCAATTGCTCAACGATAATTTGTTCACCCACCGTAGAATACTTATGCTCTTGAGAGAAGCCACTAGTGAAACCTATGGCCCCGGTCTATTCTCATCATATCAATCTCCATCACTTTATTTACTTGCTTGCTTTTACTTTTACTTTGCATCTTTATACCAAAAATACCAAAAATATTATCTCTATCGGATCTCACCCTTGTAAGTGACCGTGAAGGGATTGACAACCCCTAAGCGTTGGTTGCGAGTAGCTATCGTTTTGTGCAGGTACGAGGGACTTGCGTAGCCTCCTCTTGGATTGATACCTTGGTTCTCAAAAACTGAGGGAAATACTTACGCTATTTTGCTGCATCATCCTCTCCTCTTCGGGGAAATCCAATGCAGTGCTCAAGAGGCAGCAAGAAGAATTTCTGGTGCCGTTGCCGGGGAGGCTTACGCAAAAGTTAACATACCAAGTACCCATCACAATCCCTATCTCTCGCATTACATTATTTTCCATTTGCCTCTCTTTTTCCTCTCCCCCACTTCACCCTTGCCGTTTTATTCACCCTCTCTTTCCCAATCTCCTCCTCTTTTTCCCTTTGCCTTTTGTTTGCTCGTGTGTTAGTTTGCTTGTTCGTCGCGATGGCTGAAGATGCTACCAAATTGTGTGACTTCACCAATACCAATAATAAAGATTTCCTTAGCACTCCGATTGCTCCTCTTGCCAATACTGAATCTTGTGAAATCAATACTGCTTTGTTGAATCTTGTTATGAAAGATCAATTCGCCGGCCTTCCTAGTGAAGATGTCGCTACTCATCTGAATGGCTTCGTTGATTTATGTGATATGCAAAGAAAAAAGATGTCGATAATGATGTCATTAAGTTGAATCTATTTCCTTTTTCGCTTAGAGATCGTGCTAAAGCGTGGTTTTCATCTTTGCCTAAAAATAGTATTGATTCTTGGAACAAGTGCAAAGATGCTTTTATCTCTAAGTATTTTCCTCCGCTAAGATTATCTCACTTAGGAGCGATATTATGAATTTTAAGCAACTTGATCATGAACATGTTGCACAAGCTTGGGAGAGAATGAAATTAATGATACGTAATTGTCCTACTCATGGTTTGAACTTGTGGATGATTATACAAAAAATTATGCCGGATTGAATTTTGCTTCTAGAAATCTTTTAGATTCGGCCGCGGGAGGCACTTTTATGGAAATCACTTTAGGAGATGCTACTAAACTCCTAGATAATATTATGGTTAATTATTCTCAATGGCATATTGAAAGATCTAGTAATAAAAATGCATGCTATAGAAGAAATCAATGTTTTGAGTGGAAAGATGGATGAACTTATGAATTTATTTGCTAAGAGTGTTTCTTGATCCCAATAATATGCCTTTATCTACCTTGATTGAGAATAATAATGAATCTATGGATGTGAATTTTGTTGGTAGGAATAGTTTTGGAAACAACGCGTATAGAGGGAATTTTAATCCTAGGCCTTATCCTAGTAATCCTTCTAATAATTATGGAAATTCCTACAACAACTCTTATGGAAATTTTAATAAGATGCCCTCTGAATTTGAGATTAGTGTTAAAGAGTTTATGAATTCACAAAAGAATTTTAATGCTTTGCTTGAAGAGAAATTACTTAAAGTTGATGATTTGGCTAGAAACGTTGATAGAATTTCTCTTGAGGTTGATTCTTTAAAGCTTAGATCTATTCCTCCTAAGCATGATATCAATGAGTCTCTCCAAGCCATGAGAATTTCCTTTGATGAGTGCAAGGAAAGAACCGCTAGGATGCGTGCTTCCAAAGATGCCTTTATTAGAGCGTGTTCTTCTAATTCCTATGAAAATCAAGATGAAGATCTAAAAGTTATTGATGTGTCCCCTATTAAATCTTTGTTTTGCAATATGAATCTTGATGAAACTGAATATTATCTTCCTCTACCTAGAAGGCGTTCCAAGAATTCTGAGTTTTTAGATCTTAATGATGAAATTGACAAAAGTGGGATTGAAAGAAATAAAAATCGAGATATTGCTAAACCCACTATTTTGGATCTCAAGGAATTTAATTATGAAAATTGCTCTTTAATTGATTGTATTTCCTTGTTGCAATCCGTGCTAAATTCTCCTCATGCTTATAGTCAAAATAAGGCTTTTACCGAACACATTGTTGATGCCTTGATGCAATCTTATGAAGAAAAACTTGAGTTGAAAATTTCTATCCCTAGGAAAATCCATGATGAGTGGGAACCTACTATTAAGATTAAAATTAAAAATTATGAGTTTCATTCTTTGTGTGATTTGGGTGCTAGTGTCTCTACTATTCCCAAAACTTTGTGTGATTTGCTAGATTTCCGTGATTTTGATGATTTCTCTCTAAACTTGCATCTTGCGGATTCCACTATTAAAAAGCATATGGGAAGAATTAATGATGTTCGTATTGTTGCAAATAGGAATTATGTGCCCATAGATTTTATCGTTCTTGATATAGATTGCAATCCTTCATGTCCTATTATTCTTGGTAGACCTTTCCTTAGAACGATTGGTGCAATTATTGATATGAAGGAAGGGAATATTAGATTCCAATTTACAATAAAGAAAGGCATGGAACACTTTCATAGAAAGAAAATAAAATTACCTTATGAATCTATCATGAGAGCCAATTATGGATTGCCTACCAAAGATGGCAATACCTAGATCTATCCTTGTTTTTATGCCTAGCTAGGGGCGTTAAACGATAGCGCTTGTTGGGAGGCAACCTAGTTTTATTTTTAGTTTTTTGTTTTTGGTTCTGTTTAGGAATAAGATAATCCATATAGACTCTGTTTAGATGTGATTTTATCTTTTAATTAGTGTTTGTGCCAAGTTGAACATATTGGATCTTCTTGGATGATAGTTATTTGATCTTGCTGTAATTTCCAGAATCTTTGTGCTCAGTGCCCGAATTGTTAAAAATCACCAGAACGTGATAAAATAGTGATTCCAATTGCTGCTGATCAATAAACAAATTTTACAGGTCGTCTAATTTTGGTATAAGTTTTTGGGTTCCAGAAGTTTGCGTTAGTTACAGATTACTACAGACTGTTCTGTTTTTGACAGATTCTGTTTTGCGCGTGTTGTTTGCTTATTTTGATGAATCTATGGCTAGTAAAATAGTTTATGGTCCATAGAGAAGTTGGAATACAGTAGGTTTAACACCAATATAAATAAAGAATGAGTTCATTACAGTACCTTAAAGTAGTCTTTTGTTTTCTTTCTCTAACGGAGCTCACGAGATCTCTATTGAGTTTTGTGTTGTGAAGTTTTCAAGTTTTGGGTGAATTCTTTTGATGGATTATGGAACAAGGAGTGGCAAGAGCCTAAGCTTGGGGATGCCCATGGAACCCCCAAGATAATACAAGGACACCAAAAGTCAAAGCTTGGGGATGCCCGGAAGGCATCCCCTCTTTAAATCTACTTCCATCGGTAATTTACTTGGAGCTATATTTTTATTCACCAACATGATATGTGTTTTACTTGGAGCGTCTTGTATTATTTGAGTCTTTGCTTGTTAGTTTACCAAAATCATCCTTGATGTACACACCTTTTGAGAGAGCCATACATGAATTGAAATTTGTTAGAATACTCTATTTGCTTCACTTATAACTTTTGAGCTTGATAGTTTGCTCATAGTGCTTCACTTATATCTTTTTGAGCGTGATAATTTTTGCTCTAGTGCTTCACTTAGATCTTTTAGAGCACGGTGGTGGATTTCTTTTAAAGAAACTTGATCTCTCATGCTTCACTTAGATTATTTTGAGAGTCGTTAATAGCATGGTAATTTGCTTAATGTTAATATACTTGGTGTTCAAGATATGTGAAACTTTCTTTTGAGTGCGTTGAATACTAAGATAAGTTTGATGCTTGATAATTGTTTTGAGATATGGAGGTGATAATATCAGAGTCATGCTAGTTGAGCAGTTGTGAATTTGAGAAATGCTTGTGTTGAAGTTAGTAAATCCCGTAGCATGCACGTATGGTTAAAGTTGTGTAAGAAATTTGAAGCATGAAGTGTACCTGGCTTGTGCATCCTTATGAGTGGCGGTCGGGGACGAGCGATGGTCGTTTCCTACCGATCTATCCCCCTAGGAGCATGCGCGTAGTACTTGATTTTTGATGACTTCTAAATTTTTGCAATAAGTATATGAGTTCTTTTGACTAATGTTGAGTCCATGGATTATACGCACTCTTACCTTTCCGCCATTGCTAGCCTCTTCGGTACCGTGCATTGCCCTTCCTCACATTGAGAGTTGGCACAAACTTCGCCGGTGCATCCAAACCCCATGATACGATACGCTCTATCACACATAAACCTCCTTATATCTTCCTCAAAACAGCCACCATACCTACCTATTATGGCATTTCCATAGCCATTCGAGATATATTGCCATGCAACTTTCCACCGTTCCGTTCATCATTATCATGACATACACTACTTTTGTCATATTGCCATTGCATGATCATGTAGTTGACATCGTATTTGTGGCAAAGCCACCATGCATTATTTTCATACATGTCACTCTTGATTCATTGCACCATCCCGGTACATCACGGGAGGCATTCATATAGAGTCATAACTTGTTCTAGTTTCGAGTTGTAATCCTCATGTTGTAATCAATAGAAGTGTGATGATCATCATTATTAGAGCATTGCCCAAAAAAAAGAGAAAGGCCAAAAAAAAGAAAAGGGCAATGCTACTATCTCTTTTTCCACACTTGTGCTTCAAAGTAGCACCATGTTCTTCATGTAATGAGTCTCATATTTTGTGCTTCAAAGTAGCACCTCGTTCTTCATGTAGTAAGTCTCATATATTGTGCTTCAAAGTAGCACCTCGTTTTTCATATAGTGAGTCTCATAAGTTGTCCTTTTATACTAGTGGGAATTTTTCATTATAGAACTTGGCTTGTATATTCCTACGATGGGCTTCCTCAAATGCCCTAGGTCTTCATGAGCAAGCAAGTTGGATGCACACCCACTAGTTTTCTTTTGTTGAGCATTCATAGCTCTAGTGCATCCGTTGCATGGCAATCCCTACTCCTCATGTTGACATCAATTGATGGGCATCTCCATAGCCCGTTGATTATCCTCGTCAATGTGAGACTTTCTCCTTTTTGTCTTCTCCACACAATCCCCATCATCATATTCTATTCCACCCATAGTGCTATATCCATGGCTCACGCTCATGTATTGCGTGAAGGTTGAAAAAGTTTGAGATTATTTAAGTATGAAACAATTGCTTGGCTTGTCATCGGGGGTATGGAAGTTGGGAACATCTTTGTGTGACGAAAATGAAGCATAGCCTAACTATATGATTTTGTAGAGATGAACTTTCTTTGGCCATGTTATTTTGAGATGACATAATTATTTTGATTAGTATGCTTGAAGTATTATTATTTTTATGTCAATATGAACTTTTGTATTGAATCTTTAAGATCTGAATATTCATATCACAATTAAGAATATTTACATTGAAATTATGCCAAAGTATCACTCCGCATCAAAAATTCTCTTTTTATCATTTACCTACTCGAGGACGAGCAGGAATTAAGCTTGGGGATGCCTGATACGTCTCGAACGTATCCATAATTTTTGATTGCTCCATGCTACTTTATCTATTGTTTTGGACTATAATGGGCTTTATTTTCCACTTTTATATTACTTTTGAGACTAACCTATTAACCGGAGGCCCAGCCCAGAATTGCTGTTTTTTGCCTATTTCAGTGTTTCGAACAAACGGAACATCAAACGGAGTCCAAACGGAATGAAACCTTCGGGAACGTGATTTTCTCACCGAACGTGATCTAGGAGACTTGGACCCTACTCCAAGGAGTGCCAGAGGCGGTCACGAGGGTGGGGGAGCGCCCTCCCCCTGGGCGCGCCCCCTGCCTCGTGGGCCCCCTGACGCTCCACCGACGTACTCCTTCCTCCTATATATACCTACGTACCCCCCAACAGATCGGGGACGGAGCCAAAAACCTAATTCCGCCATTGCACCTTCCTGTATCCACGAGATCCCATCTTGGGGCCTGTTAGGAGCTCCATGGGAGGGGGCATCTACCACGGAGGGCTTCTACATCAACACCATAGCCCCTCCGATGAAGTGTGAGTAGTTTACTTCAGACCTTCGGGTCCATAGTTAGTAGCTAGATGGCTTCTTCTCTCTTTTTGGATCTCAATACAATGGTCTCCCCTCTCTCGTGGAGATCTATTCGATGTAATCTTCTTTTTGCGGTGTGTTTGTTGAGACCGATGAATTGTGGGTTTATGATCCAGCTTATCTATGGAAAATATTTGATTCTTCTCTGAATTATTTTATGTATGATTAACTTATCTTTGCAAGTCTCTTCGAATTATCCGTTTGGTTTGGCCAACTAGATTGGTAGTTCTTGCAATGGGAGAAGTGCTTAGCTTTGGGTTCAATCTTGCGGTGTCCTTACCTAGTGATGTAAGGGATTGCAAGGCACGTGTTGTATTGTTGCCATCGAGGATAACAAGATGGGGTATTTATCATATTGCATGAGTTTATTCCTCTACATCATGTCATCTTGCTTAAGGCGTTACTCTGTTTTTAACTTAATACTCTAGATGCATCTTTGGATAGCGGTCGATGAGTGGAGTAATAGTAGTAGATGCAGAATCGTTTCGGTCTACTTGTCACGGACGTGATGCCTATATACATGATCATTGCCTGGATAACCTCATACCTATGCTCAATTCCGTCAATTGCTCAACAGTAATTTGTTCACCCACCGTAGAATACTTATGCTCTTGAGAGAAGCCACTAGTGAAACCTACGGCCCCCGGGTCTATTCTCATCATATCAATCTCCATCACTTTATTTACTTTCTTGCTTTTACTTTTTACTTTGCATCTTTATTCCAAAAATACCAAAAATATTATCTCTATCAGATCTCACCCTCGTAAGTGACCGTGAAGGGATTGACAACCCCTAAGCGTTAGTTGCGAGTAGCTATCGTTTTGTGCAGGTACGAGGGACTTGCGCGTAACCTCCTACTGGATTGATACCTTGGTTCTCAAAAACTGAGGGAAATACTTATGCTACTTTGCTGCATCATCCTCTCCTCTTCAGGGAAATCCAACGTAGTGCTCAAGAGGTAGCATACACCCAAAGCATTCCTACGGTATCCGGGAGTTGCACAATCTCATGGTCTAAGGAAACGATACTTGACATTAGAAAAACTTTTAGCAAACGAACTACACGATCTTGTGCTATGCTTAGGATTGGATCTTGTCCATCACATCATTCTCCTAATGATGTGATCCCGCTATCAATGACATCTAATGTCCACGGTCAGGAAACCATAACCATCTATTGATCAACGAGCTAGTCAACTAGAGGCTCACTAGGGACATGTTGTGGTCTATGTATTCACACATGTATTACGGTTTCCGATTAATACAATTATAGCATGAACAATATACAATTATCATGAACAAGGAAATACAATAATAACCATTTTATTATTGCCTCTAGGGCATATTTCCAACAGTCTCCCACTTGCACTAGAGTCAATAATCTAGTTTACATCACTATGTGATTGTAATGAATCCAACACCCATGGGGTTTGATCGTATCTCGCTTGTGAGAGAGGTTATTAGTCAACGGGTTTGAACCTTTCAGATCCGCGTGTGCTTTACAAATCTCTATGTCATCTTGTAGATGCAGCTACCATGCGCTACTTGGAGCTATTCCAAATAACTGCTCTACTATACGAATCCGGTTTACTACTCAGAGTCATCCGGATTAGTGTCAAAGTTTGCATCGACGTAACACTTTACGACGAACTCTTTACCACCTCCATAATCGAGAAAATTCCTTAGTCCACTAGTTACTAAGGATAAGTTCGATCATTGTCATGTGATCCATTCTGGATCACTCTTGTACCCTTTGAGACTCATGGCAAGGCACACTTCAGGTGCGGTACTGACATAGCATCTTTGTAGAGCCTACATCTAAAGCATAGGGGACGACCTTCGTCCTTTCTCTCTCTTCTGCCGTGGTCAGGTCTTGAGTCTTACTCAATGCTCACACCTTGTAACTAGCCAAGAACTCCTTCTTTGCTGATCTATTTTGAACTCCTTCAAAATCTTGTCACGGTATGTATTCATTTGAAATTACTATTAAGCGTTTTTTATCTTTCCTTATAGATCTTGATGCTCAATGTTCAAGTAGCTTAATCCAGGTTTTCCATTTAAAAACACTTTTCAAATAACCCTGTATGCTTTCCAAAAATTCTACATCATTTCTGATCAACAATATGTTAACAACATATACTCATCAAAAATTCTATAGTGCTCCCACTCACTTCTTTGGAAATACAAGTTTCTCATGAACTTTGTATAAACCCAAAATCTTTGATCATTCCATCAAAGTGTACATTCCAACTCCGAAATGCTTACTCCGGTCCTTAGAAGGTTTGCTGGAGCTTTGCATACTTGTTAGCATCTTTCAGGATTGACAAAACCTTCTGGTTGTATCACATACAACCTTTCCTCAAGAATATCGTCGAGGAAACAATGTTTTGACATCCTATCTGCAAGATTTCATAAATAATGCAAAGAATCTGCTAATATAATTCCAACAGACTCTTAGCATCGCTACAAGTGAGAAAGTCTCATTGTAGTCAACTCCTTGAACTTGTCGTAAAACATCTTAACGACAAGTCGAGCTTTCTTAATGGTGACACTTACCATCATTGTCCGTCTTCCTTTTAAAATCCATCTGCACCCAACAGCCTTACGACCATCAAGTAGTTCTTCCAAAGTCTATACTTTGTTTTTACACATGGATCCTCTCTCGGATTTTATGGCCTCGAGCCATTCGTCGGAATCCGGGCCCACCATCACTTCTCCATAGCTCGTAGGTTCATTGTTGTCTTGCAACATGACTTCAAAGACATGATTATGTACCACTCTGAAGTAGTACGCATCCTTGTCGACCTACGAGGTTTGGTAGTGACTTGATCCGAAATTTCATGATCACTATCATAAGCTTCCACTTCAATTGGTGTAGGCGCCACAGGAACAACTTCTTGTGCCCTTCTACACACTAGTTGAAGTGACGGTTCAATAACCTCATCAAGTCTCCACCATGCTCCCACTCAATTCTTTCGAGAGAAACTTTTCCTTGAGAAAGGATCCGTTTCTAGAAACAATCACTTTTGCTTCCGTATTTGAAATAGGAGGTATACCCAACTGTTTTGGGTGTCCTATGAAGATGCATTTATCCGCTTTGGGTTCGAGCTTATCAGGCTAAACCTTTTTCACATAAGCGTCGCAGCCCCAAACTTTTAAGAAATGATGACTTAGGTTTCTCTAAACCATAGTTCATACGGTGTCATCTCAACGGAATTACGTGGTGCCCTATTTAAAGTGAATGCGGTTGTCTCTTATGCCTAACCCATAAACGATAGTGGTAATTTGATAAGAGACATCATGGTATGCACCACATCCAATAGGGTGCATCTATGATGTTCGGACACACCATCACACTATGGTGTTCCAGGCGGCATTAGTTGTGAAACAATTTCCACAATGTCTTAATTGTGTACCAAACACGTAACTCAGATATTCATCTCTATGATCATATCACGGACATTTTATCCTCTTGTCACGATGATCTTCAACTTCACTCTGAAATTACTTGAACCTTTCAATAATTCAGACTTGTGTTTCATCAAGTAAATATACTTAGAATCTACTCAAATCATCTGTGAAGTAAGAGCATAACGATATTCACTGCGTGCCTCAGCACCCATTGAATTGCACACATCAAATGTATTACTTCCAACAAGTTGCTCTCTTATTCCATCTTACTGAAAACGAGGCCTTTCAGTCATCTTGCCCATGTGGTATGATTTGCATGTCTCAAGTGATTCAAAATCAAGTGAGTCCAAACGATCCATCTATATGGAGTTTCTTCATGCATATATACCAATAGACATGGTTCGCATGTGTCAATCTTTTCAAAAACGAGTGAGTTCAAAGATCCATCAACATGGAGCTTCTTCATGCGTTTTATACCAATATGACTCAAATGGCGATTGCCACAAGTATGTGGTACTATCATTACTATCTTATATCTTTTGGCATGAACATGTGTATCACTACGGTCGAGATTCAATAAACCATTCATTTTAGGTGCAAGACCATTGAAGGTATTATTCAAATAAACAGAGCAACCATTATTCTCCTTAAATGAATAACCGTATTGCGATAAACATAATCCAATCATGTCTATGCTCAACACAAACACAAAAATAAAAATTATTTCGGTTTAACACCAATCCCGATGGTAGAGGGAGCATGTGATGTTTGATCACATCAACCTCGGAAATACTTCCAACACACATCGTCATCTCACCTTTAGCTAGTCTCCGTTTATTCCGTAGCTTTTATTTCGAGTTACCAACACTTAGCAACTGAACCGGTATCTAATACCCTGGTGCTACTAGGAGTACTAGTAAAGTACACATTAATATAATGTATATCCAACATACTTCTGTCGACCTTACCAGCCTTCTCATCTACCAAAGGGTAGTTCTGCTTCAGTGACTGTTCCCCTTATTACATAAGCACTTAGTCTTGGGTTTGGGTTCTACCTTGGGTTTCTTCACTAGAGCAGCAACTGATTTTCCGTTTCATGAAGTATCCCTCCTTTCCCTTGCCCTTCTTGAAACTAGTGGTTTTACTAACCATCAACAATTGATGCTCCTACTTGATTTCTACTTTCGCGGTGTCAAACATCGCAAATAGCTCAAGGATCATCATATCTATCCCTGATATATTATAGTTCATCACGAAGCTCTAGTAGCTTGGTGGCTGTGACTTTGGAGAACCATCACTATCTCATCTGGAAGATTAACTCTCACTCGATTCAAGCGATTGTAGTACTCAGACAATCTGAGCACATGCTCAAAGATTGAGCTTTTCTCCCTTAGTTTGCAGGCTTAAGAAACTTGTCAGAGGTCTCATACCTCTTGACGTGGGTACTAGCCTGAAATCCCAATTTCAGTCCTTGGAACATCTCATATGTTCTGCGATGTTTCAAAAATGTCTTTGGTGCCTCAATTCTAAACCATTTAGCATTACGCATTGAACTATCATGTAGTCATCAAAACGTGTATGTCAGATGTTCTCAACATCCACAACCGACGCTCGAGGTTCAAAGACACCGAAGCGGTGCATTAAGGACATAATCCTTCTGTGCAGCATTGAGGACAATCCTCAGTATATGGACCCAGTTCGCATAATTGCTACTGTCAACTTTCAACTAAATTTTCTCTAGGAACATATCTTAAATAGTAGAATTAAAACGTAAGCTACGACATAATTTGCAAAGACCTTTTGACTATGTTCATGATAATTAAGTTCATCTGATTATTTAATGAACTCCCACTTAGATAGACATCCCTCTAGTCATCTAAGTGATACATGATCCGAGTCAACTAGGCTGTGTCCGATCATCATGTGAGACGGACTAGTCATCATCGGTGAACATCTTCATGTTGATCGCATCTACCATACGACTCATGTTTGACCTTTCGGTCTCTCGTGTTCCGAGGTCATGTATGTACATGCTAGGCTCGTCAAGTCAACCTAAGTGTTCCGCATGTGTAAATCTGGCTTACACCTGATGTATGAGAACGTTAGAATCTATCACACCCGATCATCACGTGGTGCTTCGAAACAACGAACCTTCGCAATGCTGCACAGTTAGGGGGAACACTTTCTTGAAATTATTGCGAGGGGTCATCTTATTTATGCTACCGTCGTTATAAGCAAATAAGATGTAAACATGACAAACATCACATGCAAATCATAAAGTGACATGATATGGCCAATATCATCTTGCGCCTTTTGATCACCATCTTCGAGGCGCGGCATGATCACCTTCGTCACCGGCATCACACCATGATCTCCATCATCGTGTCTTCATGAAGTTGTCTCGCCAACTATTACTTCTACTACTATGGCTAAAGGTTAGCAATAAAGTAAAGTAATTACATGGTGTTTATCATTGACACGCAGGTCATACAATAAATTAAGACAACTCCTATGGCTCCTGCTGGTTGTCATACTCATCGACATGCAAGTCGTGATTCCTATTACAAGAACATGATCAATCTCATACATCACATAGATATATAATTCATCACATCCTTTTGGCCATATCACATCACATAGCATACCCTGCAAAAACAAGTTAGACGTCCTCTAATTGTTGTTGCATGTTTTACGTGGCTGCTATGGGTTTCTAGCAAGAACGTTTCTTACCTACGCAAAAGCCACAACGGTGATATGCCAGTTGCTATTTACCCTTCATCAAATCCGATCCGACTAAAGTGGGAGAGACAGACACCCGCTAGCCACCTTATGCATCAAGTGCATGTCAGTCGGCGGAACCTGTCTCACGTAAGTGTATGTGTAAGGTCGGTCCGGGCCGCTTCATCCCACAATGCCGCTGAATCAAGATAAGACTAGTAACGACAAGCAAATTGAACAAATCATCACCCACAACTACTTTGTATTCTACTCGTGCATAGAATCTACGCATAGACCTAGCTCTGATACCACTGTTGGGGAACGTAGAAATAATTCAAAATTTTCCTACGTGTCACCAAGATCAATCTAGGAGATACTAGCAACGAGAGAGAGGGAGTGCATCTTCATACCCTTGAAGATCGCTAAGCGGAAGCGTTACAAGAACGCGGTTGATGGAGTCGTACTCGCGGCGATTCAAATTGTGGAAGATCCAATCTAGCGCCGAACGGACAGCGCCTCCGCGTTCAACACACGTACAGCCCGGGGACGTCTCTTCCTTCTTGATCCAGCAAGGGGAGAGGAGAAGTTGAGGGAGAACTCTAGCAGCACGACGGCATGGTGGCGATGGAGCTCGTGGTTCTCCAGCAGGGCTTCGCCAAGCACTATAGAGGAGGAGGAGGTGTAGGAGGAGGGAGGGCTGCGCCAGGAAAGAGGTGCGGCTGCCCTCCCACCCCTCCACTATATATAGGGGCAAGGGGAGAGGGGGAGGCGCCCTAGGGTTTCCCCTAGGGGGCGGCGGCCAAGCAGATTGGATCTCCCTAGGGAAAATCCTAAGGAGACTTACCCCCCAAGCCAAGCAGGTGGAGGCTTGCCTCCCAAGCCAGGTGGAGGCGCCCCACCTCCCAAGTAACGTGAGAAAGGTGTGGGGGCGCACCACCCCTTAGTGGGCTGGTTTGCCCCTTCCCTTTGGCCCATGAGGCCCTCCAACACTTGCCGGGGCTCCCGAAACACCTTTCGGTCATGCTGGCCATAGCCTGGTACCCCCAGAACACTTCGGACTCCAATACCCTTCGTCCAATATATCAATCTTCACCGCCGGACCATGCCCGAACTCATCGTGACGTCCGGGATGTCATCCGGAACTCCGAACTACCTTCGGTAACCACATAGTATTTCCCATAACAACTCTAGCGTCACCGAACCTTAAGTGTGTAGACCCTACGGGTTCGGGAACCATGCAGACATGACCGAGACACCTCTCCGGCCAATAACCAATAGCGGGATCTGGATACCCAT
This sequence comes from Aegilops bicornis, assembly GCA_021605145.1. Taxonomy (NCBI): domain Eukaryota; kingdom Viridiplantae; phylum Streptophyta; class Magnoliopsida; order Poales; family Poaceae; genus Aegilops; species Aegilops bicornis. The sequence goes on along the minus strand of CM038675.1, from coordinate 272,896,544 downwards.
ATTGGCTCCCACATGTTCCACGATGATCTCATCGGATGAACCATGATGTCGGGGTTTCGGTCAATCCCGTATTCAATTCCCTTTGTCAATCGGTATGCTACTTGCCCGAGATCCGATCGTCGGTATCCCAATACCTCGTTCAATCTCGTTACCGGCAAGTCACTTTACTCGTTCCGTAATGCATGATCCCGTGACTAACTGCTTAGTCACATTGAGCTCATTGTGATGATGCATTACCGAGTGGGCCCAGAGATACCTCACCGTCATACGGAGTGACAAATCCCAGTCTCGATTCGTACCAACCCAACACACACTTTCAGAGATACCTGTAGTGCACCTTTATAGCCACCCAGTTACATTGTGACATTTGGTACACCCAAAGCATTCCTACGGTATCCGGGAGTTGCACAATCCCATGGTCTAAGGAAATGATACTTGACATTAGAAAAGCTTTTAGCAAACGAACTACACAATCTTGTGCTATGCTTGGGATTGGGTCTTGTCCATCACATCATTCTTCTAATGATGTGATCCCGTTATCAATGACATCTAATGTCCATGGTCAGGAAACCATAACCATCTATTGATCAACGAGCTAGTCAACTAGAGGCTCACTAGGGACATGTTGTGGTCTATGTATCCACACATGTATTACGGTTTCCAGTTAATACAATTATAGCATGAACAATATACAATTATCATGAACAAGGAAATACAATAATAACCATTTTATTATTGCCTCTAGGGCATATTTCCAACACCTAGATACTTGGTAGATGAGAAGGCTGGCAAGGTCGACAGAAGTATTTGAATATACGTTATATTATTGTGTACTTTACTAGTACTTCTAGTAGCACCAGGGAAATAAATACCGGTTCGGTTGCTAAGTGTTAGTAACTCGAAATAAAAGGCCGCGGAGACTAGCTAAAGGTGAGATGACGATATGTGTTGGAAGTGTTTCCAAGGTTGATGTGATCAAACATCGCACGCTCCCTCTACCATCGGGATTGGTGTTAAACCTAAATAATTGTTATTTGGTGTTTGCGTTGAGCATAGACATGATTGGATTATGTTTATCGCAATACGGTTATTCATTTAAGGAGAATAATTGTTACTCTGTTTATTTGAATAATACCTTCAATGGTCTTGCACCTAAAATGAATGGTTTATTGAATCTCGACCGTAGTGATACACATGTTCATGCCAAAAGATATAAGATAGTAATGATAGTACCACATACTTGTGGCACTACCATTTGAGTCATATTGGTATAATACGCATGAAGAAGCTCCATGTTTGATGGATCTGTGGACTCACTCGTTTTTGAAAAGATTGAGACATGCGAACCATGTCTATTGGTAGATATGCATGAAGAAACTCCATACAGATGGATCGTTTGGACTCACTTGATTTTGAATCACTTGAGACATGCAAATCATACCACATGGGCAAGATGACTGAAAGGCCTCATTTTCAGTAAGATGGAACAAGAAAGCAACTTGTTGGAAGTAATACATTTTGATGTGTGCAGTCCAATGAGTGCTGAGGCACGCGGTGGATATCGTTATGTTCTTACTTCACAGATGATTTGAGTAGATGCTAAGTATATTTACTTGATGAAGCACAAGTCTGAATTATTAAAAGGTTTAAGTAATTTCAGAGTGACGTTGAAGATCGTCGTGACAAGAGGATAAAATGTCTATGATATGATCATAGAGATGAATATCTGAGTTACGAGTTTGGCACACAATTAAGACATTGTGGAAATTGTTTCACAACTAATACCACCTGGAACACCATAGTGTGATGGTGTGTCCGAACATCATAACTGCACCCTATTGGATATGGTGCATACCATGATGTCTCTTATCGAATTACCACTATCGTTTAGGGGTTAGGCATTAGAAACAACCGCATTCACTTTAAATATGGCACCACGCAATTCCGTTGAGACGACACCCTATAAACTATGGTTTAGAGAAACCTAAGCTGTCGTTTCTTAAAAGTTTGGGGCTGCGACGCTAATGTGAAAAAGTTTCAGGCTGATAAGCTCGAACCCAAAGCGGATAAATGCATCTTCATAGAATAACCAAAACAGTTGGGTATACCTCCTATTTTAGATCCGGAAGCAAAGTGATTGTTTCTAGAAAACAGGTCCTTTCTCGAGGAAAAGTTTCTCTCGAAAGAATTGAGTGGGAGGATGGTGGAGACTTGATGAGGTTATTGAACTGTCACCTCAACTAGTGTGTAGCAGGGCAGATGAAGTTGTTCCTGTGGCACCTACACCAATTGAAGTGGAAGCTTATGATAGTGATCATGAAACTTCGGATCAAGTCACTACCAAACCTCTTAGGTCGACAAGGATGCATACTACTTCAGAGTGGTACGTAATCCTGTCTTGGAAGTCATTTTGCTAGACAACAATGAACCTACGAGCTATGGAGAAGCGATGGTGGGCCCGGATTCTGACGAATGGCTCGAGGCCATAAAATCCGAGAGATGATCCATGTATAAAAACAAAGTATAGACTTTGGAAGAACTAATTGATGGTCGTAAGGTCATTGGGTGCAGATGGATTTTAAAAGGAAGACGGACAATGATGGTAAGTGTCACCATTAAGAAAGCTCGACTTGTCGTTAAGATGTTTTTCGACAAGTTCAAGGAGTTGACTATGATGAGATTTTTCTCACTTTCGTAGGCGATGCTAAGAGTCTGTTGGAATTATATTAGCAGTTACTGCATTATTTATGAAATCTTGCAGATAGGATGTCAAAAACATTGTTTCCTCAACGATTTTCTTGAGGAAAGGTTGTATGTGATACAACCAGAAGGTTTTGTCAATCCTAAGGATGCTAAAAGGTATGCAAACTCCAGCGATCATTCTATCGACTGGAGCAAGCATCTCGGAGTTGGAACATACGCCTTGATGAGGTGATCAAAGCATTTGGGTTTGTACAAAGTTTGTAAGAAACTTGTATTTGCAAGAAAGTGAGTGGGAGCACTACAACATTTTTGATAAGTATATGTGGATGACATATTGTTGATCAGAAATGATGTAGAATTTTTGGAAAGCATACAGGGTTATTTGAAAAGTGTTTTTCAATGGAAAACCTGGATTAAGCTACTTGAACATTGAGCATCAAGATGTATAAGGATAGATAAAAAACACTTAATAGTACTTTCAAATGAATACATACCGTGAAAAGATTTTGAAGGAGTTCAAAATAGATCAGCAAAGAAGGAGTTCTTGGCTGTGTTACAAGGTGTGTGTATTGAGTAAGACTCAAGACCTGACCACGGCAGAAGAGAGAGAAAGGACGAAGGTCGTCCCCTATGCTTTAGATGTAGGCTCTACAGTATGCTATGCTGTGTACCGCACCTGAAGTGTGCCTTGCCATGAGTCGATTAAAGGGGTACAAGAGTGATCCAGAATGGATCACATGACAATGATCGAACTTATCCTTAGTAACTAGTGGACTAAGGAATTTTCTCGATTATGGAGGTGGTAAAAGAGTTCATCGTAAAGGGTTACATCGATGCAAACTTTGACACTAATCCGGATGACTGTGAGTAGTAAACCAGATTCGTATAGTAGAGCAGTTATTTGGAATAGCTCCAAGTGCAGCATAGTAGCAACATCTACAATATGAAATAGAGATCTGCGAAGAACACACGGATCTGAATGTTGCAGACCCGTTGACTAAAACCTCTCTCATAAGCATAACATGATCAAACCCTAGAACTATGAGTGTTGACCACATGGTGATGTGAACTAGATTATTGACTCTAGTGCAAGTGGGAGACTATTGGAAATATGCCCTAGAGGCAATAATAAAATGGCTATTATTGTATTTCCTTGTTCATGATAATTGTCTATTGTTCATGCTATAATTCTATTAACTGGAAACCGTAATACATGTGTGAATACATAGACCACAACATGTCCCTAGTAAGCCTCTAGTTGACTAGCTCGTTGATCAATAGATGGTTATGGTTTCACGACCATGGACATTGGATGTCATTGATAACGGGATCACATCATTAGGAGAATGATGTGATGGACAAGACCCAATCCTAAGCATAGCACAAGATCGTGTAGTTCGTTTGCTAGAGCTTTTCTAATGTCAAGTATCGTTTCCTTAGACCATGCAATTGTGCAACTCCCGGATACTGTAGGAATGCTTTGGGTGTATCAAACGTCACAACGTAACTGGGTGACTATAAAGGTGCACTACAGGTATCTCCGAAAGTGTCTGTTGGGTTGGCACAAATCGAAACTGGGATTTGTCACTCCGTATAACGGAGAGGTATCTCTGGGCCCACTCAGTAATGCATCATCATAATGAGCTCAATGTGACTAAGGAGTTAGCCACGGGATCATGCGTTACGGAACGAGTAAAGAGACTTGCAGAACGAGATTGAACAAGGTATGGGGATACCGACGATCGAATCTCGGCAAGTAACATACCGATGGACAAAGGGAATTGTATACGGGATTGATTGAATCCCCGACATCGTGGTTCATCCGATGAGATCATCGTGGAACATGTGGGAGCCAATATGGGTATCCAGATCCCTCTATTGGTTATTGGCCGGAGGTTGTCTCGGTCATGTCTGCATGGTTCCCGAAACCGTAGGGTCTACACACTTAAGGTTCGGTGATGCTAGAGTTGTTATGGGAAATAGTATGTGGTTACTGAAGGTTGTTCGCAGTCCCGGATGAGATCCTGGACATGACGAGGAACTCCGGAATGGTCCGGAGGTGAAGATCGATATATTGGATGAAGGGTATTGGAGTCTGGAATTGTTCTGGGAGTACCGGGTGTGACGACAGTGACCGAAAGGTGTTTCGGAGGCCCCGGCAAGCGTTGGGGGGCCTTATGGGCCAAGGGGAGGGGGCACACCAGCCCACTAAGGGGATGTGCGCCCATCCCAACCCCTCTCACGTAACCTCGAGAGGTGGGGGCGCCTCCCCTAGAGCAGCCTCCCCTCCCGGCTTGGAGCGCAAGTTTCCTAGGGGTGGGGGCGCCCAAACCCATCTAGGGTTTCCCCTGTGGCCGCCGCCCCTCCCCTAGGGAACCCTAGGGCGCCTCCTCCACCCCCTTCCCCCTATATATAGTGAGGGAGAGAGAGGGCAGCCACACCCCTTGCCTGGCACAACCCTCTCCTCCTCCAACTCCTCCTCCTCCTCCGTAGTGCTTAGCGAAGCTCTGCCGGAGAACCACGAGCTCCATCGCCACCACGTCGTTGTGCTGCTGGAGTTCTCCCTCAACTTCTTCTTTCCCCTTGCTGGATCAAGAAGGAGGAGACGTCCCCGGGCTATACGTGTGTTGAACGCGGAGGCGCCGTCCGTTCGATGCTTGGATCGGATCTTCCGCGATTTGAATCGCCGCGAGTACGACTCCATCAACCGCGTTCTTGTAACGCTTCCGCTTAGCAATCTTCATGGGTATGAAGATGCACTCCCTCTCTCTTGTTGCTAGCATCTTCTAGATTGATCTTGGTGACACGTTGGAAAATTTTGAATTATTGCTACGTTCCTCAACAGTTAGTTCATTGCATGCAATGCTATTAGTTAACAAAAAGAGATTAAGTTTTCTCGTTTTCCTCTTCACCTTGGTCGCGGTGCACAACGTAAGATGACTTACACATCTAAATGGAGGAAGTACTTATTTCCTCTTATAGAGAAAGATAGACCATGCTGTATGCAAGAGGACACTAGTGCGGCACTAGGCTGACACAATGGCAGTCCTGGCAGGCAGGGCACACCCCACCTTCGGCTCCAACGGTTCTTGAATGGTTCTGGAGAATTGTCCACTGAAGCCACATATCTCTCCTAGTCACAACCGTTCCAAGATGATTTTTCAGTTAGTTCTTATATTTTCCTGGCAACATGTTTCCTGTGTCATGGTGATTCACTTGGCTATTCATGAACTCCCCCATACCGTTTCATAATTAGGATTGGGGAGGCCGCACTACCCCTAACGTGATAAGTGTACTAATGTGATGAACTTTTTAAAAAGAATTGGATGTATCTAGGGCACATCTAGATGTGCTCTAGTTATTGCACATCTAAGTGAGTGAATCAAGCATAAAGAGAAAAAAAAAATCCACACGAATCTCAATAGATCAATGACATAGGATTTAGATGTGCAATACTTATGGCATATCTAGTTGTGCTTTAGCAAAACTGTCCTTTTTTTATAACGAATATTATTACACGGGAGTGTACATTTTTTCCCTAAATGCTAACACCAGCGTGATCCCACATGGCATTTTTTTTAAACCTAATCGCTGGAGGGCCATGAACAGGTACCAGCCCTGCGCCGACCAGCTTTTTTCTATGGTCATGCTCATGGATATGCTATCTGATAGACCCGTGAATAGGTACCAGTCTTGCGTGCTGCGCCGGCCACATTGTGGAAAAGGAGACCCGTGAGGAACAGCAGGACAACGAGCGGGTGACGCTTGCATCTCTCTTCCTGAGCTCGCCCGCACAAAGGAGAGAAGCCGACAATGGGAGACAGTGAGAGGAACAGATACGGTCTCGTCGCGGCAAGATCAGCGAGCGGTCTGTTTGTGTATGGGGGAGAACGGCCGTGCTGCAGCTGCACATACGCACGACGTCGATGACCTGAAAGGTAAGCCTACTAAATCATTTTTCCTAAAATCTTAAAAGCGCACGCGCACGATTTGGGGTAATCGAGCGGCCGCGCTCCGCGACAAGCGACCGCACGCGTCAGTACAAAGCGTCGCCGCTGCATCCCTTCGCTAACTCTTTTTTCTCTTAAAAAACATCAGCCTCTCTCCCGTATCTCTCTCTCCCTCCCTTCGCTTCCCATCTAGATCCCATTTTCTTGTCAACCTTCGATGCCGACCAACATCGATGCCAGAAGCTTGAGGGTGAGGAGGCGAACCAGAGGAGAAGAGGACCACCGGAGCTCGCTCATCATCTCTGCCACCATGGAGCTCACATCGGACGGCGACCTGCTGGTCAGCCGGCGGCGGTAGCCATGTGGTCTGCCGGCGCTGACAAAGTTGGGTTTCGACGGAAGGGCGGGCTGGACGAGGACGCGCTCGAGCGCCACTTCTAGTACGGGGAGGCGCACCCGCTGCTCGCCTGCATCTGCTCCAACGCGCTGCTCCCTTCTCCATTTTTTTTCTCTGTCGAGCAAATCGGCGGTGGGCGGAGGAGGCGAAGGCAAGCGTCCCCGGTTCAAGTACAAGTAGATCAGCCGCCCCGTCCTGTACTAGCACCTGAGGTCAACACCATCCTCCGAGATCTCCTTCTGCTTACTAGGAGTACTTGGATAATGCTTCTGTATCTACCGTGATAGACTGCATGCTAGTTATTCAGAGTTCTTCAGACATGGTTAACACAACACTCGTGAACTTTAGATGCTAGTTATGTCTAGTACAGTAGTGTTCTTTTTCTGCTTATGTATTTTGTCCAATAATTCTACATCCAATTCCGATTGAGCCCTCATGGTAGAAGAATATGCGTGTGATGGATGTTTGCTTGGAGTAGTTTTCATTTTGATGCTTAATTAGCCCAGTGGTGATACATGGATTAGTTACATTTTGTCATCCATTTTGGCAGTGCTTTTCTTATTCCGTCAATTGATTTAACTTCACTAAATCTGGACAAATAAGAAACTATTGAACTGAAAATGTTCTTTAGATGAACATATCCAAGATTGTTTTGGTAATGATGTAAGGCTGTAAAAAAATTGAACTTCTAAAGATTTTTTTGTCACCGTTTGTATGATTTAGGATCCTACCTTTCAAACTCCATGGATCTGTAGTTGATGGAATTTGATCCATATATCCTTGTATATACTGTATTTGTCTTTACGGTAGCTTGCGTTGGAACTGCTACTCTCAGTAGAGCTCAATTACGTTGGGTACCTATTTCTGTATTGCATAATATGCAATGCTAAAATTTACATGCTTAGTTGCACAGAGAGGTATTACAAGTTTCACATGAGACAGAATAGTCTGCACACTTAGTTATATATAGTTGAACAAAGAGGAATTACAAGTTTCGTAGGAAGCAATACATAGTTGCACACTTAAGCATACATAGTTGCACAACCATGTTTTCGCAGTTGCACATCGACTGTCAGGCAGTTGGCCAAGGCAGCTGTCGAAGTTGCACATCCTACTGGTAGGGGTAGTTGGGTGGTGGTGTCCACAGCGCGCCTGCAGTGGTGGTCGGGATTTGACTACTAGATACATTGTGGCCGGGGTTAGTAGGTCGCCAGGGAGACCCCGGCCGTGGAGCCGGAACAACACCGCAGAACCTTATTGAACTTGTTTGGAGTTACAGGACACGCTCACTTGTTTGTGTCGTAGATGGATCATTTTTCCGCGGGAGTAGAAAATTCATTTTACACATGTGGCATGCTTGTGCAGAACTTTCGCCGGAGTTAGTAAGGTTTCAGGAGGATGATGGACGCCGGCGAGATTGTCCATTTCGCCTTCCCGTCCTATGACCAGATGAATTGCGGCATCAAGATGTCGGCCAAGACGACGGTGTCATTGTTTGTGTGGTTCTCGACCAAACGCGTTGGATTGGCGAGGTATGAGTTGCTGGAGTTTTGCTTAGGTGAAAGTTTTTTTGGTAGAATACTGTTGTACTAAGTTGGTTATGATAGTAGTATAAGTTGGATATGACTATTGGGAAGTTGCACAGCACGATGATACTAAGTTGGCTAGATGGTATTTATGCTTAAGTTAATTTGTTTTTGCTAGTCAATTTCTTTGTTGACATCCGCAGTAGATATGGTTGCACATATATGAGTCCTCAGTTGGATATGATCATACATGATGATACTAAATTGGTTAGATGACGACTCGCACCTGTGTTGCTTACTTAAGTTTAGCTAAAGGCTCGACGTTGTAAGCTCAAAAAATTTGAGGGTTGCCCAAGAGTATCTTTGGCACCCTTAGACTTTATACTTGCACAGTAGTATGCAATAAGTTGGCATCCTCAGCAATTCTAGTTGCACAATACTTTCTAACTAGTTGACATACTGAAGACTTTTTCTAGTTGCACAAGAGTATCTATTTAGTTGGCATCCTCAGCATTTCTAGTTGCACAAGAGTATCTATTTAGTTGGCATCCTCAGCATTTCTAGTTTCACAACAAACATAATACTGTGTTGGCATCCTCAACCTTTTTAATCCAGATTTCTAAAGAAGAACAATTTTTTTTATGCAGTGTTAACTAATCACCTTTTTTCACCTTCAGGATATTGTGCAGGGGGATGAGGGTAATGAAGGAGATAATACAGAACAATAGTCACAAGCTGGTAGGATAAGGGCATCACCTGGGAGGTTGGTGACGTTGAATAATAAGTTGAGCCCATTACAAAAGTCTCACCTCTGCCAGAAGCTGTTTGGAAGTGGAACAATAAGTTGTGCATTGGAGGGAATTCAGATTTCGGAACTTGTTTGTACGCTCGTTTTTTACATTTTTCTTTATTGCTCTTTTTGTCGCATAGAGCAGTTGTGTTTCTTGCACAGTTTGTACTAAATAGGTTGCACAGATACAACCCAGTAATTGGTTTATACCTTTTTCTCACATTTTTTTCTTGTTTTCAATGACGTACATGTTCTTTTGGCCAAAGAGGCTGATCTAGATTTGCTACACATAATTCAAGCTACAATTCTTGTACACTACTATTTGGGAAGTAGAAATAAGATTCTGATATCAGGAAATAGATTTTCATCTTTTTTATGTTTTACTTTTAGTATATAGAACACCCTATAGAACATATTCCCGCTACTGCTATTTGTGTGAGACAAGACTATTGTACTCTCCTTTGTACTACTGTTTCTTTGTGCTTCTTCTGGTCTGGATTCATGTTTTAGTTGCACACATTTACAGTAAAAGTTGGCTTTGAATTCATGTTTAGTTGCACAAATATATGTATATTTTTGCACAAACAGCACACATCCATGTTGGTGTGTGTTGGTTGCACACATTTACAACAAAAGTTGGCTTTTAAAATCCATGATTAGTTTGCACACCTCTTTTATAGTCTTGGCTGTTTGGTTGCACACATAGCAGGAAAAGTTGGTTTTGGATCTTGTTTTAGTTGGCACAAATATAGGCTTCTATTTGCACACATGGCATAAAAAGGTTTCTTATGATCCTTCCCCTGATTTTCAGTATGAGTAAATAGGCTATAAAATATGTTTTTATGGTGTTTATGTGTTTTCTTATGATCCTTCTCCTGATTTTCTTTTGTGTCATGTATGTAGGGAGATGATGGTGATCAATACCGTCTTGTAAAGCGTCAAAGACGGAAAGCGAAAGCCACAACACCCGATGTAGTCAGTTCCTCATCTACAACAGCTGTTGAGGTACAAAGTGCCAACCAATCCTGATTCAGTGCCATCTCAACATGTCAGCATTGCATGTAGGAAATCGGCAACCCGAGCACCTACTGTGGCAACTCCAACACCTAGTGAGCCAGCTGCAGGTCAATACATGCATAATGCATCATCTGATGGGCCAACACCAGCAACTAGTGAGGGAAACACACTTTCATCTGTGCCAGCTCCAGTAATCACTATGCCAAGTACAGTATCAAGTGAGGCAACTGTAATTCCAGATGTGCCACCCCCAGTAGCCAATGTGCCACCTGAAGGTCAAACTGTGCCAACTGCAGTGCATATGTTGGATGTTAGTGTGAACAATCTTTTGTGCCTATTTTGTACCTATTTTCATCGGATGTTGGTGTGAACAATCTTTTATGCACGTTGTGTGCCTACAGGGGGCTGCTGCAACTTGTCTAGTTGCACGAAAGCAGTATATAGTTGCACCAACTTGTTTACTTTTTTTGGCACACAGTGTTGCTACAATTGGCTGCTGTAACTTGATTGGTTGCACGAAAGCAGCATATTGGTTGCACAGATTCTGTGCCAACCCTCTACATAATCCATGTGATTTCTGTACCAAATTCATGAATCAAAGGTTCGTTCAAGAAAACCAGCTAGAGGACAAGTCTGCAAGTCATGTCAAGGGAGGAAGCAAAGCAGAGGAAGGGGAATTCTCTCCTGGAGTTCTCTCCTCCTGGTACATTTGTCCTTCTTATTTGCTCCTTTTTGTTTGGCTTTTTCCTGATGTTTTCCTGGTTCTTCCCCTCTTCTGTTCTTAATTTTTTGGAGCCGCCCTGGATTTTCCTGGCAATGAAGGTTTCACCATGGCGAATCCTTCTTTCGTGGGGAAGAAGTAGATGGCATGGGGGCAGTTAGAGGGAAGATTCGGGTGTGGAGGTACAAAGGCGGGAGCGGTTGGTTGGGTGCACGTGATCCCCACGGCCAGCTGTCGCGCGCGGGCACCATGGTTGGTAGTTGATGTTTCGCGCGCGCGGGAGGATTGTAGACTTTTGTTTTTGACCATGCGCCCCGACCAGGTCTTTCCTTTTATGCCAGCCGCTCGGTAACCCTCCCAAGCGCCCGGGCGCCAGCTAGACGCGTCCTTCATTTTTTGCTGCTTGAAATCTTCTGTATGAAACCATTTTGGCGATTCTTTTCTTACCAGACCATTACATGCAATAGTCGTTATTTCTCTTCACATTGCTCCATTTTTTAGGAGAATCTACTCCATCTGATTATTTTTGACTCGATGCGTCCACCGGAGACCCGAGTTTGTATCAAAATGAACCACCACCATGCAGCAAGAACACGACCGGCACTTAGACGATTGATGCGGATCACACGGTCAAGAGAAAGGACAGCAAACGAGTGGAAGGCGCTGAAACAGACAGAGTGTCCCACCCCCGCCGCCGCCGGCCCCCTCGCCGCCTACCTCCCCTCTGTTAGAGTTAAACACAAAGTGCATATGTGTCCTGTCCGATCAGTACATGTACGTGTTAGTGTTCATGTAGATCTCAAAACAATAACCGAGTAGGACATTAGATAGAAGGTTAGCAGCTAATATAAGTACTCACATACCCCTTGTAACTTGTGTATCGAACCGAGATCAATACAAAGTATTCAGCGGGTGCGACAGGCTCCCGTGGCCATCATATCGTGCGTTCCGCTCTCGCCGTATTATCGATCGTACAAGCCGGCGACTTGTGCTAGCTAGCGATCACAAGATCGATCCAGCATGCAGCCTGCTTGCTGGTACTAGTACGTGTTTATCGGCCGGAATCAGTCCACCTCCCTGCCTGCCTACTTAGCTTTGTACGTGTACGTGTCTTGCGTAACCAAGTCAACGTACGTGTGTGGTAAGTCTACGTCCGTCCGTAAAAATAACTCGGCCGGTCCGACGATTACAAATGTGCTCTCGACGGAAAGAACTCGTCTACTACCAACGTACAAGAGGATCTGTGCTAACAACCGCTGCCATCGACGAGCTCCGTCGGGCAAAGCCTGGTGGGCGCGGCGGCGGGGCCCTTCTCCCTCTCCCTCTGCTCGTGGGATGCTGGCGCGGGGCGGCCTCCTCGAGCGGCGGCGTTGGACATCACGGGGTTCAGCGGCTCGGCGGCGGGCTCGCGGGGCGGCCGACTGGTGGCGCCGCGTCGACGCCCTGGATCTCCCGCGCGGCGGGGCGGCTACGGCGCTCCCATCTCGAGAGGTGGCGCGCGGTCGGCCTCCTTCTGGATTCGACTGGATCTGGCGGTGGGGGTCGGCCAGCGGCGCATGGCGGCGGTGATGCGTGCCCGGTGGCTCGGCGCTAAAGGCTTCGCCGGGCGACGCTGGTAGGGCAATGACGGGCGTGGCCGTTGCTCCGGCCGTGTGCGGCGACTTGTGGAGGTCCGGTGGTGGTGGACTCCCGGTGTCGTGGCGGCTTCATGGTGGCTTGGCGGATTTGCCTGCGGCGGCGGCCGGCTTCTCCAGCGTCGGCTTGTCTGCAATTGGACCGCTTCGGCCTTCCCCCAATCTCCTTGGCACCCGGTCGCTACTCCCTTCGAAGGGCTGACCCTTTCCCAGCTGCGGTCCATCGCTCATCTCACGCCCGATGCAGCAGGACCAAGCTCGTCTCGCGCACAGTGTTGCAGGACCGAGCTCGTCTCGTGCACGATGCTGCAGGACTGACCTCGTGCCCCCCACGGTGCTACAGGACCGAACTCGTCTCGCTCTCCGGGCTGCAGGATGGGTAGATGGATGCCAGTGCTGGCCGACCTATTGGGTCTCGACGCTGGGGGTGGACCAGGGGTGCAAAGACGGGTCCTTTCCGCTCGTCTCTTTGGTTGGGGTGGCGGGTCTCAGGTGCGGTGGTGTCAAGATCTTGGATGCCGGGGCGGCGGCCCTAGTGGCGGTAGCACGTGTTGGAAATTCTCACATGATCGATCATATCAAATCATAAGAACACACACGCACAAAAACGGATAGCCAAGAGTGCGTCCTCTAATTCCTCTCTTTATATTGCTTTTCTCCTTTTCTCTTTGGTGTTACAAATCTCATGACCTGACTGTGTATATACACGTACCAGCCATAGCATCAACCGACTCAAGACTCACTCGTACTTGGTTTGGACTCCAGAAGCAACACGGACACAGCCCAATAAAGACAAAGCTACAAAGACTCCTAGTCTAATATAGGAACGCTACTAGTAGGACACACGAAGGCACCTTCCGGAACTAATCAACCGGCAACACTGATCACCAGCCTTTAGTAATCCTAACATGACTCAATGAACTTTCCTACTTTTAGTATTAACACACGTAGGTTGTTTGGATTATTCCAACATTCACCTCCTAATTCAAACATCCCATTCTTTACTCAACAAGACACGCAGACGACTTTCTGTTCATCTTGTCACGCCGGTTGTCTCCGGTGACGCGTTACTTGACAACAAATTCTTTTTCCTTCGTCACGATGGCCATCACTTCATCACCATCTTTTCTTTCTCATATCAACTTGTAGACTAAAACCAACGGTTACCCAGACTATCAGCCACGCTGCCACATCTTAGCGTGTTACATGCTGACTAAACGCGTAGTTTCATGCAGAAACTCAACTTAACTAGTGCACGTCCATCTTCACGTTGATCTTCATCTTCTCGTCGGTTGCTTGTGCACGGGGAGACACATCTATTCACCCGCTACATCTTTTTTCTTTGACATTGATGACACAACTTACAAAACGACACCTCCTATCCAGCGGCAACACAACTCGCTATATACGTGCAACTCATCTCCACCGTATATGAACTCGCCGGAACTCACTCGCGATTCTCCTCCGCCAGTGACGCATCTCAACTGCAGCAGAAGATTCACACACCTGAGTTCTTGGATGCACCTTACAAAAACTCATGTGCACACCTTGATGACGGCTCGCTACTTTGTCGCCTCTTCCGTGCTCCCCCCGAACGACGATCTTGACGACATCTTCTAGCACCACACCTCGGCACTATCGCTCCTGTCAACCTCCTCCAGGTCGTTTCATCAAACAACAATCACCCACCACCTCGCTTGCGACAGCATCCTCGCCGCCTTCTTGTCGCTGCTCTGCCGAACGACAACTGCCCGATCTTTCTTGTCGCTGCTCGAACGACAATTGCCTGCTCCTCCTCGTTGCTGCATCCCAGCGACTATATCGCATGTTCCTCCTTGTCGCTACACCAGCGACTGTATCGCCCGCTCCTCTTCGTCGCTACAACAACGACTCTATTGCCCGCCCTGAGGCGCTAGCAGGGTCGCCACCCCGGGGCAAGCGCAGCTTCAATCAAACCTTGCTCTAGATACCAATTGTTGGAAATTCTCACAGGATCGATCACATCAAATCACAAGAACACACGCACAAATACACATCCTTGGCTATCCGTTTTTGTGCGTGTGTGTTCTTGTGATTTGATGTGATCGATCATGTGAGAATTTCCAACAGCACGGTGCACTTGGGCAGAGCCCGTGTCTTGGCGCTGCCCGGTGACCATGGCCGTGTGGGCGGCGTGGTAGCCGGGGTGTAGCGTTCGGTGGTGGTGAGTGTTGGCCGGGGTGAAAACCTGCTCTATCTTCGGACAGATCAGCGACGGCGAAGCTCGTTCCCTTCTTGAAGGCGTCGTCGCGTCTCTCACTGCCCGTCGTGCGGCTCTAGGGCAAACTCTGATCCTCGGATCGGGCGGTGGCGGCGCTCCCGTGTCGTATCCTTCCTGAAGACGCCGCCTTGGAGTCCACGGTTCGTTGTATGCGGCTTCATTTCTTCATGGTAATGTGCTAGAGGTGGCGTTGCTGTGCTCAGCGTTTTTGTATCCTGCCTTAGGTGTGTGGTGCCGGCGTGCGTTTGTTCCGGATGATATTGATCTTTGTTTTATATATAAAGTGGGGCGCAAGCTTTTTTCGATAAACAGACATAGTGTTCTAGTGGAAAAAGGAGGGATGGCCAAGACGGCAAAGGTAACACTCGCACTAGGCAGCCATCCAACACTACAAAAAACATTTTCGTCAGATTTTTGTAGTCACCTTGATACATCATTTCAGCCTCATGTACTTTATTGTCACAACACAGAACACACGACGATACACCAGCATGATTTACAAACAAGCTTAGACGTCGTATTAATTTTACAAGAACAGAGAAGGGAAGCCATTCAGAACAGCAGTGGACGGAAGCCCGGGGCCGATCGAGCGCGACGGAAGATGCAATCAAACTCCGCAAGAAAGTTGTGTTCGAACCAGCTGTAGTGACCAGATCACTATCAATCTGGAACGACGGGGAGCTGCTGTGCCCGCGCGGCAGGCCCACAGCTCAGGTGCGGGGGATGTGCTAGCGCCATAGGGAAGCTTACTATCAATCTGAAACAAAGTTTCAGATCACGGGCGAAAACAGCACGAGGCGGCGCTATCGCGTGCTGGAAGCCTTCCCGTGAGGCAATCCCTTTTTTTACGTGATCTGCTGCTAACCGCGCGATCGTGCACGAAACGGCGCTATTTGGCTTCGTTGTCGCTGCAAAATCGCGGGATTGTGCTGAAAACTAAAAGACAAGGGCCCAAAGGCCCAAACCGACCAGAAACGGCCCAAATTTTATGATGGTATATATAACCTCTTTCAGAAAACCTAGCTCGTGTCCCCCTCATTCCATTCTCTCCCTCTCACCAAAAACTTGCGGCGGCTGCGCTGCTCTTCCCAGCAGCGCCGATCGCTGCCGTTGAAGCCGATTGGATTAGGGGAGGTGGAAAGGCGATCGGCGACGAGGCGTTACGCCGCCGCCTCTGCGACCACGATGACATCTCAATCTCACTCTCACACGGTTCCAGTAGCCGGGGCAAGCACATCACCAGAAGGTACAGGAGTCCTCCGATTCCATAGCTCATTGGTAGATTCAGACTTGTTTGTTAATTCAGGTTGTAGGCTCTGGGATTCAGATTTGTTTGTTGATTCCAATTCCATACTCATCGGTAGAATATTCCATAGCTTATTTGTTTGTTGATTCAACAGAAGCACATGAAAGGCTCTTGGGATTGCATTGCAGACTTGTAGTTGTAGGTTCATATTGTAGCTTAGATTTTCAACATAGCTCATTGGTAGGATACTCAGATCTGCCACTCAAAATTTTCTTTAGATGATGGTTTGTGATGCCCTGATCTGCTATTTTAATTTTCTTGTGCTAAGTGAGCAAGTCACGGCTCAAGAACTTGTGTAAAGAATAAAGATATTGCTGTCTGTTGTGCTACTTCCATAACCTGTGTAAATAGAATGAGAGGGTTTTTATTATTTTCTCATGTGAGTTTTAAAGTGAGGTGCTTTGTAGTGTACTGTGTGTGATTCCGGACGTGACCAAGAAGGCCATGGTCTGTTGCTATTAATCCACTTAAAAGGAAGAAGGGTGTCTATGGTAAGAAGAAGAAGATGATGATCCCTGTTACTCCTCAAGAAGATCAGCTCTCTGCTTCCTCTGCTTCAGAAAGTGACGACGACGAGGACACCGACATGAGTTCTGGTTACGACATGTGAGCTTGTCGGTTTCTCTATGAACTTCATTTTGGCGCTCATGATTCTATCCTTTCTTGTGTGCTTTTGACAAATGAATTCTGAAGACTTTGTGATGCATGTAATGGACTATGGACATGCTGCTGTTGTAACTGAACTTAAGTGCCGAACTACTGATGTTATGCTTGATGCAGTCTTGAATTTATGTTTCTATTTATCTGTTGAACTGCTGCAGATCTCTTCTGTACTTGTTATGTTCGAATTAATATTGAGAATCCTCTGTTTTCTATTGAAAATACGCTGTTTTCTGAGAAAAAAATGCACATGTGTTAGTATAGATGTGTGATATACATGCACAAGTACTAAATTCCTTAGCCCGCGATCTGAAACTTTGATCTGAAATGACGGGGAGCTGCTGTGCCCGTGCGGGGAGCCCGCGGGCCGCGGCTTAGGTGCGGGGGATGCTAGCGCCACAGTGAAGCTTACTACCAATTAAACATATAAACCCTTAAAAAGTGGTAGTCACAACGAAGGTGGCCATGTCGCCTCTAATTTGCCATGAACAGTTCTGCTGCCACCGCCTGTAAATTTCGTGCCCCGCCAAGGGCATTTTAGTAATTGCACGTACAGGTGTATAAAACTCACCCGCTGCAATGGAGAAACCCTAGCCCTCGCCCGCCCCCGCGCGAGAGCGACCTAACCCGCGTCCCCCCGAGATCCGCCTGCCGCCGCCGCCACTGCTATCCTCTGCCCCGTGCTGGACCACCTCTCCACCTCCCGCCGCGCCGCCACCTCTCCTCCATCCGCCGCCAATCCCAATCCCCTCCTCTTGGCCGCGCACCGCGACGGAGACCGAGGATCCTGAGCCCCGACCCCAGGCCCTAGCCGCCGGGGAGCTGGTCTGGGCCAAGACCAAGGGCCGCCACCCGCGCGCCTTCGCCCCCTCCCCAGAATCCTCCCTCGTCTCCTCACCCCGCCGCCGCCGTCAAGTCCTTCCTCGCTGTCCCCGACGTCGACGCCCTCGCAAGGGCCAACACCGGCCTCGCCTTCGTTCCCCACGAGTTCCTTGCCGCCCACGTCGCCTCCTCCTCTTCCTCCCACCTCAGCCGCCTCCCCCTCGCCCCTTACCCTCTCCCCCCACCCCCCTCCCGCATCTCGTTTGCCCCGGGTGCAGATGCGACCTTCCCGGCGAAGGTGCTGGATTCGATCTGCAGGAGAGAGAGGGAGGTGTGGCATCTAACTGGAGAGGGTCTCCGCCGGCGTCGGCCTGCACCGGTGAGGTCGGGCGTGACCTGGCTTCCAGGGCGGCTTGACTACAGTCTACAGGTGACCACGTCCCTTTTCTCCCCTTCGCTCGTATGTATCTCTCTATGTCGTTTCTCCTCCTTTCTCACACGAAGAAACACACAGAGTAGTAAACAATGGGAGGATTTGGGGGCTGCTCAGTTTTGGATATGGGGCTGCAGGGCTTGGAGCGACAAGCCATGGCAACGAAGGTGAATAAAACACATACTTGTACTGTAAATAAGGTTTTTTCATAGTGACACTGACAAAGCTTATGCATGAGATAGAGCATCATTGTACTCTACGGTTCTGCAGCTATCTCTTCAAGTATTTTTGTGATTCAGTTTCATAGCATTTATGCCATAGCAAGGTGCAGGGTAAATGCTCCTCTTGACCTATTCTATTTTGGAATAGGGTTGCGCCAGATTTTATTCAAATGGACATTGTAAAGTCAGTACTGTCATGTTCCAGATATGTCGAAATTTCATTTTGGAATAAGGTTGCGCCGGATTTTATTCAAATGAACATTGTAAAGTCTGTACTGTTATGTTCTAGATATGTCGAAATTTCGGACCAAACAAGTTTCCTACTTCTCCCCTTCATGAACTTTTTTTTTCTTAATATCATTTAGTTTTGCCATTTGTATTTTTGTGATTGGTAGATAAAAGCTTGCACAGTTGCACTTGGCGTTTATATTACTATATATTCAGCTAATCATACAAGAACCATCTTTGTAACAGATCGAGGTTTTTATGTGTCTCCCAGTACTTAAGGCCTATGTTGTAAGGTTCAGTGGTCAATTGGAGTTTTAATTTCCTAGCTGTAGCTCTAAATAAGGTTTGCTTTGTTATGCAGTATATCCATATTATAATTAGAGGAGAGGAGTTGTACCGCCTTGCACATAATGCATTTTAATTCCTTATTTCTCACATCCCGGAAGTCACATTACATCTATGAACCACAAGAACTAGAGGTATGAAACTCCCAAGAGGAAATATTCATTCCTCTTAGCTATGTATTTATTTGTACATGCTTTTGCAACACTCATGATGCCCTCGGAATTATTTAGAAGGATGCATCCTTTGGTGTCTGTTCATACTTATTATATGAGCTATGTTTTACCATCGAGTAGATCTCTTATTACCATGATATTGTCTAATTTTTACATGGATACATAAGGGTAACTTAACGTTGTATGCAGAGCTGGGTCAACATAGGAAGACGCGAGAGCTAAAGCAAATAGACTACGAGGTTATCAGGATACTGGAGAAATAGTCTATGCTTTAGTCCTTGTAAATGGCACTGGTTTTTCTGGTGCAAGTAAAGCCTGACAGTGGTGTACTCCACGCAATGTGAAGCTGGGACTTGCCTATCAGGCGTGACCTTGTAGCCAAATCCATGAGGAGTTGGAGGCAGTTGAAGCAACTAACCATAAAGCAACGGCGGAGATCCAATTCATCTGTACATCCAAAGCTGCCTGCTGACTGAACCGCGTCGCGGCAGAAAAATCCGCTTTGATTCAATGCTCTGATCATCTATGCTTTCCTGCTGTAGATTTTTGGATCTTGCTCTGTTAATCCGTGTTATTTTGTGTATCACAGTTTAGGTCTGACCAACACAAGGTGGCAACAGCAGTAGTGGCGAAGGCATGAAGAGGCCCACATCTGAAAATCCGTTCTGCTGACTGATCAAGGGAGATGGTCTTAGCATCCACTGTGACAATGTTGTCCAGAACATGGACGACTCTGGAAACTGAAAAGTGTAAGTACCAATCAAATTTTACTATTTAGGTTATGTTCTATCGAATGGCATGAGTTCTTTTATTCATTTAAAAAAGAGAGTGCAACAAGTTTCTCTTATTCGTATTCAAAAGAATTGCGATGAAATGGAAGAAACTCTTAGCAGTCATCTCGAATGTAGAGCTTGTAGTTATGTCATAGGTATATGTCTCTCAATTTATGTAAAGATGGGATCATAGGTCTTACAGTATGTCTTTATCTTGGGTGGTGAGCTAAAGGAATTCAGTCTGCCAATGATGCTAGCATGCCACTATCACTACAAAAAAATACACTTCCGTGATGATACGTGTTTGTCACAGTAGGTCACGTTTTTTGTCATGCATGTACATCCATGACAAATTTATGACAGAATCAAGATAGTCATACCTGAGTTGTCGTAGAAGTGTTCCATGACATTAATAAAATTATCATCACGGAAGTGTCCACTTCCATGACGATAAATCGCGCGTCCTGAAGTGCTTTTCGTCAAGGGTGACCGACCGCGTGGCATCCACTGTAACGGAACGCCGTTAAGCTATCGGGTCGGGTTTTGGATCCGATAACACGTTAACAGCCCCGACCAATGGGGATTTTCCACGTGTAAAATCATCATTGGCTGGAGGAGACACGTGTCAGGTCCGCGTTGGCACAGGTGTCACTCATCCATTGGGCAAGACGCGCCTATGATATGTTGACACGTGGACCGGCCCATCAAGTTTAATTTGGCCGGTCCAATTAAAGGCCCACAAGTTTTGCGGACCATAATGGACCGGCCCAGCTAAAGGCCCACAAGATTTTGCGGACCATAATGGGCCGGCCCAGCTAATGGCCCACGAGATTTTGCGGGCCATAATGGGCCGGCCCAGGTAAAGGCCCACAAGATTTTGCGGGCCATAATGGGCCGGCCCAGCTAAAGGCCCACAAGATTTTTGTGTGCCATAATGGGCCGGCCCTGGTAAAGGCCCACAAGATTCTTGCAGATCATAATGGGCTGGCCCAGCTAAAGGCCCACGAGATTTCGCCAACATTAATGGGCCGACCCAGCTGTAGGCCCACAAGATTTTGAGGATCCTAGTAGGCTGGCCCATTAACTGGCTGCCATGTTTTGGGCCAAATGTCGGCCCATATTTGATCCGGTCCATTAATGGCCTACCACGTTCCGGGCCTAAAAGTGGCCCATATGAGATCCGGCCCGTTATAAGCCTACCACGTTCTGGGCCAAATTACGGCCCAGATCAGGTCCGGCCCTTTAAGAGGCTTTGGGCTCAATTATGGCCCATATCAAATTTGGCCCGTCAACTGGACACTATGCTTTTGGGCCCACTTGCTAAAGGCCCACTTAGTAATTCGGCCTGATATTAGTTTTGGCCTGTTAAGGGCCCGTTTAACAATTCGGCCCTATATTAATTTCGGCCTGTTAAAAGCCCGTCATATAGTTGGGCCTAACTACGGCCCGATTTGCATCCTACCGCTCACGGTCGATATCTGATTGGGCCAAACAAGGACCGAGACAATTTTAGCTTTGTTAAAGCCCGTGATTTGATTCGCACAATCATGGGCGGGGTTCATTTCGGATCGCCGCTGCCCGCGTGAGCCGTTCGGCACGCTTTGAGCCCAACCTACATCGTGATTGCACGACGGCCCGATTATGTACCATAATTTTATGGTTTGGCGGTTCTGCGAAGACATGATATATATACGATAAAATAACTGCAGCATCGTGAATAAGAAAAACCTAGACTATACAATAAAGAAATTACGACATATTACATCCACTGGGCATCAAAGTTCGCCACTATGATAATAAAGCACAAGCAGACAACAGATTACATACACTGGGCATCAAAGATCGCCACCAGTGCAAATAAACACGTCGAAAAAATAATATACAAAACCGACAACACTTCAATAGAGTTCAAGAAAGGTTAGACCTGCTGGGGAGCTGCAGCGCAAGCAACTGAGCAAGATGATGAGACTGCGCTTGTTCAACACTTATATCTTCCTCACTCTGAAAGATAAACAAGCAGACAGATGACAGGTTTTGCACGTAAAAGTATCAGTGCTGACAATTCATCACATTTCTTACTGACGAATAAAGTGACATAGTTTAAAATTGCATTAACACAATATGGTATTGTTCAGGTCAAGACATGGCAGGAAATGACATTGTGAAGGAGTTGGCAGCTTCACGACAACACTGGATTATAGATCAAGAACTCATAAGTATCAATGGTTAGTGTGCTGTCAATTTGTACCGTTTCAGATTGGCAAATAAAGAGACTGTTTAAATAATAGTAGAATGATATGACATTGTTCATAATTAAGACATTGCATAATATGACGTTGTGCTGTAGTGGGTAGGTTCACCACACCACTGGATTACGGATGAAGAACAAAATCATACATGCAGTGCAAAAGAAGATCACTTTGCTCTGTATAGTTTAATTTACATGGTATGAAGAAGGAACTTGGTTGTCCAACTAAAAACTTAAATTGAGAAAGGACAAACTTTTGTTTATGAACTACATAATAAACTTTAAATAAGCAATTTGATGCAAACACCAAAAATAAATAGCTGTTGCAGTCATGCCTAACCAAATGTATACAACAGTTTGAAGGCTTGAGATGGACAAACTTACATTATTGGTGAAGACGGGCTCTATAAAGGCATTGTCCATGCTGATTGGGGGGGGGGGGGGGGCAAAAAAAGAAGTTTACCACAGAATCTTCTTCAAAAGCATTCCCTTTATTCGACATTTTGTTAAGAGTAAATATAGATGTGATAATATACAAAAAATGGAGAATATTTAAGATAAGATGAAGAGTGATGCTACATAACCAAATAGCTATAAATGTAAGTGCAGCGATACAGGCAAAAGGTACAGCCAAGAGAAGTGCACAACTAAACTTCTTCAGTACCAACCTTATGGTAAGAGTAAATATAGATCTGATGTATAGAAAATGGAGGGCAAAGGAAAATAAGCTGCAGAGTGATGGTACATGCACAACTACCTGTCATTATAAGTACACTGATAAAGGACATCATGTAATTACAAGAACAATGTAGAGCTAAAAAAACATTGGCATTGGATATATTCTACACTAATGTAACCATTCATACAGATCAGATAATTTGGAGCGAACAATTGATAAGCAAGCTATCATGCATACTGCCGTCACATAATGAACCAGGTATGTATGCAAGTACAGTGATACAGGACAACAGGTACTAACAAGAGCAAAGCAGCGGACAACATATTTGCGATATCCTGTCGTTCTTTTCAAACCAGAATTCTTCTTCGAGCAGGTTTCCTGCAAAAAAGATCTATAAGGCACATGCGAAAAAGTAGAAGTTCAAATTGTCATGTGATTTCATAGACAGTACCTCATCCTGGGAACGAGACCAGTGCATAACAAGGTTTTTCCATTCAATGTCTTCTAAATTTAGCACAGGAGACTTCATCGGAAATTCATTTATAGACTTGTCATCAAAGTGTGATTTCCTCAGGTAACACCGATACTGCTACAATGCTTCCTTGAAAAGCACAAGCAAGCTTTGCTCGTCATGACTATCCAGATTGACCCTCACCTAGTTACAACAATGTAATGTAAATCATTGATGTGTTCAATCAGCAGAAAACAGGAAAATAAGAACCATGAATAATAGCACTTACACGTAAGTTGGACAGGAAGATGTGAAAATGGTGTTTGTCTTCACTATAATCTTCCCATGATGGGAATATATGCACGTAGTCCCTAACAACATTGAAAGCATTGTCTTTAAAACTGGGAATAAATGGAATGGGGTTCCAATATGCAGGAATAGGCCGATCTGCAGCTTGGGATAGGTCTTGACGGTCGACTTGCTTTGTACTTTTTCTTTGGAGTGGGATTTTTACGTGGTACATCCGGTGCTATGGCAAATGAAATCAGTATACCTTTTGCTGGAGTGCAGGTCCCGTGTGGTGGGGATAGTGGTGTGGCCGATGAAGTATGGGTGCAGTCTGCTGAGTCGGTCCTACCTTTTGTGTCACTTTGGTTGTACAACCAACATAAGTGGGTGTTTGTCGATTTCTCCAAAGACCACCACATTTTTCAAGGACTTTCTTTGGTGCTCCTTCAGGTTCGGCAATCACCCTCTTCCTTTTTTATGTCTGATGCACAAGAACAACATTTTAGTGGAAAAACATGGTATGATGACAGATGGAATATGTATTGATAATGGATGGACATGGCATCTCGACATATATGATGAGTAAACTAAGCAGATGGCGGTGCAACAAAGTAGAAGAAATGCAAGACAATATATGCAAGATACCCGCAATCAATAAAACATTACCAAATTAGAACATGCACCTTGATGGGTGAACAGGAAAGGCCATCTTCCTTTGACTCCTCAAGGTTAGAATAGTCACTAGGATCATATTCTGAACAAGAATCAACAGGTGGGGAGCGTATGAGTTTCATTGCATCCAGAATGGCACTCAATGCCTCGGTGCCAATTTTGTAAGACATGGCAGAGTTTAGCCTCACGAGAGGACTGCTGCTACCGCCACACAAACCAGCTAGACAGAGCATAGCGTAGATCTCACGGGACACCTTAAGCATCGAGTAAAATCAGAAAAGTGGAACTTGCCGGAATATATGTGCTAGTATTGCAGTGCGGCTAGAAAGGCTTCGGATACCAGCTCTCTTCAAGTGAAGGTGCGATCTTGTTAATATCGGTGTAACTCTCAAAGGCGACACAGCTCCCGCATTTTCTTGCTATTCTTATAGGATTCAAGTGGGCAGGCCACTACAAATCCTATTCCTATGTTTACAAGATCCTACGAATCAAAGAGGCTCAAAGTGTCCATCACAACCGACCGTATCGACCTCTACACTGCAAATGTCCCAGCTCATCTTCAGTACAAGGAACATACTGTACTACTAGCATACTCCCTCCGTTCTAAAATATAAGTCTTGGTGGAGATTTCCACTATGGATCACATACAGATGTATCCAGATACATTTTAGAGTGTAGATTCACTCATTTTGCTCCGTATGTAGTCCATGGTGGAATCTATACAAAGACCTATATTTAGGAATGGAGAGAGTACATATTAAAGAAGAACGGAAGAGGAACATGGTAAAGAAGAGCAAGCAGATTTTGGATAATAAAATGTTGGTTGCGCAGTGCCCACACATGATGAACCAGAGCGCATTAAGAATGCAACTCCTAGCTGTCTCTCGAGCATTTCAGGCGGTTGGATGAAGATCCTACGCCTCCTAACCCTTCTTCTTCCTCTCTCTGATTCTTCCCATACAGAACACCGTACGGGCCGCCGGCCGGACCATCGGCCCCCACTGCCTGTGTTCCTCCACCACCCCCACCCCCACCCGCGCCCCAACCCCCACCCGCGTTGAGTTTTCTTTGTTCGGCAAGGACCCACAACCACCCAAGCCCCTTCGATCGCACCGGCGAACTCTGAAAAATCGACTGGCCCAATTTTGAAATTTAGTCTACTGTGATTTAACTAGTGTGGAATATGAAAGGGGAAAACCATAAGCATTGGGAGTATAGTGTTGAGCGTGCCATGGCGGATCTGAAGGTGCAAACCGGACAAAGGCAACTTCGCAACCAAGATAAGAAATCAGAGTAAAGCGGTGGCGATCTATTTTCTTGTTGCGATAAATAAGTTGAGCAGTACGAAAGAGTACCGCCTCACAGTGCGGCGCCGATGTGCGCATCTGCTGAGAATTTGACGGTGCTGCGGTAGCGATGGCTGTCGGCGTGGCGTGGAAGCAGATCTAGGAGGGTAGGCGGTGGCGGCGGGTGCGGTGGGCGAGACGATCGAGGAGCGGCGGCGGCAAGGTGGGCGATGGCGGGGATGAAGCGAGAGGATGGGATGCAAGGATCCCGGTTCAAGGCGTGGATGAGAGAGGTCGATCTCTTGTAATGGACGGCGTCGGGGTATCGGCTCCGGCATGGTGGAGGAGGACGGCGGTGGATGGGGTGGCGGACGGCGTGACAGAGGAGGGTGGGGTGGAGAGGCGTTTTGGCGCCCACGAGTCTGAATGGGGAAAAGGGAGGTAGAGAGGAAGGGGAACCATGTATTCAGTAGCGCTTGTCTCAAATGCAAGGAAATTTACAAACTTAGCCCCCGTTTCAAATTTCTACTACATCACAGCAACATTAGTCGGTTGGGGATAGGACGGTAATCTCGCATACACCGAATATTTGCCGACGAGAGTTTGTTTTTGGCGCCCACCGTGTATGAATATGAATCGATCGGGGAGGCAGTCGATTTCGGCCGAGGACACACTGTGTTTTGGCGCCCACCGTATATGCATCCGGGTGAGAGGCGGTTACGTCACGTTTGGGTGAAATTACAAACCTACCCGTATTGAAACCTATAGAAATTCAGCAGATAGGCTTTGCGTGGCAGGGATAGGCAGTAGTGATTTCCATCTCGCAGATTTTGGTTTGGTGATTCTTTGTGACTTTCCCCGCTTCGTTCAAATTTTGCAGAGTGCACGTTTACCATGCCAACTCAATTTGAATCCTGTTTGTATTCTATTTTTTTCGGGCGGGATCCATTTTCAGTTGGAATTACATTCTATATACATCATTCTTTTATATATACTTTCAAAAGCACAACAAAGAATTCTGCTCCTTTATATGTATAATATGATTTACAAATACAACGATCTCGAAATCTTAAGGTTGAATTCAAAAAAATTTAACCAAATTATGTTCTACTAAAATGTATGGATCAGTAATACCTATATATTAAATAACATAGATGTGCGTGAATTCATATGAGTATGCATGTTTGACAGATCAATTTTGGTTCGAGTATGGATTACATGTATCATCATCTCGAATTCAAATATTTGAATCCCTTTTGTTCCTCCTTTCACGCCCATCTCTCTCGCATGCATGCTCCTTGGTAGCTATCACTCTCTTTTCTCCAGCTCACCCGCACGCTCACTTCATGTTTCTCCTATCCTCGCAAACATGGTCTCTCAACGTCTCCCTTGAGAAGTGTCACACTCTCCCTATCATTATACATTACACGGTTTTCATTATCTCTCACGTCTCTACTATTCTCTGGTACTCGGTACCTAAGCTTTCTTTTTCACCGCCACACACACACAGTCTCCACTCGTCTTTCACTTTGTCTTTCTCTCTATGGGATTCTCTCACACACCCTATATGTCTCTACATATGACTCATACCACTAAAATTACTCTCTATCTCCGGTAGACACAACATTTTTGGCGATCTCCTTTTCGTCTCCATCCCATACTGACATCATTTTTTTACCGATCAGACAACCCCGACTACCGTCTCCTCTCTCTCACGCACAGACACACACACACAACTCCTGCTTCCACTCCCCTTCCCGACTATCGTCTCTCTCTCACACACACAAAACTCTTGCTTTCGCACCCCGACTCGTACTTCTCTCACAAACATTTATCGACTAGCTAGCCTCTAGATAGGTTTATACACCCGCACACTCGTGCTTCCACCATCGCATACATGTCTCTCTCCTGCTCCTTGTATCTATGTAGATTTTTCTTCCCTTCTCGAGACACGCCCTCTCGATCGTGCACACGCACTATCGCCTCATTTTAAGCTGATACCTATCGCACACACACTCCTTGTGTCTTTGTCACACATGCACTCCGTCCTCCTCCACTCTCCCTCTCTCTCACACACACATGGGCTTTTTGCAACAACTAGCAAGATGCCCATGCGTTGTATGGAACATCAAGATGCATTTGTATGAGTAGTTTATCTTGTGGGGGAAAAGGATGAACGAGGGAAGGCCTTATTTGCAAATGTGGAGAGGGGTGTGGGTATCTTTTTGCAAAATTTCCATAGTTTCCTTCCTATCCGTCAGACAAAGGGTGGAGTACATATACGAAGAGAAGAGGCGCACGCACGCAGTCGGCCTCTCGCTGTCTCGCTATCTCGCACACAGGATGGCCTATCGGATGGCCTATATTGCAGGATGGCAGGCACACGATCATCACCGACAATGCTTTTTATAAGAGTAGGGATAAAAAATAGAGTTGGTGATGATGGTGGGCCTGCCATCCTGCAATGTAGGTCGTCCGATTTATATCTGACGGATAGGAAGGAAAATATGGCAATTTACCCGCACTCTTCACCACATATGCAGATAAGGCTTACCCTCGTTCATCCTTTTCTCCCACAAGATCTTGATGTTCCGTGCAACGCACGGGCATCTTGCTAGTAAGAGTAGAAATTAGACATATACCACTTCTCGAATCTTGAAACCAACAACATTCCTCCCTTATCTCATAAAAGCGTAAAGGAATATATTTTGAGTGAAACATAACATATTTTTAGTGATATCGTATTTCAAAACTAGACTTTTTTTCTATCAAATCGGTGAATATGTAATAATCTACTTTGATCGTGTGGCAACACATTGGCACATTGCTAGTAGTTATTATAATTTTTTGGACACCAGACAAAGGGTGGAGTACATATATGAAGAGAAGAGGCGCACGCACACAGTCAGCCTCTCGCTGTCTCGCACACATGAGTGTTACGTAAAGGCGACGTTAACAAATAAACCCTAAAACCCTAGGTGCACGATTGCTGCATTCGGGTGCAGTGCGTGGTGGAGCACCTTTGTAGGAATAGTCAGCTCGGCGTGATAATTTGATCCGTAGGAGTTGATGGTCGGGACCACGGTGAACGACTTGAGCGCGGTGGCTCGCCAGTTGCCACAGATCGAGTAGCCACGTTTAAAATATCGTTTTCTAGCGGGGTTAAGAGTTCCGATTTTCAATGGCGCGTTATAAGTAGTAAGTAGTTTTCAGAATGATTGGTATGGAGCGAAAATGGAATTCATAGTACTACGTACCTCCTTGGCGTATGGTTGTATGGTTTTTTTTGCGATGGAGGTTGTATGGGTTTATATTGTGAGATGTTGAACCTGGTAGTTCTAGCGCAAATACTATGGTTTAGATTTAGATGCTGGTTTTCAGTAATGAAAATCGGAAGGGGAAACCCTTCTTTGATTAAAAAAACTACTACCTCCATTCTAGTTTACTACTCCCCATCGTACTTTGGGTCAAAGTTTGTCCATGAATTTTACTTGTAAAATGTGAATGGAAAATGAGATTTTGTTATACCCAAACAAAAAAGGACGGGAGGGAGTGATTGATCTGACACGGACGCGACCTCTCATAGCGCAGGCATTGAACCGTGGCCCGACCAAGAAGGGCCGCACTTTTCGCTGCGAGCCCGGCTGAGCACGCCTCCTCGCCGCGTGCAACCAGCTTAAGACTGCCCCACCTGCCTTCATTGAATCCGCGCATGTGCCGGCATCACGTCCTTCCGCGAGCCGGCAGGCATATTAGAACACAAAAAATGACGAAAATATAATTACGCATGGTCTTGACTTGTTGTGCTCGCACTAATAGCAGGAACTAGTAGAGGTTTTTCTTTATTTATAACTCTCCTCACATTTTTTTGGCTTTGAAATGAATCATGGTTGTGGACATTATGTATGAAATGTGCATATATCTGTGAACATGAATTTGATGTCGAAGTTGAACTTGGAATGTCGGGCTTCTTGGCGTGAACTATACCATGTCCAATGCTTTATGCATTATTGTTTGGAAAGTAATTGCTGTTATTACATGACCCAAAAAAACATTTTGTGCCACATCGGTAGATGCACGGACATCTAACAGGCATCTTGTTGGATAAACATTTGAACCTAACTATTATTAAGGAAATTTTGTATTGACAACAGTTTTAGATAGCAGGAGGCGCCTAGCCTGCTCTGCCTCTGCTAGCTTATTTCTGGCTTCTTCCATCTCTTCTTTGGCTTGGGTGAAGAGAGCATCTGATTGCTCTTTTCGCTTCTTCAGGAACTCAGCTACATTCTCAAGGGCTGCTGCACGTTTTCTTTCCGCCTTTACTAATTCCATGAGGACACGAACAGCTGATGACTCCACCTGGCTTGTGTGCAATCCAGCATCATCTGGGAATTTGCATCTTGTGTCTAATCCAGCATCATTAGGGAACTGGAACCTTGTGTATAATCCAGCCTCATTTTGGAAACATGATCTCGAGGTTGACCATACTTCCCTCCTCGCAGGAACTGCATCCTGACATGAAGTTACTTCTTTTTTAGATCAATACTCAGAGCAACCTAGATCCATTTAGTAGAAGCCAGATAAACAGAACTCGGAGAAGTGAATTCAAAAGGAAAAAAATATAAAAATAGACTACAAGGTGAGAACACCCACTTCCTACATCAAGCTAAAAACGAAAGCATTAGGATGATTAAGACTCTTCTTATTACACATCGAAGAACACCACACTTAAGAGAAACTAAAACTACAACATATACACATCGAAGAACACGAGGCTACGACGGAAGTAATTGAAAGGGTGTTACTTACCAAAGCTCGTTTTACAGGTTCGGTGCAGCTCCTCTTTAACTTGCCACGCTCCTTGAAGATGTCCCGAATATCCCGTGTTTGGTCTTCATTGCTCCTCTGCATGTTCACACTCGTGGTTTTAAAATCTCAACATGGCAAGAAAAATATACTACTAGTAATACTCGCGCATCTTGTGGGCAACATTAAAGCACTAAATACGCCATGTTAGAGCATCTCCAACAGAATCATAGCAGCGGCGCTTTAAAAAAGCGTTCTGATCTTGAGATCGAGAAGTAGATACTAGAGAGTAGAGGATAGTTCTCAGCATAGATAGATAAAAAAGATAATTCAACTACTCCTCGTCGTCCGACTCCTCCTCGGTGATGTCCTCCTCCGACGTCTGACTGTAGGCGTGAAGATACCGATCGTCGTCGGATTCCCAGGGCGACGCTGCTCCTAGCCTCATGTTGAATTGAGCGTCCGCTTTTCGCCTATGCTTGTCCTCACGATAGGCGGCTCGCTCCGCCCTCCTCTTATCCCTCTCCATCCTCCTTTGCGCGTAGAACTCGCGCTCATTGATGATGTCCTGCGGGAAGTGTTGGCGCCACAACTCCATGGCTTCCTCGTCCATCTCGGCGATGTCGAGGCGGTGCTCCCGCCTCCGATTGTCGCGACGATCTTCATCAGTGCTAAGCCGCGGCAGAGGCGCGAGCTCCTGCGCCCGCTCCCGCGTCGGCACGTTGGGGAAGTTCAATGTTCTATGAGGCCACCGGAGGCGCCACGCCACCGCGTCGTACGCGCTGGTGGCCTCGTTGGAGGTGTCGAAATTGCCGAGGCCGAGGCGCATCCCGCGGAACCGGATCTCGGCGGAGAAGCCGCTGAGGGCGCATGACGCCGCGGTATCCCCAAGTTTCCCGGTGATGCGGCGGCATGGTGGCGCGGCGGCGGCGAGGCGAAAATGAGCGGGGAGAGAGCGGTGGCAAGGCACAGAGCGGTGGGAGGGCGTTGGATTTTATAAAGCGCGCCGGACGCCGCGCGCCAAAACTAGCGCACGCCCGACCGCTTTTTCCCGAGCGCGCGCGATCCTTTCCCGACGTCTCTGCTATCTCTACTCTCTTCTCTACTGTTATATTTATTTAATTTTTATCTCTACTTCCTTTAGTGTCTACTTTTTTTCTCTATACTTTTTTTCTTGCAATATAGGCCGTCCGATTTATATCTGACAGATAGGAAGGAAACAAATGAGAATTTTGCAAAAAGATACCCATATCCCTCTCCAGATTTGCAAATAAGGCCTTCCCCCGTTCATCCTTTTCTCCCACAAGATAAACTACTCATACAAATGCATCTTGATGCGTGCAACGCATGGGCATCTTGCTAGTTCTAAAAGCCTTTCCATCATTTGCCACACTACTGGTTGCAGATGAAAAACCTGCCCAAGCACAGCGCGATACAGGAGCGACGCACAATTACAAGGTGATATTCTGTTGGAGAATGGAGGCTATAACCAATTACTTTTACGGGAACAATAGCACCCAGGAAATTTGAAGGGTAGGTATGAACAAAATTGGAACTGCACATGTACTGCTAAGTGATTCAATACACACATTACCAATCGAGGAGGAGAATGATGGTCGCGGCGGTCTCTGTGAGTCATGGTCGGCAAAGGGAGTCGGTTCATTGTCCACGACGGTGGTACTTCTGCGCTTGGCGTCGGCTTCCGGGAAGCAGATCTGAGACCGTGGAAGACGATGCCGGGGAAGAGGCTCCGTGTACGACGACGACGGTGGACCGGCTCTGTCTGGCGTCTGAGGTCGTCGATGAGGCGAATGCGCCGGTGGACGAGTGCGCCGATGTAGAAGGGGAGGAGCACGAAGGCTGCGGTGCCGTGGAGAAGTCTATTTTGCGGTGGGGATAGAAAATTGGGAGTATTCAGGTGTACTACTCTGGGTGCCGGGATGGGGTTGGCTGGGTAGGGTGAACCTAAAGTTACGAAATAGCCCCCTACCAAGCGTCATCCGTAGGCCTGTTCCGAAGGCTATGATGGTAACTTCCCAATGCTCCAATCAGGGTCGCGGGAGATTTTCCCGCCGACCTCAAAATTTTGTGGCACTGGACTCCCCGTGTGGCGTGTTGAGTGTCGGCTAAGCAACTAGCGAGTAGTAGTATTAAACCCTGCATATTAGGTTTGACCGAAGTCAAACTTCCTAAAGTTTGACCAAGTTTATAGAAAATATAAACATTTACCATAACAAATATGTATGATGTGAAAGTACATTCAATAATGAATCTAATGGTATTTATTTGTTATTGTATATGTTAATATTTTTTTATAAGCTTTCTTAGAGTTTACAAAACTTGACTTTGACCAATGCTAATACGCGGACTTAAATAAAAACGGAGGAGTACACATTTGTTTTCTTAGTTTGTAGTGAACTAATCATTTGTTGAAATTGTGAAATAAATATATTAGGCTATTGACTTGAATGTAATGGTCTATACAATTCAATAGTTACAATCATTGTCGAATCCCAAGATGTATACAAGGTCTATAGTACTTCACAACATGCTCAAACTCACATAATCCCAGTCAAATGAGAATCTAAATGCATTTCATAGTTATTACTTTGGAGGATTTAACAAAAACAACCATAACTCTACATCAGCCATTGCCCCTGTTTGGATACTCTAACACAATTAGAGTTAGAGTTATTTTCTAACCCACTCTAACCCAAATAAGCACCTCTCCACCGGGATAGTTGGATTAGATGGAACTAACCCTCCCCGTTTGGATACTTTTGGGTTATTTGAGCCCCCAACTAACCCAAACTAGCTCTAACCCCATGATCCAAACAGGGCCATTATAGAAGCAACATTTTGACATATCCCAATGTGTGAATGAAACGTGCAGAGAGAGCTTTTGAAGATGGAGCAGATAGGGCGGGAAAGATTGTATGTATGTGGGCGAGAGAGTAGGAGACAAACCCTAACGAGACAGAGGAGAGAGATATAGAGAGAAAGAGAGAGGAAGAAGTTAGGTCTGTGAGAAAGATGGAGACATGTAATATACGTGAGATGCGTGTGCATCCAGTTTCTGTATACATGGAAGGAGAAGAGACAACATGTTTGATGAGAGAGATGGAAAAACATGGACGAGAGGGGAAGGATCTAGTGGGTTGAGGGATTGTCAATTTTGTGCGGGGGAGAGAGGGATTGGTAATTTTGTGCAAGAGAGAGAGAGAGAGAGAGAGAGAGGGTCGGGGAGGAGTCAGTCAGCCGTCGTCACATCACCCTGCTTCCAAATGACCCCGCATTCTCTAGCGCGGTGTGGTCGCCGTCTTCGATCTGCTCGATGCCCTCTTTGAAGATTGAGGTGTTGTGCATGTTGGGGTGCAAAGAAGCACAAGCGAGAGTGGTCGCCGTATAACCTTGGATGGAGATGAATTGTGTGCTCGGGGGAGTGTGTGTGTGTGTGTGCTGTGCTGCATGTGTCTGTGTGTGTGTGTGTGAGATAGAGAGAGAGATAATGAAAGAAAACAAACCTAAGGAGAGAAATGGGAATTCACTAAGAGATTGTGCGGGCCTTGAGGTGGGCAGGGGCCGGGTGAGGGTGTCAAAATGTGCGCGTTGATGCATGTGTTGCATGCGACCGTGCGAGGGACGGAAGAATCGAGAGAGATGGTTGTTGTGTTACGGATGCTCCTCTCTCTCTCTCTGTCTCTCTCTCTCTCTCACACACACAAGTAAACTAGAAGACCGTTCTCTTATGTATACACAACGTATCGGCATATATGTCTATGTCTCACTCATGCATGATCATTTGCACATTCACACCTCTCTATGTCTGTATCACACGCTGCTTGTCTTCACATTGCCCTTCATACAACACACATATGGACACATACACACGTTCTCTCTCAGTCACACACACAAAATCAGTATTAAAAAAAACTAGGGCGCACCTAAAACATCCAAATCCAAATAAACACGAACTGGAGCTAAATTCAAATATATGGAAATATTGCAGCGTCAAGAACTTTCCCAGGAAAAAAAAGTTGAGTAATATTCAAGGATTGTTTTCACACACACAAAAAGGTTTGGTGGATGTCCTTCGAGCGCGACACGGTGACACACCGTTCGATCGACCGCGCGGCCGCGGTTCACGCGCTTGAACAGGATTCCGTATCGTGGTTGTGATACTAACTAATAAAAGCGCTGCCTAAGTCTAATGTTTATGTGTACTAGTACGGTTTTCTTTTAAGTTTGACCAACCTTATATAAAACTAAAGT
Organism: Aegilops bicornis; assembly: GCA_021605145.1. Lineage (NCBI taxonomy): Eukaryota > Viridiplantae > Streptophyta > Magnoliopsida > Poales > Poaceae > Aegilops > Aegilops bicornis. The sequence goes on along the minus strand of CM038675.1, from coordinate 272,861,883 downwards.
AAGCCCCCACACATGCACTCATCAATATGCCACCGCCGTCGTTGTGCATGCCGGCGCCCGCTTGCTCCGGCCAACAATTTCTCGCCCATCACCACCGTGCCGCCGCCATCCCTGTGCCATGAAGCTGAAGGCTCGCCCGCTCACGTCGTCTGCAGTCCCTCCTCGCGATGCCGCTGCGCTGCCAAGCACGCGAGCAGCTGGTGGAGCCGCGTCTATGCACGCAGCGTACGAAGAGGAGGACGAGCGCGTGCTCCAGCACGCCGACGAGGAGGAACTAGCGTGTCATTGTCGTCTCCGCCCGCGCGGAGGAGGCGCGCATGGTGGCTGTCGCGGCGGAAGCCGGTCACGCGCGCGTCGAGCCCGCAAGCCGGGTAAGGATGCGGAATCTACCTTCGAGACCTTGAATGCCACGTGGATCCTGCAATCTGAAGGAGCAATTTGGGTCAGTCGACTCATGTGAGCCATTTGATGCAACATGGATGGCTAGAAGGGCTTCTTCCACCTCTTCTGCCGTCTTCTTTCTTCGCTCCATCGAACTTCTTTCACAAATCGGTTGACCCAAATTATACTACTAGTACGAACGTATTAAATGCAGTAGGAACACGAAGATCTGACGATAGTACCAACTGCAAGAAGAACAGTAGTAAGACATAGTACTAGTACTACTGTACATACTAAAGAGTTCAAATAACGAGAAAGAACATACTAAACATAGTTCTGCTGGGGCCTCAGCACAACACACCCTTGAAAATAAACTAAGCAACTAGTCCGCTTGACACTGCAGTAGAACCAGCATGAGCGACGACACTGCCACCTACTCGGAGTCCGAGTCCACGTCCTCGACTTCGTCCTCGTCCCTCTTCCTCTTCCTCGTCGCCGACGCTTCTTTGCTTGAACCGGACACTGGGCTCTGCTTCTTCATCCAACCCTTGTAGATATTTAAACAAAGGTAGGCATCCATTGTTGCGTACAGGATGTGATCTTCATCTAATGTCTTCGACTCCCATGCATGATGAAACTCGTGACGAGGTTTCTTCAGTTTAGCGTACGAAGGATCAATCATGGTTGCTGCCGGGGTCAGCATTGAAGGTTGAGAGGAGGACACCAGGCTTGCCTTCTAGAGATCGAAGGGCTGGCCTACAACGAGACCTATCCGACGCAGGACATCCCTATCATTCTTAAAGCCTACAGTAACGAATTTCACTCTTTTGTCCTTGAGGAAGTTCTTAAAATCCTGGCACTCAACGTCGGCATGGCATATGTGGTAGACCAAGCAAACATTATGTACTCAAACCTGGATCACGGTGGGCTTCTTCCTCTCTTCGTCCTTTAGATCCTTCTCCCATCCCAGGACTGTGGTGTACTCAACATCTAGCCCAGCGACCCACTCATCCGTTGAACTGCTGAACATGCGTAGGAAGCGAGCAAGCCATGCTTTCACCGTCGCGGATCCACGTGTGTAGATGACGATGAACTGATCGCCGGTGATGGCTCTAACCTGGTACTCAGTGGCGACCATGGAGATTTGGGAGGCATGGATTTTGGAGGAGGGTTAGGAGAAGTTGAACTGTTGTACCCATAAAAGCGGGAGCGAACTAATGTGAAAGGATGGGACGACCGGGAGTGAACTGTTGTAAGGTAGTAGAAGACGAGGGACGAGTAGAGGCGGCGAACGGCGTGGGGTTCTTGGCTTGCCCGGTGGATAAGCGGCTGCAAGCCCCAAAGAGTTCTCGAGAACTATGCGGGACCCACTAGATGTCATGTCTACTAGGCCCATATCGTAGGCCTGACGATATAGCTTCTGCCTGTTCGCACGCCATGCCGGCGCGTGGATGTAACTTCACTTAATTCCGTCAACCACGCGCCTCCCACAACCTTCGCCTCCCTCGCGTGGTCGGTCCCTTTGAGACTTCGACCGGCTATAAATGAGCAATTTTTTTTTGCCTACACCGCATGCATGATACTCCCTCTGGTCCTTTTTACTCCCGTCAACCATTTGCAAAGTGTTTGACCAAATTTATACTTTTTTTTGAACACCACCTTATATTAATTAACCAACCACACCAGTACACTCATTCGATACAATATTCACCACACAGGGTGGTACGTTATTTACAAGAATACCATCTAATCTATTGTCAAAGCTATACTTAGCGATTAAGTGTGCCACCTTATTGGCCGAACGGCTAATGTTTGACAACTGAAGATTGTTGATCAACTTCGAGATGCTCAACACTTTCATCTTCAGGTCACGCATAGCAGACCTGTCATAGTCCCCCGATGCAAGAGACACTACCACAAAAGCGCAATCAGTCTCTAAAATTACAGGATTATGAAGAGAAATACCTATGTAGAGACCGGCAATGCAAGCCCTAAGCTCCGTTTCCTCCATGCTTTGACAGGCATCAATGAAATCCCATGACCAAATTTATACTAAAATATCAATATCTACAATACTAATTATAATGAATATAAGAACTACGTTTTATAATGAGTGTAAAAATATTGATTTGACATTGTGAATGTTGATACATTTTTCTATAAGTCCGGTGAAAGTAGAGGTACATTGACTTCAGACAAAACTTAAATGCACAATGCAGACTAGTTCCTTCGTCCAGGTGCGTGCCATGTCCTATCTTGTCATCACAATAAGGTTAGCTATTAGAGTACCACTACCTCCCTTCTAGTTTAAAGGGCTCGATTCAAAAATTTCACCTACTCTTAGCAAGATAGTAGAGGCGGTGGAATAGTTTTTGAAGTCTGCAAAAGTACTCAACTAGTGATGTCGTTCTTCACACAAAAATGTGTTTACCAATGCATGCATGAACACTAGTTACTCTAACCCCCCTCTCTTCTTTAACTCTTTGCCACATCAGCATGTTTGCTAGTATTGCTGTGTGCATGATACCAGCTAAGATACCACCATTATGGACAGCCTTAATCATCACATGCAATAATTTAGTGCATCTTGAAATATGAATATGTGTGGGGCGTGTATGTTTTTAATGACTTGAGACTATAGCTAGCCTGGCATGCAAGATGACTTACTATGAACCATTCCCCATACCTGCAGGAAGCCTGTTCGTCTCCAAATCTTTTCCTCTCCATGTGTGGAAACAATATGCCTGCCAAACTCTCCTTCTCCCTCCGGCTGTCCCACCACTCCACCCCGTGTGAAAAAATCTGCATGCATGACTCTCCTCCCCCCACGCCCGTCCAATCCGTTGTGACCAGCAATATTTCCACCCCTTTGCTCCGCCGTAATTTACTCCAACAAATATGCCCACGTAGATGTTACTTAACTGCAGGTGCATTGGGTCACTGACATATGGGCCCAACAGGTGTTCGGCCCACATGTCAGTGATGCATTTGGACCTGCAGTTAAGTCAATGCAGCTCAGTCCATATCTTACGTAGGTGTGCCATTGCTCGCTATAAATACTGCGCCTCCCACGACATTGCTATCTCCTCCCCTCACGCCACGTTCATCGCTATCTCCTCCCCTCCCTCTCACGTCGACCACCATGGCGCCGCCTCCCAAGCCCTAAGGCCCCTCGCTGCACAGCGCGGATGGTCACGCGTCACCATTACATTCCTCGCCGCCACTAGTCGAGGAGGACGCGTCGGTGTTCCGCTACTCGCCGCTACTGACAGCGTCGCCGTTCGTTCCTCGCCGCCACTAGTCGAGGAGGGCGCGTCGGTGTTCCGCTCCCTCGCCCGCGATGCGACAGCGTCGCCGTTCCATTCTCGCCGCCACTAGTCGATGAGGACGGCGTCGGCGTTCCGCTCCCTCGCCGCGACGCGTCGAGGTGGACGCGTCGGCATTCCCAATCGCCCGGCCGCAGCAGCGTCGGACGCGTCGGCTCCCGCTTCTGAGGAGAACGCGCGCCGCCGCGAGCCCCCCCAGCCTTGAGTAGCTTTGGAAAGAAATGGATGTCGCCTTGTGGGAGGCTTTGCCTCCAGCAGAGCGCGCCAAAATAGAGGCGGAGAAGAAGGCCGAGGAAGAGAAGCACACCACGGAACAAACTGCCTGGGAGGCTTATGTCGCGTCTGAGAGAGTCAGGCAATTGGCTCTTTGGCGGAAGGCTCGTCACGAGGAGCCATGAGGGTGGCGGAGGGCGCCCGTGCCGGCATACGAGTGCGGTCGGGCGAAGCGCTCATCTTTGCTTGGCGGTATGTGGACGGGTGCACGCTTCAATGAGGCAGTACCTGTTGGCGCCGGATCACCACACCGGTGAGATCGCGCTCGCCCGCCGGCAAGCCGCCAATCAGCACCTCGCGAGTTGCGAGGCTGAGGAAGAGGCGTTGTGTCGGCGCGCTGGGAAATGGCCACGCACTAGGGCACTCGTGGCGCGCGCCATAGCGCTCTGACGCCGTGGCTTTTAGGAGGAGTATAATTTTTTGTTTAAAAGGCGATCTCATTAGTTTTGGGACGCAAATGATAAATCCCGAATGTTCAGGAATTTTAGCGTCCTTAATTAAGTATGTAAAAGGGAAAGTTTGGAAACCTTGTGTATTCGTGATGCATTTTGCAAATGCGTGCATATCGCACAACCTTGACTCTATACTATCACACCACACGTCACGGTCGATACATGCTTGCAGACTGTGCTACTCCCTACGTCCAGGTCAATAAGTCATCTTTGGTTGTGCACCGTGACCTAGGAGGAAGACTTGTACACCTAGGCGGAGGAGTACTACTATTACTTATATGCGTGCAAATGCACGTTTTAACGTCTACGATGCGGTTTTTGTAAAAGTAGAAAAACAACATTAGTCAAGCTTGTGAAACAATTCAATGCAAAACAAATGCAAAAATGCTCGTTTGATTGTTTACTTTTAGCTTCCTTCTCATCGTTATTTCTACATTGTACTTTGTACGGAGTATCTGACTGGTTGGAAAGGCATGCAAATTCCAAAACCGCTTCCTACACCCTGTATCGACTTTTTTTACCTAACAAGTTGTGTCGTGCAATTGGAATTCCAACTTGAGTACTACTACTAGTAGGAGTACCAGGGGCTAGTTCTTTTAGGATTCTAGATTAGTAATCCCATAACTACTACCTCCGTCCTGGTTTATTGGTCCCCGTTGTAATCTGTGTCAAATTTTGATCATAAATTTAACTAATGAAATGTTAGTGCATGTCACATGCACTACTCCATCCGTCTAGGTGAGTAAGTCATCTTAGGCTGTGCACCGTGACCATGGAGGAGGAGAAAACGAGAAACGTAATGTTTATTTGCTAATTAATAGTATTGCATGCAATGAACTAACCACTGCATGTCGTGTTTGATATCTCAAGTCATTAAAAGCATGCACACTCTTTATCTCTTATTGGTTGATATGTCAAGAAACAAGAAACAAGGTAGAAGTTAATGCACCGCACCTAAGTGTTTTGGGATCATTTGGTTTTCGTAAGATGACTTACACACCTAGACGGAGGGAGTAACATTTTATCAGTTAAATCTTTTGTCAAAATTTAGCACAAATTACAATGGTGAGGAATAAACCAGGACAGAGTAGTAGTTTAGAAGCCCAAATAAATGAGTGAGGCGCCTTATTGTTACTCTCCACTATGACTAGTCTTGTGGGAAAAGCTAGGGAAGCCGCCAAAAGGCGGCCCTAGGATTAGTAGCTAGGGATCGAGTGTGCGAGATGAACCGGAGAAAGTAAATCTGAGAGATGAAATGCAAAAAAGACGGAGGGATGTGATGGTTGCTTGTCCGTTTATTTTACCAGGCCACTTATTACTGGGAGTGGTTAGGTTTTGTGATATGACGGCTTTACTTCCGCACCACGAGCGGGGTTAGAGGTGAGACCCCGGTGCAGCGCCGCCCTCTACACTTGTACTACATCGGTCGTGGTTTATTAGTCCCCCATTAAATTTGACTGAAAATTTAACTGACAAAATGTTAGTGCATGTCAACAAAAACTATATCGTTGGATTCGTATTTGAACATAGTTTTGAATGATATAATTTTAGGTGACATGCATCAGTATTTATCATACTATATATAATGTTAGTTCAATTTTGGTCGTACTAATCTATAGTAGTAAGGTGCCCGTGCGTTGCACCGAAGAGTGAAATGCATTGATCGGGGAGTTGTTTATTTTGACAAAGGATGTGGGGGTCATCTCATGTGTAACAGGTATCGATAGGTTTCTTTGGATATTACCTCATCTCTAGAGCTCACAAACATCCGAGTGAAATAGATAAAAAGGTATCTTTTGCAAACAAAAGCGTTCAACTGTTCAACCAGCATCCAAAACTTGTGAAGAAATAACACTTATTGTGCTTTGCAAGAAATGATCTTAAGAATTAGTTTTTGAGTATCCATTGTTATACATGTTGGCTCTGAGATGACATGGCACTTTCTTATAGTCAACAGTTGGCTATACTATTAAGTAATATTAACCATGCCCTTATACACCTAGGCGGAGGGATTAAATCAGGATGACTTGCAAGGGGCGAGAGGAGATGTAAGAAATGGTTCATTGTAAGTCTTTCACCAAGATCTTGTAGTAAAAATTCATACATGGAAGATTCTAGACTAAACCATAAACAGATGCACTTTTATTCATGCGCGATACTCCAATAGAGCAAGATCCTGCATGGAAGTCTCCACATGCTTAGACAACAGATTACATTGAGCGAAGACTAATGATCAACATTTAACTTGATAATGCGTAGTTTTTTTAGAAGAACAGGGAGGCTCCTCCCCGGTTCCATTATCAAATGAAACCCAAAGTGCCTTACATCAGCTCACTGAGAGGAGCAGTCCAAAGGAAGGACTACGGCGAAAGCCACTCAAGTTTAATGACAAGCTTACAGAATCAAAAGCGGCAAAGACACGGGCCATAAGCGCCCACACACACACTACATGTTTTCTAAGTGCACTTGATAATGCGTATGTCGGTGAACCTCCTTGGAGTCCCGTGCACAGCGTCGGCGGGTAAAGGATGCCATCGGTTTTCCAAGTCCACATTGGCGGGATAGTCCCAGCTCCCGAGGGTCCAAGTCCGTCCGATGAGGCGGTGTCGCCGCCACGCGACGGAGGGTAGTAATGTGACCACGCACCCGTACATACGCCTTGTGTCGATGTCGGCGTCGTGGCGGCGCCTGACGCACGTTACAGAGACGGGGCGGCGGCCTGCGGGGGCCTCGCCGGTGCCCACGATCAAGAGGAAGACGCTGCCATCCTCCTCCGAGACTAGCAGACGACAGTGATCCTCCAGCGACTCCGACATGGTGAATCGGTAGCACGTGTCATACTTGATGTTCTCCGCCAAGGGCCAGCAGCGACCGCTGCACGCATCCGTGAGGTGATGCACCATGTCCGCCGGCGAGCCACAAAACGGCGTCAGGCACTCATAGCAGTGGACGAAGGGCTCCTTGGAGGCATCGACCAGGTCGTCCATGAAGCAGGAGTGCACAGAGGGGACGTTGTGCCGATTGAATATATGAGCAAGTTACTACGAGATTTAATCCGAATAAGCACAAAATAAATCATGACGGCTATAACAGAGATGAAACTAATCATGTGGACTAGCATAGTAGTAGGATATAGAGTAGAAACATGAATTCTACCACGATTTCGAACAGGAAGGACAGAAACACATACGGTGCAACGGGAGCAGCACCGTTGGCGTTGAGGTTGTCGCCCATGTCGTTGAGGAAGAGGTTGCCGAGGTCGGGAAGAAGTTTTCGTCAGTGAAGTCGTGGCTGCCAGCAGTCGCGAGAGTGCGCTCCCCAGATTTCAACAGCGCCCGCCGAATGGAGCGCAGGAGGGGTGGCTGTAGGGGACGTTGCGGCCGCCGAATGGAGCGCATGAGTACACACGAAGCATTAGATGGTGTCCTTACTAGTACTCCCTAGTCTCTATCTATCTATCTATCTATATATATATATATATATATATATATATATATATATATATATATATCTACTATTATAGAAAACCGAGTTGGTGATGATGGTATGCCTGCCATCTTGTAATATAGACCGTCCGATCTATATCTGACGGATATAAAGCCAACTATGACAATTTTACAAAATATATCCGCACCTCCCTCCACATTTACAGATAAGGCCTTGCCTCGTTCATCCTTATCTCCCACAACCTCGTGCTCCTCCCTATGTCTCTATCTCTACTACTCTTCTTTGTTTTTTATAACAAATCGAATAGTGTTGCGCCGTCCGATGCACGTCCCGCTGGACACGCCTCCTCGCCTCCATCATCACCAACTGAATCTTTTATAGGAGTAGGAGTAGAGAAAAAAAATGAGTTGGTGATGATGGTGTGTCGTGTAATGCACGGGCATCTTGCTATTTTTTTTGCATATAAGTCCAAACACCAGGTAGACACGGTCTTTGAGCACGGTTCGTAGTCGTTCCACGCTCGGGCATTGAAGTTTGTAACTATTTTAGATTAGAATATACTACTCCTCCGGTGCTAGTACTAGAGCAGAGTCCTACTCTACTACTCTACTCTAGCAAGCTAGGGCATAGTACTGTAGTAGGTACCGTAGGGAGTACCAAGATCTTGTGATCACTCAAGCAAGTTGTCTGGCATCGATATGACCCTACGCTGTTGGTATGTGTCTCGTAAGTCAAGCGGCGTGCTGTAGTCATCATCACATGTCCACTTCCGGCAGCACATATTCGCTTCTCCATCTTTGTCCGCACATAATCTCGTCCAAGCTTCCATCCCGCTAAAGGCGCCTCCCCCTAAATGAAACCCAAGCACTAACAATGGCGAGAACCGAGCAGCGTCCACGAAAAGAGTGGTGGAATTCCCTCCCACATAGGTAATCAAGCTCATTGTTTCGTGTGTGGACAATCTCGATACCATGCCTTTCGCGCGTGCTCGTCGGGCTGTACCGTTACTCAAAGCCCTCGGGCGGAGCTTTTAAGCCAGCTCCTTGCTTGCTGATGCCGCCTGATCTTTAGAAATGGCGTGTCACGCAGCATAACGACCGTAGGGTGGCGAGCATCAACCCCCTTCACTGCGATCCGATCCCCGTCAGCCTCAGCTACATTAACGGTATGTCTTTGGGTCGGCATGAACACGTCTTGGATGGTGCTGCGTCGACGGTCGCGGCAGCTGGATGCTCGTGGAGGTCTACACCGGCGATTGATCCCCCTTCCTTCGATTAACATTGCACTGCTTTGGCACCGCAACCCAGAATACTCGGAATCTTACAGTAGCCAACATGATACCAAGTTTGATTTGCTCAAGGTTGTAATCTGCCAAGTGCCCACAAGATCTGCGAATTATAAAGACTTCAGGCTAATTGCGTTCTTCAACCGTGGTCTCGCCTATTTGACAGGTCACTGCGGTAAGTGGATAAATCAGCACGTCCATCGCAGGATCATACATCCTCCATGGTTCTCTGATGCCATTGAACACAAGGGCTTCATTTACGCTGTCGACTCCGTCTATGGCTGGACGTATTGCTGGCCTACTCCAGTCATCGCTACAAACGGCTGTTATAGCAGTATGTTACTTTCCTATGATATCATGATGGCTTGCTTATATTACGGTCAACATTTACTGAAAAAATATCCATGCTCATAACATGCTGTTCTTAAGATTGACTAAATCAAGAGCCCTTTTTTATTTGACTCCAACTTGATATGATGTTGTAGGCCGCCTGGTGTCCCTACCCTTCCTAATCCCAGAACCTTTCAAAGAAAAGCGGCATGGCAGTTGTAGGTGGTTCCTGGCTCGATCAGACAACGACGAAAGATTGATGATCGTTCGCACGTACCGGACGTGTTGTTTCACGGAATACAATCACGATCCTTTGCAAGGTCTTTGAGCAGGATCCTAGCTTCTTTGGGCCTTCAGGAATTTTTGATTGGAGGCTGGTAAGTAGCCTTGGTGCACGCTCTCTGTTTGTTGGACTGAATTATCCGATTAACCAGGAGATAACCGACGGCAAGGATCATGATGGCAGCAGTTTTCGTTCATCGAGCAAAACTGTGTGTACACAACATACCATGCGTCTCTGCATGCACCATACCACGATATGTGCCGCCACGCTCTGCAGCCCAAAGTAGGAGAGAGGGTAGCAAGTGTCGGACTTGAATTTGGCTGGAGTTTCCCCCATCAGGCACCCATCTGGTTCAAGTCGTCAGCCAATCTCCAAAGCTTAATAAATAGTGACGTCTAACTAATCCAGTTAGTTAGATGCGTACACTTGGTGTAGTAGGATCTTTATTTAGTTTGATGCATACACCTGTTCTTTTTTGGTAGTCCTTTTGTAATGATGGCTGATGTTTGGTTTGGAAGAGAGAGCTGCGTCTTCACTCTTACGGCACCTTCTTTATACATTGCACCCCTAGCCCTGGTTGCTGCTGCTGCTGTTTTCAATGTACAATCAGTAGTATATTTCGTCTGTTGTTGAATAAATGTGTTGTTAGAACGACAAATAAAATGTTTTGGAAGTCGTTGCACGGTTTGATCCTTTAGTGCCCTGTACCGTACGTAGCTCATACTATTTTTCGTATGGAACTCATTTTCCACTTGTTGATAACATGCAACCCACTGATGAAGGCCCAATAGAGAAGCCCATAATTAACTGGAAGGGAGGCTCTCACATGAATCCGGCCCAGGTACATGCTCATGGTACCCTAAACATAAATAAGTAAATAAATAAATAAAGCTAAATGCTCATGCACCAGTTCTTTGGCAAAATAGGTAGCCCAGTATTTCTTTTTGAAGAATACCCAAGCTAGGCCTATTTGTTTTCTCCGACTTACTGGGCTGCAAATCTTTCAAGACAAGGAGGGATGCATTCCATCCTGGCCAAAGAGTATGGTCAGTGTCTGTTAAAAGTAATATCAAAAGGGGTTGAAAATTCCAAAAAATTTATAGCAAATGGGATATTAGTTTTTTTTGTTTTTGTTCTTCACTGATATTTTATACGCATTTCATTGGATTTAACATGACATAGTACTAATTCATTTTTAAATTATGGCTATTAACTTTTAGATTAAGAATATTTTGTTCCCGAGCAAAAATTTGCGAATTTTCAAAATTTCTCACATATTTAGTTAATTTTTTGACCCTGCTACTGACCAGAAAATGGCCAGTAATTCTAAAAATGGAAAACGGGCTGCAATAAATTCCATATGAATTAGAAATGAGCAAAAATTATAAAAATAATAGCAAATGGCTGACTTGTTTACGCAAGGCTTTGTCAGTGAACACACGATTCCAGCAGCAGTGACTGTTGGATGTCCATCCAACGGCCGAAATGCTTCTTCAATCTCTGATCTCCCTGCTCCAGCCGCCTAAACTAGCGCCGACGGGACTGCCTGCTGCCTCCTCTTGTGGCCCGCTGTGATGCCGCGTAGGCTTCCCCGACCCACCCTACTCCCTCCGCCGGCCTAGCCGCACACAATCAACTGCCTCCTTATTACGCGAAAAAAATGATTCCTCCCACTGACATCTGGGGCGCACCGGTTGGGAGGCTGACCTGTGGGCCTACTACGTTGACGCGTATGCAGGGCTTGTCAACTTAGTCAACAAACGATTCTAGCAGTAGTAACCGTTGGATTTGAATCAAACGGTCATGCTGCTTCTTCAATCGCTGCTCTTCTTGCACCAGCCGCCCAAACCAGCGCCGGGGAGACCGCCTGCTCCTGCCTCCTGTGGCCGGCTGTGCTGCCGTTGAGGCCTCATCGCCCCCTACTACTCCCACCGCTAGCCAGGCCCTGCGGCGACGGCAGCCTCACACCGCAGCCGAACCAGTGAACCCTCGTACTCCTTTCCGCGTGGGCATCCACTGCCGCGTCTTCCCCGGCTCCGAGTCGTCCCCTTCCTAGGCCTCGCCGTCCTCCACCGCCTTGGTGCTCTCGGCGTGGCGTGGTCAATGTGGTCAACGACATTCCATCGGAAGAGTACTGTACGTGGAGAGGCTGACAGCTGGGTCCACGACCACAACCCAGTTTTTTTGTGATTTGCCAAGTAAGTCGCTTTGTCAGGCCTGTTGGGCTGCAAATCTTTCAAAACGAGGAGAGATTTCATTCGGCTGGCCGAGAAAATGTTCCATCAGTAATGAGAAATGGGTTGTACATTTTTAAAACACATCAAACCGGCAATTAGTTTCAAATATCTGTTTTTCATTTCGAGATTTTAAATTACATTAATTTTTATGCGTGGAGAATTTGTTGGATTTTATATTGATATACATTTATTTTTAAAATCAGTTTGAATGTGAGTCGAAATTTGGGGATAAAAATAGTTCGGACCGCACCGAAATATGCAAAATTTCGTATAATTTTTTAACTGTGGCAACAATATGGGCTGTAATGCTAACAAAAAGAATATGAGCTCCAAAAAAACCTTAAGAATTAGCAAATGGGCTGTAAATTATTAGAAATAATGGCAGATGGGTTGTATCTTGTTTTCCACAGATTTGAGGCTTTCCTAAAAAAGGTTGGCCTGGCAAAGGATTGTTGGATGGCCATCCAACGGCTGTCGTCTTCTTCAATCTCTGCTCTTCTGCTCCGACCACTCAAACAAGCGCCATGGGACTATGCTCCCTCCTCCTCATGATCGGCTTTGCCGCCAAGACAGCTCACCGCCCCACCGTACTCCCATCGCTGGCCTAGCCATCCATCTACTCACCCACACCTGCTGTTATTCTCCGGCGACGGCAGACGGACCAGTAAACCCTCGTACAGTCATACTCCCCTCCGCGTGGGAAACAACTGCCGAGTCTTCCCCTTCCTAGGCCTCGCCGTCGTCTACCGCCGTGGTGCTCTCGGCGCGGCGTGGTCAATGTGGTCAACGACCGACTTCCATCGGAAGAGTACTGTGCGTGGAGACGCTGACAGCTAGGTCCACGGCTGCAGCAAGGAAGTGCCTCCTTATTACGCGCAAAATAATTATTCCTCCACCTGACAGCGGGGACCCACCGGACGGGCCACCGTATCTCGCGAAAAAACGTTTCCCTCCCGATTGATGGGACCCACCAGCTACACCTTCGCACGCAAGGAAGTGCGTCCGGGCAAAAAAACAAAACGATTCGCCCCCCTGACTGCTGGGACCCACCATCTACATCTTCGCACAAAAGGAAGTCCGTCCAGGCAAAAGAAAAAACGATTCGCCCCCCTGACTGCTGGGACCCACCAGCTACATCTTCGCACGCAAGGAAGTGCCTGACAGTCGGGACCCACCTGGTCGAAGCGTACGTAGCGTTGTCATTCTGGTCGTGAACGTGTATGTACATACTGGTCGTTGTAGAGGCGCGCACATGTTGTAGTAGAGGCGCGCACGTATCATGTGCACGTACGTACAGCGGCCAAGGTGCAAGAAAAAAAATACGGCCACGTATTTGTACATACGGGCGGGATCTCGAACGCCTACTCGCGCATACGTACGGCCAGGGCTCGTGTACATGGCTGGGTCGGAACAGAGAAACAACGTCATTGTCGTGTTAATGGGGAGGCAACGGAGTGCGTCGTGTTGATGGGGAGGCAATGGAATGCGTCGTGTTCATCGGGAGGCAACGGAAAGCGTGGGAGCCAACCGGCTGGGTCGGAACGGAATGCGTGGTCGTGTTCATCGGGAGAGCTTGGACGGAACAGGCGATGGAAACAAGGCCTGGCGTACCGCACAATGAAGGAAACGGACCTCCTACATTCGGAACGGGGTCCTGTTGATCGGGAGGGGTGTGGCGTACCACAAAATGGAGGAAACGGACCTCCTATGGTCGAAACGGGGGTCCTGTTGATCGAGAGGGGTGTGGCATACTGCAAAACGGAGGAAACGGACCTCCTACGGTCGAAACGGGGGTCCTGTTGATCGGAGGGGTGTGGTGTACCGCAAAAGGGATGAAATGGACTTGTGTTGGAGTGCTACGGTCGAAACGGGGGTCCTGTTCATCGGGAGGGGTGTGGCGTACCACAAAACGGGACTCCACGGGATACTGTTCATCTCCACCGTCGACCTCCTCTAGCCTCCACGGGCTACCGTCGACCTCCTCCAGCCTCCACGGGCTCCTGTTCATCCAGCCTCCACCGCGCGCTACTCCACCGGCTACTGTTCAACCACCCCTCCACCGTCTACTGTTCATCCAGCCCTCCATACTACGGGGTCTTGTTCTACCACCCCTCCACGGGCACCCCTCCACCTTCTACTGTTCATCCAGCCCTCCACCACACCACGGGGTCCTGTTCATCCAACCCCCTCCCCCCCGCAACGCTCACTGTTCATCCAAACCCCCACCCCCCGGCAACGCTCACTGTTCATCCCAGAGGCAGCATCGATCGGCTTCAGTTAGCAGCAGTAGCGAAGGAATCGCTCGATCGGGTTCAGTTAACAGCCATCGATCGATCGCTCGGGTTCGATGTAGCGTAACTGCGGTGCAATGGCTCGGGTTCAGTTAGAGCCCAACGCCTCGCTCGGGTTAAGTTAGAGCCAACAAATCGCACTCACGCGTGTACGTGTACGAGAGGAACACGCATCGCTCGGCCCCCGACCTCCCACCGTAACCGGGAACTTCCCGAAATTTTCCTCCCCCTCGCTTCTACCATGGTTTTTTCCGTCATGGAATGCCCAAAGAATGTCATGCATCTGCGTCTCCGGCCAGCCCAGGACAAAAAGTCCATTTTCTGTCATGATTTTTTGTCATAGAAGTAGGAGCCCACCACATCTATGATGATATCGGGTTTTGTCACAATTATCGTCATAGAAGTGTCATATGTATGACAGAAAAAAAATCGTTCGGCCCAAAATGTCACGGATGTGTTTTTTTGTAGTGTATGTGTTCCTTTCTCTAAATGGACCTACCTATGTCATTCAGAACAGATTTTGCTTCCAGGCACACAAAGGCCACCGATTGGATCAGCGCGAAGAAACCCGTTCGGACCGCTGCCGCAAGCCTCGCCTCAGCAACGGATCAACCTCTACACCTACATCCACTTCGACAGGTCGTCAGTCAAAGCAGGTCCATTTTACCCTCCTTCATGCAGATGAATCTGATCAAGTTTATTTCAAATTCCAATCTAGAGTAGTTACACTTTTTCGCCCTGCCTGCCTGCTTCTAGCAGGGTTGCATTTCTGCAATTTTCAGAGCTTCAAATCACTACCTACGAATTGCGTATGTGATTCATCATCGTTCAATTACCCCGTACCCTATGTGAATTATATTCTGAAGTACAGGTTGACAACAACCTACTAGTTGTACATGCTTTTCTAGCTGGTACACAATAAAAAGAAAGGGCTTGAGTAAATGCAGATTGTTCATTTCATATCTATCAGAAGTTCCTGCATTTACTTTCCAGTAGCCATAATCAATGTCAGTCACAGACTTTGAAGGTTTTACACTTTTATTTGGTATCCTACTATGCTGCATGATAACATCAACATTTACACATAGTTTAGGCCCAGTAAAGCATTTCCCCCCTGGTTTCTTCAGCTTGCAAGAAAGGTTATGGATTCTGGGTTGACATTCTATTTATTAAAAAGGTGCCTACATGAAAAAAAAACATTGAAAAGCCAAGTGAGACACAATAACTGTCCACCCAAATCATTGTGCTGGCTCAACGCCCTCTGCGACACAGAGGCTGGCGGGCTCTCGCTCTGCACCCGCCAATCCGGCGAGGGTCCTATCATGTGAATTTGCCCGAATTTTGGAACTATTGCATGTGCACTATATGTATGATGGAAGGTTTCACTTAAGAAGTGTCCAAACCGAGGTACTAGATAACTGGCATACTTAATGGAAGAGACATTCGCCCTAACCTGCAACTGCACCAGTTATATAGATGCACATATAACTGATTTGTTGCTATCTGAGACCATTATTTTAATTGTGAATCTTATTTTTCTTTACCTCTAGGCCATGAAACATCTTACCCTTAAATCAGAATTCATGTTTTTTTGCTCCTATTTTGTTCCTAACCAGTGACAGTGCAGCTTCCGAAATGCATAAAGCTCCCGGGAAGGTAAAACTGTGGTGTTTCATTAAATTGAAATCTGTCATTTATATTTGACTGCTTCAATCTTCTGTAAAACCGCACGTATATCTGTACAACGAACTGGATTATGCATTAATCGGTTGATTCAGAGCTCTTGTATCTTCAGTGGCATTCACCTTTGGGCAACTCAAGCGACCACAGGTATTTTCCAGTGATATTGAAGCTATTTTGAAATAGTGCACACTAGCATGATTTGTGTTATTTTCCGCGATAGATGAATTAGCATATCCCCAAAGAAGAGCAAATCCACTTAGTTAGAGCTTCATTGTTACTCTGCGAGGAAATTTATTGTTTAAAACTTTTATCTCTTCCATTATTCAGTGTTGTAGGATATTTTCCAACTGCACTTGAAATTTAGGAAGCTGAAAAAAACAAGAGCTCAATTTTTAGAATAAAATTACAAACATTGCAATAAAAAGGTTGTAATTCATACAAGTTACCAACATTGATAAGTGATACTGCATTAACATTTCTCTTTCTTTTGCTAGAATATCTGTTTTATACAAATTTAGGAAGATCTTAGGACGATTTTTTCTGATGGATTTTTCCTCCTTTATTTATGTTTCAGGTCATGGTCTTCTTATCGACGTCTGACTGTTGAAAAGAGTTCTTATGTGGGTTCTGTTTTAATGTCTTTGTAATCTATTCTCTTGTGATATTTCAGTTGTTCTGGATGCGATATTTTTGTTTCTATCTACTGAAAGCATGAGGCTAATATAAATTGAACCCATTTTAAATTTGGATTTGCATTGCAATTAATTGGAGCAAACTGGTTAGCCAAGTATCTATAGAATATTAATATAGTTATTCATTGCCCTTCCCGTGACCTTTTTCTTAGTACTTCAGCTGAAAAGATGCCCTTGGAGAATGTTTTTCTAATGTATTTCCCCACCTTCTCCAGTAAAACTATTAAATAGCAATTAATTTGTAAGTTTTATATTCGATGAGTCTTGTTGTACATGCTCGCAAGTCTAACATTTATCTCCTATGTCAGGTACATGGTATGAGCTTATACACATATTTTTTACCTTTGTTGCCATATTTTTGTACCAAATGTGTAGGCTTTACAACAGTAGCCATTTATCATTTATGATGGTTGACCGTGGCCCATCTGAAAATCTACATGTCTCACTGGCTCCCCACCGGATTACTAGGGCATTAAGCTCCACACGTGAAAATAGACTGTCACGGTAGAAGGCCGCGCACAACTGATGGCCGCAACTCGTTGTCGTAGTTGTGCTGCTTGCATTAAGCTTGGGCTGCTCTGGAATTATTTAGATTTCAGTTCGTGGACTTTATTACTCATGTGTTCTTTTAGTAGGCCTATACAAACACAATTGTACTATGGCTGATCTGTTTCCTCTTTTGTTGCGGTTGTCGTGCCTAGGAAAATATGAAATATTTAGAGTTTAGTTCTTTTGAAGCTTGAAACACAATTGTACAACAGCTTCCAGAAAGTATTTTGTAACTTTAGAAATCCAAAATTATGGTTCTGATGTTAATGACCAGGATGATGCGATAGCCTCTTTTGATCCGTATCTATTTTTTTGAAGCTTGAAAGATATACTTGCAACACTTGACTGGAATGATCTAACTTGCGTTTCTCTTTTCTTTTCATTTCCAGAAAACTTTGCTGCTAGCATAATTGTGATTCATTTTTTACTCTACTTTTCCTTGATTTATATACATGGTTGTCAATTTCCAATTTCTTAGTTACAGAAAAAAAATTCAGTTTAGATGTGTCTGCTGTAGGCATTAAAAGATTCTTCAGAGCCATCATTCTGAACATTGTTTAAAACGACACCCTATTGCCGTTGGTGTCAAGAACTTGTGATTTATGGCTTATGTCAATTCCATCTTTATAGATGCTTGTGAAGTACACGGTGGAGGCGCGCATGGTTGATGATTATGTTCTGGGTTGGCCATTGAGAGGGAGGCCGAAGCAAACTCCGTTAGGTTTCAGGTGCACGCCCTTTGTCCCAGTTTTCGTCTCTGTAGCTAAACTTGAGAATTGTACACTTGGGTATATAAAGTTAGTTGCTGAGTTTACATGCAGTTATGAAAGTTAGAGCACATACATGCTTGATTTTACCTCCTTTAATACATGGCATTCTATAATTACTAAGAACCGATTTGTTGAAGTGTGCCTCCCTATTTTGTCAAGATAACTACTTTAGGTTAGGCGGGAGAAATAAAAAGGGTAACCATAGATATATGGTCTAGCATCACGAGGTTCAGGTAACTGTTGTTGATCAACCATTGCTTCGGTCGAGGTGGGTTATGCTTGATTATGTTCTTCTTTGTATTTTTTTTCATGGCCTACACTGGTGTTATCATCTATTCTGTTTCAAAAATTTCAATGGCTTAGTTTCATGTCCCAATACCACTTGAAGTACAACTAAGTACCTTTTGACAGGACTATAATGTATGTATTTACCTATGGTTATTGTTTCCTATAAGAAACGTGATCATCTCACCTTGGTTTCCCCTGTATCTGACTTGAGACAGTTTTATGTGAGATTTGTTTTTGCATTTTCTGTGTGTGTGGATGCTTAAGCTTTTGTTATTTGGTTCAGTTAGAGATTAAAGAAGACTGAAATTATGGGCTCGCAGCGAGGATTGTTGTGTCCAACCTGCACAAGAATGCCAAGAAGTCCTTCTCCGAGACGTAAGCCACGACGCATGTTTCTGCCATGATTTCCTTCGGTTGGATTTCGTGGATTTAGGTGTTGAAAAATTATGGGCCGTGGATGCAGGATTAAGGACATGTACCTGCACTACATTGAGAGATCTGGGCTGCTTCTTTGTGGCTTCCAAACTTGAAATGTTTGTTTGGAAGTTAGTTTAGATTTTTGTTGTGAATTCATAGCTTCTCACATGTACCATTCTCTTAGACCTTTAGATTTCTTAAGAATCTAAATGAAGATATGGTGGTATGGTCTCAATAGTACAACCTAAAGCTCTTCATGTCTTATATTTTCTCTGAAATTTGCTCTTGAAGAATCATGTATCAATGTTAAATCTGATGAGAAAAGGCGGCTTCCAAGCAGAGGATGCGGGAGTGTTTGCCACATTTGGTTTTTAATTTGGGTGTCTAAATATTCTTACAATACTTGTCTCCCTCTCGGCCTTTGCGCCATTGGCGCAAGCGCAACGAGTCATCTAGTCTGTAGTAAAAGATGTACTAGCATGTAACTAAAATGCATGTTGGTGGATCAGCTTCGGAACAACACTACTTAAAATGAAGAGTGCACTCTTGTACCAAACAAAAAACAACTCATAAACATTAGCTTAGGCTCCTGATCGTCCCAAGCTTTGTTAAATATTTTCTGTCTCAATGTTAAATGGAAAGAGCCTTCCAAACTGTGGGTTGGCGTGGGCAACTCATGTGATGAGCATAATCTTGACTTCTTCTGCGTATCCACCATCATCACAATTGGGGACAGAGCAAAATCCCTTTTTAGGAGGCTCCATGGTTTAATGATCGGAAGCCCAAGAAGATTGCTCATCTCATTTTCGAGGCCTCATCTCGTAAAAACTAGAAGGTCAGAGAGGCTCTAAAGAATAATGTTTGGGTTGCCAAGGTTAAAATCTCTGCAAACTTCACTATGGAGCATCTCTGTCAATTTGTGGCCCTCTAAACGTCTATCCAAGGTCTTCATCTTGACGACTATGCCAAAGACGACATTGTGTGGAAACACACGACAAGCGAGCATTACTCGGCGGCCTCTGCCTACGCGGCCCAATTCTTGAGAACGATTTACTCTCCCATGGAGCACAAGATATGGAAAGCTTACTCGGCGGCCTCTGCCTACGCGGCCCAATTCTTGAGAACGATTTACTCTCTTATGGAGCACAAGATATGGAAAGCTTAGGCCCCTCCCAAGTGTTAGAGATATATTTGGGATACATGTATTTAATAGTCTAGAATTTGTAATCCGTTCCCTACCTTATCTTCAGGAGAGACTTCTTACTTTTAAGTCTTGTACTTAATATATATTCGCCCTCAAGACTCAATAATACATCCATCATATTTCACCAATCCCCCCTCTCTCTCTTCTAACATGGTATCAGCCTAATCGATCCTAAACTCTAGCCGCCGCCGCCGCTTCCGCACCCGCGCGCCGCCTCTGGGGCGGTCGGTCTCCATGACAACCGCTGGGGGCCGCGCCGCCCCTGGGGCGGTCGGCCTCCATGACCGCCGATGGGGCCGCGCCGCCCATACCTAGGGTTTGTCTACCGGTCGTGTTGACCGGCTGCCCTAGGGAGTCTTTTTCCCGAGCCCTTGCTCCGGATTTTATCGCTCTCTCGCCGGTCATTTTGATCGGCGTTTTCTGTTTTGTTTTTCGATCTATAACTGATCGGTTTGCGTCGCCCGCCGCCGCCGCCGACCCCCGTGTGCCTATCCTCCAACACCGGCGCGACCGGTCGGCATCTTCACCGACCCGGTGGCCTCACGCAACAGGCGGCCCCTTATGGCTGTCGTCCTTGTGTCGGCCCGCTTGTCGATCCACGTTCGCCGTTATCGCCCTCTCCGACCGGGACACCTGCATCGCCTCGACCTGGCGGCCTCGCGCAATGCGTCAGCCCATCATAGCCGACGTTCGCCCGTCGGCCCGCCCATCAATCTACGCTGCCCGTCTCCGCCTCGTCTGCATGGCGGCCCTGCGGACTACCTCGCCGGTCTCGTCCTTGCTGCATCAGTGGCCATGTCGAACTAAATCGGCTACCTCAGCTCGAATCGCTGCTGATATGTTGGTCGCTTCGGGTCACCTTGCCAGTGCGGTCTTGGCGTGCTCGTCCGCTTGACGTCCCATGCCGCCCGTCACCGCCGGCTTCATCTCGGACTCTGCCGCCACCCCGCCTCCAGCGACCGGCGTCCCCGACCTCGCGCGCGATCAACTTGATTCACCCGCTCGCCGCCGTGACCCGCCTCATCTATGCCCCGCGACTGACCTGGCCTGTCGGTTGCTCGCGCCTCCGCATGTCCCGTGAAGATCGTCCCCGAGTTCAGCGTGCCCCTCCACCGATCGAGCAACAGCCTGACGCTGTGTCGCCCTGTCGGGCCGCAGCGCCGCCGCCCCGTGGTTCTGCTCGCGGCTGCAATGACAAGTGTGTCGCCGCTGTGTCACCCCTTCGGGCCGTAGTGCTGCGATACGTGTTCCCTGCCGCCGCCCCGAGGCCATCCCCGCGGTTCCACCGACCCTCGTTCTGCCGCTGCGCCACCCCTACGGGCTCTAGCGTCACGGCCCGCGGTCCCCGCGACCGCTCTGAGGTCTTCCCGCCGTCGCCCTGACCCGCCTGCTGCCGCCGCATCGCCCCTTCGGCCCGTGGCATGCGGTCCACCATCGTCCTCGCGCGTCGACCTCTCGTGGTATGCGCCGCGCCGCCTCCCTTGGCGCTGGAACGCCACCGCCGATGCCAGTCTTCGTCACGCCGTCGGGCTCCTCGCCTACTTCGAGCACAGCCGCCGCGCTACGAACTTAGTCGTCGCCGCTCTTCTTCGATCGTCGCCGCCGCTACCCCCGTAAACATCGCCGCCGCCCGCCCACCCCGTTCGTCTTCATCCAGCACCAGCCCGTCGCCAGCGTCGCCATCATCTACCCTGACCACTTCGTCTACTCCGACCACCGATGGCGACATCGGCCCCGCGCCGATTGGCGCTGAAACCGTCGTCGAGTCTTCTTCTTTGCTGGCCCTCCGACTCCTCGACATGGCGTACAGCTCGTGCAGGTCCCTCGTCTCCGCATGCCCGGTACTGGCAACATCGATGCGTGCCTTCGTCCACGACGTGTCCCCGGGCCTGGCAAGCCTGGTCGGCGCTTTGTCAACTTCATCTTCATCCGTCTACGCATACCCGGTGCTGGAAACACCGACGCGTGCCTTCGTCTATGAAGTGGGCTTGGCAAACCCTGCGCGACCTGTCGTCAACACCGTCTTCTTCCTGGCGCACGACTACTTCGACACCACTGCGCCTATGACTAACAGGGCGCCTCCTTGCGCCGGCGGCTCCACGGCGCTACCTCGACACCTGCTACCCCGACTCGACATCGACCACGACATTCTTCGCACGGCTACCTCGACCATGGCTACACCACCCACGCTCTCGGCTACCTCGACAATGACACAAAGGGCTATCATCTGCTTGAGCAACTCATCGGCTTCCTCTACAGTCAACGCGTCCGCAATGCGACAACGTCCACGACGCTCCCGCTACGACTGCGCGGGGGGATGTCAGCCCGTCGACTGCTATTCTCTCGGTCGACCGTCCGTGGCGCTCATGTCGTTCTGGCGCTACCACTACATTGCGGGGATGTTAGAGATATATTTGGGATACATGTATTTGGTAGTCTAGGATTTTAATCCGTCTCCTACCTTATCTCCAGGAGAGGCTTCTTTTCCTTCAAGTCTTGTACTCAATATATACTCGCCCTCGAGGCTCAATAATACATTCATCATATTCCACCAATCTTCTCTCTCACACAGAAAAAGGGTTATCTCGGGTGGGTATGCATGGTCCCGACAAATGTAAAACAGAGGTTCTTTTTGTAATGTAAGAGTTGCGGGTGATGGTAGTTGAAACGTCCGGTATGAACATCTGATTTTAATGTGCACACATAGTAAAAAGGCTTACAGGGGTCGAATGATGGCGATGGTTGAATCGTCTAGCCTATAGAGAAGGTTTGTCATGCGAAAAAAAGGGTTCCGTCAGGTGGTGTGTGCACGGTTCCCATAGTGTAAGATGGAGGTTCTTCAGGTAATGTAAGTGTTGCGGTGATGCTGTCTCTAATTATCTATCGCTTCCTTAATCCCTAGTCATTTTACATCTGTTTTGCCCACTTCCTTCACTCCTCCGTTGCCGCTTGTTCCTCCTCTGCTGTGCGGATGGCTTCCTCTTTGCGGCAGCCCGTGCCGCCGCAACCGTCACCGCGATGGCAACAATGAGGCGGGCACACCGGTCCCGATATGACTCATGCTCCGGCGGACCAGTGATGGGAAAGGGAGATTGGACGGCTTACACAGGGTCGAATGATGATGCTGGTTGAATCATACATCCTATAGAGAAGCTTTATCTTGCAGAAAAAGGGTGTCGTCGGGTGATGTGTGCATGGTTCTGACAGTGTAAAACAGAGGTCCTTCATGTAATGTAAGTGTTGTGGTAATGTTGTGTCTAGTTATCTATCGCTTCCTCAATCTGTAGTCAATTTAAATCTGTTTTGCACGCATCCTTCACTCTCCCACCGTCGGACCCCGCACAACCGCCGTGACACAGTAATACTTTACCTGGCTATTTTACCACTTTATCTATAATCCTTTAACACCTGGACCAACCCGCACGCAACGTAAAGACTTACAGGAGTACTATGTCAGGGTGAATAAGGTTCACGTCCACACTTAAGAGTGTTCACCTCATGTCGGGTATGCATGGTTCTACAATGTAAGCGACACGGGGTGTGCTATATCTACCAATCTATCGCTCTCCCGCTTTTTTCAATAACATCCGATGTAATGCGATGGAGAAAAGGTTTGCCTGCAAAAGAAGGGTGCCCCACGTCGTGTGTGAATGGTTCTGGCAGTATCAAATGAGGGTTCGTTTACATTATACCGATCTCTCACCCCGATTACAATCCTCTCTTTATCTATCTCTACCAATCTACCACACAGTGTCTCTCTATTCCTCCATCATGTAGGCCAATACGACGTAAAAAAGGTTATCATACACGAAACATGGTGCTCCCAAAATGGTGGTTTTCACCAAGCAAAACCGCCACGTAATCTATCGATACGGTGAAGAGTTGTCCAACGGGTTACGGGACCAAAATTTGGACATGCATTGGACTATCAAATTTGGGCATGTTCTACCTACATACTAGCTATGGAGAGGATCATCCACAACCATCCTTGCCCTTCTCGGCGCCCTTGCCGTCCATCTCGCGGAAGTAGGGGTCGAAGACACGGTATGGATCAATCCGGATATGCTCTTCGCCGGAGCTGTCCGACTCATCGCTCCACTCCTTCACCTCCGGGGGGGGGGGGGGGGGGGGCCGGGTATGGCATGGACAACCCAATTCTGCTCTCGACCGAGGGCATGCGTGTTCCTCTGTTGCCGCTTCTTCCTCCTTTGCGGCAGCCCGCGCCGCCATGGCGGCAGCGAGGCGGACCTCGGCCACCGACATCCTCTCCTTCCCACGGCCCAACGGTCCTGGTATGGCTCATGCTCCGGCAGACCTATGATCAGGAAAGGGAGATTGGAAGGCTCCCAGGAGGACCACGATGATCCAGCCTCGGAGAATCCGAGCGCCCGATGCACGGACTCAATGGATCACGCTGGACAGAACCAACTGCCGGCCGAGCATAGTCCTCCCGGGAGTGACGGAGTGCAATGCAAACGACCATTGTTTCCTCCAACCCGCATGGGACGATACCCCAGTAAATGGGTCCGGACTGATCAGAGTCAGATCCGTTGCCTGCCATGTTGGGAAAGGCCGGAAATCGCCGGCCGGGAGCTTGGGGCGGAGTGGAGTGGCTAGGGTTAGGTCCAGGGAGCGGATGGGGACGAATATATGTGGGGTCGGATGAGCCAGCGTGGGCCAGGTCCGACATGGCGGATGCGCCTGAGCCTCTCCTTATCCGCCCTATATTTGGGTTGCAAATGAGGGTATTGGTCAGCCCAGGAATTTGAGGCCGGTTTGAGGCGCCCATCTGGATTGGGTTTCTTTTTAACCGCTCAGTGACCGGGTCGTCCGCCCGGGCATATGAGAAGGGTTTGCGGCGTCCTTCCCATGTGCCAAATCGTCTTCCATTGAACTCGATATGTACATGCGAAGGGGCATGTACTCTACGTCCTGCACGCGGAGGTTGATCACCCAGACATCATCCCATGCGTTGGGCGTCTTGACCTCACCGGTGGTTATGCGCTAGATGACGATCTGGGTGAAGTTGACCTGCTAGCTGGGTTTGTGGAAGTCGAGCATCTGTACACCAAGTTTACGACAATGGTGTCTTTCGGCACGTGCTCATCCATGTGGACGGCGTGCTGGAGATCCCCCGGCTCCTCCATCATTGTTCAGTCACCGTCGTCCGGGGCGACGCACACTGTGCCCCCTCGTGACTCGTGAGTGAGCCTGTGCTGTCTGTAGAAGGACAAGATGTGGGCTGTGCAATCGCGATGTATTGATCGGTGCACCGGGCACGTATATATAAGTACAGAGGTGGGTCACAACCTCAACTATACAAAGAAAACAGGAGGTGGGCCCTACACACAAATATACACGTACACAATATACTCAACACCCCCCGTATTCGAAGCGGCGCCAGTGACGCAAAGACTGGAACGGAACTCCTCAAAGGTAGAAGTCGGCAGTCCCTTCGTCATCACATCGGCGAACTGTTGTGCAGTCGGCACATGGAGAACCTGAATACGTCCAAGAGCCACCTGCTCGCGCACAAAGTGAATGCCCATCTCAATGTGTTTAGTCCGACAATGATGAACGGGGTTGGCGGAGAGGTACACCATGAAAGCGTTGTCACGATGAACAACCGTAGCACAGGAGGCGTCGTGATGCAGCTCCTGAAGTAACTGTCGTAGCCAGGTGCACTCGGCAACGGCGTTGGCCACAGCTCGGTACTCAGCCTCCGCTCTGGAGCGCGAAACCGTGGGTTGTCGCTTGGACGACCACAAGACGAGTGAAGGACCGAGGTAGACGCAGTAGCCAGAGGTGGACCGACGAGTATCGGGGCAGCCTGCCCAGTCTGCATCGGAGTAAGCCACCATCTCCAGAGAAGTAGACGTCGTGAGTGTCAACCCGAGGGTCATCGTGCCGCGGATGTAACGAAGGATCCGCTTCACGAGAGTCCAATGAGAGTCACGAGTGGCGTGCATGTGGAGACACACCTGCTGAATAGCATACTGAAGATCCGGTCTGGTGAGAGTCAAATACTGAAGAGCGCCGATGATAGACCGGTAGAAAGGAGCATCCGACGCAGGTGAGCCCTCAAGAGCAGAGACCTTTGCCTTCGTGTCAACAGGAGTAGCAACAGGGTGACAGTTGAGCATGCCAGCACGCTCAAGAAGCTCATGTGCATACTTCTGCTGATGAAGAAAGAAACCGTCCGGGCGCCGAACGACCTCAATGCCAAGGAAATAATGTAGAGCACCCAGGTCCTTAATAGCAAACTTGTCACGCAGCCGGAGAGTAATCTGCTGAAGAATAGCTGCGGAGGAGGCCGTCAGGATGATATCATCGACGTAAAGAAGCAAATATGCAGTCGTGTCACCGTGGCGATAGACAAACAAAGGAGGCGTCTGGCGAGTAATGCTGAAGCCCGATTATGCGAAGAAACCCGGCAATCCGCTAGTACCGGTAGCGGGGTGCTGCTTGAGCCCGTAAAGAGAGCGGCTGCAGACACATATGGCGGGAAGTGTGGCGTCAGCGAAACGGTGGGTTGCTCACAATACACCTGCTCCTCAAGATGGCCGTGGAGAAAGGCGTTGGAGACATCCATACGGTGAGCGGCCAGCCGCGGGACACGGCAAGGCGGAGGGCAGTGCGGATCGTGCCGGTTTACAACCAGGGCAAGCGTCTCGGTGAAGTCAACTCCGGTAGCTGGCGGAAACCCGGACCACCCAGCGAGCCTTATGGCGCCGAGAGTACCATCCGAGCAGGTCTTATGGCGAAAGACCCACTTGCCGGTGATGACGCGTTGGCGCGAGGAGGCCGGGGAACCAAAGGTCTGTGTGCGGTTCCGTTGAAGAGCGTCGAACTCTTCCTGCATCGCCGCAAGCCAGTGAGGATCACAGAGGGCGGCGCGAGCAGACGCGGGAATAGGCGACGGCTCCTCGGTGGAGGCGGCAAGGACGTACTCTTCGCTCGAGTACCGGAGGCTCGGACGATGAACGCCGGTACGAGCGCGGGTGACTGGTCCAGGCGGCGCCGTCGGAGCCACCGGCGAGGCGGTCGGCGTCCGGGCGAGGCGGCCGTGTCGGAGCCGTGAGGAGGCCGCGCTGGTCGGCGAGGTAAGCCGGCGCCGGAGCCGGGCGAGAAGGCCAGCGTGGACGGCGAGGCGGCCGCGCCGAGGCGGTCAAGAAGCGGCCGAGCCAAGCGCTTAATCCCCGCGGCGCTCGAAGTCGGGCGGCGGGTGAAGGAGGGTACCAGCGCGCCGAGTCGGCCGGGCGGCCGAGGGGGCGGGCGCCGGCGTGAGGGCGCGAGGAACGCCAAAGCCCGGAGGCGGTCCACGGGCCAAACGAGACCGTCCACCTGACGGAGTCGTCGAAGGGCCGCCGGTGGCCGGCGGTGACGAGACGACAAGAGGTACCCGCTGCTGAAACGGAAACACCATCTCATCAAAGTAAACGTGTCAGGAGGTGAAAACACGATGAGAGACGGGATCATAACAGCGATAGCCCTTAGTGTTAGGTGGGTAGCCGAGAAAGATGCAGGCGACGGAGCGGGGTGCAAGCTTATGAGGCGCAGTAGCGAAGATGCGAAGTCCATCATAGGAGGGGGGTGCACCGAAGAGAAGATGATGAGGTGTAAAGTTCCCGCGAGTATGACATGGGCGGATGTTGATGAGGAGTGAAGCGGTGGCGAGAGCGTCAGGCCAAAAGCGCGGAGGCACATTGGCATGAAAGAGAAGAGTCCTAACGCAGTCATTGAGAGTGCGAAGGATGCGCTCAGCACGACCGTTCTGCTGCGAGGTGTACGGGCAAGTGAGACGAAAGATCGTGCCATGTGTGGTGAGAAGATTACGAACAGCGAGGTTGTCAAACTCCTTCCCGTTGTGCATGCGCAACACGGTATGGGGACGACCAAACTGCGTGAGAACATAAGAGTAGAAGAAGCGGCGAGTGGATATCACATCCGACTTGCGGCAGCGGTAGGAATCCACACATAATGCGAAAAATTGTCAAGTATGACAAGATAATAAAGAAAGCCCGTATTCGGCAGCGGAGAGGTCCAAACATCACTGTGAATTAACTCAAGCAGATGCGATGCAACAAAAGAAGAAGCCCTAAACGGAAGACGAGCATGTTTGCCGAGGCGACATGCATGACACGAGTGATCCTCGTTCTTATTACACGTGAAAGAAAAACTCCGAAGTATGTGGCGAAGGGTAGCAGGATTAGGATGACCCAAGCGAGCATGCCAAAGATCCACTCCGGTGGCGAGAGTGACAGGGGCGGCGGAAGTGGTGGAGGTGGCGGAGTGAACCGGGTAGAGCTCGTCGGGGCTGTCACATCGGTGGAGCTCCATCCGGCGTCTGGCGTCCTTAACAGAAAAACCATAATCGTCAAATTCAACGATGGCGGATTTTCACGTGTAAGAGAGCGAAGCGGAAACAAGATTTTTAATAAGTTCAGGAGAAACTAGAATATTAGACATGGATATGGGAGTGGAGTTAGACGGAAAATATGTATGACCAATATGGGTGATAGGAAGAGAAGAGCCGTCACCGACGGTGAAGCGGTTGGAGGTGTGGACAGGATGGACGGTGTGGAGGTTACCGGGGTACGCCGCCATGTGAGCGATGGCGCCGCTATCCATGTACCAGTCACCGCCGCCGGTTTAGCTGGATGGGGAAGGAGTGTTGTGGAGAGCCGCCAACAGGGACGGGTCCCACGGTGCCGGCGGGAGAGGCGGCGCGGCCGTCAGGGGCAGCAGTGGCGGCCCACCTGGCGGCGGCTGCTGACCGTAGGGCACCGCCAGCGTGGGGCTGCACGCAGCGTAGTACGCTGGTGTGGCTGTGGCGGGTGCCGAGAATGCCCGGCAGGGGCGAGGAACCGGCATGGAGTAGGCGTGTACAACGCCGGTCCATGGGTTACTGCCGGCGTACACGGGGCGGGCCGAGAAGCTCGCTGCGGTGGGCGGGTGCTCCTGGCGCCGGCGCCGCTATGCCACCACGACGGCCGCCGCGACCCCCATTGGCCGCCGGCCGGGCGGCGGGAAGGGGCTGCCGGGCGGGCGGGAAGCCTGGCAGGAAGGCGGGCGCCGCCGGTGGCGGCGTCGAGAGCGGCGGTGGCAGGGAGGAGCCCCCGCGGGTGCCGGCGACGAGGGCGGTGTGGGTCACACGAGTCCGCGCCACCCGCATCCGGCGCTCCTCCAACTTGAGGTACGCGACCACCTTAGCGAAGGTGGGCTCCGGGATGAGAGTGAGGTTGGAGGCGGCGTTCCCGAAGTCCTCATTGAGGCCGACGGAGAGGGTGCTGATGAGGAGCTCGTCGCCGATCTTTTCCGCGAGATCACGGAGCTCATCGCCGAGCTTCTTGAGGCGCATGCAAAAATCATCGATGGATGAGTCAAGTTCTTGGCACCCGTAAAACTCACCGTGAAGCGGGACCTTGCGCTGCGCAGCGGTTGTCGGTGAAGAGGCCGTTGAGCTTGGTCCAGACCGCATAGGCGTCGCCCTCGTCGTCCACCACGGTGTGGAAGAGGTCGCTGGAGATGGTGAGGTAGAACCAGTGGATGATGATGGCGTCGAGGATCATCTACTCCTCGTCGTTGATCATGAGCGCCGAGTCCACGGTGCCGTCCACGTGGCCGTGCAGGAGGTACTCACGGAACACAAGCGAAAAATACCGCTTCCAAGCGGAGTAGGACACGGTAGTGTGATCAAGCTTAACCGGGACACGCTCATGGATGTTGAGGTCGTGGACGAGTGTGACATCGGGACCGGCGAACGGGTTTGAGACGGTGGAGGAGGAGGAGCTCATGGCTAGGGTTAGGGTTTGAGGCCTTGGCGCTTGGTGGGTGAAGAGCTGGGGTGGTGCTTGAGGGTCTTGGCCTTGGGTTGGGAGGTGTGGCCTTGGTGGCGAGGGGCTGGGCGACAGGTGGGAGGAGGGGTTCGGGAGAGAGGCGGAAGCCGGGCGGGGCGGCGGCGGCCTCGGGAAGAGGCCCGGCGAAGGCGATGGGGGAGAGGCGGCTACCAACGACGGCGACCGAGGGACGGTTGTGGCGGCGGCGGGCCGATGGCGGCGGCGGGGAGTAAGCGGCGGCGTGAGGGCGGCGGCGGTTTAGAGTTTTAGGATCGTGCTGCGATAGATACCATGTAGAAGGACAAGATGTGGGTTGTGCAATCGCGATGTATTGATCGGTGCACCAGGCACGTATATATAAGTATAGAGGTGGGCCACAATCTCAACTATACAAAGGAAATAGGAGGTAGGCCTTACACACAAATATACACATACACAATATACTCAACACTGTCTACTAGTACTCCATGGCGGCAGGATACGTTGACAGCACAAGTATCAGGTATCTCGGTGCGCGTGACTGTAACATGCGTATCTCTCTACATCTTCACTTAGACGCCCCCTTAAAAATACAATTGTCGTTCTATTTTCTTTGCTACCAGAGGGCTTCATCTCATTGAGTGAATATCTTGCAAATGTGCGCAAAAGCACTCCTAACCAACAAGAGACAGTAACCGGAAGAGAAATGAACTCGAATATCCCTAAAAAGATGACCTCAACAATTAAAGATATCATTGGAGACCCACCATCAGCACGGCACAGGCAACCACTATTGTATAGATTTTCGCTCGATTTTCCTTTAATAAACCGAGCAGGGTGGATCAATGTGCCATCTTCTTCTTTTTAGTGAATATAACAGCTAGAAGCGTCGGTGTCTCCCGCCACCGGCAACTCTGACTCAACTACAGAAAAACATCAACCCACCGGAATCTAAGCCCCGCGTCAAGCACAGCCACCGGGATGAGGTTTCAGAACAGGACAGGAAGCTGAAAACGAACGAGCAACAGCCAACAGTCTCTGGACCACGATCAGCATAACGTTTGGACATACAGAGGAGAGGGATAGATAGATACCCATGTACGGCGCGCACGATTTGTCGTCGCCGACTCGCCATGTTGCGGCTGCCCTCGCCGTCAAATCACAGTCCGTATATCGGTGTGTGTGGTGTCGCCACCTCGCCGCCTCACTGGGAAGAGGCCGGATGCGTGGCGTGGCTGGTTTGACGTCGGCGCGTCGCACACTCTGCACCAGAGCCAAGCGGCCGTGCCTGGGCGCCGGAAGTTGAGCATGAGTATATCGCGCACTTACTACTGGGCTGAGAGATTACACTTAGGCATTACAGAATGATCATGCGTTGGGTAGCTCGGTTATTTCTTTTTAGGGGAAAATTTTCGATCTATCAATCTTCAATCATTGAACACCAGAAAAAAAATTAAATGTACATCCAAATCCGTAGATCATCTAGTGACAACAAACATCGAAGCAAGCTGAACGCACATCGTTGTCATCGCCCCTTCCTTATTAAAGCCATGCGAAACTTGTTATAATAGACAGTCAAAAAATCGTCATGGTAAGTCACTATAGGGTCAGTGTTCCAGAACAACAACCATCGCTGATGAAAAAAAGTGTAGATTGGAAAGATCCAACTTGAACATAGACGAACAAAGACTAGATCCGAGCAAATCCACCAAAGACAACCATCAACCAAATCCTGCGATATCCGCCGGAGACACGCCTTCACACGCTCTCTGACGACGCTAAACGCACCACCGGAATAAAGGCTAGGCGGAGTAAACCTTATTCCTTCTTCAGGAAGCCACCACCGTCTCACCTTCCTAAGAAAGACACAAACCCTACAAAAATCAAAGCTACAAACAGAGTCTTCCAGCCGGCAAAGGCCAGGACCTACGTTGACCCCATGTCCCTAAAGCCAATGAAGATGAGGCAGATCGCCGCCGCCGTTGACGAGAGGCAGGAATCCTAGGCGTCTGTTCGCTTGGGAGAAGAGATCAAGGGGTGGTTGGCATTGGGTACCTCAGTTACTTCACATAAGCTAACTCCAAAACTGAGAAGCAACTAGTTGGTACCCATGCGTCTAGAAATTTTTGCTATATATTACTGTAATGTGATTTGGTTCTCTAAAATTTGAATACGAGAATAATGACTACAAATACATCTAATTTATTATATAGTTGTAAAGTATTTACATAGTATAAGTACTATTTGTAGGCGTGCTAAGAGTTGTGGGGTTAATGAAGTGTGGTATGTGCATGTTCAAAGAAGTGCTTCCTCCGTCCCATGATATAAGAGCGTTTTTGCAATACACTAGTATAAAAAATACTCTTATATTATGGGACGGAGGGAGTAGTATCTACTATTCCCTTCGTCCGAAAAAATTTGTCATCAAAATGGACAAAAAGAGGTGTATTTAGAACTAAAATACATCTAGATACATCTCCTGTTATTCATTTTGATGACAAGTATTTTCGGACGGAGGGAGTACATCACTAAGCACATTAGGAGGTGAAGGCCTCTTATTTAATTTGAGGACATTGGTTTTGGATTGGGTTTCTAATTTTGACTTGGTCAATAATTTTTCAAGGAACTCTTTCATTCAAGTGAGGTATTTAATTTTAAATTTGATACACAATTTTGACTGAACAATGATTTCTCAGATCAATCGAAAAGAACCAACTTATAAAAATTTATCAGTCTTACGCACACTCACATCACTAACAAAAATGTAAATGCCAACATGCAGCACTAAAGCGCTAATATGATTTTGGATTGAGTTCCCAATTTTTGACTTGGTCAACAATTTCTTAATGAATTTTTTTTCGACCCTGTGACCGTAGAACAATTGTTCTACGGTATTTTCATTAATATAAAATTATGTACAAAAGAATAATACATGGGGTGAATCACCCGATACCAGATCTAGGCAACATTATCAAAAAATTACAGGAGCTGTTCAATCCACTGATCTATCTTGTCGCCCTTGGCTTGCTTTGACCTGTGCTTGATGTGTTGCAGCCCTTCCTGTAGGTAGAATTTCTAGGTGTTCAAATTGGGTGGTGCAGCTCTGAATATCTTATCATTCCTAACCATTCATATACCCCAGCAGCAGAAGATAATGATCTCCATTGCAATGTCCTTAGGTAGCCCCGTGATGGTCAGATAATCTCATCATAATCTCATCAACAGCTTAGTGCAAAGTGGCAGTTCCAGAAGAGATGAATTCATGTTTCTTGAGTTGCATCTGAACATAGAGCACAGTTGTAATCGGGTAGGTACATCTTTCTTCTGTGAAGCAGGTTCCTTGTGCTAACTCTGTCATATAGTAGCATCCAAAAGAAAATCTTGTGTCTGAGTCTGCAGCGGGACTTCCATATATGTATGAAGATGGTGTGAGCTTCAGTCTTGTCAATGAGGTTTTTGTACATCTTCATTGATGAGCACTTTGTAGATGCCCAGCTATATCCCCACTTGTCTGGCTCTTCAGTCTGCATAATACTATGGAGTTGGTCTTGTAGGAGGTTGAATTGATTGAATGCTTGCTGGGAGAGTGGCCTGTGAAAAAAAACCTCTAGCTCCTGTTGCTCATGAATCTGTCTCAGGGTAATTTCTTTGTTGATGGCAAAGGAGAAACGTTCAGGTAGCTTTTGTTGCAGAGGCATATCTGACCAATTGTCATGCCAAAACATAGTGGTGTCTGTCTTTCCTAGTTTGCATATGGCATTAAGCTTGAAGGCAGGCAAGGTTTTTAGAATACCTCTCCACTAGAATGAGCCCACCATTTTGTCACTTGGTAGGCAATCTTGGTAGTAAGTTTCCCAAATAATCTTAACCCAAGGTGTGTCAGCCTTATTAAAGAACTTGTGCAGAAATTTCATAAGTAGAGCCTGATTGTGTATATGGATATCCAGGACTCCCAATCCACCATGGGATTTGGGTAAACATACTTTCTTCCATGAAACCAGTACTGATCCTCTTTCCTGGGTACCAAATTTCCTCCAGAAACAATTCATAAGATATGTATTGATCTGCTTGGCTACTGTCTTGGGTATCCAGAGGGTACACATGAAAAAAGTTGGCATGCATGTGAAGACTGATTTGATGAGGGTCAGTTTGTCTCCTGAGAATAGCAAAGTGGAGCAGCTCAGAATTGTTGATTCAATTCTCTTTAACATGGGGAGAAAGTCCACAATCTTTGGCTTAATGTGACACAGAGGGAGACCCAGATATTTATGTGGCAATGTACCAATATTACACCCCAACAACTGTGACAGAGCATTCATCTTGTCCAAAGGAGTACTAATAGCGACGAGAGTAGACTTGGAGTAGTTAACTTTGAGACCAGTGTATGCAGCATAGTGAAGCAAAAGATTTTTAATGTGCTCCAGTTGTCTACTGTTAGCTTTGGCAACCAGGATGGTATCATCAGCATACTGAATGATGGGGTAATCAGTACAAGACTAGTGAATCAACGGTGTCTGGATCAAGTTATTATGCATGGCTTCATTCATCATGGTTTGAAGGAGATCTGCAGCAATCACAAAGATGAGTGGTGATAGTGGATCACCTTGTCTTACACCCTTCTTGCATAAGAATTGTTTCCCTGGCACTCCATTAAGAAGAACTGAGGGAAGCCCAATCCCATAGATCATTTTGATCCAACTGAATGCATCTTGGTCCAAAACCCTTGCGTTGCATAATCTGAATGATGGTCTCATGGTTAAGCATATAAAATGCCTTTCCGAAATCTAACTTCAACAAGACCAGTTCCTTTTTGCTCTGGAAGCACTGGTGGTGTTGGGGAACATCGCACGCAATTTCAAAAAATTTCCTACGATCACGCAAGATCTATCTAGGAGATGCATAGCAACAAGATGGGGAGAGTGTGTCCACGTACCCTCGTAGACCGAAAGCGGAAGAATTATGCTAATGCGGTTGATGTAGTCGAACGTCTTCACGATCCAACCGATCCAAGTACCGAACGTACGACACCTCCGTGTTCAGCACACTTTCAGCTCGATGACGTCCCTTGAGCTCTTAATCCAGTAGAGGGTCGAGGGAGAGTTCCGTCAGCACGACGGCATGTCGACGGTGTAGGTGATGTGATCCACGCAGGGCTTCGACTACGACAATATGACCGAGGTGGTAAACTGTGGAAGGGTACACGGCTAAGAAACAACTGTTGTGTCTCCAAGGGGTGCCCTGCCCACGTATATAAAGGAGGGAGAGGGAGGAGGCCGGCCCTAGGGGTCCCGCCATAAGGGGGAGTCCTTCTAGGACTCCCAGTCCTAGTAGGATTCGGCCCCCCTTGTTTTCCTTCTCATGGAGGTGGAAGGGGGGAAAGGAGAGGGAGTAGGAGAAGGAAAGGGGGGTGGCGCCCCCTTCCCTAGTCCTATTCGGCCTCCTCCCTTGTGGGGGCCGCACCAGCCCCTTGTGGGCTGGTTATCCTCCCTCATATGGCCCATATCTTTCCCCCGGGGGGTTCTGGTAACCCCTCCGGTACTCCGATATGTACCCGATACACTCCGGAACCCTTCCGGTGTCTGAATACTACCTTCCAATATATCAATCTTTACCTCTCGACCATTTCGAGACTCCTCGTCATATCTGTGATCTCATCCAGGACTCCGAACAATCTTCGGTCACCAAAACACATAACTCATAATACAAATCGTCATCGAACATTAAGCGTGCAGACCCTACGGGTTCGAGAAGTATGTAGACATGACCGAGACACATCTGCGGTCAATAATCAATAGCGGAACCTGGATGCTCATATTGGTTCCTACATATTCTACGAGGATCTTTATCGGTCAAACTGTAATGACAACATACGTTATTCCGTTTGTCATCGGTATGTTACTTGCCCGAGATTCGATCGTCGGTATCATCATACCTAGTTCAATCTCATTACCGTCGTCTCTTTACTCGTTCCGTAATGCATCATCCCATAACTAACTCATTAGTCACATTGCTTGCAAGGCTTATAGTGATGTGCATTACAGAGAGGGCCCAGAGATACCTCTCCGATACTCGGAGTGACAAATCCTAATCTTGATCTATACCAACCCAACAAACACCTTCGGAGACACCTGTAGAGCATCTTTATAATCACCCAGTTACATTGTGACGTTTGATAGTACACAAGGTGTTCCTCCGGTATTCAGGAGTTGCATAATCTCATAGTGAGAGGAATATGTATAAGTCATGAAGAAAGAAATAACAATAAAACTTAACGATCATTATGCTATGCTAACGGATGGGTCTTGTCCATCACATCATTCTCTAATGATGTGATCCCGTTCATCAAATGACAACACATGTCTATGGTCAGGAAACTTAACCATCTTTTATTAACGAGCTAGTCAAGTAGAGGCATACTAGGGACACTCTGTTTTGTTTATGTATTCACACATGTACTAAGTTTCCGGCTAATACAATTCTAGCATGAATAATAAACATTTATAATGATACAAGGAAATATAAATAACAACTTTATTATTGCCTCTAGGGCATATTTCATTCAGTCTCCCACTTGCCCTAGAGTCAATAATCTAGTTCACATCGCCATGTGATTTAACACTAATAGTTCACATCTTTATGTGATTAACACCCATAGTTCACATCGCCATGTGATCAACACCCAAAGTGTTTACTAGAGTCAATAATCTAGTTCACATCGCTATGTGACTAACACCCAAAGAGTACTAAGGTGTGATCATGTTTTTCTTGTGAGAGAAGTTTAGTCAACGGGTCTGCCACATTCAGATCCGTATGTATTTTGCAAATTTCTATGTCTACAATGCTCTGCACAGAGCTACTCTAGCTAATTGCTCCCACTTTCAATATGTATCCAGATTAACTCAAAGTCATCCAGATCGGTGCCAAAGATTGCATCAATGTAACTCTTTACGACGAACTCTTTATCACCTCCATAACGGAGAAATATTTCCTTAGTCTTCTAAGGATAATTTTGACCGATGTCCAGTGATCTACTCCTAGATCACTATTGTACTCCCTTGCTAAAGTCATGGCGAGGTATACAATAGGTCTCGTACACAGCATGGCATACTTTATAGAACCTATGGCTGAAGCATAGGGAATGACTTTCATTCTCTTTCTATTTTCTGCCGTGGTCGGGTTTTGAGTCTTACTCAACTTTACACCTTGCAATACATGCAAGAACTCCTTTGACTGTTCCATTTTGAACTACTTCAAAATCTTGTCAAGGTATGTACTCATTGAAAAATCTTGTCAAGCATCTTGATCTATCTCTATAGATCTTGATGCCCAATATGTAAGCAGCTTCACCGAGGTCTTTCTTTGAAAAACTCCTTTCAAACACCCCTTTATGCTTTCCAGAAAATTCTACATCATTTCCGATCAACAATATGTCATTCACATATGCTTATAGAAAGGTTGTAGTGCTCCCACTCACTTTCTTGTAAATACAGGCTTCACATGAAGTTGTATAAAACTATATGCTTTGATCAACTCATCAAAGCATATATTCCAACTCTGAGATGCTTGCACCAGTCCATAGATGGACCGTTGGAGCTTGCACACTTTGTTAGCACCTTTAGGATCGACAAAACCTTCTGGTTGCATCATATACAACTCTTCTTTAAGAAATCCATTAAGGAATGCAGTTTTGATATCCATTTGCTAGATTTCATAAAATGTGGCAATTGCTAATATGATTCGGACAGACTTAAGCATCGCTACGAGTGAGAAAATCTCATCGTAGTCAACACCTTGAACTTGTCGAAAACCTTTTGCGACAATTCGAGCTTTGTAGATAGTAACACTATCATCAACACCCGTCTTCCTCTTGAAGATCCATTTATTCTTAATGTCTTGCTGATCATCGGGCAAGTCCACCAAAGTCCATACTTTGTTCGCATACATGGATCCTATCTCAGATTTCATGGCCTCAAGCCATTTTGCGGAATCTAGGCTCATCATTGCTTCCTCATAGTTCGTAGGTCTGTCATGGTCTAGTAACATGACTTCCAGAACAGGATTACCATACCACTCTGGTGTGGAACGTGCTCTGGTTGACTTACAAGGTTCGGTACTAACATGATCTGAAGTTTCATGATCATCATCATTAACTTCCTCACTAATTGGTGTAGGCATCACTAGAACTGATTTCTGTGATGAACTAATTTCCAATTTGATAGAAGGTACAATTACCTCATCAAGTTCTACTTTCCTCCCATTCACTTCTTTCAAGAGAAACTCCTTCTCTGGAAAGGATCCATTCTTAGCAACAAAGATCTTGCCTTCGGATCTGTGCTAGAAGGTGTACCCAACAGTTTATTTTGGGTATTCTATGAAGACGCACTTCTCCGATTTTGGTTCGAGCTTATCATGCTGAAGCTTTTTCACATAAGCATCGCAACCCCAAACTTTAAGAAACGACAGCTTAGGTTTCTTGCTAAACCACAGTTCATACGATGTCGTCTCAACGGATTTAGACGGTGCCCTATTTAACATGAATGCATCTATCTCTAATGCATAACCCCAAAATGATAGTGGTAAATTGGTAAGAGACATCATAGATCGCACCATATCTAATAAAGTACGGTCACGATGTTCGGATACACCATTATGCTGTGGTGTTCCAGGTGGCGTGAGTTTGTGAAACTATTTCACATTGTTTTAATTGAAGGCCAAACTCGTAACCCAAATATTCATTTCCTCGATTAGGTTGTAGAAACTTTATTTTCTTGTTACGATGATTCTCCACTTCACTCTGAAATCCTTTGAACTTTTCAAATGTTTCAGACTTGTGTTTCATTAAGTAGATATACCCATATCTGCTCAAATCATTTATGAAGGTCAGAAGATAAAGATACCCGCCGCGAGCCACAACACTCATTGGACCGCATACATCGGCATGTATTATTTCACATAAGTCAGCGGCTCACTCCATTGTTCCGGAGAACGGAGTCTTAGTCATCTTGCCCATGAGGCATGGTTCGCAAGCATCAAATGATTCATAATCAAGTGATTCCAAAAATCCATCCGCATGGAGTTTTTTCATGCGCTTTACACCAATATGACCTAAACGGTAGTGCCACAAATATGTTGCACTATCATTATCAACTTTGCATCTTTTGGCATCAATATTATGAATATGTGTATCACCACGATCGAGGTTCAATAAACCATTCACACTGGGTGTATGACCATAGAAGGTTTTATTCATGTAAACGGAACAAGAATTATTCTCTAACTTAAATGAATAATTGTATCGCAATAAACATGATCCAATCATATTCATGCTCAACGCAAATACCAATAACATTTATTTTGGTCCAACACTAATCTCAAAGGTAGAGGGAGTGTGCGATGGTGATCTTATAAACCTTGGAGTCACTTCCAACACACATCGTCACCTCGCCCTTAACTAGTCTCTGTTCATTTTGCAATTCCTGTTTCGAGTTACTAATCTTAGCAACTGAACCGGTATCAAATACCCTGGGGTTACTATGAACACTAGTAAAGTACACATCAA
This sequence comes from Aegilops bicornis, assembly GCA_021605145.1. Classification (NCBI taxonomy): domain Eukaryota; kingdom Viridiplantae; phylum Streptophyta; class Magnoliopsida; order Poales; family Poaceae; genus Aegilops; species Aegilops bicornis. Next base: position 272,822,598 of record CM038675.1, on the reverse strand, counting down.
TAACATGTATATCAAATATACCTTTGTTCACTTTGCCATCCTTCTTATCCGCCAAGTATTTGGGGTAGTTCCGCTTCCAGTGACCATTCCCTTTGAAGTAGAAGCACTTAGTTTCAGGCTTAGGTCTAGCTTTGGGTTTCTTCACGGGAGTGGCAACTTGCTTGCCATTCTTTCTTGAAGTTCCCTTTCTTTTCCTTTGCCCTTTTTCTTGAAACTTGTGGTCTTGTTAACCATCAACACTTGATGCTCTTTCTTGATTTCTACCTTCGACGATTTTAGCATCGCGAAGAGCTCGGGAATCGTCTTCGTCATCTCTTGCATATTATAGTTCATCACGAAGTTCCAGTAATTTGGTGATAGTGACTAGAGAACTCTGTCAATCACTATCTTATCTGGAAGATTAACTCCCACTTGATTCAAGCGATTGTAGTACTCATACATTCTGAGCGCATGCTCACTGGTTGAGCTATTCTCCTCCATCATGTAGGCAAAGTACTTGTCAGAGGTTTCATACCTCTTGACATGGGCATGAGTCTGTAATACCAATTTAAACTCTTGGAACATCTTATATGCTCTGTGGCATTCAAAACATTATTGAAGTCCCGGTTCTAAGCCGTTAAGCATGGTGCACTAAACTATCAAGTAGTCATCATACCGAGCTTGTCAAACATTCTTAACGTCTGCATCTGCTCCTGCAATAGGTCTGTCACCTAGCTGTGCATCAAGGACATAATTCTTCTGTGCAGCAACGAGGATAATCTGCAGATCACGGATCCAGTCCATATCATTGCAACCATCTTCTTTCAAGTTAGTTTTCTCTAGGAACATATCAAAAATAAAACAGGGGAGCTATACGCGAGCTATTGATCTACAACATAGAGATGCAAATACTATCAGGACTAAGTTCATGATAAATTAAGTTCAATTAATCATATTACTTAAGAACTCCCACTTAGATAGACATCCCTCGAGTCATCTAAATGATCACGTGATCCATATCAACTAAACCATGTCCGATCATCACGTGAGATGGAGTAGTTTTCAATGGTGAACATCTCTATGTTGATCATATCTACTATATGATTCATGTTCGACCTTTCGGTCTCGATTACGAGGCCATATCTCGCATATGTTAGGCTCGTCAAGTTTAACCGAGTATTCTGCGTGCAAAACTGTCTTGCACCATTTGTATGTGAACGTAGAGCTTATCACACCCGATCATCATGTGGTGTCTCGACGCATTTAACTGTCGCATAATGGTGAATACTCAGGGAGAACACTTATACCTGGAAATTTAGTGAGGGATCATCTTATAAATCTACCGTCGTACTAAAGATAAACATCACATCTAGTCAAAATATGTGACATGATATGGCCATCATTATCTTGTGCCTTTGATCTCCATCTCCAAAGCTGTGGTTAAGGGGTGCGGGGGTTAAGTAACCCAGGGCGCGGGTGGGCTCGTTCAGCTGGGCTAGCTGGCTGCTTAGCTGGGCCGGTTGGCCCAGTTGGCGGGGGGTCTATTTAATTTATTTATTTTGTTTTCCTTTTACTTTTATTTTTCTTTTCTTATCGCTTTCCTGTTCTATTAAATTCTAGCCTTTATAAAATACAAAAGTTGTATCTAAAATAGCATTATTAATTATGCCAATTAACTTGGCACCTAAAATAAAATAGTTTGAAATTGTTTACTAATTTAAAAGCATTTGAATAAACAGTTTTCCACTGTTTATTTATTATAGTGCATTTAAACTCTTTATAAAAGTGTGGTTTCTCCACCAATATTATATATGATTTATTTGTCACTTTTAGAACATTTTAGTTTTGACATTTGAAAACTTTTAGTGTTTGCCTGATTTTTAAATTTGAATTTAAACGAGATTTGAATCAGAGTGAGTTTAGTAACAGTAACAGTTGTGAGGTGGCATCATTAGTAGAGGGTTACTGTAGCTTAATTATCCGGGCGTCACAATTCTCCTCCACTACAAGAAATCTCGTCCCGAGATTTAGGAGGTGAGGCAAAGGGGGGAAGGTCCTGGTTACGAAATTCGAGCGAGTGTTCTCGGTCTTGGTTGCTCTTCTTGAGTAGGTCGACCCACTACGTTGATGTCTTCATTTCCCTACATCAGGTCATCATGATGAAGTCGGCATCCTTTCTTCGAGAACTCCATCATACTTACGAAGAGGTAAGGGGCAGCTCGACGACGATAGAATGCTATAAGGGGAAATCATCTGGGGGTATTCTATGGATGATCTTACGAGTAACTCTTGAGTCGAGCAATTGAAACACATCGATAGCAAGGTAAAATGGTGCAATAAAAGTTTCAAGTGGATAGGCAATCGTTCGTTGCCTGAAATAGAGTGTGAAAGGGTTTCAGAGCAACGGTAACAAGTATTGTGTCTGATACCAGAATTGATGATCTCTCGGAACTTGGCTCGTGAATTATATACGAAGCCACATGAGAGGAATAACTTTGGAAACAGGGGGTATAAAGGAGAGTCAGGTTTCGATCCTGTCGGACTGTGGGTTTATGGGCCCACCATGTGGTTAAAAGTAGGAAGGAAGTTGACATCTTGCACGGTCATGATAGCAAGACATGTCAGAGGGTAGCCTATCAGTTATGTCAGCAAAAATGTCGGTACCAAGAGCGAGGGACGAAGAGAACCATTTTCCTGCTCGTTGAACGAGGCGGACCATTAGGCAAAGTTCTCGTCTGTGGGTGGCTACCGGAATGTCATCCATAATGGTAATTATTGTTACGAGAAGCAATCATGATAAGCTCAACATCGTTTCCATGGGCATGAACACAAAGTTCAAGGTCGACTCCCACTTCTCCAATGTATAAACTTTCAATCAGTCCTCGCCTTCTACGAAGTTGTAGTGTAGAAATTTCATCTGGCCTAACACCAGTAGAGTATGATCTGTAGAAGTTCCTGGGTTCATACAGATTAGGGAAGGCATTGGTTCAACCCATAGGGGCATCTTAGGAACATATAGCACAAGCTTCGAGAGTAATTATCACCAACTCGAAAATAGAGCATGGTTGGCCAAATCCGAGAATAGGATTTACTAAGGGCAGTATGTATCAGGGAAAGAACTTCCCAAGTGATTGAATACGAAGGACGCTGTCGGGTAAAACCCAACAAAGGTTCCGGTGGTCCATAACATTGTTAATGTGAGTACCGGCACAATCAAAGGAAGAAACAATGCAAAGGCTCTGGATAAGTTGAGTAGGCTTAGGGGTACAATCAATGGCAATTTGATTGGTCGAGATCCAGCTCATGTTAAAAATGACGTCTGAGGCGAAAGGATGAATTCTAGGATCTGATTAAGGATTGCAACATTCGCAACATATTGAATCAAGGGACCCAAGATGATAAAGGCAAAGGACATCCATGAATATTGATAGTCATTTGGAATTAACCATAATGCAGGTAGACAAGCATTTCAAGAGCCATAAGCTACAGAGGATTCTCGAAAGATCGGATAGTATTTCGAATAATTTTGTGAAACATATGAACAACTGGGGACGAGCGGTTACTCGATAGGTGCAAGAATTTGTCCCTAGGGGTATTTAGGCGACTTAGAACTGCATGGCAGTAGGCACGAAGTTTTCTCGGGGTATCTTGTAATAACAAGATCGAATGGGTATAAAGTAAGATCGACAGGTGTAAGTATTTATCCATAGGGACATTTCGGTGGTAGGGAATTGCAAAAGCAATGGGCACAAGGTCTCGAGAGAATATCGGAGAGTATCTTCGAAATCTTCTGGTGCAGCCAGAGATCATCTGGATTGAAGGGGCCCTCCGGGAGAAAGTATTATCGAGAACCTAGAGTCATAGTTAGTAAAAATCTTTTAACCCGAATAGAAGAGAGTTCGGAGTCCCGGAGTAAAGATCGAGGAGTAAAAGATCCTAATACCACCCAATGGCAACGTGGGCCCATAGGCCACACAGCCATGTTAGTAAAGGTTTTGCAATGGCTAGACTCAACTTCGGCCAAGGAGTTGGAAAGGGGGATTCCTACAGGCAGTCGGCTCTGATACCAGCTTGTGACGTCCCCGATTTAATTGTACACTAATCATACACGCAAACGTGTACGATCAAGATCAGGGACTCACGGGAAGATATCACAACACAAATCTAAAATAAAATAAGTCATACAAGCATCGTAATACAAGCCAGGGGCCTCGAGGGCTCGAATACAAGTGCTCGATCATAGGCAGTCGTGAAAGCAACAATATCACTGATCTGGACATAAGTTAAACAAGTTGCCATAAGATGGCTAGCACAAACTGGGATCTGAGATCAAAAGAGGTGTAGGCCTCCTGCTGGATCCTCCTAAACTACTCACAGTGGTTGTCGGTGACTTGCGTAGTAGTAGGCACCTCGGTGTAGTAGGAGTAAATGCGTTGTGGTGGCGTCGCTCACAGGCTCCGGCATCGGGTTGCGACAACCAGGTAGAAGGGAAAGGGGAAAAGAGGGAGAAAAGCAACCGTGAGTACTCATCCAAAGTACTGCAAGCAAGGAGCTACACTACATATGCATGGGTATATGTGTAAAGGGCCATATCGGTGGGTGAACTGCGAGAATGCGAGAATAAGAGGGGATAGCTAGTCCTGTTGAAGACTACGCTTCTGGCAGCCTCCATCTTGTAGCATGTAGAAGAGAGTAGATGGTAAGTTCACCAAGTAGCATCGCATAGCATAATCCTACCCGGCGATCCTCCCCTCGTCGCTCTGAGTGAGAGCAATCACCGGGTTATATCTGGCACTTGGAAGGGTGTGTTTTATTAAGTATCCGGTTCTAGTTGTCATAAGGTCAAGGTACAACTCCAAGTCATCCTGTTACCGAAGATCACGGTTATTCGAATTGATAAACTTCCCTGCGGGGTGCACCACATAACCCAACACGCTCGATCCCATTTGGCCGGACACACTTTCCAGGGTAATGCCCGGCCTCGGAAGATCAACATGTCGCAGCCCTACCTAAGCACAACAGAGAGGTCAGCACGCCGGTCCAAATCCTATGGCACATGGGTATGGGCCCATCGCCCATTGCACACACAGACGCGTTGCGAGGCGGCGGAAGAAGACCTAGCCTAGCAGGCGTTCGATCCAATCCGACGCGCTTCGATGCGACGTCACGAAGGCTTCGGCTGATACCACGACGCCGAGTGCCCATAACTGTTCCCGCGTAGTTGGTTAGTGCGTATAGGCCAGTGTCCAAACTCCGATCAAATACCAGGATCTCGTTAGGCATGTTATTATGAAGTAACCGCGAATGCCGGCCAGGGCCAGGCCCACCTCTCTCCTAGGTGGTCTTAACCTGCCATGTCGCTCCGCCACAAAGTAACAGTCGGGGGCCGTCGGGAACCCAGGCCCACCTCTACCGGGATGGAGCCACCTGCCCCTTCAGCCCCGTTCTCCGAACAGTATCATAAGTAATGTAACAGTATAAAGTACATAGCATATGCCCGTGATCACCTCCCGAGTGATCACGGCCCAGTAGTATAGCATGGCAGATGGACAAGAATGTAGGGCCACTTATGGAATACTAGAATCCTATACTAAGCATTTAGGATTGCAGGTAAGGGTAACAACTGTAGCAACAACGACAAGCTATGCAGCAGAATATGAGTAACAGAGAGCAGTAACATGCTAAATTACTCTAATGCAAGCAGTAGAGAGAAGGAATAGCCGATCTCTGGTGATCAAGGGGGGGGGGCTTGCCTGGAAGATCTGTTGCACAGGAAGAAGGTCGTCGGTGATGTGGTCGTACACACGGACATCGGCAATGGTCTCGGAGTCTAGCGGAAAGAATTAACGGAGGGGGAACACAATAAATAACAGAGCAATCAATGTAACACAAAGCAAGATGCGGCACTACGTTGTGCTAGGGGTGACCTAACGTAGGGATAGGTGATACCGGCGAAGGGGGGAAACATCCGGGAAAGTATTCCCGGTGTTTGGCATATTTGGACAAACGAACCGGAGGGGGAAGGTTGCAGGTTCACTATGCTAGGGACGTGTGGCGGACGAACGGACTGTGTATCCGGATTCGTCTCGTCGTTCTAAGCAACTTTCATGTACAAAGTATTTTCATCCGAGTTACGGATTATTTTATATTAATTTTCAAAGTTTTAACTGATTTTCTAATTTCTGGATTTAATTTAATTCGAAACTAAATTAGTATTTAAATGCTATGGGTACACAGGAAGTGTACCCAGAAGTGTGCACCTGAGGCTGACAGGTGGGGACAGTTGACTAAGTCAACTACCCAGTCAGTAGGTCCAGTCAGCTTGACTAGTCAATGGGGTCTAGTGGGACCCTCCTGTCAATGACTAGGCTAGTCCAGTCAGCAGTTTGACTTGGTCAAACTGGACAGGGGGTCTGATACGTCTCCAACGTATCTATAATTTTTGATTGCTCCATGCTATATTATCTACTGTTTTGGACTATATTGGGCTTTATTTTCCATTTTTATATTACTTTTGGGACTAACCTATTAACCGGAGGCTGACCCGAAATTGCTTTTTTTGCCTATTTCTGTGTTTGAAGAAAGCGGAATATCAAACGGAGTCCAAACGGAATGAAACCTTCGGGAACGTGATTTTCTCACCAGATAAGACCCATGAGACTTGGACCCTCCGTCAAGAAAGCCCCGAGGCGGTCACGAGGGTGGAGGGCGCCCCCTAGGGCGCGCCCCCTACCTCGTGGGCCCCTCGGAGCTCCACTGACGTACTTCTTCCTCCTATATATACCTACGTACCGCCAACAGATCAGATACGGAGCCAAAAACCTAATTCCACCACCGCAACTTTCCGTATCCACGAGATCCCATCTTGGGGCACATTAGGAGCTCCATGGGAAGGGAATCCACCACAGAGGGCTTCTACATCATCATCATAGCCTCTCCAGATGAAGTGTGAGTAGTTTACTTGACCTTCGGGTCCATAGTTAGTAGCTAGATGGCTTCTTCTCTTTTTGGATCTCAATACAATGTTCTACACCTCTCTCGTGGAGATCAATTCGATGTAATCTTCTTTTTGCGGTGTGTTTGTTGAGACCGATGAATTGTGGGTTTATGATCAAGATTATCTATGAGCAATATTTGAATCTTTTCTGAATTCTTTTATGTATGATTGGTTATCTTTGCAAGTCTCTTCGAATTATCCTTTTGGTTTGGCCAACTAGATTGGTAGTACTTGCAATGGGAGAAGTGTTTAGCTTTGGGTTCAATCTTGCGGTGTCCTTACCCAGTGACAGAAAGGGTTGCAAGGCACGTATTGTATTGTTGCCATCGAGGATAACAAGATGGGGTATTTATCATATTGCATAAATTTATTCCTCTACATCATGTCATCTTGCTTATGACGTTACTCTGTTTTCATTAACTTAATACTCTAGATGCATGCTGGATAGCGGTCGATGAATGGAGTAATAGTAGTAGATGCAGGCAGGAGTCAGTCTACTTGTCTCGGACGTGATGCCTATATACATGATCATACCTAGATACTCTCATAACTGCGCTCAATTCTGTCAATTGCTCAAAAGTAATTCGTTCACCCACCGTAAAATACGTATGCTCTTGAGAGAAGCCACTAGTGAAATCTATGGCCCCCGGGTCTATTCTCATCATATTAATCTTCCTACACTTTATTATTGCTTTGCTTTTTTACTTTTCCTTTTATTTTACCTCACATCTTTACACTCAAAAATACCAAAAATATTATCTATCATCTCTATCAGATCTCACTCTCGTAAGTGACCGTGAAGGGCTTGACAACCCCTATTCGCGTTGGTTGCGAGGAGTTATTTGCTTGTGTAGGTACGAGGGACTTGCGCGTGGCCTCCTCTTTGGATTGATACCTTGGTTCTCAAAAACTGAGGGAAATACTTACGCTACTCTGCTGCATCATCCTCTCCTCTTGGGGAAAACCAGCATAAGCTCAAGGCGTAAGCAGGTCCACTGTCATTGGCTGATATTTTAACAGATCGTTTTAATGGGATAATTAGTTGGCCAGGGCCCATCATCGGTGTCCCATGTGTTTTAACAAATTGTTTAAATCAGTGTAATTAGAGGTGGGGCCCTACTATCATGGACACATCAAGCTAATTACAAGTTAATTAGCTATTTAAGCTACCTTGATTAATTTTAATTAAAAATTGATTATTATCATTATTCTTTTTACACATTTTATTTTTCGTTCTTATCCTAAGGCAGGCCCCAGCGGTCAGTGGCTCAACTGAGCCACCCGGGGATGGGCATGCGAGCACACGCGCAGAGGCGTGGCCGCGGCTGAAGTAGGGCGCCGACCAGGCGTGAGCTGCCGGAGACAGCACGCACGCAGGCGCGCTGCCATTGCAAAGAAAAAGTGATCGGGAGGATGTCGGCACAAAAGTGCACAACAGAGAGGCAGACGGAGGTGCAGCACTGTGGGGACGGGCGCAAGGCGCAAGGGCGATACAAGAAGCGCTGCCATGAAAGGGGGCAGGGTCGCGGTGATCAAGGGGCGGGGCACGACGGGCGACGATGGTGAAAGCAGAGAAAGGGAGGAGGGAGGTGGCGGCTCACAGGGGCTAGGCGAGGAATGACAGTGGCTCGGGAGGAGTCGAGGTCGGCCTTGACAGTGAGCAGCTCCGGTGGTGGAGGAGGACGAAGACGGGTGGCGAGGCTCGAGTTCGGCCGGTGAGGAGGAGATGAGGAGGAGTTCCGGCGAAGGGCGAGCGTCGACGGCGGTCCGGGGCGGCGTCGACGACGGGGTGGCGACCTGCGAAGACAAGGTCGAGGCGGCGAGGGGCATTCTGGGCGGCGGCGACGATCAACGTCGGGGGTCGGGGCCGATGCCCCTGATCCCGATCTAGATCGGGGGAGGGAGAGGCGACGGGGGGAAGGGGATCGGTCTAGGGTTTGGGAAAGGGGTGCGGGGGTTAAGTACCCCAGCGCGCGGGTGGGCTCGTTCCGCTGGGCTAGCTGGCCGCTTAGCTGGGCCGGTTGGCCCAGTTGGCGGGGGGTCTATTTAATTTATTTATTTTGTTTTCCTTTTACTTTTATTTTTCTTTTCTTATCGCTTTTCTGTTCTATTAAATTCTAGTTTTTATAAAATACAAAAGTTGTATCGAAAATAGCATTAATAATTATGCCAATTAACTTGGCACCTAAAATAAAATAGTTTGAAATTGTTTACTATTTTAAAAGCATTTGAATAAACAGTTTGCCATTGTTTATTTATTATAGTGCATTTAAACTATTTATAAAAGTGTGGTTTCTCCACCAATATTACATATGATTTATTTGTCACTTTTAGAACATTTTAGTTTTGACATTTGAAAACTTTTAGTGTTTGCCTGATTTATAAATTTGAATTTAAATGAGATTTGAATCAGACTGAGTTTAGTAACAATAACAGTGGTGAGGTGGCACCATTAGTAGAGGGTTACTGTAGCTTAATTATCCGGGTGTCACATGGGACTTCCAATTCGGATAGATCAACTGAAGAGTGTAGAAGATCATGTAGATTGAGTTGGTTATCAGAAGGGATGCAAGTACCCAATCTGTCTTTGAAGGCTCTGAAAAGAATAGTAGCTTTGGCCTGGTGATCATGGTGCTTTATTCCTGTTTCATCCCTCAGCATAGCAATACAATTATTTCTGTATTTGATTGTGGCTTTTTCTTGGAAGTATGTTGGCCTCTCCCATCCTGATCTATCTAATGGTAGCTCTCTATTTCCAATAAATTCTCGGATGCTCAAGTAACTGTGCAAGATGATCTTTTAGTATCCTCCTTCCATTTGATTCCTCTACTGAGAGTGGTCTGAATTCTTCAAAATAGTCATACACAAGATAAGGAAGTTTGCATCTGCAATTGTGTTCCTCAAGTATGATATTTGCCTTGCCCATATTTTAAGCGCTTTTATGAGTCTTTTAAATTCTGCTGCAATAACTTTTGCACTATAAATTTCATGCACTTCTTGTGACCAGATAGATTTGACTACATCTTTAAACTGAAAATGTTGTAGCCAGTAGTTTTCAAATCTGAAAACATTAGAACTGAGTATAGATGAACCAATTTTGATGTTGACGGGGACATGGTCATAGGTTGTTTTGGCCAATGGGTATGCAAATGTGGATGGATATTGTAGAGTCCAAGATTCAGAAGTGAAACACCAATCCAACATTTCCAATAAAGGTGCATCTTGCATGTTGCTCCATGTAAAGTTTCTGCCTTTAACTGGAATTTCAACCAATGCTTGCTGGTTAATGGCCTCATTAAAGTTGAGCATATCCTCTATGTTACCTTCTCCTCTGCTCCTGTTGTGGGGATATCTGATATAATTAAAATCACCCAGAATGATCCTATTAATACCATCTGCAATTTGGTAGTTCTTTAACCAATCAACGAATAACAGTCTCTCTTGTGTTTCGCATGGGCCATAAACATTGGTAAGGACCCATTGGTCCCCATTGTGTTTATATGTGAACTGGATTGGTATGGCATCATTATTACCGTGAAGAATATTACCCCCCAAAGATCTGGTCATTCCATGCAACTAAAATGCCACCTGATGCTCCAACTGAAGGAAGATATTCAAATTTTCTAATTCTCCTTGGACAGAAATTTTTGAGATAGGAACTATCAAATGATTCTCTTTTAGTTTCCTGAATACACACAATAGCACATTGTGATTCCTCAATCTTACTTGCAATAGTAGTCCATTTCTTGCGGTCATTAATACCCCTAAAATTCCAGTTTAAAATATTTCATTATCGGTTCATGAAATAGAAAGTGAATTGGAACTATCAACTTGCACAGAACAGTGCTCTAAGCATGCAACTGGGGGTGGGGAAGAAGTTGAGCCACTTTCCATAAATCCAGAACAAAAGCATAATTGAGCCACTTTTTCATACAGTCATGCATGCCAAAATTAGATGTAATAAGTCTCATAAAAATTTTCATAGCACAGCTCAAGCCAGACTGTAAACTTCTCAGGACACAAAATACTACAGCTAATAATGAGATACGGTGAACTAAATCCATTTCTTGCCAGGCTCCTTAGGATTCATGTTCCTCTCCTGCACGGAGCATGCACCTTTGATCTTCTTGGGTCTCTTGGACATGATCTCTTCAGTGGTGTCCTTGTCAGTGACCTTGCAATATGAGGTGTTAAGGCTTTTAACCACTTTAGCAGCAATAATTGGTGGCTTAGTAGAGCATGCAAGACAATCTTTGCCTTACAAACAGATTGCTTATAACCTTTAGATAATTTCTGGAGTCTACAACTTCTCCTTACCTCAATCTCTTCCAAGGGAATTTTGTCTTTCCTCTTTTTCTTGTTCTGAAGTGTTGATGTGGAGGATGCAGTTGTCACTTCTGTAGGTTCAGATTCCTCTGTGGTATTATGTTCTTTGGTGGCCTGTTCAGAGGATGATGCAATACAGGTGAGATTACCATGAGCAGGACATTTCTCAGGGATTACAAAGGGCAAAGTAGTATGACGACAAGTAGATCCCTGTTTAATAATAGCCCATACATTGGAGGTGACAAACTTCTTGGCCCAATCGAACTTGTCTAGTGATAAGAGATTAACTGCCAAAAAAGTAACTCAGTCAGAGGGTACCTGGATGATTTCCTTGATGTAGTTGGAGCAAAATGGGCTTTCCAGATCTTTGCACCTTCTGCTCCTATAAGATCTTCTTCTGTCTGAACTGGTGTTGGAGTTTTTTTTTCTTGTGCTACTTCACAAGTCAATTCAGCCTTGTGTAGGGATCCTGGGCAGATAGTATGTGTCTGATTTAGAAAGGCAGGGACAGGAAAACCAGGTGGACCAGAAGAACTTTCTGAGGTATCACCTGCAGGCTCCTGAAGTAGATTGTCTCCATTAAGATCAACAGCATGAGTGTGGCTAGTCAGATGTGCAGCATCTTCAGAGTTAACCAAGGTAGCAGGGATCTTGTTGAATTCAGTGGTATGCAAAGCAGTTTCTGGTATCTGTAGGGCCAAATTCTCTATCAATGCAATTGGAGCAGAAGCTTGTATTTCTAAATGCATGGGGTCCACCATTCTATCCTCATGTACAACCACTTCCTTTAGCATAATCACATCAAAGTCACTACAAAAAAATACACTTTCGTGATGATACGTGTTTGTCACAGTAGGTCGCGTTTTTGTCATGCATGTACATCCATGACAATTTTATGACAGAATCAAGATAGTCATACCTGTGCTGTCATAGAAGTGTTCCATGACATTACCAAATTTATCATCACAGAAGTGTCCACATCCATGACGATAAATCGTGCGTCACAGAAGTGCTTTCGTCAAGGGTGACCGACATGTGGCATCCACCTTAATGGAACGCCGTTAAGCTATCGGGTCCAGTTTTGGATCCAATAACCCGCTAACAGCCACGACCAATGGGGATTTTCCACGTGTAAAATCATCATTGGCTGGAGGAAACACGTGTCGGCTCACCGTTGGGACAGATGTCATCCACTCATTGGACCGAAGGCGCCTATGATACGTCGACACGTGGCACGGCCGAACAGAGGCCCATTACTGTGAAAAGGCCGGCCCATTTGACTTGGTCAAAAGGTGGCGGGCCGGCCCATGGAAAGCCTGTTAACGACCTGTTCGCATATAGCCCATTTACAGCCCGCTAACCCAGGGCCCGTTACGACCTATCGGAATTAGGCCCAGTAGCTTCATCTGGGCCGTCCAATATGATTCTAGCCCATTTTAAGTTCCGGCCCATGTATGGCCCATGACGTCTTTCGGCCCGTATGAGGCCCTTTGTAACTCTTGGCCCATTAACGGCCCGTGGTGAAACTGGCCCGTAATGAACAGTGTATCACTTTATACCCATTAACGGCCTATTAATCCATTGGGCCGTTTGCAGCCCATGTTATCTTTCGGCCTTCTCAGGACCCATTTATTCTTGGGCTCATTTCCAGCATTCGGCTACTTATGGCCCGTTACTGCCATTTTTTGCTTGTGGGCCAAATTCAGGCCGTGGTTACAGTCGGCCCGTTTGTGGCCCGTTAATACGTTGGGCCGTTTTCATAGTGTCATCAAATACGGCCTATTAACGACGACCCGTTATGGTCGGCCCATGAACGGACGACTCCAACTCTAGCCCGTTTACGGCCATAATGCGGTCTGTTTTTGGCCTATGTTTGGCCAATCGATCATACGGCCCGTCTAAGGCCCATTGATGATACGGCCCATAGAAGGCCCATTGTTTCTACAGCCCGTAGAAGGCCCATTGTTTCTACAGCCCGTAGAAGGCCCATTGTTTCTACGGCCCGTAGGAAGCCTAGTGTCACTACAGTAAATATGTAGCCCATGGCCAGTTAAAGGCGGGAAACTACTATAGGTTTAGCCCTGCTAATGGACCAAGATGATTATAGGCCCAAGTTTTGGCCCATATGAGTAACGGGCCGGCCTGAAGACCCACAACACTGAGATCCACTGAACCTTCCGGCCTAAATTACAGCATACCGACCAAAGAATAAACCTAGACTATACAACAAAGAAATTACGGCATATTACATCCACTGGGAATCAAAGTTCGCTACTGGTGATAATAAAGCACAACATGACCGCAGATTACATACACTGGGCATCAAAGGTCACCACCAGTGCATATAAACGCGCCGATAAAAGAATATACAAAACTGAGAGCACTTCAGAAGGCACTAGACCTGGCAAGCTCGGGCTCCGCGCCCATTAGTCCGGCCCATGGATAACAGGCCGGTCGCCCGAGGACCCCTTAGTCCAGGACTCCCTCAGTAGCCCCCGAACCAGTCTTCAATGGTGAGGTGTTCGGCACACATATTGTCTTTGGCATTGCAAGGCGGGTTCCTCCTTCGATGACCTCCAAGTAATGTATTCGGCCATTGATCCAATGTCGCCTCCTTGGCTTCTACATGTTAAATAATCTTCGTCCTCCACGTGTCGAGCGAATGCGGAAAGTCGGGGTATTTTTGCAAAAAACACCGTATCTACGCGAGGAAGAACGCCTATTTAAAGAGATTGGATCCCAGATCCATTCAGCGCTACGCAGAAGACATCCCCAGAGACTGCCTAGGAGAAACCATTCCAGCATGGCTAGTGTTCCCAGCTCCTCCGCTCGTCCCGGCCCAGAGAAAGGCGAGTGGGAGAATTGTTTCGTGTCTCATAGCCAATTGGCGAAGTTGCAAACGCAGGGATTTCTTCCCCCTGCGGATCCAGTCCCTATTCGAGCGGGACTAGCTTCCTTCAATGGCGGGACTCAGGCAGAGGACTTCCCCAATCCGTCCGGGGGAGATCGAGTGTGTTTCGTCCCCTACCTGCTAGGAGACGTTGGATTTCCGATCCATCCGTTCCTCCGAGGGCTTCTGGAGTATTACGGCCTCCAGCTGCACAACTTCACTCCTGCCTCCATCTTGCATATTGCGGGTTACGTCGCTTTATGCGAACTGTTCCTGGGCGTCGAGGCTCATTTTGAGTTGTGGAGGAAGTTGTTCTGTCTCGTCCCGCGCAATCACGAAGGATCGATATTTGAAGTGGGTGGGGCCAAAGTATGGCGCATCGCCAATACCGGATATCCATCCGGCACACCAAGAAAGGCACCTGATGGATGGCCCTCCGAATGGTTCTATATTGAGGATGTCGCACTTCCCGACCCGGTTCGAAAGGGTCTCCCTGAATTCGCGAGCGTCCCTCTGAAGAAACGCCACAGTTGGCGCCCCCAGAGCCTTGAGGAGGTAGATAGTGCGGAGGTTCGTCAGCTGATGAGCAAGATAAAAGAGCTCACTCAATCCAGACTCACAGTAATCGAGGTCATGGCGATCTCCATAGCGCGAGGGGTTCAGCCGCTCCAGTATAGAGGGCTTCCAATGTGGCACTACAATGGGGAGGATGACGCCTCTCGCTGCGGCCGGAAGGGTCCGGATACCCCTGCTGCTTTGGCTAAGATATTAGCCAAACTGTTCAAAGGGGAGGAAAAGGAATTTCTTCGTATCAAACCCAGGGACGGGTACTCTATGTATAACCTTCCCAGTTAGGTATGGCCTGGCCCCTCTGTTTTTATTCCTTCCATCTCCGAATGGCCTTTGATAAATTTCTAGTTCGTTTATTTATGATAGCACTGGCGAAAGGTCACCGAGGGATTTTATAGTCCCGCCCCACAGCCGGATGACCACAACCGGGAGCTTGATCCCGGGTTTGAAGAGGATCCGGATATATTTGTGGTGCTCTCGGAGGGGGTGTTTTACCATACGAGCTATGATGGCACAGAAGTGGCCATCATCACCGACTACCCTGGTCTTCTTCCTGCTTCACAGGTAAGTAATCAAGAAACACCTTCTCTGAAAGGGTGCTCTTACTATGCCTCACCCACCGCATTGTCGCGCGTTTCTACAGGGGAGGCGTTTGACGATACCGAGGAAATCGGTTCCTGCACCGGGCAGGCCTTTGAAGAGGAGGGCCGGTGAAGGCACCGCCAGGCCCTCATCGAGGAGGTACGGATAAATATATTCTTCAGTGGCCGTGTCCAACTGTGACCTATGCGCCTATTTGATTACAGGAAAAGGTTCATCGGACTGTGTCCGGGGGCCCGGCCGGCCACGCTCCCAACAACCAAGATGTGGACCCAGTAGGGGAGACGGGGGCCGATGTAGGAACAAAGCCGGACTGGCCTTCGGCCGAGGGTTCGGACAATATGTCTGTTACCAACTCGGAAGTGGAGAGCGCAATGAATCATCGGTGCTGCAGGGCTGTTTTACGAGACCCGAAGTTCTCGGACGAGGCTTTTAATGCCTTTAGCTCGGGCGACGCATACATCCGAGCTACTCGAGACGGGCTTAGAAAAGCCACGAGGCATTATCTGACAGATGTGCAGGTAAGTTTTCTTTGTTAAAAAAGGATAGCCATACACCCGTAGCGCCCAAGACTGAAAGTAGTTGGCACGACTGATTTGAGGATTGTTAAACAACCAGGTCCTCGCAGAGAATAATAGCCTACTAGCCCAAGAGCTGGAACAGTGTCGGACACAGCTGAGAGCTATTACTGTCGAACTGGGAGACTTGAAGAAGTTGTCTGCTGGTATTGTTCCCTTCTACCAAGGAACAAAAATTGTGTACTCACCGCGCTAATGCAGCTATTAATTTCGCATAATAGGGCCGCCTGATCAACTTGCAAAGAAGCTGAAGGCTGGCCAAGAGGGAGAAAAAGAGGCGAAAAGGCAACACACCTCAGGCGAGCGTGTGCTGACGCATGTCCGAGGTGAGAAAAACAAGCTGCAGGATTCCAACACTGCATTGGGTGAAGAGTTGAAAGATGGCCGGGCCCAGCTAGCCGCTTCCGTGAAGGACAACAAGGAACTGCGCGGCGGTATCTTCAGTATGTGTCTGAGCTATTTATGAATTAGCTCAGAGATAAATGGGACTGATATAGTCATGTTTGCAGGTGTGCTGACGGGCCGTCCTGAAGAGGAGGTGTCCGAATCATCGAGTGATCTGCTGGAGAGGCTATTTCAGGTGCACGAGCAAGCTCGGCTAGCCATGCGGAGCGTGGCTAAGGCCTTATGGCCGTCCGACTCCCCTCCAGGAAGTATGGAGGAGCTTGTTGAGCTGTTCAAAGGAGCACGGCAGCGTATCCTATTATGGAAGATATCGGCCTGTTGAGACGGTGCACGAGAAGCTTGGGCCATGGTAAAAACTTGGTATACCAAGCTTGATCCTAATCACATGGCGCAGGTCGGACCGCTAGGGTCAAATGGCGAAGTAATTCCCGTTAGTTTAGTGTATGACCAAGTAGAGGTGGCCGCCAAATATTCCCAACAGGATTGTAAGGTAGACCGCCTGTTGGACGGTATAGAGAAGGACGTGTTTGAATCCCAATGACTATGTACTTTCCTTACGCTATGTAATTCTAGCTGAATTGTATAGCATTTGTCATGGCAGACCTTTTCGCTTCAACCTCCAGACTCGATGGTGCAGAGTGTTTCCAAATACCCTCGCGGCCGAATAGACCGGGGTATGCTTGAAAAACTAGGCGTAGGGGTCATAGTTGCTTGAACAGACAAATTGTATCCGGCTAGTTATGTTATATTACATTGAGATTGTAAGAAACATCTTCCAGGGAGAATAGTTCCGTTAAGGGTTCCTTTCCCTAGGTGTGCATGCCTTAGTTGACATGTTCGAATTGTGATTTAAAAATCACAGTGTGTATAGCTTCTGGGGGTTCACAATAGAGTGAGTGCAAAGAGTATTTTTCATCCAGCGACTGAATATTCCCTTAAGAACGCTAGCTTTCGGCTTCACCCAGTCTGAGGTACACATCCGGATAACCCGGCAGTAACAATCGCAGAGGTGCTCCCTTTACCACCTAGCCGAACAATCGGGAACGTAGGGGTAAGCACAGGAGCCAGGCAACGCAGCTTGGCAAAAACTTAAGTCATATCGATGCATATAATGGTGAAGAAAAGACATAAGGGAAGAACGCATATGTATGATGAGCTTGATGCTCGGAAAAATAGTATTAACAAGCTTCTGTTAAAGAAGCCCCTGGGTATGATGGGCGTACATATGTAAGAATGTGTACTTCAGCAGTGTTCGCTCGAGCCGAATGAGAGCTTTATGGCAAAAAGAAGAATTGTGTAAAATGGAGAAAAAGGAATGGAAACTATAGGGGAGAAGGAGACTACCAAAGAGTTCGGCGCTAGGCATAGAACCTTCGAAGTCTGGCCGCGTTCCAGGGGTTCGGCTCTAGGCAATTGTCTAATGCGTCACGAAGACGGTACGCTCCTCTGGTAAGAACTTACTCAATTATGAAGGGACCCTCCCATTTGGGCTTGAGTTTGTCCTTTTTCTTCTCCGGCAAGCGTAGAACGGGTTCGCCAACATTGTAAGTCTTGGCCCGTACTTCCCTGCTTTGATATCTTCGAGCCGGCTGCTGATAAAATGCTGAACAGGCTTTGGCGACGTCGAGCTCCTCCTCCAGGGCGTCTAGGCTGTCCTGCCAATCCAACTCGGCCTCTTTCTCTTCGTACATACGCACTCGAGGTGAGTCATGTATAATATCGCAGGGCAATACAGCCTCTGCGCCGCACAGCATGAAGAAAGGTGTGTATCCGGTAGTACGGTTCGGCGTGGTCCACAGCCCCCAGAGTACGGAGTCAAGCTCCTCGACCCAGTGTTTGTCTGATTCTTTCAAAGACCGCACTAGCCTGGGTTTGATGCCGCTCATAATAAGACCGTTAGCTCGTTCGACTTGACCGTTTTTTTGCGGGTGGTAGGCAGGCGTGTCGAGCTTAATGCCCAGATTAGCACACCAGGTTTTCACCTCATCAGCTGTGAAATTGGAACCGTTATCAATGATGATGTTGTGCGGTACACCATAACGGTGCACCACATCAGATATAAATGCGATCACTGGTTCGGACTCGGTCGTTTTGACTAGTCTAGCCTCTATCCACTTGGTGAATTTGTCCACCATGACCAGCAGATATTTTTTCTTATGGCTTCCCCTTTAAGGGGTCCAACCATGTCCAAGCCCTGCACCGCAAAGGGCCATGTAATGGGGATTGTTTGTAGGGCGGTTGGGGGCATATGGCTTTGGTTGGCGAAGAGTTGGCATCCTACGCAGCGCTGGACGAGGTCCTCTGCGTCTGCCCGGGCCGTAGGCTAATAAAATCCTGTCCAGAAGGCCTTGCTGACAAGTGCTCGGGCTGCGGCGTGGTGCCCACCGAGACCGGCGTGAATTTCTGCCAAGAGTTGCCGCCCCTCCTCCTCGGAGATATACCTTTGAAGGACTCCGGTGGTGCTTTTCTTGTACAGCTCTCCCTCGTGAACTTTATAGGCTTTCGAACGCCATACGATGCGGCGAGCCTCGTTCTGATCTTCTGGGATCTCCTTCCTATTAAGGTAGGCCAAGAATGGTTCGGTCTATGGGGAGATTACTGCCATGATGAGGTGGGCCGATGGTGTTATTTGGGTGATTGAGCCTCCGATGATATCGGCGTGTTCGCTATCTATGTTTGTGTTTGGAATGGGACTGTCGTTGCTGTCTCCGCCTTGCCACACCACGGATGGCTGAAAGAGCCTTTTGAGGAAGATGTTAGGTGGGACGGGTCGCTTAAGCATCGATCACGAGCAGGACGTCTACCGCCCGATTACTTTCACGGGCGACGTGATGAAATTCGAGTCCCTCGAATCGAGCCGACATCTTTAAGACGGCATTGCGATAAGCTGCCATCTTTGGATCTTTGGCATCAAAGTCTCCATTAATTTGGGATATTGCGAGGTTTGAGTCCCCGTGCACCTCCAGGCGTTGTATGCCCATTGATCTGACCATCCGAAGGCCATGTAGCAAGGCCCGTATTCGGGTTGTCTTTGTGGGAGTCTGTGTATAATATTTGGAGTACGTATTGGACGATATCTCCTGTGGGGGACGTTAATACGACGCCCGCCCCGAGCCCTGCCAACATTTTGGAGCCGTCAAAATGCATCACCCAGTTGGAATATGCGTCGTACTCTTTAGGGAGTTTGGCCTCTGTCCATTCGGCGACGAAGTCAGCCAGTACCTGGGATTTGATGGCTCGACGTGGTTTGTACGTGATGTCGAATGGCAGGAGCTCAATGGCCCATTTGGCAATCCGGCCCGTTGCATCCCGATTGTTGATTATATCATTGAGGGGCACTCGGAAGCGACCGTGATTGATCACTCCTGAAAGTAGTGTCGCAATTTTCGAGATGCCATGAAGACTGCAAATGCTATCTTTTGATAGTGAGGGTACCGGGATTTGCATGGTGTGAGGACGGTGGATACGTACTATACCGGCTTTTGAAGCGGAAATATGTATCCATCTAGTTCTCATTCGACGACGAGCACAGTGCTCACCACTTGATGTGTTGCTGATATGTATAGCAACATGGGTTCGCCTGCGTTTGGTGCAGCCAGGATTGGACTGCTTGCTAGGAGGGTCTTTATTTCCTCCAGTCCGGCAGTCGGCGCGTCTGTCCAATCGAAGTTATCCGTGCGCCGTAAGAGGCGATAGAGCGGGAGTGCCTTTTCTCCTAGTCTGGAGATAAAGCGGCTTAGTGCTGCCACGCATCCTGCCAGTTTTTGGACCTGTTTGTGGTCTGTTGGTGTAGCTAACTGTGACAGAGCTCGAATTTTGGTCGGATTTGCTTCGATTCCTCTGTTGGAAACTATGAAGCCCAACAGTTTTCCAGCGGGGACGCCGAAGATGCACTTCTCCGGGTTGAGCTTGATGTCATATGCCCGGAGGTTGTCAAACGTGAGACGTAAGTCGTCTATTAGTGTTTCGATGTTCCTAGTCTTAATGACGACGTCATCAATGTAAGCTTCTACCGTCTTGCCGATCTGTTTCTCAAGGCATGTTTGGATCATGCGCTGGTAGGTGGCGCCAGCGTTCTTGAGCCCAAAGGGCATGGTGTTGAAGCAGAATGGCTCGTATGATGTAATAAATGCTGTTGCAGCTTGATCGGATTCCTTTTTTGATTTGATGGTATCCGGAATATGCATCGAGGAAGCACAGCGAGTCCTGTCCTGCGGTGGCGTCAATGATTTGATCAATGCGGGGAAGGGGAAAAGGATCCTTAGGGCAAGCCTTATTAAGATCCTTGAAATCGACACACAGGCGCGAGGATTTATCTTTCTTTGGTACCATCACCAGGTTTGCCAGCCAGTCCGGATGCTTGATTTCTCTGATGAATCCGGCTTCGATAAGCTTGGCCAGCTCCTCCCCCATGGCTTGTCGCTTGGGTTCGGAAAAAGCGCCGTAGTGTTTGTTTGACTGGTTTAAATCCCTTTAATATGTTGAGGCTATGTTCAGCCAACTTGCGTGGGATCCCTGGCATATACGAAGGGTGCGAAAAATATGTCGATTTTCGCGAGGAACTCTCATGATCTGGCGTCAACTGTTGGTATCAGTTGAGCTCCTATAGAAGTTGTCGTCTTGGGGTCCGTTGGGTGGACCTGGAATTTGACTATTTCTTCTGCTTGTATGAATGAGGTGGATTTGGGGCGTTTTTCGAGGATCACATCGTCCCTGTCAATGTGGAGCGTAGTGCAGTTAATTCTTCGACCGCGAGGGCTTCGGATAGCGCTTCCAGGGCCAGGGATGCGGTTTTGTTTTGAGCGCGCAGTGCTATGTCCGGATCACTGGCGAGAGTGATTATACCGTTTGGTCTAGGCATTTTGAGCTTCATATATCCGTAGTGAGGTATAGCTTGGAAGCGTGTGAAAGCATCCCGCCCCAATAAGGCGTGATATCCGCTGCTGAAAGGGGCCACTTGGAAGGTTATTTCTTCGGACCGATAATTCTCCGGCGTGCCGAATACCACGTCAAGTGTGATTTTGCCCACGCACCGCGCGTCCCAACTAGGAATAATTCCCCGGAAGGTTGTGTTGCTTTGTTTTATGCGGCTCCTGTCTATTTCCATTTTATGGAGTGTGTCCTCATAAATGAGATTTAGTCCGCTTCCGCCGTCCATGAGGACCTTGGTGAGTCAAAACCCATCCACGATGGGGCTGAGGACTAACGCGGCTGGTGCTCGTACTGTTCTGTACTTTGGTTCATCGCCGGCGTTGAATGTTATGGCCGTGTCGTTCCATGGGTTTATTACAGCAATTCGGCAAAGTTCGTTGAGCTCGTGAAGTGCCCGTTTGCGCTTGTTATTTGAAGCGAATGTCTCAAAGACTGTCAATACTCTTGGGTCATGAACTTCTGGGGGGGGGGGGGGTATTTTTCCGCGGCGTCCTTTATAAGGATGTCCTCGCCGCTCTTGGCAACCTGTCGTAGTATCCAACAGGCTCTAAGGCTGTGGGTTGCCACGGTATCTGTTGAGGATATTACCACCAGGTGTAAACCGGCCAGGACAGGCCGGGTTAACTTCATCAGTAGTTAAGTATGTTAAAACCCAAGTAGGCAGATGAGGGCTTAAGGCCCACGGCCGGTCCAAGGCCTGCAGCCGTAAACCGGCGTCAGTATAACTTGTATTGTAAGTTAGGAATAGTAGAGACCGAGCCGGATACATCTATGAACCGGCGTCGGGACTCTGTGAACCGACGGGCGCCACCCATGTATATAAGGGGACGACCCGGCGGCGGTTCAGGGACAACAGACAACAACTCGAGACTTAGGCGAAGCTTGTTTGCTCCCTAGTCATCGAACCCCCAGCAATTCCATCACAACTAGACGTAGGCTTTTACCTTCATCGAAGGGGCCGAACTAGTATAAACTCTCTTGTGTCCTTGTGTCCGCTTTAACCCCTTCAAGCTAACCCGTAGCGATGGCTCCATGACTAAGTCCTTTCATGAGGACATCTGTCGTGACAAAACCACGACAGTTGGCGCCCACCGTGGGGCTATCGCACGATGGTTTCAAGTTCTTGGAGGGAAACTTCGAAGGACTCAAGGGTTATCTTTGTGGGCGGATGACCAAGAGTCGTTGCAGCAAGCTCTACATCTGCGATGCAGGTGGGGCCCGAGGCCGGCTCGATTGAGTACTGGTATCGGGTCCCTTTGGTGGCATACACGTCTTCATCGGCAAGATCGGTGAACTGGCCCCGAGTCGGACATCTGCACCGACCTCGTCGAAATGGCTCAGCGTGCGAGATCTGCCCAGGTTAAACCAGCCGTGAAGCGTGCCTTCGTGGGAGTCATCCATGGAGGAGAATATGAGGATGGATCGGAATCTGGTGGCGAGACCATCGTTTATTCCGGCGACGAGTCCTCGACCGGAGAAACCGAATCATTGTATCAGCTACAAGACGACCAGATTGGGGGTTGTCCCGATGGTGACAGTATTTCGGACCCCTCTGATCTGCCCAACTGAGTTGGAATATTCATGGTTGGTACGCAGGCGGTGATCCACTCTTCGACCGCAGCAGCAATGTTCTCCGGGTCAGCAGCGGCAGCGGCGGCCGGGGCAGGAGACCCTGTGCACCCGCCGGCTCAAGTTTTATCTGATCTGTTTGATGCGTTGGCTGTGCTTATGGCAGAGGCTAACCCGGCGGATCAGGACGCCCACAACACGGAGATTGCAAAGGTGAGGGAACAGATCACTCAGGCCAAGGCCGACCTAGCAGCCGAGAACGACAGGATGGCCGCAGAGCGGGCCGCTTTGGATGCGCAGCCTATAGGCTTATCTTTGGACCGTAACGCGTCGCATGAAGTCCTGAAAAGGAAGCATTGGTCTCGCCTGCCGACGGTTTTCGACGCCAGAAACCTCTTTAATACCCCGGGAGCAGGGACTAGTAACCCGCCAGTGATAATCCAGGCGGAGGCACCTGGGCCGGGTGCGCCGGTTCAGCCTCGCCTGATGGAGTCGCTTCGACAGAACAATGTCGTGCCTCAGCCTGTCCAGACACCTCCAGGTCATTATTCCAATCCAGTGGACAATCTTGTCGCCGCCGCTTCACGATTGGAGGCCATCCCAATTGAAGGTGATTCTCCGCAGGCGATGGAGACGCGCCGGGTTAAGGAGCTACTTCGAACGGCCTTGATTCAACAGGAAGCGTATTCATACAGCCGTGACCGAATTCATTCCACCCCCGCCAAGCCGGAGTTACAAAGAAAGCGGATGGATGAACCGGCCGTATCCAAGAATGCACGGAACCGTGAAGCGCCCATGGCAATAACCCGGCGGTGATGCTCAGGAAGTGGTGGACGGGCCCGAGCACGCAGGGACACCGAGTTAGCGACAAAGATGAGGCTCGTCGACCACGCCGGTTCGTCCAACCACCTCGATCAAGCCAGGAGTTACTTCTAGTTCTTTGGGAGTGCCTTGTCTTGTCCCCGCTTTACGCAATGTGCGCCTGCCCAAGGATTTCAAAGGTCCACGCAAAGTGCCAAAATACACTGCCGATTTGTCTCCAGAAACATGGGTGGAGAGCTATGAGATGGCCATGGAGATGCTTGACGTAGATGAAGCGGCGTGTGCAAAGTATTTCACCATGATGTTTGAAGGGACAACCCGTATTCGGTTAAAGAGCTTACCGGCCAATTCTATCAGTTCATGGGCCCGATATGCGAGCCCGGTTTATCCAGAATTTCAAGGATACATGTAAGCAGCCCATGTCGATAGTGGACTTAGCGGCTGTGTCCAGGAGGAAGGAGAGTCAACAACCCATTGGAGTGCGCCGAAGTTCGAAAATTTTGCACTCATCAGACCGTATCAAGGCCGATTCCGCAGTTATAACCTTGGAAAGCAACTGCCGGTTTAAGCCTCTGAAGTTGAAATTGAGACGGATGAAGCGCCATTGTAAAGATGGATGAAGCGCCATTGTAACTATATGGGGACCCTCATGACTGCGTTTGTGAAGTATGCTGATTCTGATAGTACCAAGGATCCCGAGTCTGATGATGACAAGACAAGGAAGGGAAAGAAGAGCAGCAACTCCAAAGGGCAGCAACACAACACGGCAGGTCATGGTAACGGAGGCAAGCGTAAAGCGGATGGCAGCGTGGACTTTGTGGCTAATACTAGCGCACAGGACAAGGGCCAGGGACGGAAGGGTAAACCGCCGAATCGCGGTGGAGCTCCAAATTCCAACCCGGACCGCCTGACATATCGATTAAACCAGCCCTGTCCAAAGCACGGGACGAAGGAGATGCCAGCCAACCACCTTTGGAAGGATTGCTATATTATGCAGGAGTTCAAAAATTCTAATGCTTTCCGATATGATCATGGATCAGGTGGTGGCTCAGGATCCGGATTCCATGGGCCGGGTCATGGTGGAGGAAATGCCGGTTCAGGCTTCAATGGTGATCAGGGTGGACATAACAATCAAAATAATCAGAATAGCCAGGGTGGTTACAACCAGCAGCAGCAGTCGGGTTATCAGAGCAATCCAAAGCAGTTGAATAGCGAGCAATATCATGTGTTCACCACTAGCTTGGATAAGCGAGACCGAAAGCTTCACAAGCGAGCGGTGAATTCTGTTGAACCGGCCGTGCCTCGTTATTTACGCTGGTCCGAACAGCCAATCATATGGAGCAGAGAGGATCACACTCCCCGGGTTGACAATCCGGGCCAGCTAGCGTTGGTGGTGGCACCTCAGGTGGGAGGTTATAAGTTCACCAAGGTGCTCATGGATGGAGGAAGCAGTATTAATATCTTGTACTATGAGACCTTCCGCCGTATGGGGCTAACAGATAAGAATCTTAAACCGTCCAATACGGTATTCCATGGTGTGGTACCTGGTAAGTCAGCATATCCTGTTGGCAAGATAGCTCTGGAAGTGGCCTTTGGAGATGATCATGATTCCAGGTCAGAGACATTGATTTTTGAGGTGGTGAAGATCCGGAGCCCATATCACGCTTTATTTGGGCGGCCGGCTTATGCCAAATTTATGGCACGACCCTGTTATATTTACTTGCAGCTCAAGATGCCGGGTCACAAGGGGACCATAACCGTTCATGGAAGTCGCAAGATTGCTTTGGAGTGTGAAGAAGGTGATGCGGCCTATGCAGAGTCGGTTTGTGCCACGGAAGAGTTGAAGTACTACAAGGATAATATTGATCGGGCGGACATGACTCCGTTGAAGAAGCCAACCACAAAGCATGATCCGGCTCTAAAGTTCAAATCGGCAGCTGAGACTAAGCTTGTTGACTTCGTACCTGGTGATTCGTCCAAGCAGTTTAGTATCAGTACCAACCTGGATCCGAAATAGGAAAGCGCGCTCATCGAGTTCATCCGTGAGAATCGGGACATTTTTGCATGGAAGCCTTCTGACATGCAAGGTGTACCGAGGGAACTCGCTGAGCACACTCTTAATGTTGATCCTAAGTACAAACCGGTGAAGCAGTTTCTCCACCGGTTCAACAAAGAAAGGTGCAAAGCTATTGGAGAGGAGGTGGCCAGGCTCTTAGCAGCTGGTTTTATTGTTGAAGTTTTCCATCCTGAATGGTTGGCTAATCCGGTGCTGGTCCTCAAAAAAAACGGCACCTGGCGCATGTGTGTGGATTACACAGATCTTAACAAGGCTTGTCCAGCAGATCCTTTTGCCCTCCCCGCATCGATCAGATTATTGATGCTACTGTGGGTTGTGAGCGTTTGAGTTTTCTGGATGCATATTCTGGTTATCATCAGATCAAGATGGCAGTTAAGGACCAAGAGAAGACATCGTTCATAACTCCCTTTGGAGCCTTATGCTATGTATCTATATATGTCCTTTGGGCTCAAGAGTGCCCAGGCAACTTATCAACGGTGTGTACAGAATTGCCTTCATAAGCAGATCGGCCGTAATGTGCATGCCTATGTGGATGATATTGTGGTTAAGTCAAGGGAGAAGGAGACTCGGTTGATGATTTGAAGGAAACCTTTGATAACCTACGGACATACAAGATGATGCTCAACCCGCCAAGTGTGTTTTTGGTGTACCGCGAGCAAGTTATTGGGTTTTACGGTGTCCAACAGGAATTGAGGCTAATCCGGAGAAGATCACAGCTATCACCTCCCTGGCTAAACCGAAGTGTATCAATGACGTCCAACGCTTGGTGGGCCGGATTGCCGCGTTGAGCCGGTTTATCAGCCGCCTCGGTGAGAAGGCGATCCCTTTGTATCAGATGTTGAAGAAAACAGATCACTTCGTCTGGAGTCCAGCCGCTGATAAAGCGTTGGAGGACTTAAAGCGGTAGCTAGCCAATACGCCTGTTCTTGCTGCTCCGGTTGACAAGGAACCATTGCTACTATATGTGGCAGCTAATGCTCGTGCAATCAGCGTAGCTATTGTGGTGGAGCGCAAGGAGGCGGGCAAGGAATATCCGGTTCAGCGTCCGGTTTACTATATCAGCGAGGTGCTTATTGAGTCCAAACAAAGGTACCCGCATTGGCAAAAGCTGGTGTATGGAATTTTCATGGCAAGCCGGAAGCTTAAGCAGTACTTTCAGGGACATCCCATCACAGTGGTCAGCTCTGCTCCTTCGTAGATATAATTGAGCAGGGAGGCAATCGGCGGATTGCCAAGTGGGCTATAGAGCTTGGGCCGCACGGTTTGAAATACGTGCCTCGAACGGCGGTCAAGTCTCAAACACTTGTGGATTTCATCAATGATTGGACGGAACTACAAGCACCTGAAGAAAAGCCGGATCACACCTATTGGACTATTCATTTTGATGGGTCCAGTAATTGGAGGGCTCGGGGCTGGAGTCGTGTTAACTTCCCCACGAGGTGATAAGTTACATTACGTTCTCCGCTTAATGTTCCCCTGTACTAACAATGCAGCTGAGCACGAAGCTTTACTCCATGGTCTCCGGATGGCTAAGGAGATGAATCTCAGCCGAGTTAAGTGCTTTGATGACTCGGACCTGGTGGCCCAACAAGTGTCTGGCACTTGGGATTCTAAAGATCCACTCATGGCAGCATACTGTCGTGAGGTGGATACTATTGCAGGTCACTTCAAAGGATATCAGGTGGATCACGTGGACAGACGGAAGAACGAAGCGGCGGACGCTTTAAGCCGGCTGGGCTCTCAGCATAAACCGGTCCCGCCTAATGTCTTTTTGGATGTCCTGCATAACCCGTCTGTCAAGCTCCCTGGCGAAGAGGATTTAGCTATTCCTGATGCGAAGGCTCAATTGGTGGCGACTCTGCATGTCATTCCGGATTGGACGGTTCCTTATCTTGCATACATGAACCGGGGCGAGTTACCAAAGGATGAGACTCTGGCTAGGCAGATAATCCGGCGATCCAAGTCCATGACTATTGTCAATGGCGAGTTGCATCATTGCAGTGTGTCAGGGGCGTTTCAACATTGTGTGTAGCCGGAGGAAGGCTGTGAAATTTTGCGCGAAATCCACGAAGGGGATTGTGGTCACCATGCCGGTTCAAAATCTCTAGTGGCTAAAGCGTTTCGTCACAGCTTCTATTGGTTGACTGCTCATGCTGATGCAGAGGACCTGGTTAGGCGATGTGATGGCTGTCAGAAGTTCTCAAGACGCGCTCATGTGCCGGCTCAAGAATTGAGGGTGATTCCAATTACCTGGCCGTTTGCGACTTGGGGGCTGGATATGGTTGGGCCTTTCAAAAGGTCCAAGGACAAGAAGACCCACCTTTTGGTGGCGGTTGACAAGTTTAGAAAGTGGGTGGAGGCGGAGCCCGTCAGCAAGTGTGATGCAGCCACGGCGGTTCAATTCATTAAAAAGGTGATTTTCGAGTTTGGCTTTCCACACAGTATCATTACTGATAATGGTACCAATTTGTCTAAGGGTGCTATGAAAGAGTTCTGTGAACGTGAGCACATCTGGCTTGACGTTTCATCAGTGGCTCACCCACAGTCCAATGGACAAGCAGAGAGGGATAACCAAGAGATCTTACGAGGTATCAAACCCCGGCTTCTGGTTCCTTTGGAGCGGACGCCGGGTTGTTGGGTTGAGGAGCTACCCTCTGTATTATGGAGCATCAATACTACGCCCAACAGATCGACAGGATACACACCGTTCTTCATGGTCTACGGAGCGGAGGCGGTTCTCCCCAGTGATATCCGTCATGATTCACCTCGTGTAGCAGCTTATGTTGAAGCACAACGAAGTTAGCACGGCAAGACGCTTTGGACCTGTTGGATGAGGAGCGTGACATCGCAGCTGCCTGCTCGGCGATTTACGGCCAGGATCTTCGTCGCTATCACAGCCGAGTTAGAACCGTAACCTTTCAAGAAGGAGATTTGGTGCTCCGGCTCATCCAAGACCAGACCGACATGCACAAGCTATCCCCACCTTGGGAGGGACCTTTCGTGGTCAGCAAGAATCTGCACAACGGGTCGATTTATATGATCGATATTCGAGAGCATAAAGACTCACGTACATCAGAGGAGGAGACCAACAGGCCGTGGAACATAGCTCATCTTGGGCCCAACTATACTTGAACCATAGGATCTACTTATGTACATATTATGACAATGTATATATTATGATCAATACAATAAACCGGAGCCTTAGCTAAAGCGGGGTCTCTGTTATTTTTACATCATGTGTGGTTACACGGAGTTTTTATCTTAAAGCGACCTCCGGTTTACCCCTTGAGTTAGCTTTTTAAAATAAAAAAAGCTTTATATCATATCAATTGGGGGCTTGGTCGTGTCCGAACCAATGCAAAACCTTTTGATAGGCGAAAGCCACAGAATCACTTGGGGACTTGGTCACGTCTGAACCAGTCACGCCTCTTGATCGGCCTAAGGCCACAGAATCATTTGGGGGCTTTGGTCGAACCCAAACCATTGCTACACCTCTTGATCGGCATAATGCCACTGCATCATTTGGGGACCTGGCTGACTTGAACCATAGCTACGCCCGATGGAGGCTTGGTCGTGTCCGACCATGGTAATGCCACTTGATCGGCTCAAACAGCCTCTTTTCGCAAATGATTTTATCTTTGCCTTTGCTTGAAATTCGTTTCTCTTTTTGCATATTTCTCTTGTTGTGTTTTTAAACCGACAATTCTTAAACCGGTTCGGCTGTCAGTTGACGGAACTCGGTTTATTCTTCATCCGGAGACGCTCTGCCCGGTTTGATTTTTTATAACATCCTATTATGGAGTAACACCGGTGTTCATCATAACCCGGAACAGTTTACCTGGTAAACCGGCTTTATATTCACAGGAGCTGTTTTCTCCTCCAGCAGAGTGGGTTTCTTAAAACTCCGTTTCAAGTTTGGCACAGCCAACTTCATGCCCGACGATGGTAGGTATCATATATTCCCATATTTTATCATATGTTTAAATCTAAGGTATTATCTTTGATTTAATATACATAGATATGATGACCCGCCTGGTGATACAACCACAATGGCGTTTTAAGCTTTTCTTTGCAGCATAACAGCTTTAAGATTGATGATTCAACAAAAGCATAAGTTGCAATAAGTATGCACGAAGGCATATCAACACCAAGTGTGGCAGCTAGTCTATTACAAGGCAACACGGTGCCCAGTTAAGATAATTGTTTTCTGCATAATTCAAAGGAGCAGTAATGTAAACCAGCTTCTGGATCACGCTTGGTCGCCGGCTTGGTCTGATGGTTGCGGGTCATCTTGCGCCGCTTCAACCTCTGCTTCCCTACCCAGCGGCTGGAAATCAACAGTTGTCCAGTCGATTCCCATTAATGCTTGGAACACAGCTTCATGATCAGCAACGACGGTTCAATGTCAGGAGCGTAAGTATGCTTACGGATTGGAGGTATAAGGTTCTCCGCTTCAGGAATCGGTGCAGCCACTCGTTTATTTTCGCCATCATATTGGGCTTGATAGTGAGACAGATTTGCCTCTTCAGCCAATTGACAAGCCAAAGGGCGCACTTCGGTTTATAGCTCGGAGACCCTCTTCGCTGAATTCTGTCCGCCTTCCTTCAAGCTTGGGAAGCCTGGGCCGCTTCATCAGATCAAATCCGGCACCCATGCTTTGGCCCGGATTAAGGCGTTTATGGCGATGGTTCTAGCAAAGCAGATTTCTTTAACTCTTCAACCCGGCAGGAAGCATTGACAACCTTTTAATGGTGTCCTGGATGAAGGTCGGTGCCGGGTTGTTGTGAGAAGCAAAGCTGATGATCCGCTATGCGCACCAAAGATACGCTTGTTCTATCAATGTATAAGCGGCTTTCAATTTCTTCCGCACATCTGATCCCAAGTGGCCAATACGTGTCCCTATATCATTCAAAGGGTTAATAAACCGGCAATTACATGAGAAGGCCTCATTACGTCAGAAATCAAGAAAGCTTACCAAAAACAGCAGCGGTCATGGCATGCACTTGCCGCTTTACACTGGTCAGTTCATCAACCACCGGTTTGAGTGCAGCCTCAGCCTTCTCTGCCCATTGAGTTAAAGCAGCTCTTTCAGTGGCCCAATCCACCTGCTCCTTGTTGAAACCCTCCTTAAGATTTTCCATGACGCTTAAAGCGCTGGTTAATTCATTTTTTGCTTTGGAGGTTTCAGCTTGCTGGGATTTCAGGTTTTCTTGAAGATCAGCGATTTGATTTTCTTTCTTGCTTAGATCAGCCTACATACAGATAATCATTTGATAAAGATTAAGGTGCAGAGTTGAAGTACCAACCCCATAACAAGTTATGCCCTTGGTATTTGGGGGCTAATGCATATTTGCTTCTCATCCTACAATTTCTATATAAAGTCCCAAGCTCAATACAAGTATTCAACTTGGCACTTGGGGGCTAATGCCTATTTGCTCTGTCCTTGAGTGATACTGGAATTCTTATGGTATAAAAGTCCCGGTTTAACTACATTAAGTTGAACCGGCCCTTGAGGGCTACTTTCCGAAAAGTACAGCTTTGCTCAGGATTATATTGGGAAAGTCCTGCTTAAGTTGACATCTTAAAACCGTCATTGGGGGCTATTAGAGCGATGATTGAAATGTACAAGCAGAGTTATATGGAATTCACCTCATATTTGTCCTTCATCATATTTACTGCATCAAGCTTCATAATCACGGCTGGTATATAGCCGATTCAGATAACTGGAATGAAGAACTTGGGGATTCAGAGCGGTATAAGTAGCCAAATCGGCATTCCATTTGCCTTTACCAAACGCAGTGAATTCATCTTTGGCAGTGTGCTTGGACAAGACGACATGATTGCCTGGCTCGGAATGACCAAAGCCAGTAATAACAACGCCATCATCCTTGGCTTCGCCGGTCCGCACTGGGGTCGCCGGTTTATCAGTATGCTTTGATGGGCTCGCTGTTTTGTCAGTCTGAACAGGACTCGTGGGTTGATTAAAAGGGCATGTGGCATCAACATGTGCCTCTTCAACAGTAACATCATGATCTTGCAATGGTGGGTCGTTTAGTATATCATCGTGGATGTGTTCTTCGAGATCTGGTATTTTGGTCGGTTCAGGAGCGTCGTCTTCTTCTGCCGCTTTGTCCAGACGAGCTTTCTTGCTTGGCCTAGGCTTGGCCCTAAAAGGAAAAAGACGGATCAGTCCAGTAAACATTGAAAGTGATATATCAAACAACATTATCAGGAATATGGCTCACCCAAGCACCATCTTGAGTGGTGGAGCTGGGTGGTGACGACTCATGGGAGGAAGAATGAGAAGTCACCTGATAATCGGAGTCAGATGGATTAAGAGGTTGACGAACACAACCCGCTTTAGGATAAGCATTGACAAAACAGTTAGAGACCTCTGAACGGCGTTTCCGAACCGGACTTTGTTCGGTAAACCGGTGGAGGTAACTACCTGGCCGCTGTCCGGGTTGCGCGACGAGCTTCATGCTGTTGTGTCTTCATAAGAAAGTTTCGGTCCAAATAAGCAAGAGGATGAGAAAATTTAACTTTCCGGTTTGCCCGACGGATTTTTACTGAAGGTAAAGGGTTTGAATCGGAAGAAAGAGCGATTACCTCTACAACATCAGCGTGACTGACTTCAGCATCATCCTGGCAATAATCATTATCAATAAGGCGTGTGAAAAATAAACCAAGTGAGTCAAGCTCTATCTCAAGATCCGGATTACCCACATCATCGTCAGCTGGTGGATCGGAGGAGGCAGTGGTTCTCTTTCTATGGGTCGGTTTCTTCACAACTCTGGTCTTGGGCCGGGTTGTTTTCTCCGGTTTATCTTGTGGAGGCTTCTTGCTCCAAAATGGATCATCACCCTGTTTGAAACATGTTAGTATCAACAAAGAGTACTTATACATAGTCAGATTTCATGAAAGCATAAGATATGAGTCTTACGGCTGGCGGTTTGTTAATGGCAGAAAAGGGAGGCAGGCCGGTTTGAGCGCAAGCAGCTTCCGGTTCATTTAACATCCTCTTAACAGCCTCAGTAACTTCGTCGTCTGTCAGCTGGATCTCAATATGCCGTAGAGGGTCTTTTACATCTTCTGTGTATTTGCACATCAAACCGGAGCGCAGGCTTAAGGGTAATATACTCCAAGATATCCAGCAGCAAGCAAGGTCAACTCCTGTCAACCCGTTAGCCATGAAGGCCCGGAGCTTGGATAGTTGAGGGGCATA
The DNA here is from genome assembly GCA_021605145.1 of Aegilops bicornis. Lineage (NCBI taxonomy): Eukaryota > Viridiplantae > Streptophyta > Magnoliopsida > Poales > Poaceae > Aegilops > Aegilops bicornis. The sequence goes on along the minus strand of CM038675.1, from coordinate 272,789,628 downwards.
TTTGCTTCTCTCCTTAGCAGTCAGTCTTTGAGGGAAGGGATGTGTGTTGCTCAGCCGCTCCGGACGGTAACCCGGCAAAGGATTTTCTCCATCAGGAGAGGTATCTTTGCAGTAAAACCATGTTGAATTCCACTCATTGGGATGGCTATGCAGTTTGGCATGAGGGTAAGTGACCTCTTTCCTCTTTTGAATCGCCATACCACCTAACTCGGTGTTGGGACCACAAGAATTTGGTGCGGCGGTTTAGATGGAAGCAATCTCTGAATAGTTCAACTGTGGGCTCCTCTTGAAAGAACACCTCACAGAGCACTTGAAAGTGATAGATGTTGGTTACGGAATTGGGGCTAATATCTTGTGGACGCAGTTGGAAGTTGGCCAAGACATCCCGATAAAACTTTGAACCGGGCGGACTGAAGCCCCGGGCTAGATGGTCAGCAAAAACAACAACCTCTCCATCTTTGGGTTCTGGAGTACATTCTGGGCCAGGGACCCTCCAATGAATGACGTCTTTTTTGCCTAAAGCGCCGGTGCTGACTAAGTTATCCAGTTCAGTTTCTGTCACCCGAGAAGGGACCCAGTTGCACTCGTACACTTGCTTGGCCATGGTGCAATCTGCAAAGTAGTAATACCGGTTCAAGAATATGTTGGAAGGCTATACATTGATGCATTCATTACTAAATAAGTTGCTTATAAAGCGGAGTTCTGCAAGGTGGCAATACACAGCTAGGAAATCCTGGCGGTTCAACAAGGGGACTAATGGTATATGCCGAGTTGTCAATTTTTCTACAAAGTTAAACCGCCTGGTATGAAACATTGAAGAATCAAGACGACTGGGTGTGCGAAAACAGGTTTCACAAAATTATATCACAGCTTTGGATCTGGAACATGTTCAGAAAAGAAATAAATATTCAAGGTCCAAAAGGGAGCGGTACCGAATCAATGAGCAAGGATACATGGAGATCTATGGCTTTGAGATGCGCAAGTGATGACGGATGCTAAAAACTACCGCTACGCAGAACAAGGATTTACAGACTTGACTAAGAGTTATCATATGAACAAGAAGCAAGCGATGAACGCTGAAGAACATGGAAACCCTAGAACAGATCTATGGTGAAAAGATAGAAGACTTACCAAAGCTGAGGAAGAAACGGAAGACCGTCGCGATGCTCTGGTATACTCAGGCTGGTGCAGGAGTCGACGGCGGCTGCGGAGCTCCGAAGCTGGGCGGCGCGTGGAAGACGAAGCAGAGGGGAACGAAGGGGAAAAAGAAATGACCCTTCGGTCTTATTTATAAAGCAAGGGACATGTGTCAGGCGCGAAAATCAAGGGGCCGCGAGTTTGGAAACGGAGCTGTCGCCTCTATTGTCGCAGATCTATCAAACAAACAAAAAAGTATTGTGAATAGCTTTTATGACAGGTGATGTCATGCCGGTTTACGACGACCAGAGAAGATGATATCATGGCGGTTCACCAGACTACACAAAGATGCTGAAGATGAAGTTTCTTTTGCTAAGGATTGACATGAACCTGTTCAAATCAATCTGGGGCCTAATGTTGGCGATATTACCACCAGGTGTAAACCGGCCAAGACAGGCCGGGTTAACTTCATCAGTAGTTAAGTATGTTAAAACCCAAGTAGGCAGATGAGGGCTTAAGGCCCATGGCCGGTCCAAGGCCTGTAGCCGTAAACCGGCTCAGTATGTAACTTGTATTGTAAGTTAGGAATAGTAGAGACCGAGCCGGATACATGTATGAACCGGCGTCGGGACTCTGTGAACCGACATGCGCCACCCATGTATATAAGGGGACGACCCGGCGGCGGTTCAGGGACAACAGACAACAACTCGAGACTTAGGCGAAGCTTGTTTGCTCCCTAGTCATCGAACCCCCATCAATTCCGTCACAACTAGATGTAGGCTTTTACCTTCATCGAAGGGGCCGAACTAGTATAAACTCTCTTGTGTCCTTGTGTACGCTTTAACCCCTTCAAGCTAACCCGTAGTGATGGCTCCACGACTAAGTCCTTTCATGAGGACATCTGCCGTGACAAAACCACGACAGTATCTGTTGTTGCATGTATTTTGCATGGGCCATCGAGCCACCCTTCCAGAACGGTGTCGTGCCGTATGGCGGCTTTGTGTTTTTTGACTTTGGGACTGGGCATGCCACGAGGGTACACCCTTTTCGCCTGTAGGGGGGGGGTTGGGTTGCGGCTGGTGGTTCCCAGCGAGCTGCCCGAGTTTCCCAGGCGCTTTCCATCACGCAGTATTTTTGTATGATGATTGCTAAGTCAGCAAATTTCAGTATGCGGCGGCGATTAATGGCGTTGAGGGTTCCTTCATCCGCGCAATTTTTGCAGTACGCCGATATTGTGTCCTCGTCACGACAATCTTTTACCTTGTCCTTGACAAGGACGAATCTGGCCCAGAAGTGGTGGACCTTTTCCTGAGACTGTTGTTTTATGCTCATGAGAGCCTTTGTGTCCGGATGGGTGGGTGGAACAAAATCCGAACCCTGACCCGATTTTGGATCCGGAGTTTGAAGATCTACCGACGCTGGCAGTTCGGGTTCCGGGATATCGACTATTTTTTAAGTTCATCGTCCAACTCCATGTTCGGGGGACGGGGTATGCCTTTATGCCGGAGAATGTCCGGACCTTCAAGATCGGAGATCCGGACATAGTTCGTCTTCAATATAGTAGAATAGTTGCTCCGCTCCTCGACTACCACTATCTGGTGGGTGATCGGTGGAGTTTTAATTTCCCTCTGGTCGGGTTTAAGCCCAACCCGATCGTAGTCTGTAGCGACCCCCAAGGCGGCCATGCGATCCAGGAGTACGTTCAATGACGATAACTCCGTTGGATCCATCCGGGCGGAGTATTCGGGATCAACACGGAGGCGATTTTCGATGACTTGAGAGGCCATCGTCGGCTTAAGGGCCGATCCGGCGGTCATGACGAAGCCGCCCAGCCTGAGGGTTTGGCCTGGGGCCAGGGTTCCTCCGGAGATGATATTATCCTTGAGAACAAGGCGAGCCATCAACCCTCTTGGCGACGACACAATGGAACTCTTAATGAAAGCACCAATGTCGGTGTCAAAACCGGCGGATCTCAGGTAGGGGGTCCCAAACTGTGCATCTAGGATCGATGGTAACAGGAGACGGGGGACACGGTGTTTACCCAGGTTCGGGCCCTCTCTATGGAGGTAATACCCTACTTCCTACTTGATTGATCTGATGAATATGAGTATTACAAGAGTTGATCTACCACGAGATCGTAATAGCTAAACCTTAGAAGCCTAGCCTATGTGTATATGGTAATGAATGTGCCCTTTCCGGACTGATCCCTCCGGCTTATATAGACACCGGGGGAATCTAGGGTTTACATGGAGTCGGTTACATAAGAAGGAATCTTCATAGTCGGTCGCCAAGCTTGCCCTCCACGCCAAGTAGAGCCCAATCCGGACACGGTGCAGTCTTCGGCCTTCATGTCTTCGTAGCCCATCAGTCCGGCCCATGGATAACAGGTCGGTCGCCCGAGGACCCCTTAGTCCAGGACTCCCTCAGTGGGTGAAAGGCGAGTGGGCATCCATAGAAGTGAAGTGCAACTATATTATGTCAGTAGGAAACTCGTAATTCAATGGAGCATGCCATGTGGGTAGGCGATGCCACATGTTTGGATTAGAGGTGGAATACTTAACGCACAGATTATATGATGTATGCGTTATTGAATTATTGTGTAATTTATTATAGAATAAATGCATTTCACATGCACAGGATTTCCCCATGTGATGTGTTACACATAGGATAGAGCATTTGATGCACGCGAGACATATATGCTTTAAGCAGCTCTCTATGTGGTCCAAGAGGTTGTACTTCTTTGTCAGTTGATAATCCACTTCTGAGCCCGGGCTCAGCTGCGCCCGCACTAACGAAAAAAAAATCAAAAGAAATACTAGAAAAATTCAAAAAAATCCAAAAAACAATTGTGTGGTAGATAATTTGATGTGTGAGGTTCAGTCAAATTTTCAAATCATTTGGACATTTGAGCACCTCTCAGCAAAAAAGACAAATTCGGGGTTTGTAAAAAAGTTTACTGTTCACGCACTGTTCTAACCCGATTGTCTTTTTTTGTTGAGAGCTGCTCAGATGACCAAATGAGCAAAAAATTGGAGCGAACCTCACGCATCAAATGATCTACCATGCAAAAAATGGAATTTTTTGATTTTTTTTTCTAGTATTTCTTTTGATTTTTTTTGACCGGGTGCAGCTGAGCCTGGGCACCGAAACGCCACACCCTTTGTGAGTGCCTTCATCTCATTTATTCTTTGCGATTTATTAAAGAAGGCCAACCCAATTTTATCGCATAGAACTCTACAGTTTTAATACATGGGCCCATGGATGTCTCACACACACACGTGTGCGCGCACGCACACAAGAGAGAGGGGCTTACTTTGCAAACCAGGCAGTGTTAGTTACTTTGAGCGTTAGAGCATCTCTAGCCGTTCGGCGCCTCCAGGGACTGAAATATCACCTCCTGGGAGCTAGCCGGCGCTATTTTCGCCGTAGGGGCGGTTGGGTTCACAACCGTCGCCCCATGTTGGCCCATTTTTTGAAATTCAAATTCAGCTAAATTTCATGCAAAATGACACAAATTTGGGAGAAATTCATGCGGTTTTCATTGATATTTGTACAAAATTAAAGACTAACTTATCTTAGAGAAACTAAAACTACACCCTAAACCTACGCCGCCGCCGCCCCGAGTCTACTCCATGCCGAGGAGCTTGTAGAAGGCGGCGTAGTCGTTGTCGTTGCCATCGTCGTCGTCCTGCGTGCCGCCGCCGTCCTTGCTTCAGCACTATCCTGGGTCACCTTGGCAGGCAGGGTTGGTGGGTGCTGGCGCCTCCTCGTTGCTATCCTTGAGGATGATGACACCTCCCTCGTTGCAGCCGCTGTGTCGAGTGGCGATTTCCTCAAGGGCGCGGCGCCGACGCTCCATCTCCTCCCAGACATAGTCGTCTCACGCCCATTTGAGGCCGTTTTCGAGGTCGGCGGCCATGTCGGCGTGCTCCTGCTTCATGACGACGGGTGGCACCACCGGCTCCTTCTTCGGCCTGACCAGGCGAAGATGGCCATGGGAAGGAGGGGAAGGTTGACGACGGCCGTTTTTTATGACGAGGCTAAGGCCGCGGCTGCGCCGGCGCTCCGGTGTCTCCTGGGGCTCGGCCTTGACGGCGGCGAGCGGCGTGATCATGCCGGAGGAGTGGGAGCCCGAAGAAGAGGATGACGCCCCGCCATGCGCCTCGGCAGCCACAAGCTGACGCTCCGGCACGAATAGTGGTCGCCGGGTACTCCAGCATCGGCGCGTTGCCGCCCTCAAGGTGCTAGAGGACGGCGTGAAGCGTGCGCCCGCGGACGCCTACTACTTCTTGAGCTTGCGTTGGTTTTTTCCTTGAAGAGGAAAGGGTGATGCGGCAAAGTAGAGTAAGTATTTCCCCCAGTTTTGAGAACCAAGGTATCAATCCAGTAGGAGACAACGCACAAGTCACCGATGAGGGAGTCTTGGACTAAGGGGTCCTCGGGCGTCCGGCCTATTATCAATGGGCCGGACTGGTGGGTTGTGCAGACATGAAGGCCGAAGATGGTACCCATGTCCGGATTAGACTCTCCTTGGCATGGAAGGCAAGCTTGGCGACCAAATATGAAGATTCCTTCTTATGTAACTGACTCTATGTAACCATAGATCCCCCCGGTGTCTATATAAACCGGAGGGTGTAGTCTGGAAAGGATATACACATTACCATAGTCATAGAGGCTAGGCTTCTAGGGTTTAGCCATTATGATCTTGTGGTAGATCAACTCTTGTAATACTAATATTCATCAAGATCAATCAAGCAGGAAGTAGGGTATTACCTCCACAGAGAAGGCCCATACCTGGGTAAACATCGTGTCCCCTGTCTCCTGTAACCATCGACCCTAGATGCACAATTCGGGACCCCCTACCCGAGATCCCCGGTTTTGACACCCACAACCAAATACCTGCACAAACAATGTCGGTGTACTAGAGTAGGGGTACCCTAGTATCCCGAACTTGTGCACGGGCAGTTGTAGCCCTCCGCGGCAAGGCTTACCGGGTGACCGCCAAGGTCCTCCGTGGTTCCTTTGGAGCCATTCAAGAACAAAGTATTCAAGCCAAGGAGACAAGGCCCCGCAAGAGGAGCTTGCCGGAAGGCCACCCAAGGCACCTAGGGAGGCAAGGCCACGGCAAGAGGAGCTTGCCGGAAGGCCCGGTGAGCGACAAGCTTTGGACGCGACAAAACAACAACCGCATGTAAGGCGCTGGCAGACCACCACTGTACTCGCGGCTCCAAAGACGCGTCTACTAACGTGTCGCCTACAGGACCTTTCCAGGTCTTGGCGTGGCGAGGTCAGGCGCGGCGATGGAGCGGTGGCAAGCGGCGCCGACAAGATTGCCATCCGGCAGCGGTGGCGCCCGACGGTCCCTTTACAAGTTAGGGCGGCGAGACGGGCATTTAATGCTTTTGTCCCGCCGCCGTCAGGGTTAGGTATGATACACTGTACAAGTAGTTGTACCAACCACTCCTTTTCCATTTTTACCCTTGTCTACGTTGCCACCTGTCGGAGACCCCTTTAGCATATAAAAGGAGGCCCATGCGCAACGTAGGAGGGGGGTTCCCCACGCTCAGTCTCGTTAGCAGCTTGTGTGTACTGTAGCACTCAGCGCTCCTGAGCAAGAACTCAATAAACTCAGACATGCAGCAGTAGGAGTGTTATCTCTCCGGAGAGCTCCGAAGCTGGGTAAACAGCTTGTGTGCTTCGCCTCGATCTGCTCTTCGTGCGACCTCCGCCCCCCGCCGAACCGAAAGGGGCTCGGTCCGCCGGTCCCATAGGTGTTCGTGGGTCAGATCAGCCTCCCCGACATCTTTGGCGCGCCAGGTAGGGGGCGTCGAGATTGTGTGAACCTGATCCGGAGCCCACACGAGCTAGATCTTCGTCATCTTCATCGACATGCCACCGAAGAAGAAGGCTTCAGCGGCGGACGTTCCGTCCGCGTCGAACCCACCACCACCGGAACAAACGGGTGGTGGGGTAGACACCGGCGAAAGAATGGACGTCGACGGGGGAGCCCACGGTGCTGCCAAGTCCAAGGACAAGGCTGCGCAGACCTCGGCGTCCGTGCATGCACCGCGCCCTTCTCAGGAGGCGCGGGACCGACAGCGTCATGGCATTCACAACGCCATACGCTCGTTGGACCAAGATCGAGCTGGTGGATCCCGGGATGCTCAAGACCAGCATGCACGCCAACATGCTGGCGCGAGCGAGGCACGGTTGCCTGGACGGGATACTACTCCTTCTAACGTAGTTAGAAGTCCGAGCATATCCGCGCCTCGCGCCGCTCGCCATCGCCACCCACCACTCCAAAGAAAAGCTTTGGCGAGAGCTCAATCGCTCTGGATTACCCTCCAACAGCCGACAAGGTCGGCGAATGGAGGGCCACCATTCGTAGTCTCATCGGCTTTGCCAACGGCGACGCTCGCGGCAGCCGAGTGCATCGCTGCCGCGGCAGACTGCCAAACACGGGCCGGTGGCGACGAAACCGTGGGGGTGCAACCACCATGCACTCTCCGCCTCAAGGCCAAGATCGCCGACTCGCCGGATCCACCTCGACAGCGACTCCACCGCATCATCGGATCCGCGAGCTCGTCGCGATCAGCGCCAAGTTCTTCATGAACGACAGCAAGAAGACGCTCGAACTCGCATCGAGCGCCAAAGATAAGCGCGACGTCAATCCGACCAGCGCGCTGGGCTCTCTGTCGACATGCATGCGCCAGGGGAACCAGGCGAATTGTCGTACGCGGTAGGTTGACCTGCGTTCACTCGTGAGCTGCGGCAAGTCCAGTGGCCCAGCAAGAAGAACTTCAAGCCAGACGTACCAGAGAAGTACGACGGCAAGACGCATCCGTCAGAGTTCCTCAGCATCTACACCATCGCGGTGCAAGCTGCCGGGGGACGAGACGACAAGATCCTGTCCAACTACTTCACCGGGTGCTCAAGCCCAATGTCGATCCTCGCTCATGCACTTGCCGGACAACTCCATATCCTCTTGGCAGATCTATGCCATCAGTTTGTCGGCGCTTTTACAGCGGCCACAAGCCCCATGGCCAAGAAAGCGACCTTCATCTCGCCGCCCGAAGGAAGGAGAGCCCCGCGCAAGTACATTCAGAGATTCAGCCACAGACAAAGACAACATCCCAGATATCCACCCTGCCATGCGGTAATCAGCGCGTTCCATCGAACGTGTGAAACCGCATGATGCGGAGGAGATGGCGATGTGCAAGATCGTAGACGCTGCGAGCTATATGCCCTGGCCGACAAGTGTGCACGCGTCTTTGAGGAAGGAGGAGACTCCCGGAGAGAATATCAAGGAGGAGGATCTCGATAGTGAGGAGACCGCCCGCAAAGAAAAACCGGCGGAACAACAGGAAGAAGAAAGGCAAAGATGTGCTAGTTGTTGAGCAGTCCGCAACGGAGGTGGCGCCAAGAAAGCCAAAGCTGGTAACTCCGCAAGGAGGTTGCCGCCGGCACCAATCGCCAAGTCGTGGCGGTCGCCGACAAGGTGACGGCTCCAACAAACAGTACTGCAAGATCCACCGCACCAAGGGCCATGACCTCCAGAGCTGCAAAAAGGTCGAGCAGCAGAAGGCTGAATATGAACGACGCGACAAGGAGAAGGCCCAGGAAGGTGCTGGAGGAGCTAGCAAGAAACGTCCCGGCCGAGGAGGACGCCTTGGCAAAAGGCCAAGCAGCGCAAGGAGACAGACTCCCAGCGGCTGCGACAAGGATGAAGACGACGACGATGATGAAGACATGGATGATGACGAGACCGATGAGCAGGAGTTCCAGAAAGCCACAGAGGTCCTGCGGCGTTGACGGCGGTGCTTCTGCGCATACTTCACACCGCCAACTCAAGCAAGTGGATGCGGGAAGTCAATGCGGCGTAACCGTCCGCCGAGTCACGCAAGCCTCACGAAATGGTCCAAAGACGCCTATCATCTTCGATATTGAGGACCACCACGATCGCAGAATTACGGTCAGGTGCTTGCCGATGTTGGTTTCACCAACTATCCGCAACCTCAAGGTCACTAAGATGCTAGTTGACGGCGAGGCCGGCTTGAACCTGATCTCCTCCGCGGTGCGCCAGAAACTCCAGATCCCTGATGGCGAGCTCGAAGAGACCGGCACATTCCAAGGAATCAATCCGGGACGGAGCAAGCCGAGGGGACAGATCACGTTGCGGGTGACATTTGGCGTGAAGTTGAACTTCGTGATCGAGAGGGTCACTTTTGACGTTGTCGACTTTCCATTGCCTTACAATGGGATACTTGGCCGCCCAAAGACTCGCCAAATTCATGGCAGCCTCTCACTATGCATACAACATTCTCAAGATGCCAGGCCCGATAAGTGTCATCTCCGCCTCGGCGACAAGAAGGATGCTCTTATCTCGCGCCGACAAGATCTATCGAGAAGCAGCCGCAGCAGATTGCAAGCCACTTGCCGCCAAGCTCCCGGGCGAAGAAGAAGACCAAGTCCGGCAAGAGCTCGATGCCCACTCCGCAAACGCACCTCTTCGAGTGCTGCGCTACTGCCGAGGACGCACCATCGAGCTCCACCGGGAAGTGTAAGTAGACGATGGCAGCTCCACCAGAGACCAAGACGGTGTCCGCCAAGGAGGACGGCACTGGTGGTCCCTTCACCATTAGTGCCACTCTCGACCCTCAATAGGAAGGCGCTCGTTGCTTTCCTGGCAGGCGAATGTCGGCGGTTTGCGTGGCAACCGCCCCGACATCCCCGTGTTCCTGTGAAAGTAATTGAGCACCATCTTGCCGCTTGTCCTCGCGCGCCCGGCCAAGCGTAAAGTCGTGAAGGTGCAAAGGAGCGCCAAGAATTCATCGCAGAAGAAATCAAGAAATTGGAAGTAGCAGGCCTTGTCGAGGAGTGCTCCATCCTACGTGGTTGGCCAATCCTGTAGTTGTATCAAGAAGGCAAACGGGAAATGGAGGCTTTGTATCGACTTTACCGATGTCAATAAAGCTTACCCCAAAGACCCATTTCCCTTGCCGCGCATCGACCAGATTGTTGACTCCACGGCCGGATGTGATTTGCTTTCATTTCTGGATGCATATTCAGGATATCATCAGATCTTCATGGCAGAAGAGGATGAGGAGAAGACCGCATTCATCACCCCATGTGGCACATACTGCTTTGTGCGGATGCCTTCGGGTTAAAGAATGCTGGTTCAACATTTGCAAGAGTAGTTCATGACGCTTTTGAGCCGCAAATGCACGTAAATGTGGAAGCCTACATGGATGACATAGTGGTCAAAAGCAAGGACAAGGCGACTCTGATTCAAGATTTAGACGAAACCTTTGCAAATCTGCGCAAGATCAACCTCAAGCTGAACCCTGAGAAGTGTGTGTTTGCAGTCCCTTCCGGCAAGCTTCTCGGGTTCTTCGTGTCTCAGCGGGGAATTGAATCCAATCTCGACAAGATCAAGGCCATTGAGCAGATTGAAGCACCAAAGCGCGTCAAGGATGTATGAAGACTTGCCGGTTGCATAGTTGCTCTCAAAGAAGTTTATCTCTAGGTTCTGCTGAGCGCTACGCCATTTTTCAAAATTTTGAAAAAGGCAGGTCCAATGAAATGGACTCGAAGCGGAGGCTGCGCTGCAGGACTTGAAGAGATACTGCCCTCCACTCCAACACTTGTCGCACCTAAGCCACAAGAGAAGTTGCTGCTATATATAGCGGCAACCAATCAAGTGGTTAGTGCTGCGTTAGTAGCGGAGAGGGAGGCAGATGATGAGCTAGCGACCATGGCAGATGCATCCAGCTGAAAGGGGGGCTTCACCGCAAGCTCGTCCCGACAAGGATGGATCTACACAGACGCATGAGAAGATGCAGAAAAGAATGGTGCAGCGCCCAGTTTACTTTGTCGGTTCCCTTCAGAGGGGCTAGGTCAAGGTACTCGGTGTGCAGAAATTGCTTTTTGGCCTCCTCATGGCCTCGAGAAAGCTGCGCCATTACTTCCAGTGCACATGAGATCACAGTCGCCACTCGCTTTTCCATCAAGAGGATCTTGCAAAATCCAGAGGCAGGCAACAGGATTGTCGAGTGGGCATCGAACTGTCAAGCTTTGGCCTCAAGTTTGAGAGCACTTCAACTATCCAAAGCAGATCATTGGCGGAGTTCATAGCAGAATGGACGCCAACACAAGATGAAGAAATTCGAAACGAGCATCCCCGCCAAGGAAGCAAGCAAAGAGTGGCTGATGTACTTTGATGGTGCCTTCTCACGCAAGGCGCCGTGCAAAGCGCATATTTATTGCACCCACCGGAGAGCACCTCAAGCACGTAGTCCAGATGCACTTTCCCAAGGAGCAAGCAACAAACAATACCGCAGTAGTATGAAGGTTTGCTTGCCGGTCTCAGATCGCATGAGACCTTGGGATCAAGAAGCTCATTGTCAGGGGTGACTCACAGCTTGTCATCCGCCAAGTGAACAAGAGTTATCAGAGGCCGTTGATGGAAGCTTATGTTGACGAAGTGAGAAAGCTAGAAGAGCACTTTGACGGCCTACAAATGGAACATGTTCCAAGAGCTCAGAACGACATTGCCGATGGCCTGTCAAAGTGCGCTGCACTTAAGTTACCTGTGGAACCAGGGATTTTTGTGCTCAAGCTGACTCAACCGTCTGTAACGCCATCAACCGGACAGAGCAAGAAGAGGAAGTTGATCTCTGGTGACTATTTTCCGACAGAGCTTCCCGAATTCGCCGTCAAGAAGGTCCTCAAGATCAACACCAACAGTGCTGAGGAGCAGTCTGCTCCGACAAGCCCTAGGGTTTGTTTCGTTGAAGCAGACGCTCCTGACAAGTTTTGCTCCGGCAAACTTGCCGGGGAACGTCAAGCTCCGGCTGAGCTGCAGGTTCTCGCCGTGGAAGCAGATGTTCCCGCAGCAGCAGATATGCCTTTAGTCCTTGTTGTCGAGCCGCAAGCTCTAGTATGGGCACAGCAGATTGTCCGTTTCCTTCGTGACAGTGAGAACTTCCCAAGAGCAAGAAGAAGCGTAAAGAGTAGCCCGCGGTCAAGTATGTATCGGTTTGTCGACAACACACTGCATGTAAGAAGACTCAACGGTGTGAAATTGAAGTGTATTCACCGGGAAGACGGACAAAAGCTGTTGGCGAGATACATGGAGGCATATGTGGTCACCACATTGGCCAGAGCACTTGCCGACAAAGCTGCCCAAGCAAGGTTTCTTTTGGCCGACAGCCTCCGTGATACAACCGCACAAGTAACCAAGTGTGAAGCGTGCGATTACATTCCAAGCAGATACACCACCAGCTCAAGTTCTCAGACGATCCCTTTATCACGCCATTTTCGGTCTGGGGGCTCGACATCATCGCCCCTTTCCTCGAAGCTGTCGGGGCTTTGAGTACTTGTACGCTGTAATCGACAAGTTCACAAAGTGGCGGAAGTGGAAGCGATGAGGAAGGTGACAAAGACAACAAGAGTCAAGTTCTTTAGGTCGATTGTTTGCCGTTTCGGAATCCCTAACAGGATCATCACCGACAACGGCATGCAACTCACGAGCCGCACCTTCATGCAGTATGTCCAAGATCTTGGCGCCAAGGTCTACTTCGCTTCTGTTGCTCATCCGAGAAGTAACGGTCAAGCGGAGAGGGCAAATGCTGAAGTGTCGCGACCTCAAGACCGTAACTTTCGACAGTGCTGCACAAGTGCGGAAAAATCTGGATTGAGGAGCTGCGGTGGTTCTTTGGTCGATCAGACGACGCCAAATCGAGCCACCGCCGGACACCTTTCGCTCTAGTTTATGGAGCAGAGGCCATTCTCCCCACGGAACTCAGATACGGATCACCTCGAGTGCTCGCTATGATGAGCTTGAGCAAGAGCAGCTATGCGAAAAGATGACGCGCTGCTCCTTGAGGAGGATCGCCAGTCGTCTGAAGTCGCCGATACCGACAAGAAGCTTTGCACCGCTACCATAGCCGCAGTTAATGCCGAAGTCTCGAGGAAGGCGACCTTGTTCTTCGCTGCGTTCAGTCCGCCAAGAATTCCAACAAGTTGACGCCGAAGTGGGAAGGCCCTTACCGGGTGAAACGAGTCACTAGGCCTGGCTCTGTCTCTCATGAGACCGAAGATGGCATTCCGGTGAGCAACTCCTGGAACATTGAGCATCTTCGTAAGTTTTACTCAGATGCGGTTGTCGGAACCCGTTCCGCAACCACCTTTGTACAAGTCTTGCCAATGTTGCATGTAATCCTTTGTACAAAGCCGGGCGCAGACCGTGCATAAGTAAAGCTAATGTGCTTCACACATCTTGTCAATTTCATGCTTTCTACTTCTATTTTGCATGCATTATCGATACTTTGTCCAAAGCACCTACCCTGTGTAAGCAATAACGAGCCATAAGGCTCCATATCTTTATTTTCTCTTCTTTCTCTTTCTCAAAGAAAGGAAGGTTCCTCGCCCACAAGTTTGCTGGGGAAAGGAGAAGATAATGGTGTGGACCAAGCGTCGCTCAAGGAAGTCTAGCCTTACCGGAAGCAAACGACGTAAAAGCTAAGTTGCTAAAGTTTGAGCAATCAGTTTTAAAAATTTTAAGTTATCTTCCTCGAACGACTGCATTTTGTATGGAAAACCTGTGGCGCGGAGGAACCAACTCGTAGCTAGTTGCGCCCTTACTTTGTTTCGAGTCCGCTCAACAACTTAAGTGAGCTGCGACTAGTTACGATAAGGTTTCTTGTCGGTAGCAAAGACCGCCAGAAGGTCGACGTCTCAAGACTTCAGCGCTCGCGGCCTGTGTGCTCATGACGACAAGTTCCCTAAGAGTGTAGGGCAAAAACATACAAAGGAAGGAACCAAGTAAAGGAAATAACATAGCAATTGCTACCCGAAATAGAGTTATATTACAAGATAGCTTGTCGCAGCTCTAATAGATTGTTCTCATAACATGGCCAGCAGCGGCAAGAAAAAGAGAAAGCGGGCGGCCTAATCTACGCGATCGCCCTCAACCCTCTTGATCCCGGCTCACCTGTCCACGATGGGTGCGACAAGGGTCTTGAGCGCCTCCACATCAAGCATCCGGCGGCAAGGACTTGAGAACGTTGGTGAGGTTGAGGCCTGGATTGCGGAAGGCCACCTTCATCAAGACCTTTGAAGAGCTCCAGCAGATCCGGGCGCGACTCCTCGGCCAGCTGGTTTGGGACTTCTTCCCGAGTCGCTGGAGGGCCGCCACCACGCCTTGAAGAACAAGCTGAGCTTGGCGCTGGGTTGGAGGTGCTCGTCGAGGAATATCCAAGATCCACCATCCCGGCTCTGCCCGGCTCCTGTCGATGGCTGCAGAAACATCCACGAGACCCTCGGTCCAGTGCTCCACATTTTCCCTAAAGGTATTCTGGGCAGCAGCAGCCCTCGCCAGCAGCGCTTCGTCGGCCTTGATCTTCTCCTTCAAGGCCACCTCCGCCTCGGGCGCCTGGCCCAAATACCGAGTCAAGGTGGTCAGCTTCAACTCAAGATCTACGTTGGAGTCCTTGGCGGCGCTGAAGCTCCTTGCTCTCTCGGCGAGACGGCCTGCAGCTCGCCAAGAGTGTAGGCGTCCTTCAAGGCTCGTGCTTGAGTGCAGCAAGCTCCTCGCCGCTCTCCTTGAGATTGGACTCCAACTGCGCCACCTTCGTCTCCAGGCTCCTTCTTGGCGGCCTCGGCAATGCAGCAAAGCATCCTTTGCTTCCTTGAGAGCCCCGCCAAATGTTTGCTCGGCGTGGCTAGATCCTCCTCATGGCTGTCAAGATAAACCTTCCTTCACGCCAACTCGCCTTCCTGCGCAGAGATAGCTTCTCGGGCGGCAAGTCATTGTTGTTCCTCGGCTTCAGCCTTCTCGAGGAGGAAGGCTTTGCGCCTCGGCAAGTTGCTCCAGCTCCTCCGCCAAGGACCGAGAACTTCCTGGTTGAGGCCGGAGCTCCTCCGGCGCTTCTCGATGTCTGCTCCCGCCTTCGCGATAAGCGCTTCGGGATTCCAGCTTGGCTTTGTCGGGCGCGGTAGAGCGGCAGCAGCTTCCGGCAGCTAGCTCCTCCTCGACTCGCCGCTTTGCTTGCTTTTGGTGCGTCGACCAGCGTCCCGATCCAGGCGAGCAGCTCTTCATCAAAAGTTTCTCCTTCGCCGGGCGCCTGGAGCTCGACGCCAAAGGGAGCTTGATGAAGACGCCATCGCCGCCTTCAAATAGGCGCCGGGCTGGGGCTCTTGAACCCGCGCTGCAATGCTGTGGCGGAGGATCGGCGGTCGGCGTGGCGCTGGCGCTCTGCGGCCTCGGGGCCGTGGTCACGATCGCCGGACCCCTCGCCAGCTTCTGCGGCGGCAGCTTTGGCGGCCTCTTCGCCGGCGGGCTCGTCAGCGCCAGCTTCTTCTTCGATGGCAGCGGCGTCGATTACCCGTCGCGTCCTCCTCGCCGGCGGCCTCGGTCTCCATTGGCTCTGTGGCAGATGGATCTGACGACCGGGAAATGAAGAGAAGTCAAGCAAATATTCAAAAATGAAATAAGAAGAAGAAGAACACAAGGAAAGTTTTCAAGCAAGAGGATTACCTTCTGCAGTCATGGTCTCCGCCGCCAGGGGATCGCTGGTGTTGTCCCTTGCCGGAGAACTGCCCTTTGCCGGAGAAGTCTCCCTTGCTGGAGAACGCTCCCTTGCCGGGGAATCCTCCCTTGGCGGTGTAGTCGAAGCAGAAGGCATGTCAGGAGCGGCTTCAGGCACTCTGGTAAGGCTGCTCTGCTTCCTACACAAATCAGCGATCGATGTCAAGAAAGAAAGGGCACCCATGCACGCCTAACAAAGAAGAAGTAGACCATATACTTACGCTGGGGCTGCGCTGGGGCTGCTTTGAGGAAGAGTTGCTGCGTCCGGCAAGGTGGTCTCGACGCCCTCCTCATGTCATGGTGGGTTCGCCCTCGACGACAATCACCGGGTCTTGGCTCTCTTCGACGCTCTCTGGGCCAGCGTCACGAAAAGGAATGGGTTCAGAGTAAAGCAAATCAGATACAAGACAAAACAACAATGTCAAGAACTACAAATGCTGCAAAGAATCTTACTCTTCTTCTTCCTCATCGGAGCTGAGCGCGGAGAGATCAAATTCTGGCCCGCCTCCAGTACGACGAGGCGGAGGAGTAGTTTCCCTTGGCCGATTGGCGGGAGCAGAAGCGGTGGTCTGCGAGACCCGCTCCAGCTTGCCAAGGGCAGCGTGAGGTGCTCCTGCTGCAACGGTATTTCTGTTGCTGTGGAGCGAGGTTGCATGCGCGGGCGGTTGTTGACCTGCCGTCTGCCGCCACGCCTCCGCCTTGCGGAGACGCCTTCTTGGTGGAGCTGGAGGCTCCGGGCCATGCAAGCTATTTGAAGGTGGGGAGGAGGTGCCCTCGGCGGCTCGCTTCGACTTCGGCTTCGTGCTCGACAAGCTCCTCCTCGCCAAAGAAACTCCTTCGCTCGACAAGGCTTGCCGCCTCTGCCTCTGCCTCCTCCACGGTGAATCCGAACTCGCTCGCGCCGCGCTTGCTGCCGCCTCTTCGGCTGGTGGCGTCGCGCATCTCATCATCGGTGGTGTCGCGGGTGAGGCTCTTACGCTTCGCCGGGCGGATCGGCACTTCTACCAGATCACAAAGAACTGCCGCACGACGTCATCTGCAGGCTCTTGCCAAGTTGGGACAATTCCATGCGAGTCGCACAACGACATCATTGCACGGATGCGGTCAAGTGAGGAATTGTTGCACAGCGGAACGACGCCCCTCGACAACCTAAACATTTCTGGATGATCAGGATCGGGCTTGAACAGCTCCAAGAGCATCGCGTCAAGTTCCAAGACGGTGAAGTTGAAGTTGAGGCCTGGGCGTAGCCTCATGATATATGCCGTGTTCTGAAACTCCCAGGCGGGTCTCCTCCTCTCCTACAAGGGGGCGATGCGGCGGCGAAGAAAGTCTGCGCCAACGGTGCCTACGGTGAGCCCGGCAAGTCTAAGGCGAAGGATTCGGGTGACTGCAATCTTCAGCCTAGCATCTTCCAGGGCCACGTTGCTCCAATCGTTGCCGCGCACTATTGGGGTTTACGCTTGGGTGGTAAACGGCATGCGGGTTCTCCTCGACAATCCAGCACCAATCCGCCCTCCATTCCTCCCATTTGCTACGGAGCTCTCCCTCCAGATAGGCTTCCTTCTTGCCGATCCTCGAGATCCAAGCGATTCCTCCGGCAAGAGGCTCCCCTCTCAACTCGGGGCATAAAGAAGTGGCGGAAAAGGGCTACGTTTGGATGGACTCCGACAAAGTTTTCGCAGAGATGCGAAAACTGCCATGGTCGTAACAACATTGGGGTGAAATCAAGGAGGCGGAACCCGTAGGTGTTCATAATGTCACGAAAAAATTAGAGAAAGGCGGCGAGCCCGCAGAGAAGAAGAGCCTTGAAGAAGGGATATCCGCTCGAGCTAGTTCAAGCAGCGGGAGTACCTTCGCGCGCGGATGCGCCGCGTCTTGTCGACCGAAGAGGTAGTAGTTCTCCTCGGCTCTCGCATGGCGTGGGGGAAAGAGTGCCCGCTCCTTCCGCAACGCCGCAAGCCCCTGCGCCTCGGCCGACTTCACGGCCTTCCCCTTGTCGGCTTTCGGAGCCATGGCGGAGGTGGTGAGGGAGATCAACGGCGTTGGTGATGCTGGTGGCGATGGGGAGCGGAGAGCTGCTCTCTCTTCAGCCTTGGGAAGAAGGGGGGAGCAGCGGGGGTATTTTCGAGATTGGATAGCAACTGGCGAGATGGGCGGACTGCCCCTGTTTCCCCTGCTTATAAAGAGGGAGGGGGCGGACGTTCCGTTTTTCCGAATAAAGAAACCACCCACGATCTCGCCCATGATCTCTCACACTACGCTGCATTCAACGCGTGCCGTTCGTGGAGGGCGTGGTGGGTCCGGGGTAAATTACGGCGTAACCCAGGCCACGCGTGCCCGTGCCCTGGTTTGGGCCTGGCCCAACAGCGCTCGGCACCGTGTGTGTCCCAGGCCCGGGAGCTCCTGTCGGTGTACTAGAGTAGGGGTACCCTAGTATCCCGAACTTGTGCACGGGCAGTTGCAGCCCTCCGTGGCAAGGCTTACCGGGTGACCGCCAAGGTCCTCCGTGGTTCCTTTGGAGCCATTCAAGAACAAAGTATTCAAGCTAAGGAGACAAGGCCCGGCAAGAGGAGCTTGCCGGAAGGCCACCAAGGCACCTAGGAGGCAAGGCCTCGGCAAGAGGAGCTTGCCGGAAGGCCCGTGAGCGACAAGCTTCCGGACGCGACAAAACAACAACCGCGACAAAGGCGCTTGTCATGCGGCATCACCACTCAGACCTGCGCTCCAAAGACGTCTACTAACGTGTCGCCACAGGACCTTTTCGAGCGCGCAAGATGGCCGAGGTCAGGCGGCCGGAGCGCTGGCAAGCGGCAACGACAAGATTGCCATCCGGCAAGCGGTGGCACCGACGGTCCCTTTTCGCAGACCGTTAGGGCGACGTGACGGGCATTTAATGCTTTTGTCCCTGCCGTCGGGGTTAGGTATGATACAATCGTACAAGTAGCTGTACCAACCACTCCTTTTCCATTTTTACCCTTGTCTACGTTGCCACCGCCGGAGACCCCTTTAGCATATAAAAGGAGGCCCATGCGCAACGTGGAGGGGGGTTCCCCACGCTCGCCTCGTTAGCAGCTTGTGTGTATCAGCACTCAGCGCTCCTGAGCAAGAACTCAATACACTCAGACATGCAGCAGTAGGAGTGTTATCTCTCCTGAGAGCTCCGAAGCTGGGTAAACGGCTCGTGTGCTTCGCCTCGATCTCCTCTTCGTGCGACCTCCGCCCCCCGCCGAACCGAAAGGGGCTCGGTCCGTCGGTCCCATAGGTGTTCGTGGGTCAGATCAGCCTCCCCGACAAACAAACACCAACTTGCACCCAACGCGATAAAGGGGTTTTCAATCCCTTCACGGTTATTTGCAAAGTGAGATCTGATAGAGATGGATAAACGGTAAAGTAATATTTTTGGTATTTTTGGTTTATGGAACGGAAAGTAAAAGATTGCAAAGGAAGTAAATCGGAAAATAAAATTATAGATCGGAAACTTATATGATGGAAAATAGACCCGCGGGGCCATAGGTTTCACTAGAGGCTTCTTTCAAGATAGGAAAAATATTACGGTAGGTGAACAAATTACTGCCGAGAAATTGATAGAAAAGCACAAAGTTATGATGATATCTAATGCAATGATCATGTATATAGGCATCACGTCTGTATCAAGTAGACCGACTCCTGCCTGCATCTACTACTATTACTCCACACATCGACCTGCTCCTGCCTGCATCTAGAGTATTAAGTTCATAAGAACAGATTTACGCATTAAGCAAGATGACATGATGTAGCGGGATAAACTCACGCATTATGATGAAAACCCCATCTTGTTATCCTCGATGGCAACAATACAATATGTGTCGGTTCCCCTTCTGTCACTAGAGCGAGCACCGCAAGATTGAACCCAAAGCTAAGAACTTCTCCCATTGCAAGAAGAACCAATCTAGTTGGCCAAACCAAATCGATAGTTCAAAGAGACTTGCAAACATATCAAATCATGCATATAAGAATTCAGATAAGATTTAAATAATATTCATAGGTAAGCTGGTCATAAATCCACAATTCATTTGATCTCGCCAAACACACCACAAAAGAGTATTACATCGGATAGATCTCCAAGAACGTCAAGGAGAACATGGTATTGAGAACCAAAGAGAGAGAGAAGAAGTCATCTAGCTACTAGCTATGGACCCGTACGTCTGAGGTAAACTACTCACGCTTCATCGGAGAGGGAATGGTGTTGATGTAGAAGCTCTCCGTGATCGAATCCCCCTCCGGCAGGATGCCGGAAAAGGGCCCTAGATGGGATCTCACGGATACACAAGGTTGCGGCGGTGGAAAAGTGTTTTCGTGGCTCTCCTGGTAGGTTTTGGAATATTTGAGAATATATAGGCAAAAGAAATAGGTCGGTGCAGCCACGAGGGGCCCACAAGGGTGGGGGCACGCCCTCCGACCTTGTGGCTGCCTCGTGGCTTCCCTGACTTGCACTCCAAGTCCTCTAGTTGTCTTCTGGTCCAAGAAAAATCATCGCGAAAGTTTCATTCTATTTGGACTCCGTTTGCTATTCCCTTTCGGTGAAACTCTAAAACAAGGAAAAAACAGAAACTGGCACTGGGCTCTAGGTTAATTGGTTAGTCCCAAAAATAATATAAAATATCATATTAATGCATATAAAACATCCAAAACAGATAATATAAAAGCATGGAACAATCAAAAATTATAGATACGTTGGAGACGTATCAAGCATCCCCAAGCTTAATTCCTTCTCGTCCTCGAGTAGGTAAATGATGAAAACAGAATTATTGATGTGGAATGCTAGTTAACATATTTATCCATGTAATTTTCTTTATTGTGGCATGAATGTTCAGATCCGTATGATTGAAAACAAAAGTTTAATATTGACATAAAAACAATAATACTTCAAGCATACTATCAAGGACATTATGTCTTCTCAAAATAACATGGCCAAAGAAAGCTTATCCCTACAAAATCATATAGTCTGGCTATGCTCCATCTTCATCACACGAAATATTCAAATCATGCTCAACCCCGATGACAAGTCAAGCAATTGTTTCATACTTTTGATGTTCTCAAACTTTTTCAACTTTCACGCAATACATGAACCTGAGCCATGGACATAGCACTATAGGTGGAATAGACGATGGCTGTGGAGAAAACAAAAAGAAGAAGATAGTTTCACATCTTCTAGGCGTATCAACGGGCTGTGGAAATGCCCATTAATATATATCAATGTGAGTGAGTAGGGTTTTCCATGCAACGGATGCACTAGAGCTATAAGTTTATGAAAGCTAAAAAATAAACTGAGTGGGTGTGCATCCAACTTGCTTGCTCACGAAGACCTAGGGCAATTTGAGGAAGTCCATCATTGGAATATACAAGCCAAGTTCTATAATGAAAAATTCCCACTAGTATATGAAAGTGACAATATAGGAGACTCTCTATGATGAAGATCATGGTTCTACTTTGAAGCACAAGTGTGGTAAAAGGATATAGCATTGCCCCTTCTCTCTTTTCTCTCATTTTTATTAGGCCTTCTCTTAATTTTTTTGGCCTCTTTATTTTTCGTCCGGAGTCTCATCCCGACTTGTGGGGGAATCATAGTCTCCATCATCCTTTCCTCACATGGGACAATGCTCTAATAATGAAGATCATTCACACTTTTATTTACTTACAACTCAAGAATTACAACTCGATACTTAGAACAAAATATGACTCTATGTGGATGCCTCCGGCGGTGTATCGGGATGTGCAATGAATCAAGAGTAACATGTATGAAAGAATTATGAACGATGGCTTTGCCACAAATACAATGTCAACTACATGATCATGCATAGCAATATGAAAATGATGGTGTGTGTCATAATAATCAGAACGGCAAAGAAGCTTTGCCATCTGCTAGCATACGGCAAAGAGGGGGTTTGGCCCACTGGCGGTCAAACCCTAACGGGCCCCCTCTTTGTTGTCCGCTAACAGACGACAAATCTTTCTTTGCCGTCCGCCAGCAGACGGCAAAGGTGAGCGGATGGCAAAGCTTCAAAATTGACTTAACGGTCGCGCCCCCGCCGTCGCCCTCTCTCTCTGTCTCCTCTCCTCTTTCTTCCTCCCTCATGCCACCTCGCGTTGTCACTGCCGCACACTTCCCGCGCCGTCGCCGCCCCCTGCCCGCCCCGTCGCCGCCCCTCCTGCCTCCCACCCCCACTGAACCTCCTCACTTGGCCAGCTGGTCAACCGCCCGAGGCGCCTGGTCTTGCCCCCTCCCGCCCGTCGCTACCCGCCTCGTCGCCCTCTCCCCGACCCATCGCCACCCCCCACGTTGAGCCCCTGCCACCCCCTCTCATGTTTTCTTTTTTCTTTTTTTTGTTTTTCTTTTCTATTTAGTTTAGGTTTTTTAGTTTAAGTTTTTTTCAGTTTATTAGTTTAGGTTATTTAGTCTATTTAGTTTAGGTTTAATTCATCTAGGTTATTTAGGTTAAATAGTTTAGATTATTTTGTTTAATTAGTTTAGGTTTTTTAGTTTAGATTTAGGTTTAATTAGTTTAGATTATATAGTTAGCTAGATTAGATTAGTGTTAGATTTTAGTTAAATAGTCATAATTAAAGGAAGTAAAAAAATATGAAAAAAAGAAGAAGAAGAAGAAGAAGAAGAAGAAGAAGAAGAAGAAGAAGAAGAAGAAGAAGAAGAAGAAGAAGAAGAAGAAGAAGAAGAAGAAGAAGAAGAAGAAGAAGAAGAAGAAGAAGAAGAAGAAGAAGAAGAAGAAGAAGAAGAAGAAGAAGAAGAAGAAGAAGAAGAAGAAGAAGAAGAAAGAAGAAGAAGAAGAAGAAGAAGAAGAAGAAGAAGAAGAAGAAGAAGAAGAAGAAGAAGAAGAAGAAGAAGAAGAAGAAGAAGAAGAAGAAGAAGAAGAAGAAGAAGAAGAAGAAGAAGAAGAAGAAGAAGAAGAAGAAGAAGAAGAAGAAGAAGAAGAAGAAGAAGAAGAAGAAGAAGAAGAAGAAGAAGAAGAAGAAGAAGAAGAAGAAGAAGAAGAAGAAGAAGAAGAAGAAGAAGAAGAAGAAGAAGAAGAAGAATAAGAAGAAGAGGAGGAGGAGGAGGAGAAGAGGAGGAGGAGGAGGAGAAGGAAAGAAGAAGAAGAAGTTTAGGTTAGTGGGTGGTTTATGTTAGTGGTAGCTAGGTCGAGGGGTCGAGGATCGAGGAGAATATTTATTATTAATTAGTTCATGTTATTAGGTATTCAACTTTTTATTATGTTCATGATGATGGTACACACTTAAATATTTTATTATGTTCATGTTGTACTAATTTCATTTACTCTTTGTCATTGCAAGTGTTGACAAATGGTGGGCGCAGGTCAAGAGCGCTCCGAGCCTCCTTCCTCGGGGCGTGCTGGGAGGGGTGCTATTATTCCACCCCAGCACCTTCGGAGAGCGCCTACCCCCTGGGCGTGCCCTCCACCCTCGTGGGCCCCTCGTGGCTCCACCGACCTACTTCTTCCTCCTATATATACCTACGTACCCTGAAACCATCCAGGAGCACCACGAAAACCTAATTCCACCGTCGCAACCTTCTGTACCCGTGAGATCCCATCTTGCGGCCTTTTGGCGCTCACGAGGGGGGAATCGATCACGGAGGGCTTCTACATCAACACCATAGCTTCCCCGATGATGTGTGAGTAGTTTACCACACACCTTCGAGTCCATAGTTATTAGCTAGATGGCTTCTTCTCTCCCTTTGGATCTCAATACAAAGTTCTCCTCGATCTTCTTGGAGATCTCTTTGATGTAACTCTTTTTGCGATGTGTCTGTCGAGATCCGATGAATTGAGGGTTTATGATCAAGATTATCCATGAACAATATTTGAATCTTCTCTGAATTCTTTTATGTATGATTGGTTATCTTTGCAAGTCTCTTCGAATTATCAGTTTGGTTTGGCCTACTAGATTGATCTTTCTTGCAATGGGAGAAGTGCTCACTTTGGGTTCAATCATGCGGTGCTTTCGATAGCTTGATGGCAGTAGGGGAAACGACACGTATTGTATTGTTGCCATCGAGGATAAAAAGATGGGGTTTATATCATATTGCTTGAGTTTATCCATCTACATCATGTCATCTTACCTAATGTTTTACTCTGTTCTCATGAACTTAATACTCTAGATGCATGCTGGATAGTGGTCGATGTGTGGAGTAATAGTAGTAGATGCAGGCAGGAGTCGGTCTACTTGTCGCGGACGTGATGCCTATATACATTATCATGCCTAGATATTCTCATAATTATGCACTTTTCTATCAATTGCTCGACAGTAATTTGTTCACCCACCGTAATACTTATGCTATCTTGAGATAAGCCACTAGTGAAACCTATGGCCCCCGGGTCTATTTTCCATCAAATAAGTTTCCAATCTATTTTTTACTTTGCACTCTTTACTTTCAATCTTTATCCTAAAAATACCAAAAATATTATCATCTCTATCAGATCTCACTTTTGCAAGTGGCCGTGAAGGGATTGACAACCCCTTTATCACGTTGGTTGCGATGTTCTTATTTGTTTGTGTAGGCACGAGGGACTTGCGTGTGGCCTCCTACTGGATTGATACCTTGGTTCTCAAAAACCGAGGGAAATACTTACGCTACTTTGCTGCATCACCCTTTCCTCTTCAAGGGAAAACCAACGCATGCTGAAGAGGTAGCAAGAAGGATTTACGGCGCCGTTGCCGGGAGGTGTGCACCAAGTCAAGTCAAGATTTGATCTCCGACAACGAGCCATTTACGGCGGCGTTCTTTGAGAATCTATGCACAAGTCAAGACATAACAAGTACCCATCACAAACTCTTATCCCTCGCATTACATTATTTGTCATTTGCCTCTCATTTTGCTCTCCCCCACTTCACCCTTGTCGTTTTATTCGCCCTCTCTTCTCGTTCGCCTATTTTTCGCTTGCTTCTTATTTGCTTGTGTGTTGGATTGATAGCTTGTCACGATGGCTCAAGATAATACTAAATTGTGTGACTTTCCCAATACCAACAACAATGATTTTCTTAGCACTCCTATTGATCCTCTTAACGATGCCGAATCTTGTGAAATTAATGCTGCTTTGCTGAATCTTGTCATGAAAGATCAATTTGCGGGCCTTCCTAGTGAACATGCCGCTACCCATCTAAATAGCTTTGTTGATTTGTGTGATATGCGAAAGAAGAAAGATGTGGACAATGATATTGTCAAATTGAAGCTATTTCCTTTCTCGCTTAGAGATCGTGCTAAAACTTGGTTTTCGTCTTTGCCTAAATTTTTGGAATAAGTGCAAAGATTCTTTTATCTCTAAGTATTTTACTCCCGCTAAGATCATCTCTCTTAGAAACGATATTATGAACTTTAAGGAACTTTATCATGAACATGTTGCACAAGATTTGGAGAGAATGAAGTTAATGATACATAATTGTCCTACACATGGTCTGAACGTATGGATGATTATACAAAAAATTTATGCTAGATTGAATTTTGCTTCTAGAAATCTTTTAGATTCGGCCGCGGGAGGCACTTTTATGGAAATCACTTTAGGAGAAGCTACTAAACTCCTATATAATATTATGGTTAATTATTCTCAATGGCACACTGAAAGATCTACTAGTAAAAAGGTGCATGCAATTGAAGAAATTAATGTTTTGAGTGGAAAGATGGACGAACTTATGAAATTGTTTGCTAATAAGAATGTTCCTTCTGATCCCAATGATATGCCTTTGTTAGTTTGATTGAGAATAATAATGAGTCTATGGATGTGAATTTTGTTGGTAGGAACAATTTTGGTAACAACGCTTATAGTGGAAACTTTAATCCTAGACCGTATCCTAGTAATTCCTCTAATAATTATGGTAATTCCTACAACAACTCTTATGGGAATTTTAATAAGATGCCCTCTAATTTTGAGACTAGTGTTAAATAATTTATGATTTCTCAAAAGAATTTCAATGCTTTGCTTGAAGATAAATTGCCTAAGATTGATGAATTGGCTAGGAACATGGATAGAATTTCTCTTGATGTTGATTCTTTGAAACTTAGATCTATTCCACCTAAGCGTGATATCAATGAGTCTCTCAAAGCCATGAGAATTTCTATTGATGAGTACAAAGAAAGAATCGCTAGGATGCGTGCTAAGAAAGATTGCTTTGTAAAAGTGTGTTCTTCTAGTTTTCATGATAATAAGGATGAAGATATAAAAGTAATTGATGTGTCTCCTATTAAATCTTTGTTTTGCAATATGAATTTTGATAATGATGGGACTGGAGATGAGTCAACTTTAGTTAAAAGGCGTCACAATGATACGGAGTTTTTAGATCTTGATGCAAAATTCGGTAAAAGTAGGATGGAAGAGATCAAAACTTTAGATAGCAATAAACCCACTATTTTGGATTTCAAGGAATATAATTATGATAATTGTTTTTTAATAGATTGTATTTCCTTGTTGCAATCCGTGCTAAATTCTCCGCATGCTTATAGTCAAAATAAGGCTTTTACTGAACATATCGTTGATGCTTTAATGCAATCTTATGAAGAAAAGCTTGAATTGGAAGTTTCTATCCCTAGAGAACTTTATGATGAGTGGGAAACTACTATTAAAATTAAAATTAAATATCATGAATGCTATGCTTTGTGTGATTTGGGTGCTAGTGTTTCCACGATTTCAAAAACTTTGTGTGATTTGCTAGGTTTCCGTGAATTCGATGATTGTTCTTTAAACTTGCACCTTACGGATTCCACCATTAAGAAACCTATGGGAAGAATTAATGATGTTCTTATTGTTGCAAATAGGAATTATGTGCCCGTAGATTTCATTGTTCTTGATATAGATTGCAATCATTCATGTCCTATTATTCTTAGTAGACCTTTCCTTAGAACGATTGGTGCAATTATTGATATGAAGGAAAGGAACACTTTACTAGAAAGAAAATCAAATTACCTTATGAATCTATTGTGAGAGCTACTTATGGATTGCATGCCAAAGATGGTAACACCTAGATCTATCCTTGCCTTTATGCCTAGCTAGGGGCGTTAAACGATAGCGCTTGTTGGGAGGCAACCCAATTTTATTTTAGTTTTTGCTTTTTGGTTCTGTTTAGGAATAAATAATTGATCTAGCTTATTTTTAGATGTGGTTTTGTATTTTAATTAGTGTTTGTGCCAAGTAGAACCTTTGGGAAGACTTGGGGAAAGTCTTTGTGATCTTGCTTTAAAAAACAGAAACTTTAGCGCTCACGAGATTAGCTACAACTTTTTACTGGAGAGTGCTATTTAGTTGATTCTTTTTGCAGATGATTAATAGATAAATTCCTCACGTCCAGAAATTTATTTTAGAATTTTTGGTGTTCCAGAAGTTTGCGTTAGTTACAGATTACTACATACTGTTCTGTTTTTGACAGATTCTGTTTTTCGTGTGTTGTTTGCTTATTTCGATGAATCTATGGCTAGTAACGGAGTTTACGAACCATATAAAAGTTGGAATACAGTAGGTTTAACACCAATATAAATAAAGAATGAGTTTATTACAGTACGTTGAAGTGGTGTTTTGTTTTCTTTCGCTAACGAAGCTCATGAGATTTTCTGTTAAGTTTTGTGTTGTGAAGTTTTCAAGTTTTGGAGTGGCAAGAGCCTAAGATTGGGGATGCCCAAGGCACCCCAATGTAAAATCTAAGGACAAACCAAAAAGCCTAAGCTTGGGGATGCCCCGGAAGGCATCCCCTCTTTTGTCTTCGTCCATCGGTAATTTTACTTGAAGCTATATTTTTATTTACCACATGATATGTGTTTTGCATGGAGCGTCTTGTATGATTTGAGTATTTGCTTGTTAGTTATCCACAATCATCCTTGATGTACACACCTTTTGAGAGAGACACACATTATTCGGAATTTATTAGAATACTCTATGTGCTTCACTTATATCTTTTGAGTTAGACAATTTTGCTCTAGTGCTTCACTTATATCTTTTAGAGCACGGTGGTGGTTATATTTTATAGAAATAATTGATCTCTCATGCTTCACTTATATTATTTTGAGAATCCTTTAGAACAGCATGGTAATTTGCTTTGGTTATAAATTTAGTCCTAATATGATAGGCATCCAAGATAAAACGTCCATATAAGTGCATTGAATACTAAGAGAAGTTTGATACTTGATAGTTGTTTTGAGATATGGAGATAGTGATATTAAAGTTGTGCTAGTTGACTAGTTATGAATTTGAGAAATACTTGTGTTGAAGTTTGCAAGTCCCGGAGCATTGCACGTATGGTAAACGTTATGTAACAAATTTGAAACATGAGGTGTTCTTTGATTGTCATCCTTATAAGTGGCGGTCGGGGACGAGCGATGGTGTTTTCCTACCAATCTATCCCTTAGGAGCATGCACGTAGTGCTTGGTTTTTGATGACTTGTAGATTTTTGCAAGAAGTATGTGAGTTCTTTATGACTAATGTTGAGTCCATGGATTATACGCACTCTCAACCTTCCATCATTGCTAGCCTCTTGATGCCGTGCATTGCCCTTTCTCACCTTGAGAGTTGGTGCAAACTTCACTGGTGCATCCAAACCCCGTGATATGATACGCTCTATCACACATAAACCTCCTTATATCTTCCTCAAAACAGCCACCATACCTACCTATTATGGTATTTCCATAGCCATTCCGAGATATATTGCCATGCAACTTTCCACCGTTCCGTTTATAATGACACGCTTTATCATTATCATATTGCCTTGCATGATCATGTAGTTGACATCGTATTTGTGGCAAAGCCACCATGCATATTATTCATACATATCACTCTTGATTCATTGCCCTT
The DNA here is from genome assembly GCA_021605145.1 of Aegilops bicornis. NCBI lineage: Eukaryota > Viridiplantae > Streptophyta > Magnoliopsida > Poales > Poaceae > Aegilops > Aegilops bicornis. The sequence goes on along the minus strand of CM038675.1, from coordinate 272,761,076 downwards.
CCCGGTACACCGTCGGAGGCATTCATATAAAGTCATACTTTGTTCTAGTATCGAGTTGTAATCATTGAGTTGTAAATAAATAGAAGTGTGATGATCATCATTAATAGAGCATTGTCCCAAATAAAAAAAAGAGGAAGGCCAAATAAAAAAAGGAAAGGCCCAAAAAAAGAAAAAGAAAAAAAGAAAAAAGAAGAAGAAATAAAAAGGGACAATGCTACTATCCTTTTTCCACACTTGTGCTTCAAAGTAGCACCATGATCTTTATGATATAGAGTCTCTTTGTCGGTGTCAAAACCGGCGGATCTCGGGTAGGGGGTCCCGAACTGTGCGTCTAGGCGGATGGTAACAGGAGACAAGGGACACGATATTTTTACCCAGGTTCGGGCCCTCTCGATGGAGGTAATACCCTACTCCTGCTTGATTAATATTGATGATATGGGTAGTACAAGAGTAGATCTACCACGAGATCAAGGAGGCTAAACCCTAGAAGCTAGACTATGGTATGATTGTTGTATATGTCTATCGACTAGCCTGGCCTCGGTTTATATAATGCACCAGAGGCCTAGGATAACAAGAGTCCTAGCCGTATACGCCGGTGGGGAGGAGTCCTTGTCTTGATCGCCAAGTCTTGTGGAATCTTCCTTGTATGCGGCAACTGTCCGGACTGGCCCATGAGTATACGGCCATGAGAATCCTCGGCCCAATCCAACTGATCGGGAGACGACATGGTGAGTACCCCCTAGTCCAGGACACCGTCAGTAGCCCCCTGAACCGGTCTTCAAGTTAGGGACGCTCCTCGATTCTTCCGAACTGCTCTTCATCTTCGGTCGTCGATCATGAAAACTGGTTCAACAAATCTTCTCATCTTCGATCTTGAGGATCGCCGAAATGCATTCGACGAGTTTACACGTCGAGTATCCGAGGAGCCCCTTTAAGTTTCCGGCCTTTATCAATGCCTTGTTATTTTTATGCCACACCTCGGGTTCGAAGTTATTCCCGGGGGGCAGTGTCCTCTTGCGTCCGAGATCTAACGCCGGACTGCATTCGAGGTATCTTTTGCAGCCGAGCACCAACGCCGGACTGCTTCCCAGCTCTATCGCCGGACTGTTTATCCGAGCTCCAACGCCGGAAGGTATCCGAGCTCCAACGTCGGACTATGTATCCGAGCTCCAACGCTGGACTGTATCCGAGGTATCGTAAATCACCTTGGTTCAAAGAAGTTTGAAGGAGTTTAGCCGAGCATAATGCCGGAAGTGCCCTCTATGGAGCCAGCCACTAGCGTCCGAGCTTTATGCCGGACTGCTTCCGAGGTGGTGCACCACCCCGAATGTGGGCTGATTTTGTCAATATTTTTGATTGGTGCAATTTATTCTCTGCCGAGATACATAGCCAGTAGCCCTCAAGGTGGGTATCGGTCTAAAACCCGAGATGCACCTGAGGGATGACATAAGATCGCTGATCCTCAGAGTCAGCTGAGACTCAGGTTGATTTGCAAAATCAGTCTGAGGATCAAGTCCTAGCTCGGCAGAATACTTTGGGACACAAAAAGCGGCGTGCTCAGTCCTCGAGACTAAGGTTGGGTGCGGCCGACCAACCTGAGTATCAAAATCTCATCGGAAACTGTATTGCACTTAAAATTTTCTGCATAGAACAGGCGATGTAGTAGCCCCCGAGACACTGGTCGGGTGGCAACACCAGATCAGGGGATTGACGTGCCCCTTTAATATTTGTAAATAATAAGCCGGAAGCCCAGTAGCCCCCGAGCGTTAATGCGGGCACGGGTGGCTGAATTAAGGATCGATATCCATAGTAAAATCACAAATTATGTGTAATGACTCAATGTATCCAAGTACTTTATGTCATTAATGCTCGGATCCGCATTGTACAAAACTTTGTTGACCGACCATCGGCTTCAACCTCCTCGGCCAGTAGACGAGGAGTGTTTGTCCTACTTTATAAAGCCTTTATGAGGGCAAAGATTTACGACAAACAAGGCAATCTGGCCATACGGTTTTATAAACAAAGGTATGCAGAGAGATATGTTATATTACTGTTTAACAGAAGAAATGTCTTCCAAAGAAAATAGTTCCGCCATCGGTTCCTTTCTTTGGGTTGTCATGCTAAGCATGATCATGAAACCTCAGCTCCAATGTAAGAGCAAAATAGTGAGGTTTTAGTTTGGGAGGCCAGTTACTAGCCCCCGGTAGTGTTCGGCGACAGTCGAGGTCAAGCCGGAAACACTTCGGCCAATGTTATGAATGGCCCGTCATTTAATATAGTCATCGGATCGTGACGGTTTACACCTATTGTGACGGTCGGTTTCGGCTTTCTCCGCTGAGGTGCTTGACCATGCGAGCTGGAAGCACAATCGCAGTGGTTCTCCCTTTGCACACCTAGCCGAACAAAGCGGAACGTAGGAGGCAAGCGCGGGAGCCGGGCAACCCAACTATTGACTGAAAACACAATTCGAAACTGATGCATATACAGCAATATCCGAGAATGTTTTTGCCGAATCTCTAAAGGTGTCCAGCGTTGCACTGCGAGACTTGTGCTGAAAACACACAAATACTTTAAAAGTGCCAAAAGCTTGGAAAACCAAAAAACGTCAGTAAAAACATGACGTCCGAACAAGATCAAGTGTTCAGTGCCAATCCGAAAATTGGACTTTAGAAAAAAAAGTGCTTCTGCCGTGCTTTAACATGACACATCCTATCTCAAGACTTCAAGCGAGTCAGCCTACGGCTTCATTCTCCCGTCCCGAAGGCGGAGTACTTCTCATTAGGCCAGTTTAGAAAACTAAACTCTAGCGGTTTTGAGAGAGAAATTAGGCTCCCCGGCTAGTGACCGCACACTCGTGTCGAGAAAAGGAGTGATAAATAATAATAAAAACTCTGCAACGACTAAGAAGAAAAACACTTATTGTAAAACGGCTCAAATAAACAGAAGAGGCCCAAGTGACTTGGGTAAAAGTTGACTATATAATGTAAGGTGACATGTAGAATGCCTTCTAGCCGGATTGTAGATCGTTTGTCGTAGCAGACCTTTTCGCTTCAACCTCTGGACCCAATAGTGCAGGTGTGTCCGAATACCCTCGAGGTTATAAAAACCGGGGCCTGCGTGGAGACCAGGTGTAGGGGTCATTAGTGCTTTATCAGACAAGTGCCCAACTAGTTATGTTATATTACATGGTTAGTAAGAAACATCTTCCAGGGAGAATAGTTCCGTTAGGGGTTCCTTTCCCTGGGAGGCATGCCCTAAAGTGCATGTCTGGACTACGAAAAGAGCGGAAAAACATCTGGGGGCAGGTAAATAAATAGGTAAGAAATCATCTTTTAGTTCACCGCCCGAGTATTCCCTTAAGAACGCTAGCTTTCGGCTTCACCCAGTCTGAGGTACACATCCGGCTGACCAGCAGTAATAATCGCAGAGGTGCTCCTTTACCACCTAGCCGAACAATCGGGAACGTAGGGGTAAGCACAGGAGCCAGGCAACCCAGCTTGGCCAAAACTTAAGTCATATCGATGCATATAATGGTGAGTAAAAGGTACATGCGGAAGTGTGACACATATGTTAGGCATAAAGCCCGAATTAATAAGCTTATGTTAAAGAAGCCCCCAGGTATAATGAGCGCGGGTAGCGCGTCAAGTGTGTGTGAACAAAGTTTCGACAAGGAAAATTTTTACAAGCAACTTTTTTCCCAAAAAGTATAATGCTTGGTCGAACCGAACACAAGTTAGAAATTTAAAACTTTGAGAATGAAGGCAACTTAGCTGGTTAATGTGTTCGGTATTGACGATGCGGTCCGAGCTTGATGCGGGACAAGGTTCCATTCCCCAAGCCGGTCCCGAGGTGGCGGAGCAAAGAGCTCGGCACTGTGAAGTGGTGACATAGCACGGTCAATGCGGGACGGCAGAGTGATGCCGAAGTCCCTGGCATGGGGTAATGAAGTGTTGATGAAGCCCCCCGTCCAGCCGAGGTGACGTCAAAGGATATAGTCCGGCTGGATCATTTTCCTGTGCACAAAAAATAGTGCAGACCGCGGATAATAGTAATAATAAGATTTAAAAAAATGTTGCATAATAAATAATTTATGCAAAGTGAGTAATAAAAGAAATATGGCCTGGCGCCGAAGTCAATGTCGGCGCAGTCATCGGCGTAATGCAATAAAGGCGTGGCAAAGCACTGAATTGTGGTCGGTCCGAGTTCGGATCTGGCGTTCGCCGGACTATGTCTGAAACTGACCGAACCACCATGCGATCGTCGTTAATCGCGCCACCATTTGATAGACCTGCCTATATATGATGGACAAACCAGAGTAATAATTCCTTGGGAAAAATGAACCCAAACAAGCAAAAAATACTGGGATTAATAGCACCTGGTTTATTTATTGTAGCAATCCGAAGGGAGGTGATTCCCAAAATTGGGACTTGATCCGCACACCCATTGCCTAATGGGCGATAAAACGACAGCATGGCAATGCTGGCAAAGGTTGGCTCGCCGAGGCAAAGCCCTCAGTCCAGCTAACGTGACGGAGCTGGTCGGCTAGCGACGCCGAAGCGTCTGGAGTAGGTTGATGAAGAGATGGCGAAGCCCCCGGTCCAGCCGAGATGTCGAAGTAGGTCGGCGTGATGGACACCAGCTTGAAGAAGCAATAGTGCGGCCCTGCCGATGCAGGTCGTGACGTGGTCGATGCCGGCTTGATGAAGCGACCGTGCGGCGATGCTGGTATGCCCGCTCCGTGTAATCCGTGGGGCGGCGATGTTGGTGATGATTTATCCTTCACGATGCGGACTCTTGTTCGGCCTGCCAAGATGATGATCCGAAGAAGTTGAGCTCTTCACAACAAAAATACGACGTGTTAAGCGCAGGTCGTCGGCCGTGGAGCAATATTGCCGGACTGGTTTGACACCATCATGATGTTGAAGATCATGTTCAAAAGATCTTAAAGTTAGTGGGATGTGTTCGAAAACAAAACACAATATCCCATCCAAAACTTCCTTCAAAAAGGATGTCCGAAATCCCGTTCATAAAAAAGACGAACTCGGGTCGGATTCATTTACGCGCAGAAAACAGATCCGAAAAGTGATACACTAATCGGAAGGTTCCCGGAGTTTGGACGGTCGGATCGAGCTGAAATTTTGAGGGGTGGTAGATATAGGAATTCCGCAGCCGATCCACGGTTGGATCTTCCAAAGGAAGTCCGAGCTAGAAGCTGGACAGCACGCCCTAATCTCGTCCGGATTCTCGTCCAGATTCAATGCGGCTCCGGTATATCGGAGATTGCCAGAGATTCCTCCATCGGAACTCGACGAAATTTTCCAGGGTTGTTGTGGACTCAATTCCGCACAATTCCACCAAAGCAATCGTTAAAGCGGCGCTTGAGGAGGCGGTGGCGGCGGACACAAGTCCGCTGTCGAGAAAAAGCAATCTGATGTCGCCCGAGGGCAATGTTGACGTTGAGCCCCCGGGCTCCCTGGGCGATTCCTCAATGATCTTGATAGAGATCGGAGTTGATGTTGATGAAGGCCCTCATCCAAACATGACGATCGGAGGTAGGGCGCAACCCTTGGTCGAGCCAAGGTGACCAGTTGAGCTGGTGACGAAGATGCCTAAGTCGCAGTTGATCTGCAGGCGAGCCATCGACCTTTTGCCGAACACACAGCGGAACACTCAATGAAAGCACCAATGTCGGTGTCAAAACCGGCGGATCTCGGGTAGGGGGTCCCGAACTGTGCGTCTAGGCGGATGGTAACAGGAGAAAAGGGACACGATGTTTTTACCCAGGTTCGGGCCCTCTCGATGGAGGTAATACCCTACTCCTGCTTGATTAATATTGATGATATGGGTAGTACAAGAGTAGATCTACCACGAGATCAAGGAGGCTAAACCATAGAAGCTAGCCTATGGTATGATTGTTGTATATGTCTATCGACTAGCCTGGCCTCGGTTTATATAATGCACCAGAGGCCTAGGATAACAAGAGTCCTAGCCGAATACGCCGGTGGGGAGGAGTCCTTGTCTTGATCGCCAAGTCTTGTGGAATCTTCCTTGTATGCGGTAACTGTCCGGACTGGCCCATGAGTATACGGCCATGGGGATCCTCGGCCCAATCCAACTGATTGGGAGACGACATGGTGAGTACCCCCTAGTCCAGGACACTGTCACTCTTGTTTTCTCACTTTCATATACTAGTGGGAACTTTTCATTATGTAACTTGGCTTGTATATTCCAAGAATGGGCTTCCTCAAATGCCTTAGGTCTTCGTGAGAAAGCAAGTTGGATGCACACCCACTTAGTTTATTTTGTTGAGCTTTCATAAATTTATAGCTCTAGTGCATCTGTTGCATGGCAATCCCTACTCCTTGCATTGACATCAATTGATGGGCATCTCCCTAGCCCGTTGATTAGCCGTGTCAATGTGAGACTTTCTCCTTTTTTGTCTTCTCCACACAACCCCTATCATTATATTCTATTCCACCCATAGTGTTATATGCATGGCTCATGCTCATGTATTGCGTGAAAGTTGAAAAAAGTTTGAGATTACTAAAGTATGAAACAATTGCTTGGCTTGTCATCGGGGTTGTGCAAGATGAGAGCATTCTTGTGTGACGAAAATGAAACATGGCCAAACTATATGATTTTGTAGGGATGAGCTTTCTTTGGCTACGTTATTTTGAGAAGACATAATTGCTTGGTTAGTATGCTTGAAGTATTATTATTTTTATGTCAATGTTAAATTTTTATCTTGAATCTTTCGGATCTGAACATTCATGCCACAATAAAGAAAATTACATTGAATAATATGCTAAGTAGCATTCCACATCAAAAATTCTTTTTTTATCATTTACCTACTCGAGGACGAGCAGGAAATAAGCTTGGGGATGCTTGATACGTCTCCAACGTATCTATAATTTTTGATTGCTCCATGCTATTATATATTCTATTTTGGATATTTAATGGGCTTTATTATACACTTTTATATTATTATTTTGGGACTAATCTATTAACCCAAGGCCCAGTGCAAATTGTTGTTTTTTTTGCCTATTTCAGTGTTTCGCAGAAAAAGAATATCAAACGGAGTCTAAACGGAATGAAACCTTCGGGAGCGTGATTTTTGGAACAAACGTGATCCAGAGGACTTGGAGTGGACGTCAAGAAACGAACGAGGAGGCCATGATCCAGGGGGCACGCCTACCCCCCTGGGCGCGCCCTCCACCCTCGTGGGCCCCTCGTGGCTCCACTGACCTACTTCTTCCTCCTATATATACCTATGTACCCCGAAAACCATCCAGGAGCACCACGAAAACCTAATTCCACCGCCACAACCTTCTGTACCCGTCCATCTTGGGACCTTTTCTGGCGCTCCGCCGGAGGGGGAATCAATCACGGAGGGCTTCTACATCAACACCATAGCCTCTCCGATGATGTGTGAGTAGTTTACCACAGACCTTCGGGTCCATAGTTATTAGCTAGATGGCTTCTTCTCTCTCTTTGGATCTCAATACAAAGTTCTCCTCGATCTTCTTGGAGACCTACTCGATGTAACTCTTTTTGCGGTGTGTTTGTCGAGATCCGATGAATTGTGGGTTTATGATCAAGATTATCTATGAACAATATTTGAATCTTCTCTGAATTCTTTTATGTATGATTGGTTATCTTTGCAAGTCTCTTCGAATTATCAGTTAGGTTTGGCCTACTAGATTGATCTTTCTTGCAATGGGAGAACTGCTCAGCTTTGGTTTCAATCATGTGGTGCTCGATCCCAGTGACAGTAAGGGAAACGACACGTATTGTATTGTTGCCATCGAGGATACAAAGATGGGGTTTATATCATATTGCTTGAGTTTATCCCTCTACATCATGTCATCTTACCTAATGCGTTACTCGGTTCTTATGAACTTAATACTCTAGATACATGCTGGATAGCCGTCGATGTGTGGAGTAATAGTAGTAGATGCAGGCAGGAGTTGGTCTACTTGTCGCGGACGTGATGCCTATATACATGATCATGCCTAGATATTCTCATAATTATGCACTTTTCTATCAATTGCTCGATAATTTTTTCACGCACTGTAATACTTATGCTATCTTGAGAGAAGCCACTAGTGAAACCTATGGCCCCGGATCTATTTTCCATCATATAAGTTTCCAATCTATTTTTACTTTGCAATCTTTACTTTCAATCTTTATCCTAAAAATACCAAAAATATTATCATCTCTATCAGATCTCACTTTTGCAAGTGGTCGTGAAGGGATTAACAACCCCTTAATCGCGTTGGTTGCAAGGTTCTTATTTGTTTGTGTAGGTACGAGGGACTTGCGTGTGGCCTCCTACTGGATTGATACCTTGGTTCTCAAAAACTGGGGGAAATACTTACACTACTTTGCTGCATCACCCTTTCGTCTTCAAGGGAAAACCAACACATGCTAAAGAGGTAGCACAACATGCCTCCCGAGAAGCATCGATCGATCCTTCTTCGTCTCGCATTGGCGCAACCCCGACCCCGACCTGTCCTTCTCTATCTGGCACTGGCGCAAACCCGACCGTTCCTACACCTCTGTGATGACGGTAAGTTTTCTCTAGCATTTTGCTTACGAAATGCATAAAGACCTAGACTAAGCTTTATTTCCTCCAAAATGCTTACCATAATGACCTAGACATAGCTTATCTTCCTCCAAACTGACATAATTAGCTTACTTAGGTGGAAAATGATCTATACTTCGCTTTGTTTCCTCTGAAATGACCTAAGTTAGTTCTAATATGCTAAGTTATCTCTAATATGCTTAGTTACCTAGGTTTTCTCAATAACGACATACACTTAGCTTACTTATGTAAAAAATGTCATAATTAGCTTACTTAGGTTTGAAATGGCATAGCAATCTTGGTAACCTCATATATGTCATATAGTTAGCTTATTTTCCTTGAAAATGACATAATAAGCCTAATTAGCTCCAAAATGATCAATTTACCACAGTTAGCTCCAAAATGACCTAAGTTAGCTCTAAAATGCTAAATTAGCTCTAATATGCTTAGTTACCTAGGTTAGCTCAATAAAGACCTATAATTAGCTTACTTATGTCCAAAATGGCATAATATGCTTAGTTAACTCAAAAATGGCATAATTAGCTAGGTTATCTCCAAAATGACCAAGTTTACCTAGGTTAGCTCCAATATCATCCATTTTACCTAGGTTAGCTCCAAAATGACCTATTTACCTAGCTTAGCTCTAAAATGACCTACACACTTAGCATTTTTACCTAGCTTAGCTAAAAGATGGCATTTTTACCTACCTTATTTAGAAGAAGAAGAAGATAAAGAAGAGGAGAGGAGAAAAAGAAAGAGAAGATAAATTCGTCGTCTTCTTCTTCTTTTTCTTCTAGCTAGTCTTCTTCTTCTAACTTTCATCTTCCCTAATTTACAGATTTGCTTTAGATGAGGAGCTTTCGTTCATGGAGTCTACTCTTCTCCTTGTGCTTCTTTTATGTTTTTGGAAACTTGTTGCAAACTTGTTATTGGATATGTAAGTATGGATGAAACCATTTTATGTTGGATATGTTGTTGGATAACTTATTATATATATATGTTGTTAGAAACTTGTCATATATATGTTGTTGGAAACTTGTTATATATATGTTGTTGGAAACTTTATATATATATATATATATATATGTGTGTGTGTGTGTGTGTGTGTGTGTGTGTGTGTGAAATTATGTGAAATTGGATGAATCTAAGAAAAACAGGAAAAAGATGGGCTGTACAGGCTCTTTGCCGTCTGCCAGCAGACGCAGACGGTAAAGGTGCCATGTGGCAGATACCTGTCCAACCTGGGGGCACTGGGCTGGCCTATATGGTTGCTTTGCTATCCTCGGAAAGTGTACCGTATGCTCATTACCATTAACATGAAAAGTTACATTGCCTTTGTTGCAATCAATAACAGCCCCTGCAGTATTCAAAAAGGGTCTACCAAGGATAATCGACATACTATCGTCCTCGGGAATATTAAGAATAACAAAGTCCGTTAAAATAGTAACGTTTGCAACCACAACAGGCACATCCTCACAAATACTGACATGTATAGCAGTTGATTTATCGGCCATTTGCAAAGATATTTCAGTAGGTGTCAACTTATTCAAATCAAGTCTATGATATAAAGAGAGAGGCATAACACTAACACCGGCTCCAAGATCACATAAAGCAGTTCTAACATAGTTTCTTTTAATGGAGCATGGTATAGTTGGTACTCCTGGATCTCCAAGTTTCTTAGGTATTCCACCCTTAAAAGTATAATTAGCAAGCATGGTGGAAATTTCATCTTCTGGTATCTTTCTTTTATTTGTAACAATTTCTTTCATGTACTTAGCATAAGGATTCATTTTAAGCATATTAGTCAAACGCATACGCAAAAAATAGGTCTAATCATTTCAGCAAAGCGCTCAAAATCCTCATCATCCTTTTTCTTGGATCGTTTAGGAGGAAAAGGCATGGGTTTATGAACCCATGGTTCTCTTTCTTTACCGTGCTTCCTAGCAACAAAGTCGCTCTTATTATAACGTTGATTCTTTGATTGTGGGTTATCAAGATCAACAGCAGGTTCAATATCTACATCATTATTATTGCTAGGTTGAGCATCATCATGAACATCATCATTAACATTATCACTAGGTTCATGTTCATTACCATATTGTGTTTCAGCATCAGAAATAGAAATATCATTGGGATTATCAGGTGTGTCTACAGCAGGTTCACTAGAAGCATGCAAAGTCCTATCATTTTTCTTTTTCTTCTTTTTAGAAGGACTAGGTGCATCGACATTAGTTCTCTGAGAATCCTTCTCAATTCTCTTAGGGTGGCCCTCGGGGTACAAAGGTTCCTGAGTCATTTTACCCCCTCTAGTCACAACTCTAATAGCATTATCATTCTTCTTATTATTTAATTCATTGAGCAAATCATTTTGAGCTTTAAGCACTTGTTCTACTTGAGTGGTAACAATAGAAGCATGTTTACTAATGAGTTTAAGTTCACCTTTAACACTAGACATATAATCACTCAAGTGTTCAATCATATATGCATTTCATTTCAATTGTCTACCAACATAAGCATTGAAGTTTTCTTGTTTAACAATAAAATTATCAAACTCATCTAGGCATTGGCTAGCAAACTTAGTAGACGAGATTTCAGCTTTGTCATATCTATAGAGAGAATTTACATTTAATACCTGTGTCGGGTTATCAAGACCATGTATTTCTTCAATAGGTGGTAAATTCTTAACATCTTCAGCTTTAATACCCTTTTATTTCATAGATTTCTTTGCCTCTTGCATATCTTCAGGACTGAGAAATAGAGTACCCCTTTTCTTCGGAGTTGGCTTAGGAGTTGGTTCAGGAAGTGTCCAATTATTTTCATTACTCAACATATTATTCAATAGCAATTCAGCTTGATCAACTGTTCTTTCCCTGAATAACCAGCACAACTATCCAGGTGGTCTCTAGAAGCATCGGTTAGTCCATTATAAAAGATATCAAGTATTTCATTTTTCTTGAGAGGATGATCAGGCAAAGCATTAAGTAATTGGAGAAGCCTCCCCCAAGCTTGTGGGAGACTCTCTTCTTCAATTTGCACAAAATTATATATTTCCCTTAAAGCAGCTTGTTTCTTATGAGCAGGGAAATATTTAGCAGAGAAGTAATAAATCATATCCTGGGGACAACGCACACAACCAGGATCAAGAGAATTAGCATCACCCTTTAATGAGAACAAAAATTTAAGGATATAGTAGTAACGAGTTTTCTCATCATTAGTGAACAGGGTGGCTATATCATTCAATTTAGTAAGATGTGCCACAACACTTTCAGATTCATAGCCATAAAAAGGATCAGATTCAACCAAAGTAATTATCTCAGGATCAGCAGAGAAATCCTAATCCTTATCAGTAACACAGATAGGTGAAGTAGCAAAAGCAGGGTCATATTTCATTCTAGCGTTCAAAGATTTTTCTTTCAGCTTAGCTAATAATTTCTTAAGATCATATCTATCATTGCAATATAGAAAGTCTCTTGCAGTTTCTTCATCCATAACATAACCCTCAGGCTCATCTCGCAATTCATATCTAGGGGGAATCTTCATCATCACTTTCATCAATATTATCAGTTTCAATAATTTCATTCTCTCTAGTCAGTAGCAAGTTGTTCATCAAGAAATTCACCTAATGGCACAGTAGTATCAAGCATAGAAGTAGTTTCATCATAAGTATCATGCATAGCAGAAGTGGCATCATCAATAACATCCGACATATCAGAATTAATAGCAGAAGCAGATTTAGGTGTCGCAAGCTTACTCAAAAAAAAAGGAGAATCAAGTGCAGAGCTAGATGGCAGTTCCTTACCTCCCCTCGTAGTTGAGGGGAAAATCTTAGTTCTTTCGTCTTTCAAGTTCCTCATAGTGACCAGCAGATATAAATACCAAATGACTCAAAGAATAGAGCTATGCTCCCCGGCAACGGCGCCAGAAAATAGTCTTGATAGACCACAAGTATAGGGGATCGCAACATTTTCCGAGGGTAGAGTATTCAACCCAAATTTATTGATTCGATACAAGGGGAGCCAAAGAATATTCTCAAGTATTAGCAGTTGAGTTATCAATTCAACCACACCTGGATAACTTAATATCTGCAGCAAAGTATTTAGTAGCAAAGTAGTATGGAAGTACTTGATAGCACGGTGGCAAAAGTAACAGTAGCAGTTTTGTAGTAGGCGTAACAGTGGCAACGGAGAAGTAACTAAGCGAAGAACAATATGTGAAAAGCTCGTATGCATTGGATCGGTGATGAGAATTATGTCGGATGCGATTCCTCATGCAAAAGTTATAACATAGGGTGACACAGAACTAGCTCCAATTCATCAATGTAACGTAGGCATGTATTACGAATATAGTCATACGTGCTTATGGTAAAGAACTTGCATGACATCTTTTGTCCTACCCTCCCGTGGCAGTGGGGTCCTATTGGAAACTAAGGGATATTAAGGCCTCCTTTTAATAGAGTACCGGACCAAAGCATTAACACTCAGTGAATACATGAACTCCTCAAACTACGGTCATCACCGGTAAGTATCCCGATTATTGTCACTTCGGGGTTAACGGATCATAACACATAATAGGTGACTATAGATCAATATGTGAAAAGCTCGTAGGCAATGGATCAATGATGGATAATTATGTCGGATGCGATTCCTCATGCAACAGTTATAACATAGGGTGACACAGAACTAGCTCCAGTTCATTAATGTAATGTAGGCATGTATTCTGAATATAGTCAAGTCATACGTGCTTATGAAAAAGAACTTGCATGACATTTTTTGTCCTACCCTCCCGTGGCAGCGGGGTACTATTGGAAACTAAGGGATATTAAGGCCTCCTTTTAATAGAGTACCAGACCAAAGCATTAACACTTAGTGAATACATGAACTCCTCAAACTACGGTCATCACCGGGAGTGGTCCCGATTATTGTCACTTGGGGTTGCCGGATCATAACACATAGTAGGTGACTATTGACTTGCAAGATAGGATCAAGAACTCACATATATTCATGAAAACATAATAGGTTCAGATCTGGAATCATGGCACTTTCGGGCCCTAGTGACAAGCATTAAGCATAGCAAAGTCATAGCAACATCAATCTCAGAACATAATCGATGCTAGGGATCAAACCCTAACAAAACTAACTCGATTACATGGTAAATCTCATCCAACCCATCACCATCCAGCAAGCCTACGATGGAATTACTCAGGCACGGTGGTGAGCATCATGAAATTGGTGATGGAGGAAGGTTGATGATGACGATGGCGATGGATTCCCCTCTCCGGAGCCCCGAACGGACTCCAGATCAGCCCTCCCGGGAGAGATTAAGGCTTGGCGGTGGCTCCGTATCGTAAAACACGATGAATCCTTCTCTTTGATTTTTTTCTCCCCGAATGTGAATATATAGAGTTGGAGTTGAGGTCGGTGGAGCACCAGAGGGCCCACGAGGCAGGGGGGCACGCCCAGGGGGGTAGGCGCGCCCCCCACCCTCGTAGACAGGGTATGGGCCCCCTGGCCTTGCTTCTTTCGCCAGTATTTTTATTAATTCCAATAATATTCTCCGTGAAGTTTCAGGTCATTCCAAGAACTTATATTTCTGCAAAAATAACACCATGGCAATTCTGCTGAAAACAGCGTCAGTCCGGTTTAGTTCCATTCAAATCATGCAAGTTAGAGTCCAAAACAAGGGCAAAAGTGTTTGGAAAAGTAGATACGATGGAGACGTATCACTTACTTTGCAAACCAGGCAGTGTCAGTTACTTTGAGCGTTAGAGCATCTCCATCCATTCGGTGCCTCCAGGGACTGAAATATTGCCTCCTGAGAGCTAGCCGGCGCTATTTTCGCCGTAGGGGCGGTTGAGTTCCCAACCGTCGCCCCAAGTTGGCCCATTTTTTTAAATTCAAATTTGGCTAAATTTTGTACAAAATGACACAAATTTGGGCGAAATTCATGCGGTTTTCATTAATATTTGTACAAAACTAAAGACATAACTTAACTTAGAGAAACTAAAACTACGCCGCCGCCGCCGCCCCGAGTCTACTGCATGCCGAGGAGCTTGTAGAAGGCGGTGTAGTCGCCATCGTTGCCGTCGTCGTCGTCCTGCATGCCGCCACCGTCCTTGCTTCAGCACAGTCCTGGGGCGCCTTGGCGGACATGGTTGGTGGGTGCCGACGCCTCCTTGTCGCTATCCTTGAGGATGATGACATCGCCCTCGTCGCGGCCGCTGCGTCGAGTGGCGATCTCCTCGAGGGCACGGCGCCGGCGCTCCATCTCCTCCAAGGCGTAGTCTTCTCGCTCCCATTTGAGGCCGGTTTCGAGGTTGGCGACCATGTCGGCGAGCTCCTGCTTGACGACGACAGGCGGCGCCACCGGTTCCTTCTTCGGCCTGACCAAGCAAAGATGGCCGTGGGAAGGAGGGGCAGGTTGGCGGCAGCCCTCGTTTATGATGAGGCTATGGCCGTGGCTGCGCCAGCGCTCCGGCGTCTCCTGGGGCTCGACCTTGACGGCGGTGAGCGGCTTCGTCGTGCCAGAGGAGTGGGAGCCCGAAGAAGAGGACAACGCCCCGCCATGCGCCTCGGTAGCCATGAGCTGACGCTCAGGCGCGAAAAGTGAGCGCCAGGTACTCCAGCATCGGCGCGGTGCCGCCCTCAATGTGCTAGAGGACGGCGTGAAGCGTGCGCCCAGGGACGCCTGCTACCTCTTGAGCTTGCGTTGGTTTTTTCCTTGAAGAGGAAAGGATGATGCAGCAAAGTAGAGTAAGTATTTCCCTCTGTTTTGAGAACCAAGGTATCAACCAGTAGGAGATAACGCACAAGTCACGAATACCTGCACAAACAAACACCAACTTGCACCCAACGTGATAAAGGGGTTGTCAATTCCTTCACGGTTATTTGCAAAGTGAGATCTGATAGAGATGGATAAACGGTAAAGTAATATTTTTGGTATTTTTGTTTATGGAAAGGAAAGTAAAAGATTGCAAAGGAAATCAGAAACTTATATGATGGAAAATAAACCCGGGGGCCATAGGTTTCACTAGAGGCTTCTCTCAAGATAGAAAATATTACGGTGGGTGAACAAATTACTTCCGAGCAATTGATAGAAAAGCGCAAAGTTATGACGATATCTAAGGCAATGATCATGTATATAGGCATCATGTCTGTATCAAGTAGACCGACTCCTGCTTGCATCTAGAGTATTAAGTTCATAAGAACAGATTTACGCATTAAGCAAGATGGCATGATGTAGCTGGATAAACTCAAGCATTATGATGAAAACCCCATCTTGTTATCCTCGATGGCAACAATACAATACGTGTCGGTTCCTTCTCATCACTAGGGCGAGCACCGCAAGATTGAACCCAAAGCTAAGCACTTCTCCCATTGCAAGAAGAACCAATCTAGTTGGCTAAACCAAATCGATAGTTCAAAGAGACTTGCAAACATATCAAATCATGCATAAAAGAACTCAGAGAAGATTCAAATAATATTCATATGTAAGCTGATCATAAATTCGCAATTCATTTGATCTCGCCAAACACACCGCAAAAGAGTATTACATCAGATAGATCACCAAGAACATCGAGGAGAATATGGTATTGAGAACCAAAGAGAGAGAAGAAGCCTTCTAGCTACTAGCTATGGACCCGTAGGCCTGAGGTAAACTACTCATGCTTCATCGGAGAGGCAATGATGTTGATATAGAAGCCCTCCGTGATCGAATCCCCCTCCTACAGGACGCCGGAAAAGGCCCCTAGATGGGATCTCACGGGTACAGAAGGTTGCGGCGGTGGAAAAGTGTTTCGTGGCTCTCTTGATAGGTTTCGGAATATTTTAGAATATATAGGCGGAAGAAATAGGTCGCTGGAGTCATGAGGGGCCCACAAGGGTGGGGGCGCACCCTCCGACCTTGTGGATACCTCGTGGCTTCCCTGACGTGCACTCCAAGTCCTCTGGATATCTTCTGGTCCAAGAAAAATCATCGCAAAAGTTTCATTCCGTTTGGACTC